>CAKJTW010000144.1:0-1200000 GCA_917880005.1 Nanger dama
TATTTCTCCAATCAACAAGCCTGACGTTATATGACTTACATGAGGACATGAAAGACATGTAAATGCAGTGGAAAAGTCTAGAGAGGCAAACAGGCATGTCATGACATGATTCCATCGGAAAGAGAAGAGGAACAAGGATGGAAATGTGTGGTGAGGGCAGACAGTACTTTTCAAATCTAGCACAGCAAGTCGGGTATGGGGAATCCACACATTTACATGTCCACACGGCTCCCAAAAATCTCAGTTTTATAAAGATGCTGAGGGGATAGGAAAGGAGATGAAACATTAGACAACATGAACAAACAGAAAGCAAGTGGAAAACGGTATCCCATGTACCATTGCATATGAATGCAGCGAGGATACCTTTGAAATGTTTTGGCATGTCTTCTGAGGTACATTTTTATTCAGAGGAAATAGCATCACTTTAAAATGTGAAAATACCCTAGCCACTTAAGAGATAAATCAATTGAAGAGAGAGGGGGATACAGAACATGCATACAGAAGGAGCAAAAGAGCCGACAATTTCACAAATGGAAAATTTCCAGTGTGGGGGAAAATGTCACCTCAATGTGCTAAACTCAAGCATAATACGTCTCACACACACACACACACACACACACACACACACACAAGGCATTCCCTCATACACAAGGCGTGTGCCTACACACACATGATATATGCAAACATGCCACACACAAGCAGTAACAGTAAAGCTTTGCGAAACCAAAGCAAAAAGGAAAGATCTTAAGGAAACAAAGAGACAGCACAACTCACCTGATTATTAGGCAGGGTCCACTTATTACTTTATTAGAGGAAGCTTAATAGGATTATCTGGAGTCAAAAAGACGAAAAGGGAAAGAGCTATGGACCAGAAGGAGGGCACCCTGGTAGGAATATTTGGGGCACTGGTCTTCCTGGAAAACACTCTGGAAGATACGTCAGCTCCTAGAACCCATGACCTTGGAAGAGAGAAGGCCTCAGGAGCTTTGGCTCAGACTTCTGAGGAAAGGGGCTGTGCCAGCTCTGTGAGGTTCCTCAAGGAGGTCAGGGGAAGGGTGCAGGAAACTGAGACCCCCCTCACAGTGAAGTTGGGAAAACCCCATGTGAGCCTGCACCACAGGGTCAGGACCTGAGAAGGAGGCCCTTCACTCCTGTCCTCCCCACCAACTCCCCCTGGAGCTCGGATCCCTTAGGGAGAGTTCCCCAGTTTACCGGATGCTGGTCTTTCTGTGGGGCAGCCATGGAGACAGCCCTTGAAGTACGGAGGTGAGCCATATTATGGACCAGTTGCTCCCTACTGAAGCGTCACATGTCCCTATCCCTAATGGAGAAAGGGCAGTCGTGGGGGTGACCCTGAGAGGAGCAGGAAAGACAGGAAGGTACAGCCAGTTGTCTTGCTCCCAGACCACCTGTTGCCCCCCACCAACCCTGCTGGCCGACCCTTCCAGGGAGCCAGATGGCAGGTGAAAATGGGGTTGGCAGAACCCCCCATCTCAGCACCACTCAGCAGCACACGGCTGGAGATGAGAAGCGTGGACATCCTTTACCTGGAGCCTGATTCCCCTGACAGCACTTCCCTACCCTGATGAAAACTACAACAGTATATCCTGTAAATGCTGTTGCAAAGAACCCTGACTCATTGGAAGAGACCCTGATGTTGGGAATGATTGAAGGCAGGAGGAGAAGGGGACGACAGAGGACAAAGATGGTTGGATGGGCATCACCGACTTGATGGACATGAGAGTTTGAACAAGCTCCGGGAGTTGGTGAAGGGACAGGGAAGCCTGACATGCTGCAGTCCATGGGGTCGGCAAAGAGTCGGAACATTACTCGAGTGACTGAATTGAATCGACATCCTATAAATGCTCCGTTTTCTCTACTAGGAACAAAGCACCCCCAAGCCATAACATCAGCAGCATCCATTTCTAAACATAACCATGACCAAAACCAAACAAAAACAGCCTACTCCACAGTCTTTTAAGAAGGGAGCTTGTGTTCGTGCTTCCATAATAAAAGGAGCCATCTCTCACTGCTTTTAATCAATTTACCTAACCGTAATTAGTGACGTGCTACAAGGAAATCTGACTTTTAGAGAACATGTTTCTTGGTTTGCCTGTGCCAGCTATTCCAGGGTAGGTAGCTGTGATGTCCTCCTCTGGGCTGTAAAGTTACCTTAGATCTTTCAATCCTGCTCCTCTGTCCCATTTGCGGACTTCAAAATTTCTCCCTCATATATACACATCAAAACACTTCTCACCCTCAGTAGGTGTAAATGATGAGCAAACTGAAGATCTTTAAGAGCTCACGCAACAGACAACCATTGTGAAGCAAAGGTGTAGGATGAGAGAAGTGTTTGGGATGCCTGCTTTCAGGGACTCAGGTGGCAATGTCCTCACAGCAACAGGTGTTGACATGACATGTGGGGCAGGGTATGACAGATTACTCGGACACCTTAGCACCCCCCACAAAGGAGGAGATACCATGCTCTCTTATAAATCCAGGAGAGGGATCAGAGCTCTTAATAACCAGTAAAGACCACACCACCGTGCACCACACACCCACACACACACGCACACACACATACACACACACACACTCTCACATTGAGAGCAGACACCGACTAGTGTCATGTCTCTACACTTACTCCATCTCTCCAGTCAGTTTTCTTGTGAAATGTTTCTGCCTCCAGGAAAGAGTGACTTACCCACGGTTGTCATGGAAACAAGAATGCTCATGCCAATGTTCTCTGTGCTGTTAGCTCTCTGTGGGAACCAGGAAGGATTACTACATGAGACACAGAGTGTTGGTCTCCTTATTAGACAGTGACCCGCATGGGTAATCCAGTGAATGAATGAATGAACAACCAGACTGTTGGACTACTAGAGACAGCACCTTCATGGAATAGGCAGTGAGGGACAGGAATTGTCACCAAATGGGTTATAGAGGGAGTAAAGTGAAGGCACAAGAGCTTCTGTTTCTCTTGAGACACATACTCTTAGGATGCAGGTCCCATAAGGTCCCCTTTCAACCTGCCATGACACACGAGGCCAGGGATGTTTGTGCAGATGGGATCCAAGGACTCGGGGTCAACTAGAAAAAGACCTGCAGAGGGGAAAAACGTGTGAGAATGACACACCTAGATGTCAGGGGAGGTGACTGAGAAACAAGGATGCCCCAAGTCAGCTCTCCTGAGGCGACCTCCAGTTAGAGACAGCCCCTAGGACCACCCTGGACCCGGGACCCCAGAGTAAAGAAAACCATGCTGCTCCACATGCAACTCACAGGGAGGAGAGCCAGTCGGGCTTTCATATCACTGTGTACCAACCAGATGAAGGCTTTCAACAGCTTCTTAGCATGGAGGAAAGGGGAGGGACCTACCAGGAACTGCCATCTAGCCTGTCTATTTTTGTTGCTGTTCTTCAGTTGCTAAGTCGTGTTTGACTCTTTCTGACCCTGTGGACTGCAGCCTGAAAGGCTTCTCTATCCCTTTGCAATGTCCTGGGAGGCTGCTCAAATTGATGCCCCTTGAGTCAGCAGTGCTATCTAACCATTCCATCCTCTTCCACCCCTCTCCTCCTTTTGTCTTCATTCTTTGCCAGCATCAGGTGCATGTACGTGTGCCTTGTGGTATGGGGGAGCTCACTGGTTGGGGCTGAGGTAACTCCAGCCGTCCCTGAGTTTGTGTGATGGGCTGAGAGGTCCTGATGCAGGGAGACTGCAGTGGCTCACTCACCAGCTTCTCCTTCTCCCTTTTGCTGAGCCGTCACATGACACCTGTGCTTTGGAGCCAGAACACAGAGTTCCCTGGAGCAAGACTCGGAACCTCGAACAGGAATAAGTTTATGCTGGTGATGCCCAAAGTACGTCTGTGTGGCCATCATCTGCTTCATATTAGATCTATGAGTAGTATGTGAAGGGGCTCTATTGGGGAAATGATAGCTCTGTCATGGAACACAACATTTGCTACTGATAATGGATGAGCTAAAATCTGTAGGGTGAACATTACTACATGTTTGTACAATGTGCACAGAGAAGGAGGACCTACTAACAATGTATTTCTGGGTGTGAAGAGAGGGACTGAGACAACTGCATCTTCTGCATTGCATGCAGCTAAATGGTTGAAATTTATGTAAGCAAATATTTTGAACATCAGAGCATCCATGCTGTAAAGAGTCGGCAAAATGGCATGAAAGTAGGCATTCACAGGAAACAGTGATCAAGTGTGCTCTTGAGGGGAAGAAAGGTAGCCCCAGCTAACACGTGCAGGTGACGTGTATATGGATGCAGGGGAACTGTGTGGGAATCCCATATGCCACCATATTGAGACTGAGCATCTACAGTGTCTGGTCTCCTGTATATATCTCTGCACGTTTCAGATTCTCTGAAATCCCACTTGATTAGTTCAGAAGCACAAGGAAACATACAAACACTATGGGTCCTGTGCTTGGCACATACACACACTGCTGCTGCTATTAAATCTCTTTTATTGAAGTATAACTGACACACAGTATTATATATTTTTAGGTACACTGCTTAGTGATTCTGTGTTTTTATACATTACTCCATGATCCCCACGACAAGCATCCTGCCACCATACAGAGTTATTACAATATGATTGACTGTATTCCCTATCCAAACATTACATCCTCAGGACTTTTGATTCATTGCTTGTTCTTTTGGCCTCAATCCAGAGACATCACTTCCAATTCCAGTGTCAAAGAGCTTGTGGCCTATGTTTCATTCTAGGAGTTTAATGGTTTCAGGTCTTATTTTGGTGTGATAAAGGGGTCCAGTTTGATTCCTTTGCGTGTAGCTCTCCAATTTCTCCAACACCACCTGTTGAAAAGGCTGTCTTTTCCCTGTCATATACCCTTGCCTCCTACAGCATAGATGAGTTGACTGTGTGCCCCAGGCTGAATTTTGGGCTCCTTCTTCTTTTCTACTAGTGTGTGTGTCTGTTTTTGTGCCAGTACCATACCTGTTTGATGACCATAGCTTTCTAGTGTCATCTGAAATCAGGGAGCCTGATTCCTGAGGCTATACCCTTCTTTCTCAAGGCTGCTTTGGCGATTCGGGGTCTTTTGTGGCTGCTCCTACTAAACATATGTGTGCAGGCAGATGAACGCTCTCATGGAGCTGGTCATCCCCACTCCTCTGAGACAGGAGGAAGTAGCAGAAAGTCAGTAGCTTACCGTGGAAGTATTTCAAAATGCAACAGAAGGGAGAAATAAAACGCCAGTCCCACATTATAAGTGAGATCTAACTAACATTTCTGTTTTAGGGTGGCATGCACTCCAGACTTGGGGAAGGGAGTATGACAAACTAATCCCTGGTTCAGTGGCTTAATTTCCTATCTTCCTTTGCACTTTCTAGATCCACTTTGGAGGTGCTCATGTCCTGGGTCTGTACAGTTGATGCTGTTTGACCCCTGAGAGAACTCTGCACACTTCAGAAGCACCGAGCAGGGTGAAGGGTCTGTCAGACATGCAGTTCGAGTCTGGGAATCAACAGATCCAGCTCCAGAACCACATCTGCCACAATCCACACTCCCAGGGTAAGCCTTTTCCCTTCTCCTAAACATTTCATCTGGAATCAGTTCTCTATGCACCTCTGGATTCCAAGCTCATGCTCTTCAACATACCAATGCGCTGACACCCAGTATATCTGTATGCTGGTGATCACCTCTGGCTCCCTTGGGTGCACAGGCAGTGGAGGCACTGGCTCCTTAGCAAAGAAAAAGTAAAGCGTTGCCCTGAGATCAGCCACAAGGAGTACAGAAGGCACAGGACATCCAAGTGACACAAATGAGATCCTGGTCATGAGACTCCCCTCCCCACATGGTTGCCCTTTCCTGCACAGTAGTAACAAATAAGGCAAGGCGTTGGGTTTGGAGGGCTTATAAAATGCCTCCGGAATCTTTGTCAGTTTCTCCTCATGAATCTGCCATGCACCTACCCCATAGGCACGTGGACGCATGACCTTTATACTTCTTTGCTTTATTGCTCATCAATTCTCTTTGGCCAAGCCTTCTGCTTTGACAAATCCCTTGTGGCTCAGCTGGTAAGGAATCTGCCTGCAATGTGGGAGACCTGGGTTTGATCCTTGGGTTGGGAAGATCCCCTCGACAAGGGAAAGGCTACCCACTCCAGTATTCTTGCCTGGAGAATCCCATGGACAGAGAAGCCTGGTGGACTAGAGTCCATGGGGTCGCAAAGAGTCAGACACAACTGAGCGACTAACACTTGGTGACATTTAAGCACCCACCCAGGGCTACCATTGGCTGGAAGGGTGCCTTGATGACCAATCAGTGCCTAAAGGTGTGGATGCTCGTTGCCCTGGGGACAGTTTAGTGAAGGTGGCCATGAGCCTGGGATAGGCCACTAGGAGACTGTGGCCATGGTGACCCAGAAACCACAGTGACTGAAAAACTGACCCCAAGCAACAAAGGGAGGAAGAAAAGAAAGCCCTCCCCACTCCCCCAACCCACCCCCCCCCCTCCCCCTCCCCCACCCACCCTCCCCCTCCCCCACCCCACCCTCCCCCCATCAACCCAGGTCCACAGGCACTTTCATAGTGAGATGACCCCATCCAAGCTCTTCATCCTCTTTCCCACTGAATCCCCTCCCAAGACTCCTTCCTTGTCCTTACCTGACACACACCCACTCCTCAGCCCCCATCCTTTCACTTGGAGCCTTTGTTTCTCCACACCAATGCCCTTCTATGCTCACCTTGTTGTCCTTCCAGAGGCCCAAGACAGCCATTTGAATCTTAAGAACTATACCATCAAAACAGCATTGTTACAAATTCATGAACACCATCCATGTGTACTTTTTCTATTTGCATGCTTGAGAGGCCAGTGATCTAATGAGCATGTGTGGTACAAAACAAAGCTTCTATATTTGCACAGGCTGCATTAACTGTGAAAAATAAACATTTCAAGAAAGCGTATTCCCAGTATAAACAGTTGGAGAATGGAAAATCATGACTGGAGACAGGTCGTCATTTGGTGTTCTTCCATTTCTCCCTAAGGAATCTTGGGTGAAAGAAGAAGCGTATCAGCCAGTCCTTGAGGAAGGGATGTATTTGTTTTCTGATGGTCTCTTCTGTTCCCTGTTCTTCCCTCCTCTTTTCCTACCGTCTTTTTGACTGGGTTCTTTGGTAGCTCAGATGTAAAGAATCTGCCTGCAATGCAGGAGACCCAGGTTCAATCCTGGGTCAGGAAGACCCCCTGGAGAAGGGAATGGCAACCCACTCTGGTATTCTTGTCTGGAGAATTCCATGGACAGAGAAGCCCGGGGGGGGGCTACAGTCCATGGGGTTGTGATGAGTCAGACACAACTGAGCAACTTTCATTTCACTTTTGACTGGGTACTTTTTATGACAAATTTCTTCTCCACTCTCTGTTGTGTATGGGAATAAACAGGTTCTTAGGGCCTTTGGGAAGGTAGGCAGACAGGAAAGTCAGGATGAGGATGAGTTTAGAAAGTAAGAGGAGGAAGAGGGCTGAAGATACTTTTTGGAGAGTAGTAAGAGAAGGTGCAAGGAGATCCAACCAGTCCATTCTAAAGGAGATCAGCCCTGGGATTTCTTTGGAAGGAATGATGCTAAAGCTGAAACTCCAGTACTTTGGCCACCTCATGCGAAGAGTTGACTCATTGGAAAAGACTCTGATGCTGGGAGGGATTGGGGGCAGGAGGCGAAGGGGACGACAGAGGATGAGATGGCTGGATGGCACCACTGACTCAATGGACGTGAATCTGAGTGAACTCTGGGAGTTGGTGATGGACAGGGAGGCCTGGCGTGCTGTGATTCATGGGGTTGCAAAGAGTCAGACAAGACTGAGTGACTGAGCTGAACTGAACTGAAGAGAAGGTGCTGGATTCATTAACTGATGGATAATCTTGAATTTCATCAAGACTGAGAAGTTTGGCCATAATCCATAGCAGATAAAACTAAAGGCACTAAGGGCGAAGTCAATGTAAAATATGCTAACAGTTCATTCATAATGAACTCATTTACCCCCTAAACGAAGATCCAGACACTAGGTCGGGAGCCAAACAAAGGATAATAATGACTGGCATGAACAAGCGGTTTGTATATCTGATCTTTACACCAATTATGCAAGGTCGATGGGGGTTATCTCATTTTACAGAATGGGACACTGAGGACAGACAAAGTTGAGTCGTGTGTTCCACATCACCTAGTGTTGAGTCTACATCTGTCTGAGCCCAAAGCCCACACATTCCCCATTCACATACACCACATGGCCAAAAAGAGCCAAGAAGCACTGAGAGGTTTTCTGAGGTTTTGAGAATATGGAAGAAGGAAATTGGTCGTGCTTTTTGAAAGTTGTCAAGCGTGCATAAAGGTAGAAAGAACACTAATGATCTCCACCTATACACCACCCAGCTCCATCCATTATACCTCATTCTGTTTCACATATATCCTGTTCGAGCTCTGTCACTACCCCACCCCCATTCAGCCATTTTAAAGCAAATCCTAGATAGCCTTTTATTCACAGTCCTTGCATACATATATCCATTTCTTAAAACAACAGGTTTGATGAACTGTCAATAATTCCTAGCATTCTCTAATATCCGGTCAGTGTCTAAATTTCCCAGATTATCCCATAAATGTCTTTTAATTCTCAGCTTGTTCAAGTCAGGATTCAACCAGTGTCTGCACCCTGCCTCTCTCTGTCATGCTTGTTAGTCTCTTAAATCTATTATCAGTCTCTCTCCTCTTACTTTTCCTTGCCTTTTATTTGCTGAAGAAATGAGATCTTTGTGTCCTAAAATTTCAGAAATTCTGGGTTTGACTGGTTGCATCCCTCTTGTGTTCCTTTACCTGTTCTTCTAGCCACAGTTATTTACTGTAAACTGATGAGATTCAACAGACTTAGCTTTGCTTTTTCGGTGAGAATACATCATAGATGTTACTTTGTACTTCCCTTTGCATCCATGTCCCATCAGGAGATATAGCTAAAGACTGAGACACGACTTAGTTACTAAGCAACAACAAGAACAAAGGTTGTTTTTTTTGTTTGTTTTTTGTTTTATTTTTTTGTTTTTTTTTTTTTAAAGCCAAGCCTGCTGATATTTCTACAATTTTGATGCTTAACACTGGATCAACTGTCCTCCATGTTTAGGAATTTTATGTACAAATCTCACTTCTATGACTTTGTTTACTCTTCCATCTTAGAATTGTTGTAACTGAAATTCAGGTGGCTTCAGTGACCGTCTTTGTGATATCTGCCTTTTGAGGGGCAACAATGCGGGCCTAAATGGTAAATCTGAGTATTTATATTTATTATGGGCACTTGAAAAATACTCAGCAGAACAGCAGTGTACTGGTTATCTTCTTCAAAAATGCTTGCCCTGTATTTAATGTCAGTTCCATCTCTTGGCCTTTTTTCTTCATTTTATAATGTTGTTATCCTCTATAATGTGTTATGGCACTTTCCCCTAAGCCTGAACATATTACCGTATAGAAGGGGATAACCCAGTTTCCCTAATACAAAGTTCAATACACAATAGTTCAACTTTTACAGGCCAAAATGTATCTCATAGTGTAAATTTTAAAACAAATATGTCCATTATAACCGTTTTTATTTGAAACATGTTTCTCAACATTGGGAAAGAAAAGTTGCTACTTTGCATTTCTATAAATTTCTATAAGGTTAAGATCCTCACAATGAGAAGAATTTTTGTTTTCTGCTTGGTTGGTTGGTTGGTGGACTCAGTATGTTGATAAAAGTGGGTTCATGGGGACAAGATGGCAGAGGAGTAGGTGGATGTGGAGTACATCTCTCTCTGTGGATACATCAGGAATACACCTTCAGACACAGAAATGCATGCAGAACACCAGCTGAGAGTATACAGGAGTACCTGACTTGTGGAAAAGAATGTATAGAACCATGAAAAACTCTGTAGCACAAAGGAACTAGGGGAGAAAACAGAAGTGTCAGTAGGACTGGACCTGCCCTTGGCGGGTGGGGGAACTGAAGCAGGGGTCTGATCCCCACATTGGGGCAATTGTCTGAGTCAGAGGAGAAACATTTAAGGCTGAGAGTGAAACAGCTGATCTGTGGCAGCCTAAATGGAACGAGAATCAGACACTCCTTGCTGTAGCCATACATATTCCAGACAGGGACACTGGTCCCCTGGAAGGCACAGCAGCTAGGAGCTGGAGTTTAGGGATTGTGGAGCAATCCCAGGGCGAGGTCTGATGTTTACTGTAGAAAGACGGACTGAGGGGATGTGAGGGAAGAGATGGTGTTGGGATATGCTGGTAGAGGAAAGCCAGGCAGCCACGGAAACAAGGTGATACTGCTGAGTCACGGGTAGGGGGTGGGGCCATCACCACAGCTGCTCTCTCCCCACACACCAGCATCAGCAGCTGAACAGAAGAGAGGCTGACCCAGCAAACGCTTAACGCACTGGACTGCAGTGAAGGACCACACCCAGGGTGCTCCTTTAAGTGACTGACACTCTGATCTACAGAGTAGGACCCCACCCAGAGGGGCCCCCTCTATGTGCCTGATGTACTGATCCACAGAGTAGGACCCCAGCCAGGGGAGCCCTGCCCCTTGTGCCTGATGCACCGAACAACAGAGTAGGGCCCCAGAAAAGGGAGCCCTCTAAGTGCCTGAATGGGTGGAGCTTTGGAGAAAGACTGGCTAGAGAGGCCTTCTGATCGCCAGCTACAAGAGGCTTGAAAAAGGAGTCTGGTTAGGGCCTTAACTTCTGCACTAGAAGCAGTCCGTGTCTCTGCACACTTGGTGCTGCCAGGGTCCCCTCAAGCCAGGCAGCTACATTACTGTCATGCTCAACTCTCACTGGGGCAGAGCTGCCACAGGCAAAAAAATCTAGCATCTATGCGGGCAGGGTCATTTCAGACATGTCTGATTCTTTGCAACCCTGTAGACTGTGGCCTGCCAGGCTTCTCTGTCAGGGAGGGGCGGGGACGGGATTCACCAGGCAAGAATACTAGAGGGTATTGGACAATACTGGTTGTCATACTCTTCTAGAGCACTATATTTCCTGCTGTCCTAGCCACCAACTCCCCTGAGTACCTGGTGCTATCAGAACTGCTGGGAACCAAACAGCTGCACCACCTCCACACCTGGCTCTCACAGGGGCAAACACAAGTTCTCCAGGGCAGCCTCAGGAGCAAACCCAGTGGATGACCCACATGTAGAGGTGGAAAAAAAAAAAAACATAATTGAAACCCAGGGGCAGAGGTGGTCCTAAGATGGTGGAGGAATAGGAAGGGGAGACCACTTTTTTCCTCACAAATTCATCAAAAGAACGTTTAAACGCTGAGTAAATTCCACAAAACAACTTCTGAATGCCAGCAGATGACATCAGGAGCCCAAAAAGCAACCCATTGTCTTTGAAAGGAGGTAGGAAAAAATATAAAAGACAAAAAGAGAGACAAAAGAGGTAGGGATGGAGCTCCATCCCAGGAAGGGAGTTTTAAAAAGAGCGACGTTTCCAAACACCAGGAAACACTCTCACTGCCGAGTTTCTGGCGAGCCTTGGAACCACAGAGGGCCACATAACTGGGAGAAAAAATAAATAAATAATTAAAACCCACAGATTACGTGCCCAACAGTAACTCCCCAGTGGAGAAACAGCACAGACGCCTGCACCCGCCACTAGCAAGCAGGGGCTGGGCAGGGAAGCACGGGCTGAATTGCTTAGAGTAGGACCAGGCCTCAGCGCCCCGAGGGCAATCTGAGGGAACTAACTTGGGCTAGCAAACAAGACTGTGGGATAGCTACCACGTGAAAAGCCCTAACATAAGACACCTCCAGGCCCGCTCACAGAACAAAGGACTGACTAGAGCTACGGAAAAAGCCCTAATCTAAGACACCATCAGGCCCCGCTCACAGAACAAAGGACTGAAGAGAGCTAGCCGGCTGCAGACCATCCCCCTCCGATGACAGGCAGCCAGAGCCAGAAGGGGGCAATCACGACCGCAGAGTGGCATTATCTACCAAACTGCAAGCAGGCTTCTTTGCTAATTAAGACATCTTGGGATTCTGGATGGGCAACATCCACCTGAGAAGGTGCACCGGTTGTACACCCAGAAAACCGAGTGGCAGGGATGGGGGAAGCAATAAGTCACAGCAACTGTGCTCGCCAAACACCTCATCACCTGAGCTGTTTGGACCTGAGAAAGGCACACAATGCAGGCCCAACCGAGTCTGTGCCTCTGCAGACTACCCGAGTGCCTGAACCTGAGTGGCTTAGACCTGGGAGGTGCATACAGCCCAGGGCTGGCCTCTGACGGTTCCCGGTGGAGCAACCTAGAGCCTGAGCAGTGTGGGCAGGGAGGGCACATGCACCGTGAGCGGGGGCAGGCCCAGTGTGGCTGAGGCACTGTGAGCACATGCCAGTGTTATTTGTTTGCAGCGTCCCTCCCTCCCCACAGCGCGACTGAACAAGTGAGCCTAAAAAGTGTCCACCACCGCCCCCTTGTGTCAGGGTGGAAATTAGACACTGAAGAGACCAGCAAACAGAAGAAGCTAAAACAGAGGGAACTGCCTTGGAAGTGACAGGTGCAATAGATTAAAACCCTGTAGTTAGTACCAAATACATAGGAAGGGGCCTATAGATCTTGAGAAATATAAGCCGGACCAAAGTGAAAGTGAAGTTGCTCAGTCGTGTCCGACTCTTTGCGACCCTGTGGACCGTAGCCCTCCAGGCTTCTCTGTCCATTGGATTCTCCAGGCAAGCATACTGGAGTGGGTTGCCATTTCCTTCCTCCAAGGAACTATCCAAAAATGAACTGACCCCACACTGCCCACAACAACACCAGAGAAAGTGCTAGATATATATTTTTACTACTTTTACAACCATTCTCTTCTTTTTTATTTTTTAAATTTTAAGTCCTCTATTACTCCTTTAATTTTCATTTTTATAACTTACTATTACTTTGCAAAAGAAAGAGAGACGCTACTTTTTTAAAGCAAACTTCATATATAAATTTTTTTATAATTTTTGTGACTTTTTTTCTTTTCTTTAATATTGTATTTTTGAAAATCCAACCTCTTCTCTAGATTTTTAATCTTTGCTTTTTGGTATTTGTTATCAATTTTGTACCTTTAAGAACCCAGTCTTCAGTACCCATTTTTACTTGGGAGCGAGTTTATTGGCTTGACTGCTCACTCCCCCTTTGGACTCTCCTTTTTCTCCACCAGGTCGCCTCTATCTCCTCCCTCCCCCTTCTGTGTTCTACCCAACTCTGTGAATCTCTTTGTGTGTTCCAGAGGGTGGAGAACACTTAGGGAACTGATTACTGGCTGGATCTGTCTCTTTCCTTTTGATTCCCCCTTTCCTCCTCCTGGCCACCTCTGTCTCCTCCCTCCCTCTTCTCTTCTCTGTATAACTCCGTGAACAACTCTGAGCAGTCCAGACTGTGGAGCGCACATAAAGAAATGATTACTGGCTAGCTTGCTCTCTCTTCTTTTGATTCCACCTCATCTCATTCGGGTCACCTCTAACTCCCTCTTCCCTCTTCTCTTCTCCATGTAACTCTGTGAACCTCTCTGGGCGTCCCTCACTGTGGAGAAACTTTTCATCTTTAACCTAGATGTTTTATCAGTGGTGCTGTATAGATGGAGAAGTCTTGAGGCTCCTGTAAAAATAAGACTGAAAACCAGAAGCAGGAGGCTTAAGTCCAAATCCTGAGAACACCAGAGAACTCCTGACTCCAGGGAACATTAATCGACAGGAGCACATCAAACGCCTCCATCAGTTCCGTTCAGTTCAGTGGCTCAGTCGTGTCTGACTCTTTGCGACCCCATGAATTGCAGCACGCCAGGCCTCCCTGTCCATCACCAACTCCCAGAGTTCACTCAGACTCACGTCCATCGAGTCAGTGGTGCCATCCAGCCATCTCATCCTCTGTCGTCCCCTTCGCCTCCTGCCCCCAATCCCTCCCAGCATCAGAGTCTTTTCCAATGAGTCAACTCTTCGCATGAGGTGGCCAAAGTACTGGAGCTTCAGCTTTAGCATCATTCCTTCCAAAGAACACCCAGGGCTGATCTCCTTCAGAATGGACTGGTTGGATCTCCTGGCAGTCCAAGGGACTCTCAAGAGTCTTCTCCAACACCACAGTTCAAAAGCATCAATTCTTCAGTGCTCAGCCTTCTTCACAGTCCAACTCTCACATCCGTACATGACAACAGGAAAAACCATAGCTTTGACTAGACAGACCTTAGTCGGCAAAGTAATGTCTCTGCTTTTGAATATGCTCTCTAGGTTGGTCATAACTTTTCTTCTAAAGAGTAAGCGTTTTTAATTTCATGGCTGCAATCACCATCTGCAGTGATCTTGGAGCCCCCCAAAATAAAGTCTGACACTGTTTCCACGGATTCCCCATCTCTTTCCCATGAAGGGATGGGACCAGATGCCATGATCTTCGTTTTCTGAATGTTGCGCTTTAAGCCAACTTTTTCACTCTCCTCTTTCACTTTCATCAAGAAGCTTTTAGTTCCTCTTCACTTTCTGCCATAAGGGTGGTGTCATCTGCATATCTGAGGTTATTGATATTTCTCCCGGCAATCTTGATTCCAGCTCTAGGTGAGTGATCAAACCATCGTGATTATCTGGGTCGTGAAGATCTTTTTGTACAGTTCTTCTGTGTATTCTTGCCACCTCTTCTTAATATCTTCTGCTTCTGTTAGGTCCATACCATTTCTGTCCTGCATTGAGCCCATCTTTGCATAAAATGTTCCCTTGCTATCTCTGATTCTCTTGAAGATATCTCTAGTCTTTCCCATTCTGTTCTTTTCCTCTATTTCTTTGCATTGATCACTGAGGAAGGCTTTCTTATCTCTCCTTGCTATTCTTTGGAACTCTGCATTCAGATGCTTACATCTTTCCTTTTCTCCTTTGCTTTTCACTTCTCTTCTTTTCACAGCTATGTGTAAGACCTCTTCAGACAGCCATTTTGCTTTTTTGGATTTTTTTTTCCATGGGGATGGTCTTGATCCCTGTCTCCTCTACAGTGTCACCAAACTCATTCCATAGTTCATCAGGCACTCTATCAGATCTAGTCCCTTAAATTATTTCTCACTTCCACTGTATCATCATAAGGGATTTGATTTAGGTCATAGCTAAGTGGTCTAGTGGTTTTCTCTGCTTTCTTCAGTTTAAGTCTGAATTTGTCAATAAAGAGTTCATGATCTGAGCCACAGTCAGCTCCCGGTCTTGTTTTTGCTGACTGTATAGAGCTTCTCCATCTCTGGCTGCAAAGAATATAATCAGTCTGATTTTGCTGTTGACCATTTGGTGATATCCACATGTAAAGTCTTCTCTTGTGTTGTTGGAAGAGGGTGTTTGCTATGACCAGTGCATTCTCTTGGCAAAACTCTATTAGCCTTTGTCCTACTTCATTCGATACTACAAGGCCAAATTTGCCTGTTACTCCAGATGTTTCTTGACTTCCTACTTTTTCATTCCAGTCCCCTATAATGAAAAGGACATCTTTTTGGGTGTTAGATCTAAAAGGTCTTGTAGGTCTTCATAGAACCATTCAACTTCAGTTTCTTCAGTGTTACTGGTTGGGGCATAAGCTTGGACTATGATGATACTGAAGGGCTTGCCTTGGAAGTGAACAGAGATCATTCTGTCGTTTTTGAGATTGCATCCAAGTACTGCATTTCAGACTCTTTTGTTGACCACGATGGCTACTCCATTTCTTCTAAGGGATTCCTGCCCGCAGTAGTAGATATAATGGTCATCTGAGTTAAATTCACCCATTCCAGTCCATTTTAGTTTGCTGATTCCTAGAATGTGGACGTTCACTCTTGTCATCTTCTGTTTGACCACTTCCAATTTGCCTTGATTCATGGACCTGACATTCCAGGTTCCTATGCAGTATTGCTCTTTACAGCATTGGACCTTGCTTCTATCGCCAGTCACATCCACAACTGGGTATTGTTTATGCTTTAGCTCCATCCCTTCATTCTGTCTGGAGTTATGTCTCCACTGATCTCCTGTAGCATACTGGACACCCACTGACCTGGGGAGTTCCTCTTTCAGTATCCTGTCATTTTGCCTTTTCATACTGTTCATGGGGTTCTCAAGGCAAGAATACTGAAGTGGTTTGTCATTCCCTTCTCCAGTGGACCACATTCTGTCAGACCTCTCCACCATGACCCATCCATCTTGGGTGGCCCCACATGGCATGGCTTAGTTTCATTGAGTTAGACGAAGCTGTGGTCCGTGTGATCAGACTGGCTAGTTTTCTGTGATTATGGTTTCAGTGTGTCTGCCCTCTCCCAACACCTACCATCTTACTTGGGTTTCTCTTACCTTGGACGAGGGGTATCTCCTCATGGCCGCCCCTCCTGACCTTGAATGTGGAGTAGCTCCTCTCAGCCCTCTTGCACCCGCCGCCACTCCTTGGATGTGGGGTGCCCCTCTCGGGCGCCTCCCTGACCTCGTGCATGGGGTAGCTCATCTCAGCCACTTAGAGTAATGGAAATAAAAACAAAAGTAAACAAGTGGGGCCTGGTTAAACTTAAAAGCTTTTCCACAGCAAAGGAAACACTAAACAAGGTAAAATGACAACCCTCAGAGTGGGAGAAAATAATAGCAAATGAAACAACTGCCAAAGGATTAATTTCCAAAATATACAAGCAGCTCATACAACTCAATACCAGAAAAACAAACAACCTAATCAAAAAGTGGGGAAAAGACATAAACAGACATTTCTCCAAAGAAGTCACGCAGGTGGCTAACAAACACATGAAAAGATGCGCAACATCACTCATTATTAGAGAAATGCAAATCAAAAATACAATGAGATGTCACTTCACACTGGTCAGAATGGCCATCATCAAAACGTCTACAAAGAATAAATGCTGGAGAGGGTGTGGAGAAAAGGGAACGCTCTTGCACTGTTGGTGGGAATGTAAGTTGATACAGCCACTATGGGAGATGTTATGGATATTCTTAAAAAAAAAAAAAAAAATCTAGGAGTAAAACCACCATACGATCCAGCAGTCCCACTCCTAGGCATATACCCTGAGGAAACAAAAATTGAAAAAGACACATGTATCCCATTGTTCACTGCAGCACTTTTTGCAGTAGCTATAACATGGAAGCAACCTAGATGTCCATCAACAGATGAATGGATAAAGAAGTCATGGTACATATACACAATGGAATATTACCCTGCCATAAAAGGAACACATATGAGTCAGTTCTAATGAGGTGGATGAACCTAGAACTTATTATACAGGGTGAAGTAAGTCAGAAAGAGAAAGATAAATATCATATTTTTATGCATATATACAGAATCTAGAAAAATGGTACTGAAGAATTTATTTACAGGGCAACAATGGAGAAACAGACATAGAGAATAGACTTATGGACATGGGGAGGGTGGAGGAGAGGGTGAGATGTATAGAAAGAGTAACATGGAAACTTACATTACCGTATGTAAAATAGCCAAAGGGAACTTGCCGTATGGCTCAGGAAACTCAAACAGGGGTTCTGTATCAACCTAGAGGGGTGTGATGGGGAAGGAGATGGGAGGAAGTTTCAAAAAGGAGGGGATATATGTACACCTATGGCTGATTCATGTTGAGGATTGACAGAAGACAAAATTCTGTAAAGCAATTATCCTTCAACAAAACAATAATTTTAAAAAAGGAAAAAAAGTGGGTCCATAGGAGGCCAAGGTCATGAACTCAACCTTTACATGACAAGAAAGCTGGTGGGAAAATTAACCCAAATTGGTTGGGTACCACATATTTTATCCACAGAGCTGGATGACAGTCTCCTAGTTAGGTGTTCATGGCGTTCAGAAGATTAATGAGGTGATGGGTCACTAACAACTAACATTTATTCTGCACATAATTTGTGCCTACACGTTTCACCCTCAGTGTTTCATCTGACACTCCCAGTAATCATATGGCATAGAGAATACCACCATTTTCTGCTCTACAAATAAGCAAGAATAAAGCTGTTTTAATACACACAGATGGTTCTGGATTTAGTGAGAATCAACACTTAATTTGTCTATTTGTCTTGGAGGAGCAGTGCTAAGAGGATCCTGACTCACATGGATAAAAGTGTAATAGGTTGCCTTCTAGAATTTTACATTTCAGACACTTGAAGTCAGAATGCAAAAACAGAGAGACAGAGACAGAGAGGGGAGGGGTGATGTGTGGGCAACACTCCAGGGCAGAGCTAAATTCCTGCTAATCACTGATTTGTACATTTTTATAGAACCAGAGATCAAATTGGCAACACCCGTTGGATCACAGAAAAAGCAAGAGCTCCAGAAAAACGTCTACTTCTACTTTATTGACTATGCCAAAGCCTTTGACTGTGTGGATTACAAAAAGAGTGGAAAATTCTTCAAGATATGGGAATACCAGACCACCTTACCTGCCTCCTGAGCGAACAATGGACTGGTTCCAAATTGGGAAAGGAACCAGTATACAGTCAAGGCTGTATACTTCCACCCTACTTATTTAACTTAGATGCAGAGTACATTATACAAAATGCCAGGCTGGACAAAGCACAAGCTGGAATCAAGATTGCCAGGAGAAATATCCATCACCTCAGACACGCAGATGACACCACCCTTATGGCAGAAAACGAAGAGGAACTGAAGAGCCTCTTGATCAAAGTGAAAGTGGACAGTGAAAAAGCTGGCTTAAAACTCAACATTCGAAAAATGAAGATCATGGCATCTGGTCCCATCGCTTCACGGCAAATAGATTGGGAAACAATGGAAACAGTGACTGACTTTATTTTCTTGGGCACCATAATCACTGCAGATGGTGACTGCAGCCATGAAATTAAAAGACACTTGCTCCTTGGAAGAAAAGTTATGACCAACCTACATAGCATATTCAAAAGCAGAGACATCACTTTGCTGACAAAGGTCCATCTAGCCAAAACTGTGGTTTTTCCACTAGGCATGTATGGATCTGAGAGTTGGACCATAAAGAAAGCTGAGCGCTGGAGAATGGATGCTTTTGAGCTGTGATGTTGGAGAAGACTTGCGAGTCCCTTGGACTGCAAGGAGATCCAGCCAGTCATCCTAAAGGAAGTCAGTCCTGAATATTCATTGGAAAGACTGATGTTGAAGCTGAAACTCCAATACTTTGGCCACCTGATGCGAAGAACTGACTCACTGGAAAAGACCCTGAGTCTGAGAAAGAGGGAAGGCAGGAAAAGAAGGGGGAGGACAGAGGATGAGATGGTTGGATGGCATCACTGATGTGATGGACAAGGATTTGAGCAAGGTCCAGGAGTTGGTGATGGATAGGGAGGCCTGGCATGCTGCAGTCCATAGGGTCCAAAAAGTCGGACACAACTGAGTGACTGAACTGAACTGAAACACACTTCAGAGATCTGGGCAACAATGTATTAACTAGCAACCACTGGGCTGATGGCCTTCAACATAATAAAATATGTATAGCGTAAATCCCTTTCATTTCTGCTAGTCCTTCACTGACATAAAACACTGTGTATGTAAGATTGACCCAAACCTACGTGACCTCTGAGTAACACCATGAGGCTCTGTGGAAATTTAGAAAGCATAGATCTGGTCTGCTTACTCCTTTAGGCTATGTGATCCACCTAACTGCATGCGCTATTGCATACCACGTGCAGTTGGGAAGATCCCCTGGAGAAGGAAATGGCAACTCACTCCAGTATTCTTGCCTGGGAAATCCCATGGGAAGAGGAGCCTGGTGAGCTACAGTCCATGGGCTTGCAAGGGTTGGACACTGTGAGACTGTGCTATGTGTTCATGTTATATTCAGGGAGATGGACTCCCCCCGCCCCCCTTAGAGTAAGTTCTTTCTTTATTTATTTCTTTAGCTGTTTTTATCCATTACAATTTTCTGGTATCAAGGAATCCAGTATAAGAAAAACTTAGTAGGTTACTCAGTCATGAATTTGAGTGGTTTGGGTATCAGTATTCCCGTATCTGTCCATGGAATTCTCCAGGCAAGAATATTGGAGTGGGTAACCATGCCCTTCTCAAGGGGATCTTCCAGACCCAGGGATCAAACCCAAGTCTCCTGCACTGCAGGCAGATTCTTTACCATCTGAGCCAACAAGGGCCTTCCAGGTGGTATTAGTGGTAAAAGAACCCACCTGCCAATGCAGGAGAGGTAAGAGACATGGGTCAGGAGGGTCCCCTGGAGGGTGAAATGACTACCCACTCCAGTATTCTTGCCTGGAAAGTCCATGGACAGAGGAGCCTGGAAGGCTATGGTCCATGGGATCACAAACAGTCGGACACGAATGAGGGACTGAGCACACACTCATGCATCCCCATATCAGGTGTCAGATTAAATGGTCTCTTTATCTTTTATCTGTCTGAATTTGAATCAGTTAGTGGGAAGTAATACTCAGCCCTAAAAATAAAGGGTAAAACAGTTAAAATTTGTTACTGAAATAAACACACAGTGATTTTCATCAAATTACATGAACGTGAACTCACAGGTGTATAATATGCTTACTTCCTTATATGTACCTCACACCATCAAAAGTGCACTGTGTCTTTAAGTCACCGTGTTTATTGGCCAGGTCTTTTATTTTTAGACTAATGTAATACTTTTCTAATTCTGTAGATGAACATATTGTTCCATTGGTAGCAATGGTAAGCAATTGCCTTAAAAGGTCTGATTTTATTTTTAACAGATGTCCGGGTGCCCCTATGCTTAAAAACCACTTCTGTGAGACATCAGCAACCTCAGTCTCTAGAATCTATAGAGTAAATGTTTCTGAACTGTAGTTAGATTTGCTTCTTATAATCTGTAAATCATTTTATTGTATATTACACACAGTAGAAGCTGTTGGAAGCTGGAGGCCAAGCTTCCAACAACCTATTCCCTTGAATGCACAACTGGGTACCTCAAAAGGAACTGCACTTTTCTCCCACCCAACAACCCTCCCCCAAATGGTGAAAGATGTCTAAATAATTTTACTCTCCCACAGGAATACAGACAAGCTTGTTACCAATGTAGAATGATTGCCGGCTTGCAGCAGATAACATCAAGTTAGATGGCGGCAGTGCTAGCAGAGGTGGGGACTTGATGCATCAAGAACTGTCTGCCACAATGAACACTGGGGTATGTGTGTCTTTTTCGACTCTGGTTTCACTGCAGCACTATTGACAACAGCTAGGACATGGAAGCAACCTAGATGTCTATCAACAGATGAATGGATAAGGAAGTTGTGGTACATATCCACAATGGAATATTACTCAGCTATAAAAAGGAATGTATTTTAGTCAGTTCTAATGAGGTAGATGAACCTAGAGCCTATTACACAGAGTGAAGTAAGAAAGAGAAACACACATAGCGTGTATTAACGCATATATATATATAACGCATATATATATATAACATATATATATATACATACATATATATATATATATATATATATATATAGGAATTGAGAAAGATGGTACCGACGATCCTACATGCAGGGCAGCAAAGGAGACACAGACGTAAGGGACAGATTTGGGGCTCAGTGGGACAAGGAGAGGATGGGATGATTTGAGAGAATAGCACTGAAACATGTACATTACCACATGGAAAATTAGATAAGCACTGCGAGTTTGATATATGACGCAGGGCACCCAAAGCTGGTGCTCTGTGACAACGTGGAGGGATAGGGCGGGGAGGGGGGATGGGAGGGGGGTTTCTGGATGGAGGGGACAAAGGGATACCTATGGCCGATTCATATTGACGTATGGCAAAAAGCATCACAATATTGCAAATAAGTATCTTCCAATTAAAATAAATAAATGATTTTTTCAAAATACAGCTGTACACTATTGAAGAAACAAAAACAGGACTGCCAAGTGCAAGGTTCTGAGACCACTTTGTGAAAGAAGCAAGCAGCCCTATAGATCTGTAGGTCCCTGAGAAGAGCACATAATTTGTATTCATGATGAAGACTCTGGGTCACCAAGAAAAGGTTAAATTTGTTTTAATTACACTGTGCTTAACAAAGGGATGTGAGCTACACATATAGTTTCCAAAATGACTATAAAATACAGACTTTTAGAGCTTAAGAGAGTAACCTGGCCATCTGAGGAAAAACAATCAGTGTTGGTAACAAACACCTCCATATAGGAAAATGCAGTATTATCAAATTTCACATTTTGCTGGGATGTGTTACGCCTTACGTTTGCTCTTCAGTTCACAGTGTTTCTGAACACTGTGCTGTCTTGCATTTTTCTCCATCTCTCTGACCTTTCTCAAGCTGCTACTATTACACTAACACATAAGAAAGTGCAGGAAAAGACGCCCTTCAGTGAATCTGTGGGTAATTTGAAAAACCTCACCCTGTTTGTCAAATTAACTTAAAAAAATTTCTATCTGTTCTGTACCAAGTTCACAGACCATTGGAAGACACATGATTATCCTTCACTTTAGCATGACTACACTATTCCTGAAATAAATCAACACATTAATGTCCATTCTTAATCTCTCCAAAGGTCTTCCATTCTTCCTGTAGTGGTGAGATGTAGCTATTTAATCCTCTGAGGTGACACACGAAACAGCTCTTCAGGCAGTATTCTTAAAAGTGTCTGGAAACCAGAATATTTGATTTGCTAGCCCCTCAAGCATACATTTAAGGCTAAAAGCAATCCAAATTTAATACATAGAGGTGATTATTCAAAATATCTGACAGATAGTCACTTTAGAATTTCCTTTATGTACTTATATGTAGACTACCATGTGGAATTGGTAATACACAGCTTAAATACCAGGTAGGAAAAAAAATTCCAAAGCCAGTTTTGTAAAGGAGTGAATTGGCCTGGTGTACCCTAGTGGTAGGCACTATGGTGAGCTGAGGATGCAAACCCTGTCTATGTAAGTCAGACTTGCTTCTTCTGTAAAATGATGTGTGAGTCGAACAAAGGGGGCATATCCCTAGTTATCCCTAGTGCCTCTGCAGGAGACCAAGTTCTAGCCTCAGAGAAAAGGTAAAGGATGTTAATTAGATGCATTATGGTAATCATTTTGCAACATATAAAAATATGGAATCATTACATTGTACACTTGAGATGAACATAGTGTGATACATGAATTATACCTCGATCTAAAAGGGTGGTGGGAAGCAAGATGGAGTTACTCAAGTAAGGTCAAGGAGGTGGTGGGCCGTCCTAAGATGGTGGAGGAATAAAATGTGGAGAGCACTTTCTCCCCCACAAATTCATCAGAAGAATATTTGAACACTGAGCAAATTCCACAAAACAACTTCTGAATGTTGGCAGAGGACATCAGACACCCAGAAAGGCAGCCTGTTGTCTTCGAAAGGAGATTGGACAAAGTATAAGAGATAAAAAGAGGGACAAAAGAGGTAGGGACGGAGCTTCGTCCCAGGAAGTTAAAGTTTGTTAAAAGTTAAGTCGCTCAGTCGTCTCTGACTCTTTGCGACCCTATGGACTATAGCCCACCAAGCTCTTCTGTCCATGGGATTCTCCAGGCAAGAATGCTGGAGTGGGTTGCCATTTCCTTCTCCAGGGGGTCTTCCTGACCCAGGGATCAAATCCAGATCTCCCACATCAGAGGCAGACGCTTTAACCTCTGAGCCACCAGGGAAGCAGGAAGGGAGTCTTAAAAGAGAAATTTCCAAACACCGGGGAACACTCTCACTGGCGGGTCTGTGGGGAGTCTTGGAATCTCAGAGGGCAACATAACTGGGAGGAAAAATAAATAATTACACCTCACAGATTATGTGCCTAATGGCAACTCCCGGTGCTTGCAGCTGCCACCAGCAAGTGGGGGCTGAACAGGGAGGCATGGGCTGCATTGCTTAGGGTAAGGACCATTGCTTAGGGTAAGAACTGGACCTGAATAGCCTGAGGGTAATCTGAGGGACCTAACATGAGATAGCAACCCAAACTGTGGGATAGCCAGAGAGAGAGAGAGAGAGAGAGAGAGAGAGAGAGAGAGAGAGAGAGAACTATCCTGTGAAAAGACCTAACCTGGGGCACTGCCAAGCCAAGCCCCCTCTCAGAACAAAGGACTGATCGCTAGCTGCAGACCGGTCCATCCCCTGCTGGAGACAAGCGGGATGGGGGCAGCCAGAGCTGGAAAGGGGCAATCGCGTCCCCAGAGAGGCATTCTCTACCAAACTGCAAGCTCTGCTGCTAACCAAGAGTTCTTGGGATTCTGGACAGTTGACATCTGGCGGGAGGGTAGAGGCCAGAGATCTGCTACCCTCAGAGACACATGGCACACCTGAGAAGGTGCACCCATTGTACACCCAGAAAACTGAGCAGCTGGGACGGGGGAGGTGACAAGTCACACCACCCACCTGGGGGTGACTGCGCTCGCCAGGCACCTGGTCCCCTGAGCTGCTTGGAGCTGGGAAGGGCACAAAACACAGCCTCAACCGAGTCTGTGCCTTTGGGGAGTACTTGAGAACCTGAACCTGAGTGGCTTAGACCTGGAAAGTGCATGCAACCCAGGGCCTGCTTCAGACAGTTCCTGGCAGAGCAACCTAGAGCCTGAGAAGTGTAGACCATGAAAGCACAGATGCCATGAGCGGGGGCAAACACAGTGCGGCTGAAACACTGCAAGCACTCCCCACACACGCCAGTGATATTTGTTTGCAGTGTTCCTCCCAACAGCACGATTGAACAAGTGAGCCTAAAAAGTGACTACCTTCACCTCCTTGTGTCAGGACAGAAATTAAACACTGAAGAGACCAGCAACAGAAGAAGCTAAAATAAACAGAGGGAACCACTTTGGAAGTGACAGGTGCAACAGATTAAAACTCTGTAATTAGCACCAACTACACTGGAAGGGGCCTATAGATCTTGAGAAGTCTAAGCCAGATCAAGGAACTATCTGAAACTGAACTGACCCCACACTGTCTGCAACAGCTCCAGAGAAACTCCTAGATATATTTTTACTATTATCATATTTTAAATTAAAAAATTAATTTTAAGTCCTCTATTACTCCTTTAGTTTTCGTTTTTATAACCTACTGCTGCTGCTGCTAAGTTTTTTCAGTCATGTCTGACCCTGTGTGACCCCATAGACAGCAGCCCACCAGGCTCCCCCATCCCTGGGATTCTCAAAGCAAGAAAACTGGGGTGGGTTGCCATTTCCTTCTCCAATGCATGAAAGCTAAAAGTGAAAGTGAAGTCACTCAGTCGTGTCCGACTCCTGGTGACCCCATGGACTGTAGCCCACCAAGCTCCTATACCTACCTTGCAAAAATAAGACCCTATTTTAAAGCAAACTTCATATATATATTTTATAATTTTTGTGACTTTTTTTTAATATTGTATTTTTAAGAGTCTAACCTCTACTCTAAATTTTTAATCTTTGCTTTTTGGTATTTGTTATCAATTTTGTACCTTTAAGAACCCAATCTTCAGTACCCATTTTTACTTCAGAGTGTGATACTAGCTTGATTGCTCTCTCCCCATTTTGACTCTCCTTTCTCTCCACCAGGTCGCCTCTATCTCCTCCCTCCCCCTTCTCGTCTCTACCAAACTCTATGAATCTCTTTGTGTGTTCTGGGCTGTGAGAATACATAGGGAACTGATTACTGGCTGGATGTATCTCTCTCCTTTTGATTCCCCGTTTCCTCCTCCTCCTGGTCACTTCTGTCTCCTTCCTACCTCTTCTCCTCTCTGTGTAACTCTGTGAAGATCTCCAAGGGGTCCAGACTGTGGAGAGCACATAGGGAATTGATTACTGGCTAGCTTGCTCTCTCCCCTTTTGATTCCCCCTCATATCCTCCTGGTCACCTCTATCTCCCTCCTCCCTCTTCTCTTCTCCATGTAACTCTGTGAACCTCTCTGGGTGTCCCTCACTGTGGAGAAACTTTTCATCATTAACCTAGATGTTTTATCGTTGGTGCTGTATAGATGGATAAGTCTTGAGGCTACCATAAGAATAAGACTGAAAACCAGAGGCAGGAGGCTTAAGTTCAAATCCTGAGAACCATAGAGAACTCCTGACTCCAGGGAACATTAATTGATAAGAGCTCATCCAAAAGCCTCCATACCTACACTGGAACCAAGCACCACCTAAGAGCCAACAAGCTCCAGAGCAAGACACACCACACAAATTCTCCAGCAACACAAGAACATAGCCCTGAGCTTCACTATACAACCTGCACAAAGTCACACAAAACCTATTGACATCTCAGAACTCACTACTAGACACTTCATTGCACTCCAGAGAGAAGAAATCCAGCTTCACCCACCAGAACACCAACACAAGCTTCCCTAACCAGGAAACCTTGACAAGCCACCTGTCCAAACCCATCCACAGTGAGGAACTTCCACAAAAAAGAGGAACCACAAATTGCCAGAATACAGAAAGGCCACCCCAAACACAGCAATATAAACAAGATGAAAAGGCAGAGAAATACTCAACAGGTAAAGGAACAGGATAAATGCCCACCAAACCAAACAAAAGAGGAAGAGATAGGGAATATACCTGAAAAATAATTCAGAATAATGATGACAATGATCCAAAATCTTGAAAATAAAATGGAGTTACAGAAAAATAGCCTGGAGACAAGGATTGAGAAGATGCAAGAAAGGTTTAACAAGGACCTAGAAGAAATAAAAAGAGTCAATCAACAATGAATAATGCAAAATATGAGATAAAAAACACTCTGGAGGGAATCAACAGTAGAATAACGTAGGCAGAAAATAGGATAAGTGAGGTGGAAGATAGAATGGTGTAAATAAATGAAGCAGAGAGGAAAAAAGAAAAACGAATTAAAGAAATGAGGACAACCTCAAAACCTCAGGGACAATGTTAAACGCCCAAACATTCGAATCATAAGAGTCCCAGAAGAAGAAGACAAAAAGAAAGACCATGAGAAAATACTTCAGGAGATAATAGTTGAAAACTTCTTGAAATGGGGAAGGAAATAGCCACCTAACACCAGGAAACCCAGAGAGTCCCAAACAGGATAAACCCAAGGCAAAACAACCCAAGACACATATTAATCAGATTAATGAAGATTAAACACAAAGAACAAATATTCAAAGCAGCAAGTAAAAAACAACAAATAACACACAAGGGGATTCCCATAAGGATAACAGCTGATCTTTCAATAGAAACTCTTCAGGCCAGGAGGGAATAGCAGGACATACTTAAAGTGATGAAAGAAAATAACCTACAGCCCAGATTACTGTACCCAGTAAGGATCTCACTCAAATATGAAGGATAAATCAAAAGCTTTACAGACAAGCAAAAGCTGAGAGAATGCAGCACCACCAAATCAGCTCTGCAACAAATGCTAAAGGATCTTCTCTAGACAGGAAACACAAAAAGGGTGTATAAATTCGAACCCAAAACAATAAAGTAAATGGCAATGGGATCATACTTATCAATAATTTCCTTAAACGTAAATGGGTTGACTGCCCCAACCAAAAGACAAAAATTGGCTGAATGGATACAAAAACAAGACCCCTATATATGTTGTCTACAAGAGGCCCACCTCAAAACAAGGGACACATACAGACTGAAAGTGAAGGGCTGGAAATAGATATTCCACGCAAATAGAGACCAAAAGAAAGCAGGGTTAGCAATACTCATATCAGATAAAATAGACTTTAAAACAAAGGCTGTGAAAAGAGACAAAGAAGGACACTACATAATGATCAAAGGATCAATCCAAGAAGAAGATATAACAATTATAAATATATATGCACTCAAAATAGGAGCACCGCAATATGTAAGACAAATGCTAACAAGTATGAAAGAGGAAATTAACAATGACACAATAATAGTGGGAGACTTTAATACCCCACTCACACCTATGGAAGATCAACTAAACAGAAAATTAACAAGGAAACACAAACTTTAAACGATACAATAGATGAGTTAGACCTAATTGATATCTATAGGACATTTCACCCCAAAACAATGAATTTCACCTTTTTCTCAAGCACACCTGGAACCTTCTCCAGATTGATCACATCCTGGGCCATAAATCTAGCCTTGGTAAATTGAAAAAAAAAAAATTGAAGTCATTCCAAGCATCTTTTCTGACCACAATGCACTAAGATTAGATCTCAATTACAGGAGACAAACTATTAAAAATTCCAGCATATGGAGGTTGAACAATACGCTGATGAATAACCAGCAAATCACAGAAGAAATCAAAATATGCATAGAAACGAATGAAAATGAAAACACAACAACCCACAACCTGTGGCAGTGCCAAGGGGAAGGTTCATAGCAATACAGGCATACCTCAAGAAACAAAAGTCAAATAAATAAATAAACTCTACACCTAAAGCAACTAGAAAAGGAAGAAATGAAGAACCTCAGGGTTAGGAGAAGGAAAGAAATCTTAAAAATTAGGGCAGAAATAAATGCAAAAGAAACAAAAGAGACCATAGCAAAAATCAACAAAGCCAAAAACTGGTTCTTTGAGAGGATAAATAAAATTGACAGACCATTAGCCAGACTCATCAAGAAACAAAGGGGAAAAAAAAATCAAATCAATAAAATTAGAAATGAAAATGGAGAGATCACAACAGACAACACAGAAATACAAAGGATCATAAGAGACTACTATCAGCAACTATATGCCAATAAAATGGACAACTTGGAAGAAATGGACAAATTCTTAGAAAAGTACAACTTTCCAAAGCTGAACCAGGAAGAAATAGAAAATCTTAACAGACCCATCACAAGCATGGAAATTGAAAGTGTAATCAGAAATCTTCCAGCAAACAAAAGCCCAGGTCCAGACAGCTTCACAGCTGAATTCTACCAGAAATTTAGAGAAGAGCTAACACCTATCCTACTCAAACTCTTCCAGAAAATTGCAGAGGAAGGTAAACTTCCAAACTCATTCTATGAGGCCACCATCACCCTAATACCAAAATCTGACAAAGACGCTACAAAAAAGAAAAAGAAAACTACAGACCAATATCACTGATGAACATAGATGCAAAAATCCTTAACAGAATTCTAGCAATCAGAATCCAACAACACATTAAAAAGATCATACACCAAGGCCAAGTGGGCTTTATCACAGGGATGCAAGGATTCTTCAATATCCGCAAATCAATCAATGTATCACACTACATTAACAAACTGAAAAGTAAAAGCCGTATGATTATCTCAATAGATGCAGAGAAAGCCTTTGACAAAAGTTAACATCCATTTATGATGAAAACTCTCCAGAAAGCAGGAATAGAAGGAACATACCTCAACATAATAAAAGCTATATATGACAACCCCACAGCAAACATTATCCTCAATGGTGAAAAATAGAAAGCATTTCCCTTAAAG
This sequence comes from Nanger dama, assembly GCA_917880005.1. Classification (NCBI taxonomy): domain Eukaryota; kingdom Metazoa; phylum Chordata; class Mammalia; order Artiodactyla; family Bovidae; genus Nanger; species Nanger dama. The sequence goes on from CAKJTW010000144.1 coordinate 29,294, forward strand.
ACAAGGGTGTCCACTTTCACTGCTACTATTCAACATAGTTGTGGAAGTTTTGGCCACAGCAATCAGAGCAGAAAAAGAAATAAAAGGAATCCAAATTGGAAAAGAAGAAGTAAAACTCTCACTGTTTGCAGATGACATGATCCTCTACATAGAAAACCCTAAAGACTCCACCAGAAAACTACTAGAGCTAATCCATGAATATAGTAAAGTTGCAGGATATAAAATCAACACACAGAAATCGCTTGCACTCCCCCAAAAAAATAAAATAAAATAGAAAGAGAAATTAAGGAAACAATTCCATTCACCATTGCAACAAAAAGAATAAAATACTTGGGAATATATCTACCTAAAGAAACTAAAGACCTATATATAGAAAACTATAAAACACTGGTGAAAGAAATCAAAGAGGACACTAATAGATGGAGAAATATACCGTGTTCATGGATCGGAAGAATCAATATAGTGAAAATGAGTATACTACCCAAAGCAATCTATAGATTCAATGCAATCCCTATCAAGCTACCAACTGTATTTTTCACAGAGCTAGAACAAATAATTTCACAATTTGTATGGAAATACAAAAAACCTCGAATAGCCAAAGCAATCTTGAGAAAGAAGAATGGAACTGGAGGAATCAACCTGCCGGACTTCAGGCTCTATACAAAGCTACAGTCATCAAGACAGTATGGTATTGGTACAATGACAGACATATAAATCCATGGGACAAAATAGAAAGCGCAGAGATAAATCCACACACCTATAAACACATTATCTTTGACAAAGGAGGCAAAAATATACAATGGCGAAAAGACAATCTCTTTAACAAGTGGTGCTGGGAAAACTGGTCAACCACTTGTAAAAGAATGAAACTAGAACACTTTCTAACACTGTACACAAAAATAAACTCAAAATGGATTAAAGACCTAAATGTAAGACCAGAAACTATAAAACTCCTAAGAGGAGAACATAGACAAAACATTCTCCGACATAAATTATGGCAGGATCCTCTATAACCCACCTCCCAGAATATTGGAAATAAAAGTAAAAATAAACAAATGAGTTCTAATTAAGACTGAAAACTTCTGTACAACAAAGGAAACTATAAGCAAGGTGAAAAGACAGCCTTCAGAATGGGAGAAAATAATAGCAAATGAAGCAACTGAAAAACAACTAATCTCAAAAATATACAAGCAACTCCTCCAGCTCAATTCCAGAAAAATCCCTGGGTTGGAAAGGTCCCTTAGAGAAAGAAATGGCAGCCCACTCCAATATTCTTGCCTGGGAAATCCCATGGACAGAAGAAGCCTGGCAGGCTACAGTCCATGGGACACACGTCATTCGAGTCAGAAAAGGATAATCTATATGAGCTTGTTTTTAAAATCTTGGAAAACCTTAAAGAGGAGCTGGTATATAGAGCCAGAATTAAAGGGAAAAACACACAGAAAACCAGGAGAGAGTCACTCCTCTCCCCCAAATGGGAATATATTGGTTTGAAGGGGTCAAGAAAGCAATTTGAGTAACTTGGAAAAAGATGTTTAACTGACTTCTTTCAATATATTTTGAAACAATGCCATATTTATTCAATAACACGTGTCCAAATGAAGAGAGTGTTGTGCTATTATGTGTAAAAAATGCCCAAAACAAAAGAAAAGGCACAAGAATTAATTATACAAGTTTTTACCTGAATAAAAAAATCAGCATTCCACATAGTCAATGAATGTTAAACTTGAAAACAAAGCACTGTAGGCAATTTAGAGACATGAAATATTTTAACTGTAAGTAATTAAGTGTATGTATGTATTGACAAGGGCTTCCCAGGTGGCACTAGTGGTAAAGAAACTGCCTGCCAATGTAGGAGACAGAAGAGAGACGGGTTCCATCCCTGAGTTGGGAAGATCCCCTGGAGGAGGGCATGGCAACCCACTCCAGTATTCTTGCCTGGAGAATCCCATGGACCGAGGAGCCTGGTGGGCTTCAGTCCATAGGGTCACAAAGACTAGGGTCACAAATGAGACTGAAACGAATTGGCATACATGCATATATTAATGGAACACTTTTGATCAATGCTAAGGCCAGGTGTCATTTAATAATGAACCAGCTCAAATGGTAAATATCTGCCTGCAATGCTAGAGACCTGGATTCGATCCCTGGATCGAGAAGATCCACTGGAGAAGGGCATGGCAACCCATGCCAGTATTCTTGCCTGGAGAATTCCATGGACAGGGGAGCCTGGGGGGCTACCGTCCATGGGATTGCAAAGAGTCGGACATGACTGAGTGACTAACACTTTCACACCAATTAAAATAACGTTTTGATGTCTCTGGAGATGACATATTCACAAGTCCATGTCTCAGCACTAATAATTATGTATTTCAATAGCTAGGTCTGTTCTCTTACTGATATTTTAGCAGTTCAGTTAATTCAAAAACAGAAATGTAAGTGGCTTTTAATAATTTTTATAAAGCAATGGGGTAGATTTTTCCTTTGAAATAATTTTTTTTTCCTTTGGAATTGGGTCTGTAAACTAATGAGTAAATACAAAGGGGTGCACACATAGAATGGATCTTATATTCTTTATTTTTTTTTCCTTAAGGGAGAACAATGAACTGGGACATGGGCTTGTGAATATGTCATTTCCACAGAGACATCAAAATGTTACTTTAATTGGTGTGAGAGGGTTAGTCACTCAGTCGTGTCTGACTCTTCACAACCCCACGGATGGTAGCCCGCCAGGCTCCTCTTCTTTCTATACTCCTGGGACTGATATAGAACACTCTGATGCCAAACCTAAAATTAAATCACCTTTATTGCTAAAAGTTTATTTGACAGTGTTAGGTACAAAATATCGACGTTACTAATGAAAAGACGTGAAAGCTTGACTCATAATTTGAAAACTGCTGATTATAATCACAAACTCTTTAGGTTTTATATTGGCTTTTAACACATAGGGGGTCTGGCACTGAAAAAAAATGCTCTAAGATAAACAAGATGTACCCACTTCAACTACAATTTTTAAAATAATGTGGTTCAGTGTGGCTGATGTTGCACTTGTATCGTACAACTTGGGTTCAAGCTCTTTCTCCAAAGCCCTCAGAATTACAGGGACAGGAGAAACTTTTTAAGCATTTGCAGCTCATTCTGCAGCTGTTTCAGGAAAGGAAAGAAATATTAAACATCTGTATATTATTTAGGTAATTGTTATATACACTTCATTAAAAAAATACCCCAAAGCTTACATAGTAATTGGTATTAAATACATACTACTTACAGCTTCAACAATAATTTTGTCTTGCAGCATGACCATTCTTTGTTTAATTTCACTTTGCTCATCATTTAGAAAATGTTTATGATCCTTCTCTAACTCCTCCATAGGCTAAAAAGAAAGTCCAGTACAGTGAGAAAGCACCACTTTTCATCTCATGTTCTAAATGGATATGATTAAAGTTCAAAAGTAATAACACTTAATAGTCAAAGGATGCCCATTATTTACCCCAAATAAAAATATTGTAACAAATACCTGGAAATCAAAATATTCACTTAATAGATCTTCTAAATGCCAACTTGAGTCAAATTGTATTATTAGAGTGGTACAATCACCTTACCCTTTGCTCAAAACAATAACTTAAGGAACAGTAAAGGTCAAGGGGGAGCAAAAACATAAACACTGATGGTCCCACAGAATGAAATACCACAATTTAAAAACTCTTTAATGAGCTTTCTTTTTAAAATAAATTTATTTATTTTAATTGGAGGCTAATTATTTTACAATACTGTATTGGTATTGCCATACATCAACAAGAATCTGCCACGGGTGTTCCCCATTCTGAACCCCTCTCCCACCTCTCTTCCTGTACCATCCCTCTGAGTCATCCGAGTGCACCAGCCCCAAGCATCCTGTATCCTGCATCAAACCTGGACTCATGATTCGTTTCATTTATGATATTATACATGTTTCAATGCCATTTTCCCAAATCACCCACCGTCTCCCTCTCCCACAGAGTCCAAAGACTGTTTATATATCTGTGTCTCTTTTGCTGTCTTGCATACAGGGTTATCATTATCATCTTTCTAAATTCCATATATATGCATCAGTATACTGTATTGGTGTTTTTCTGTATTGGCTTACTTCACTCTGTAAAATAGGCATCAATTTCATCCATCTCATTAGAACGGATTCAAATGTATTCATTTTAATGGCCGAGTACTACTCCATTGTGTATATGTACCACAGCTTTCTTATCTATTCATCTGTTGATGGATATCTAGCTTGCTTCCATGTCCTGGCTATAATAAACAGTGCTGCGATGAACATTGGGGTACAGGTGTCTCTTTCAATTCTGGTTTCCTCGGTGTGTATGCCCAGCAGTGGGATTGCTGGGTCATAAGGCAGTTCTATTTCCAGTTTTTAAGGAATCTCCACACTGTTCTCCATAGTGGCTCTGCTGGTTTGCATTCTCACCAACAGTGTAAGAGGGTTCCCTTTCCGCCACACTCTCTCCAGCATTTCTTGCTTGTAGACTTTTGGATCACAGCCATTCTGACTGGGGTGAAGTGGTACCTCATTGTGGTTTTGATTTGCATTTCTCTGATAATGAGTGATGTTGAGCATCTTTTCATGTGTTTGTTAGCCATCCATATGTCTTCTTTGGAGAAATGTCTGTTTAGTTCTTTGGCCCATTTTTTTGATTGGGTTATTTATTTTTCTGGAATTGAGCTGGAGGAGTTGCTTGTATATTTTTGAGATTAGTTGTTTTTCAGTTGCTTCATTTGCTATTATTTTCTCCCATTCTGAAGGCTGTCTTTTCACCTTGCTTATAGTTTCCTTTGTTGTACAGAAGTTTTCAGTCTTAATTAGAACTCATTTGTTTATTTTTACTTTTATTTCCAATATTCTGGGAGGTGGGTTATAGAGGATCCTGCCATAATTTATGTCGGAGAATGTTTTGTCTATGTTCTCCTCTTAGGAGTTTTATAGTTTCTGGTCTTACATTTAGGTCTTTAATCCATTTTGAGTTTATTTTTGTGTACAGTGTTAGAAAGTGTTCTAGTTTCATTCTTTTACAAGTGGTTGACCAGTTTTCCCAGCACCACTTGTTAAAGAGATTGTCTTTTCGCCATTGTATATTTTTGCCTCCTTTGTCAAAGATAATGTGTTTATAGGTGTGTGGATTTATCTCTGCGCTTTCTATTTTGTCCCATGGATTTATATGTCTGTCATTGTACCAATACCATACTGTCTTGATGACTGTAGCTTTGTATAGAGCCTGAAGTCCGGCAGGTTGATTCCTCCAGTTCCATTCTTCTTTCTCAAGATTGCTTTGGCTATTCGAGGTTTTTTGTATTTCCATACAAATTGTGAAATTATTTGTTCTAGCTCTGTGAAAAATACAGTTGGTAGCTTGATAGGGATTGCATTGAATCTATAGATTGCTTTGGGTAGTATACTCATTTTCACTATATTGATTCTTCCGATCCATGAACACGGTATATTTCTCCATCTATTAGTGTCCTCTTTGATTTCTTTCACCAGTGTTTTATAGTTTTCTATATATAGGTCTTTAGTTTCTTTAGGTAGATATATTCCCAAGTATTTTATTCTTTTTGTTGCAATGGTGAATGGAATTGTTTCCTTAATTTCTCTTTCTATTTTATTATATTTTTTTTGGGGGAGTCAAGCGATTTCTGTGTGTTGATTTTATATCCTGCAACTTTACTATATTCATGGATTAGCTCTAGTAGTTTTCTGGTGGAGTCTTTAGGGTTTTCTATGTAGAGGATCATGTCATCTGCAAACAGTGAGAGTTTTACTTCTTCTTTTCCAATTTGGATTCCTTTTATTTCTTTTTCTGCTCTGATTGCTGTGGCCAAAACTTCCACAACTATGTTGAATAGTAGCAGTGAAAGTGGACACCCTTGTCTTTAAGGGAAATGCTTTCTATTTTTCACCATTGAGGATAATGTTTGCTGTGGGGTTGTCATATATAGCTTTTATTATGTTGAGGTATGTTCCTTCTATTCCTGCTTTCTGGAGAGTTTTCATCATAAATGGATGTTAACTTTTGTCAAAGGCTTTCTCTGCATCTATTGAGATAATCATACGGCTTTTACTTTTCAGTTTGTTAATGTAGTGTGATACATTGATTGATTTGCGGATATTGAAGAATCCTTGCATCCCTGTGATAAAGCCCACTTGGCCTTGGTGTATGATCTTTTTAATGTGTTGTTGGATTCTGATTGCTAGAATTCTGTTAAGGATTTTTGCATCTATGTTCATCAGTGATATTGGTCTGTAGTTTTCTTTTTCTTTTTTGTGGCGTCTTTGTCAGATTTTGGTATTAGGGTGATGGTGGCCTCATAGAATGAGTTTGGAAGTTTACCTTCCTCTGCAATTTTCTGGAAGAGTTTGAGTAGGATAGGTGTTAGCTCTTCTCTAAATTTCTGGTAGAATTCAGCTGTGAAGCTGTCTGGACCTGGGCTTTTGTTTGCTGGAAGATTTCTGATTACACTTTCAATTTCCATGCTTGTGATGGGTCTGTTAAGATTTTCTATTTCTTCCTGGTTCAGCTTTGGAAAGTTGTACTTTTCTAAGAATTTGTCCATTTCTTCCAAGTTGTCCATTTTATTGGCATATAGTTGCTGATAGTAGTCTCTTATGATCCTTTGTATTTCTGTGTTGTCTGTTGTGATCTCTCCATTTTCATTTCTAATTTTATTGATTTGATTTTTTTTTCCCCTTTGTTTCTTGATGAGTCTGGCTAATGGTCTGTCAATTTTATTTATCCTCTCAAAGAACCAGTTTTTGGCTTTGTTGATTTTTGCTATGGTCTCTTTTGTTTCTTTTGCATTTATTTCTGCCCTAATTTTTAAGATTTCTTTCCTTCTCCTAACCCTGAGGTTCTTCATTTCTTCCTTTTCTAGTTGCTTTAGGTGTAGAGTTTATTTATTTATTTGACTTTTGTTTCTTGAGGTATGCCTGTATTGCTATGAACCTTCCCCTTGGCACTGCCACAGGTTGTGGGTTGTTGTGTTTTCATTTTCATTCGTTTCTATGCATATTTTGATTTCTTCTGTGATTTGCTGGTTATTCATCAGCGTATTGTTCAACCTCCATATGCTGGAATTTTTAATAGTTTGTCTCCTGTAATTGAGATCTAATCTTAGTGCATTGTGGTCAGAAAAGATGCTTGGAATGACTTCAATTTTTTTTTTTTCAATTTACCAAGGCTAGATTTATGGCCCAGGATGTGATCAATCTGGAGAAGGTTCCAGGTGTGCTTGAGAAAAAGGTGAAATTCATTGTTTTGGGGTGAAATGTCCTATAGATATCAATTAGGTCTAACTCATCTATTGTATCGTTTAAAGTTTGTGTTTCCTTGTTAATTTTCTGTTTAGTTGATCTTCCATAGGTGTGAGTGGGGTATTAAAGTCTCCCACTATTATTGTGTCATTGTTAATTTCCTCTTTCATACTTGTTAGCATTTGTCTTACATATTGCGGTGCTCCTATTTTGAGTGCATATATATTTATAATTGTTATATCTTCTTCTTGGATTGATCCTTTGATCATTATGTAGTGTCCTTCTTTGTCTCTTTTCACAGCCTTTGTTTTAAAGTCTATTTTATCTGATATGAGTATTGCTAACCCTGCTTTCTTTTGGTCTCTATTTGCGTGGAATATCTATTTCCAGCCCTTCACTTTCAGTCTGTATGTGTCCCTTGTTTTGAGGTGGGCCTCTTGTAGACAACATATATAGGGGTCTTGTTTTTGTATCCATTCAGCCAATTTTTGTCTTTTGGTTGGGGCAGTCAACCCATTTACGTTTAAGGAAATTATTGATAAGTATGATCCCATTGCCATTTACTTTATTGTTTTGGGTTCGAATTTATACACCCTTTTTGTGTTTCCTGTCTAGAGAAGATCCTTTAGCATTTGTTGCAGAGCTGATTTGGTGGTGCTGCATTCTCTCAGCTTTTGCTTGTCTGTAAAGCTTTTGATTTATCCTTCATATTTGAGTGAGATCCTTACTGGGTACAGTAATCTGGGCTGTAGGTTATTTTCTTTCATCACTTTAAGTATGTCCTGCTATTCCCTCCTGGCCTGAAGAGTTTCTATTGAAAGATCAGCTGTTATCCTTATGGGAATCCCCTTGTGTGTTATTTGTTGTTTTTTACTTGCTGCTTTGAATATTTGTTCTTTGTGTTTAATCTTCATTAATCTGATTAATATGTGTCTTGGGTTGTTTTGCCTTGGGTTTATCCTGTTTGGGACTCTCTGGGTTTCCTGGTGTTAGGTGGCTATTTCCTTCCCCATTTCAAGAAGTTTTCAACTATTATCTCCTGAAGTATTTTCTCATGGTCTTTTTTTTGTCTTCTTCTTCTGGGACTCTTATGATTCGAATGTTTGGGCGTTTAACATTGTCCCTGAGGTTTTGAGGTTGTCCTCATTTCTTTAATTCGTTTTTCTTTTTTCCTCTCTGCTTCATTTATTTACACCATTCTATCTTCCACCTCACTTATCCTATTTTCTGCCTACGTTATTCTACTGTTGATTCCCTCCAGAGTGTTTTTTATCTCATATTTTGCATTATTCATTGTTGATTGACTCTTTTTATTTCTTCTAGGTCCTTGTTAAACCTTTCTTGCATCTTCTCAATCCTTGTCTCCAGGCTATTTTTCTGTAACTCCATTTTATTTTCAAGATTTTGGATCATTGTCATCATTATTCTGAATTATTTTTCAGGTATATTCCCTATCTCTTCCTCTTTTGTTTGGTTTGGTGGGCATTTATCCTGTTCCTTTACCTGTTGAGTATTTCTCTGCCTTTTCATCTTGTTTATATTGCTGTGTTTGGGGTGGCCTTTCTGTATTCTGGCAATTTGTGGTTCCTCTTTTTTGTGGAAGTTCCTCACTGTGGATGGGTTTGGACAGGTGGCTTGTCAAGGTTTCCTGGTTAGGGAAGCTTGTGTTGGTGTTCTGGTGGGTGAAGCTGGATTTCTTCTCTCTGGAGTGCAATGAAGTGTCTAGTAGTGAGTTCTGAGATGTCAATAGGTTTTGTGTGACTTTGTGCAGGTTGTATATTGAAGCTCAGGGCTATGTTCTTGTGTTGCTGGAGAATTTGTGTGGTGTGTCTTGCTCTGGAGCTTGTTGGCTCTTAGGTGGTGCTTGGTTCCAGTGTAGGTATGGAGGCTTTTGGATGAGCTCTTATCAATTAATGTTCCCTGGAGTCAGGAGTTCTCTATGGTTCTCAGGATTTGAACTTAAGCCTCCTGCCTCTGGTTTTCAGTCTTACTCTTATGGTAGCCTCAAGACTTATCCATCTATACAGCACCAACGATAAAACATCTAGGTTAATGATGAAAAGTTTCTCCACAGTGAGGGACACCCAGAGAGGTTCACAGAGTTACATGGAGAAGAGAAGAGGGAGGAGGGAAATAGAGGTGACCAGGAGGATATGAGGGGGAATCAAAAGGGGAGAGAGCAAGCTAGCCAGTAATCAATTCCCTATGTGCTCTCCACAGTCTGGACCCCTTGGAGATCTTCACAGAGTTACACAGAGAGGAGAAGAGGTAGGAAGGAGACAGAAGTGACCAGGAGGAGGAGGAAACGGGGAATCAAAAGGAGAGAGATACATCCAGCCAGTAATCAGTTCCCTATGTATTCTCACAGCCCAGAACACACAAAGAGATTCATAGAGTTTGGTAGAGACGAGAAGGGGGAGGGAGGAGATAGAGGCGACCTGGTGGAGAGAAAGGAGAGTCAAAATGGGGAGAGAGCAATCAAGCTAGTATCACACTCTGAAGTAAAAATGGGTACTGAAGATTGGGTTCTTAAAGGTACAAAATTGATAACAAATACCAAAAAGCAAAGATTAAAAATTTAGAGTAGAGGTTAGACTCTTTAAAATACAATATTAAAAAAAAAGTCACAAAAATTATAAAATATATATATGAAGTTTGCTTTAAAATAGGGTCTTATTTTTGCAAGGTAATAGTAGGTTATAGGAGCTTGGTGGGCTACAGTCCATGGGGTCACCAGGAGTTGGACACGACTGAGTGACTTCACTTTCACTTTTAGCTTTCATGCATTAGAGAAGGAAATGGCAACCCACCCCAGTTTTCTTGCTTTGAGAATCCCAGGGATGGGGGAGCCTGGTGGGCTGCCGTCTATGGGGTCACACAGGGTCAGACATGACTGAAAAAAACTTAGCAGCAGCAGCAGTAGGTTATAAAAACGAAAACTAAAGGAGTAATAGAGGACTTAAAATTAATTTTTTTAATTTAAAATATGATAATAGTAAAAATATATCTAGGAGTTTCTCTGGAGCTGTTGCAGACAGTGTGGGGTCAGTTCAGTTTCAGATAGTTCCTTGATCAGGCTTAGACTTCTCAAGATCTATAGGCCCCTTCCAGTGTAGTTGGTGCTAATTACAGAGTTTTAATCTGTTGCACCTGTCACTTCCAAAGTGGTTCCCTCTGTTTATTTTAGCTTCTTCTGTTGCTGGTCTCTTCAGTGTTTAATTTCTGTCCTGACACAAGGGGGTGAAGGTAGTCACTTTTTTAGGCTCACTTGTTCAATCGTGCTGTTGGGAGGAACACTGCAAACAAATATCACTGGCGTGTGTGGGGAGTGCTTGCAGTGTTTCAGCCGCACTGTGTTTGCCCCCGCTCATGGCATCTGTGCTTTCATGGTCTACACTTCTCAGGCTCTAGGTTGCTCTGCCAGGAACTGTCTGAAGCAGGCCCTGGGTTGCATGCACTTTCCAGGTCTAAGCCACTCAGGTTCAGGTTCTCAAGTACTCCCCAAAGGCACAGACTCGGTTGAAGCTGTGTTTTGTGCCCTTCCCAGCTCCAAGCAGCTCAGGGGACCAGGTGCCTGGCGAGCGCAGTCACCCCCAGGTGGGTGGTGTGACTTGTCACCTCCCCCGTCCCAGCTGCTCAGTTTTCTGGGTGTACAATGGGTGCACCTTCTCAGGTGTGCCATGTGTCTCTGAGGGTAGCAGATCTCTGGCCTCTACCCTCCCGCCAGATGTCAACTGTCCAGAATCCCAAGAACTCTTGGTTAGCAGCAGAGCTTACAGTTTGGTAGAGAATGCCTCTCTGGGGACGCGATTGCCCCTTTCCAGCTCTGGCTGCCCCCATCCCGCTTGTCTCCAGCAGGGGATGGACCGGTCTGCAGCTAGCGCTCAGTCCTTTGTTCTGAGAGTGGGCTTGGCTTGGCAGTGCCCCAGGTTAGGTCTTTTCACAGGATAGTTCCCTCTCTCTCTCTCTCTCTCTCTCTCTCTCTCTCTCTGGCTATCCCACAGTTTGGGTTGCTATCTCATGTTAGGTCCCTCAGATTACCCTCAGGCTATTCAGGTCCAGTTCTTACCCTAAGCAATGGTCCTTACCCTAAGCAATGCAGCCCATGCCTCCCTGTTCAGCCCCCCACTTGCTGGTGGCAGCTGCAAGCACCGGGAGTTGCCATTAGGCACATAATCTGTGAGGTGTAATTATTTATTTTTCCTCCCAGTTATGTTGCCCTCTGAGATTCCAAGACTCCCCACAGACCCGCCAGTGAGAGTGTTCCCCGGTGTTTGGAAATTTCTCTTTTAAGACTCCCTTCCTGCTTCCCTGGTGGCTCAGAGGTTAAAGCGTCTGCCTCTGATGTGGGAGATCTGGATTTGATCCCTGGGTCAGGAAGACCCCCTGGAGAAGGAAATGGCAACCCACTCCAGCATTCTTGCCTGGAGAATCCCATGGACAGAAGAGCTTGGTGGGCTATAGTCCATAGGGTCGCAAAGAGTCAGAGACGACTGAGCGACTTAACTTTTAACAAACTTTAACTTCCTGGGACGAATCTCCGTCCCTACCTCTTTGTCCCTCTTTTTATCTCTTATACTTTGTCCAATCTCCTTTCGAAGACAACAGGCTGCCTTTCTGGGTGTCTGATGTCCTCTGCCAACATTCAGAAGTTGTTTTGTGGAATTTGCTCAGTGTTCAAATATTCTTCTGATGAATTTGTGGGGGAGAAAGTGCTCTCCACATTTTATTCCTCCACCATCTTAGGACGGCCCACCACCTCCTTGACCTTACTTGAGTAACTCCGTCTTGCTTCCCACCACCCTTTTAGATCGAGGTATAATTCATGTATCACACTATGTTCATCTCAAGTGTACAATGTAATGATTCCATATTTTTATATGTTGCAAAATGATTACCATAATGCATCTAATTAACATCCTTTACCTTTTCTCTGAGGCTAGAACTTGGTCTCCTGCAGAGGTACTAGGGATAACTAGGGATATGCCCCCTTTGTTCGACTCACACATCATTTTACAGAAGAAGCAAGTCTGACTTACATAGACAGGGTTTGCATCCTCAGCTCACCATAGTGCCTACCACTAGGGTACACCAGGCCAATTCACTCCTTTACAAAACTGGCTTTGGAATTTTTTTTCCTACCTGGTATTTAAGCTGTGTATTACCAATTCCACATGGTAGTCTACATATAAGTACATAAAGGAAATTCTAAAGTGACTATCTGTCAGATATTTTGAATAATCACCTCTATGTATTAAATTTGGATTGCTTTTAGCCTTAAATGTATGCTTGAGGGGCTAGCAAATCAAATATTCTGGTTTCCAGACACTTTTAAGAATACTGCCTGAAGAGCTGTTTCGTGTGTCACCTCAGAGGATTAAATAGCTACATCTCACCACTACAGGAAGAATGGAAGACCTTTGGAGAGATTAAGAATGGACATTAATGTGTTGATTTATTTCAGGAATAGTGTAGTCATGCTAAAGTGAAGGATAATCATGTGTCTTCCAATGGTCTGTGAACTTGGTACAGAACAGATAGAAATTTTTTTAAGTTAATTTGACAAACAGGGTGAGGTTTTTCAAATTACCCACAGATTCACTGCAGGGCGTCTTTTCCTGCACTTTCTTATGTGTTAGTGTAATAGTAGCAGCTTGAGAAAGGTCAGAGAGATGGAGAAAAATGCAAGAGAGCACAGTGTTCAGAAACACTGTGAATTGAAGAGCAAACGAAGGCGTAACACATCCCAGCAAAATGTGAAATTTGATAATACTGCATTTTCCTATATGGAGGTGTTTGTTACCAACACTGATTGTTTTTCCTCAGATGGCCAGGTTACTCTCTTAAGCTCTAAAAGTCTGTATTTTATAGTCATTTTGGAAACTATATGTGTAGCTCACATCCCTTTGTTAAGCACAGTGTAATTAAAACAAATTTAACCTTTTCTTGGTGACCCAGAGTCTTCATCATGAATACAAATTATGTGCTCTTCTCAGGGACCTACAGATCTACAGGGCTGCTTGCTTCTTTCACAAAGTGGTCTCAGAACCTTGCACTTGGCAGTCCTGTTTTTGTTTCTTCAATAGTGTACAGCTGTATTTTGAAAAAATCATTTATTTATTTTAATTGGAAGATACTTATTTACAATATTGTGATGCTTTTTGCCATACGTCAATATGAATCGGCCATAGGTATCCGTTTGTCCCCTCCATCCAGAAACCCCCCTCCCATCCCCCTCCCCGCCCTATCCCTCCACGTTGTCACAGAGCACCAGCTTTGGGTGCCCTGCGTCATATATCAAACTCGCAGTGCTTATCTAATTTTCCATGTGGTAATGTACATGTTTCAGTGCTATTCTCTCAAATCATCCCATCCTCTCCTTGTCCCACTGAGCCCCAAATCTGTCCCTTACGTCTGTGTCTCCTTTGCTGCCCTGCATGTAGGATCGTCGGTACCATCTTTCTCAATTCCATATATATATATATATATATATATATATATATATATATATATGGTATATATGCGTTAATACACGCTATGTGTGTTTCTCTTTCTTACTTACTTCACTCTGTGTAATAGGCTCTAGGTTCATCTACCTCATTAGAACTGACTAAAATACATTCCTTTTTATAGCTGAGTAATATTCCATTGTGAATATGTACCACAACTTCCTTATCCCTTCATCTGTTGATAGACATCTAGGTTGCTTCCATGTCCTAGCTATTGTCAATAGTGCTGCAGTGAAACCAGAGTCGAAAAAAGACACACATACCCCAGTGTTCATTGTGGCAGACAGTTCTTGATGCATCAAGTCCCCACCTCTGCTAGCACTGCCGCCATCTAACTTGATGTTATCTGCTGCAAGCCGGCAATCATTCTACATTGGTAACAAGCTTGTCTGTATTCCTGTGGGAGAGTAAAATTATTTAGACATCTTTCACCATTTGGGGGGAGGGTTGTTGGGTGGGAGAAAAGTGCAGTTCCTTTTGAGGTACCCAGTTGTGCATTCAAGGGAATAGGTTGCTGGAAGCTTGGCCTCCAGCTTCCAACAGCTTCTACTGTGTGTAATATACAATAAAATGATTTACAGATTATAAGAAGCAATTCTAACTACAGTTCAGAAACATTTACTCTATAGATTCTAGAGACTGAGGTTGCTGATGTCTCACAGAAGTGGTTTTTAAGCATAGGGGCACCCGGACATCTGTTAAAAATAAAATCAGACCTTTTAAGGCAATTGCTTACCATTGCTACCAGTGGAACAATATGTTCATCTACAGAATTAGAAAAGTATTACATTAGTCTAAAAATAAAAGACCTGGCCAATAAACACGGTGACTTAAAGACACAGTGCACTTTTGATGGTGTGAGGTACATATAAGGAAGTAAGCATATTATACACCTGTGAGTTCACGTTCATGTAATTTGATGAAAATCACTGTGTGTTTATTTCAGTAACAAATTTTAACTGTTTTACCCTTTATTTTTAGGGCTGAGTATTACTTCCCACTAACTGATTCAAATTCAGACAGATAAAAGATAAAGAGACCATTTAATCTGACACCTGATATGGGGATGCATGAGTGTGTGCTCAGTCCCTCATTCGTGTCCGACTGTTTGTGATCCCATGGACCATAGCCTGCCAGGCTCCTCTGTCCATGGGACTTTCCAGGCAAGAATACTGGAGTGGGTAGTCATTTCACCCTCCAGGGGACCCTCCTGACCCAGGGGATCAAACCCACGTCTCTTACCTCTCCTGCATTGGCAGGTGGGTTCTTTACCACTAACACCACCTGGAAGGCCCCTGTTGGCTCAGATGGTAAAGAATCTGCCTGCAGTGCAGGAGACTTGGGTTTGATCCCTGGGTCTGGAAGATCCCCTTGAGAAGGGCATGGTTACCCACTCCAATATTCTTGCCTGGAGAATTCCATGGACAGATACGGGAATACTGATACCCAAACCACTCAAATTCATGACTGAGTAACCTACTAAGTTTTTCTTATACTGGATTCCTTGATACCAGAAAATTGTAATGGATAAAAACAGCTAAAGAAATAAATAAAGAAAGAACTTACTCTAAGGGGGCGGGGGGAGTCCATCTCCCTGAATATAACATGAACACATAGCACAGTCTCACAGTGTCCAACCCTTGCAAGCCCATGGACTGTAGCTCACCAGGCTCCTCTTCCCATGGGATTTCCCAGGCAAGAATACTGGAGTGAGTTGCCATTTCCTTCTCCAGGGGATCTTCCCAACTGCACGTGGTATGCAATAGCGCACGCAGTTAGGTGGATCACATAGCCTAAAGGAGTAAGCAGACCAGATCTATGCTTTCTAAATTTCCACAGAGCCTCATGGTGTTACTCAGAGGTCACGTAGGTTTGGGTCAATCTTACATACACAGTGTTTTATGTCAGTGAAGGACTAGCAGAAATGAAAGGGATTTACGCTATACATATTTTATTATGTTGAAGGCCATCAGCCCAGTGGTTGCTAGTTAATACATTGTTGCCCAGATCTCTGAAGTGTGTTTCAGTTCAGTTCAGTCACTCAGTTGTGTCCGACTTTTTGGACCCTATGGACTGCAGCATGCCAGGCCTCCCTATCTATCACCAACTCCTGGACCTTGCTCAAATCCTTGTCCATCACATCAGTGATGCCATCCAACCATCTCATCCTCTGTCCTCCCCCTTCTTTTCCTGCCTTCCCTCTTTCTCAGACTCAGGGTCTTTTCCAGTGAGTCAGTTCTTCGCATCAGGTGGCCAAAGTATTGGAGTTTCAGCTTCAACATCAGTCTTTCCAATGAATATTCAGGACTGACTTCCTTTAGGATGACTGGCTGGATCTCCTTGCAGTCCAAGGGACTTGCAAGTCTTCTCCAACATCACAGCTCAAAAGCATCCATTCTCCAGCACTCAGCTTTCTTTATGGTCCAACTCTCAGATCCATACATGCCTAGTGGAAAAACCACAGTTTTGGCTAGATGGACCTTTGTCAGCAAAGTAATGTCTCTGCTTTTGAATATGCTATGTAGGTTGGTCATAACTTTTCTTCCAAGGAGCAAGTGTCTTTTAATTTCATGGCTACAGTCACCATCTGCAGTGATTATGGTGCCCAAGAAAATAAAGTCAGTCACTGTTTCCATTGTTTCCCAATCTATTTGCCGTGAAGCGATGGGACCAGATGCCATGATCTTCATTTTTCGAATGTTGAGTTTTAAGCCAGCTTTTTCACTGTCCACTTTCACTTTGATCAAGAGGCTCTTCAGTTCCTCTTCGTTTTCTGCCATAAGGGTGGTGTCATCTGCGTGTCTGAGGTGATGGATATTTCTCCTGGCAATCTTGATTCCAGCTTGTGCTTTGTCCAGCCTGGCATTTTGTATAATGTACTCTGCATCTAAGTTAAATAAGTAGGGTGGAAGTATACAGCCTTGACTGTATACTGGTTCCTTTCCCAATTTGGAACCAGTCCATTGTTCCATGTTTGGTTCTAACTGTTGCTTCTTGACCTGCATACAGATTTCTCAAGAGGCAGGTAAGGTGGTCTGGTATTCCCATATCTTGAAGAATTTTCCACTCTTTTTGTAATCCACACAGTCAAAGGCTTTGGCATAGTCAATAAAGTAGAAGTAGACGTTTTTCTGGAGCTCTTGCTTTTTCTGTGATCCAACGGGTGTTGCCAATTTGATCTCTGGTTCTATAAAAATGTCCAAATCAGTGATTAGCAGGAATTTAGCTCTGCCCTGGAGTGTTGCCCACACATCACCCCTCCCCTCTCTGTCTCTGTCTCTCTGTTTTTGCATTCTGACTTCAAGTGTCTGAAATGTAAAATTCTAGAAGGCAACCTATTACACTTTTATCCATGTGAGTCAGGATCCTCTTAGCACTGCTCCTCCAAAACAAATAAAGAGACAAATTAAGTGTTGATTCTCACTAAATCCAGAACCATCTGTGTGCATTAAAACAGCTTTATTCTTTCTTATTTGTAGAGCAGAAAATGGTGGTATTCTCTATGCCATATGATTACTGGGAGTGTCAGATGAAACACTGAGGGTGAAACGTGTAGGCACAAATTATGTGCAGAATAAATGTTAGTTGTTAGTGACCCATCACCTCATTAATCTTCTGAACGCCATGAACACCTAACTAGGAGACTGTCATCCAGCTCTGTGGATAAAATATGTGGTACCCAACCAATTTGGGTTAATTTTCCCACCAGCTTTCTTGTCATGTAAAGGTTGAGTTCATGACCTTGGCCTCCTATGGACCCACTTTTTTTCTTTTTTAAAATTATTGTTTTGTTGAAGGATAATTGCTTTACAGAATTTTGTCTTCTGTCAATCCTCAACATGAATCAGCCATAGGTGTACATATATCCCCTCCTTTTGAAACTTCCTCCCATCTCCTTCCCCATCACACCCCTCTAGGTTGATACAGAACCCCTGTTTGAGTTTCCTGAGCCACACGGCAAGTTCCCTTTGGCTATTTTACATATGGTAATGTAAGTTTCCATGTTACTCTTTCTATACATCTCACCCTCTCCTCCACCCTCCCCATGTCCATAAGTCTATTCTCTATGTCTCTTTCTCCATTGTTGCCCTGTAAATAAATTCTTCAGTACCATTTTTCTAGATTCTGTATATATGCATAAAAATATGATATTTATCCTTCTCTTTCTGACTTACTTCACCCTGTATAATAAGTTCTAGGTTCATCCACCTCATTAGAACTGACTCATATGTGTTCCTTTTTATGGCAGAGTAATATTCCATTGTGTATATGTACCATGACTTCTTTATCCATTCATCTGTTGATGGACATCTAGGTTGCTTCCATGTTATAGCTACTGCAAAAGTGCTGCAGTGAACAATGGGATACATGTGTCTTTTTCAATTTTTGTTTCCTCAGGGTATATGCCTAGGAGTGGGACTGCTGGATCGTATGGTGGTTTTACTCCTAGTTTTTTTTTTTTTTTTTTAAGAATATCCATAACATCTCCCATAGTGGCTGTATCAACTTACATTCCCACCAACAGTGCAAGAGTGTTCCCTTTTCTCCACACCCTCTCCAGCATTTATTCTTTGTAGACGTTTTGATGATGGCCATTCTGACCAGTGTGAAGTGACATCTCATTGTATTTTTGATTTGCATTTCTCTAATAATGAGTGATGTTGCGCATCTTTTCATGTGTTTGTTAGCCACCTGCGTGACTTCTTTGGAGAAATGTCTGTTTATGTCTTTTCCCCACTTTTTGATTAGGTTGTTTGTTTTTCTGGTATTGAGTTGTATGAGCTGCTTGTATATTTTGGAAATTAATCCTTTGGCAGTTGTTTCATTTGCTATTATTTTCTCCCACTCTGAGGGTTGTCATTTTACCTTGTTTAGTGTTTCCTTTGCTGTGGAAAAGCTTTTAAGTTTAACCAGGCCCCACTTGTTTACTTTTGTTTTTATTTCCATTACTCTAAGTGGCCGAGATGAGCTACCCCACGCACGAGGTCAGGGGAGGCGCCCGAGAGGGGCACCCCCACATCCAAGGAGTGGCGGCGGGTGCAAGAGGGCTGAGAGGAGCTACTCCACATTCAAGGTCAGGAGGGGCGGCCATGAGGAGATACCCCTCGTCCAAGGTAAGAGAAACCCAAGTAAGATGGTAGGTGTTGCGAGAGGGCAGACACACTGAAACCAAAATCACAGAAAACTAGCCAGTCTAATCACACGGACCACAGCTTCGTCTAACTCAATGAAACTAAGCCATGCCATGTGGGGCCACCCAAGATGGATGGGTCATGGTGGAGAGGTCTGACAGAATGTGGTCCACTGGAGAAGGGAATGGCAAACCACTTCAGTATTCTTGCCTTGAGAACCCCATGAACAGTATGAAAAGGCAAAATGACAGGATACTGAAAGAGGAACTCCCCAGGTCAGTGGGTGCCCAGTATGCTACAGGAGATCAGTGGAGACATAACTCCAGAAAGAATGAAGGGATGGAGCTAAAGCAAAAACAATACCCAGTTGTGGATGTGACTGGTGATAGAAGCAAGGTCCAATGCTGTAAAGAGCAATACTGCATAGGAACCTGGAATGTCAGGTCCATGAATCAAGGCAAATTGGAAGTGGTCAAACAGGAGATGACAAGAGTGAACGTCCACATTCTAGGAATCAGCAAACTAAAATGGACTGGAATGGGTGAATTTAACTCAGATGACCATTATATCTACTACTGCGGGCAGGAATCCCTTAGAAGAAATGGAGTAGCCATCGTGGTCAACAAAAGAGTCTGAAATGCAGTACTTGGATGCAATCTCAAAAACGACAGAATGATCTCTGTTCACTTCCAAGGCAAGCCCTTCAATATCATCATAATCCAAGCCTATGCCCCAACCAGTAACACTGAAGAAACTGAAGTTGAATGGTTCTATGAAGACCTACAAGACCTTTTAGATCTAACACCCAAAAAGATGTCCTTTTCATTATAGGGGACTGGAATGAAAAAGTAGGAAGTCAAGAAACATCTGGAGTAACAGGCAAATTTGGCCTTGTAGTATCGAATGAAGTAGGACAAAGGCTAATAGAGTTTTGCCAAGAGAATGCACTGGTCATAGCAAACACCCTCTTCCAACAACACAAGAGAAGATTGTACACATGGACTTCACCAGATGGTCAACACCGAAATCAGATTGATTATATTCTTTGCAGCCAGAGATGGAGAAGCTCTATACAGTCAGCAAAAACAAGACCGGGAGCTGACTGTGGCTCAGATCATGAACTCTTTATTGACAAATTCAGACTTAAACTGAAGAAAGCAGAGAAAACCACTAGACCACTTAGCTATGACCTAAATCAAATCCCTTATGATTATACAGTGGAAGTGAGAAATAATTTAAGGGACTAGATCTGATAGAGTGCTTGATGAACTATGGAATGAGTTTGGTGACACTGTACAGGAGACAGGTATCAAGACCATCCCCATGGGAAAAAAATCCAAAAAGCAAAATGGCTGTCTGAAGAGGTCTTACACATAGCTGTGAAAAGAAGAGAAGTGAAAAGCAAAGGAGAAAAGGAAAGATGTAAGCATCTGAATGCAGAATTCCAAAGAATAGCAAGGAGAGATAAGAAAGCCTTCCTCAGTGATCAATGCAAAGAAATAGAGGAAAAGAACAGAATGGGAAAGACTAGAGATATCTTCAAGAAAATCAGAGATACCAAGGGAACATTTTATGCAAAGATGGGCTCAATACAGGACAGAAATGGTATGGACCTAACAGAAGCAGAAGATATTAAGAAGAGGTGGCAAGAATACACAGAAGAACTGTACAAAAAGGTCTTCACGACCCAGATAATCACGATGGTGTGATCACTCACCTAGAGCTGGAATCAAGATTGCCGGGAGAAATATCAATAACCTCAGATATGCAGATGACACCACCCTTATGGCAGAAAGTGAAGAGGAACTAAAAAGCTTCTTGATGAAAGTGAAAGAGGAGAGTGAAAAAGTTGGCTTAAAGCTCAACATTCAGAAAACGAAGATCATGGCATCTGGTCCCATCCCTTCATGGGAAAGAGATGGGGAATCCGTGGAAACAGTGTCAGACTTTATTTTTGGGGGCTCCAAGATCACTGCAGATGGTGATTGCAGCCATGAAATTAAAAGACGCTTACTCTTTAGAAGAAAAGTTATGACCAACCTAGAGAGCATATTCAAAAGCAGAGACATTACTTTGCCGACTAAGGTCTGTCTAGTCAAAGCTATGGTTTTTCCAGTAGTCATGTATGGATGTGAGAGTTGGACTGTGAAGAAGGCTGAGCACTGAAGAACTGATGCTTTTGAACTGTGGTGTTGGAGAAGACTCTTGAGAGTCCCTTGGACTGCCAGGAGATCCAACCAGTCCATTCTGAAGGAGATCAGCCCTGGGTGTTCTTTGGAAGGAATGATGCTAAAGCTGAAGCTCCAGTACTTTGGCCACCTCATGCGAAGAGTTGACTCATTGGAAAAGACTCTGATGCTGGGAGGGATTGGGGGCAGGAGGCGAAGGGGACGACAGAGGATGAGATGGCTGGATGGCACCACTGACTCGATGGACGTGAGTCTGAGTGAACTCTGGGAGTTGGTGATGGACAGGGAGGCCTGGCGTGCTGCAATTCATGGGGTCGCAAAGAGTCAGACACGACTGAGCCACTGAACTGAACTGAACTGATGGAGGCGTTTGATGTGCTCCTGTCGATTAATGTTCCCTGGAGTCAGGAGTTCTCTGGTGTTCTCAGGATTTGGACTTAAGCCTCCTGCTTCTGGTTTTCAGTCTTATTTTTACAGGAGCCTCAAGACTTCTCCATCTATACAGCACCACTGATAAAACATCTAGGTTAAAGATGAAAAGTTTCTCCACAGTGAGGGACGCCCAGAGAGGTTCACAGAGTTACATGGAGAAGAGAAGAGGGAAGAGGGAGTTAGAGGTGACCCGAATGAGATGAGGTGGAATCAAAAGAAGAGAGAGCAAGCTAGCCAGTAATCACTTCCTTATGTGCGCTCCACAGTCTGGACTGCTCAGAGTTGTTCACGGAGTTATACAGAGAAGAGAAGAGGGAGGGAGGAGACAGAGGTGGCCAGGAGGAGGAAAGGGGGGAATCAAAAGGAAAGAGACAGATCCAGCCAGTAATCAGTTCCCTAAGTGTTCTCCACCCTCTGGAACACACAAAGAGATTCACAGAGTTGGGTAGAAAACAGAAGGGGGAGGGAGGAGATAGAGGCAACCTGGTGGAGAAAAAGGAGAGTCCAAAGGGGGAGTGAGCAGTCAAGCCAATAAACTCGCTCCCAAGTAAAAATGGGTACTGAAGACTGGGTTCTTAAAGGTACAAAATTGATAACAAATACCCAAAAGCAAAGATTAAAAATCTAGAGAAGAGGTTGGATTTTCAAAAATACAATATTAAAGAAAAGAAAAAAAGTCACAAAAATTATAAAAAAAAATTTATATATGAAGTTTGCTTTAAAAAAGTAGGGTCTCTCTTTCTTTTGCAAAGTAGTAGTAAGTTATAAAAATGAAAATTAAAGGAGTAATAGAGGACTTAAAATTTAAAAAAAAATAAAAAGAAAAGAATGGTTGTAAAAGTAGTAAAAAAAATATATATCTAGCACTTTCTCTGGTGTTGTTGTGGGCAGTGTGGGGTCAGTTCATTTTTGGATAGTTCCTTGGAGAAGGAAATGGCAACCCACTCCAGTATGCTTGCCTGGAGAATCCAATGGACAGAGAAGCCTGGAGGGCTACAGTCCACAGGGTCGCAAAGAGTCGGACACGACTGAGCAACTTCACTTTCACTTTGGTCCGGCTTATATTTCTCAAGATCTATAGGCCCCTTCCTATGTATTTGGTACTAACTACAGGGTTTTAATCTATTGCACCTGTCACTTCCAAGGCAGTTCCCTCTGTTTTAGCTTCTTCTGTTTGCTGGTCTCTTCAGTGTCTAATTTCCACCCTGACACAAGGGGGCGGTGGTGGACACTTTTTAGGCTCACTTGTTCAGTCGCGCTGTGGGGAGGGAGGGACGCTGCAAACAAATAACACTGGCATGTGCTCACAGTGCCTCAGCCACACTGGGCCTGCCCCCACTCACGGTGCATGTGCCCTCCCTGCCCACACTGCTCAGGCTCTAGGTTGCTCCACCGGGAACCGTCAGAGGCCAGCCCTGGGCTGTATGCACCTCCCAGGTCTAAGCCACTCAGGTTCAGGCACTCGGGTAGTCTGCAGAGGCGCAGACTCGGTTGGGCCTGCATTTGTGTGCCTTTCTCAGGTCCAAACAGCTCAGGTGATGAGGTGTTTGGCGAGCACGGTTGCTGCGACTTATTGCTTCCCCCATCCCTGCCACTCGGTTTTCTGGGTGTACAACCGGTGCACCTTCTCAGGCGGATGTTGCCCATCCAGAATCCCAAGATGTCTTAATTAGCAAAGAAGCCTGCTTGCAGTTTGGTAGATAATGCCACTCTGCGGTCGTGATTGCCCCCTTCTGGCTCTGGCTGCCTGTCATCGGAGGGGGATGGTCTGCAGCCGGCTAGCTCTCTTCAGTCCTTTGTTCTGTGAGCGGGGCCTGATGGTGTCTTAGATTAGGGCTTTTTCCGTAGCTCTAGTCAGTCCTTTGTTCTGTGAGCGGGCCTGGAGGTGTCTTATGTTAGGGCTTTTCACGTGGTAGCTATCCCACAGTCTTGTTTGCTAGCCCAAGTTAGTTCCCTCAGATTGCCCTCGGGGCGCTGAGGCCTGGTCCTACTCTAAGCAATTCAGCCCGTGCTTCCCTGCCCAGCCCCTGCTTGCTAGTGGCGGGTGCAGGCGTCTGTGCTGTTTCTCCACTGGGGAGTTACTGTTGGGCACGTAATCTGTGGGTTTTAATTATTTATTTATTTTTTCCTCCCAGTTATGTGGCCCTCTGTGGTTCCAAGGCTCGCCAGAAACTCGGCAGTGAGAGTGTTTCCTGGTGTTTGGAAACGTCGCTCTTTTTAAGACTCCCTTCCCGGGATGGAGCTCCATCCCTATCTCTTTTGTCTCTCTTTTTGTCTTTTATTTTTTCCTACCTCCTTTCAAAGACAATGGGTTGCTTTTTTGGGCGCCTGATGTCATCTGCCGGCATTCAGAAGTTGTTTTGTGGAATTTACTCAGCGTTTAAACGTTCTTTTGATGAATTTGTGAGGAAAAAAGTGGTCTCCCCTTCCTATTCCTCCACCATCTTAGGACCACCTCTGCCCCTGGGTTTCAATTATGGTTTTTTTTTTTCCACCTCTACATGTGGGTCATCCACTGGGTTTGCTCCTGAGGCTGCCCTGGAGAACTTGTGTTTGCCCCTGTGAGAGCCAGGTGTGGAGGTGGTGCAGCTGTTTGGTTCCCAGCAGTTCTGATAGCACCAGGTACTCAGGGGAGTTGGTGGCTAGGACAGCAGGAAATATAGTGCTCTAGAAGAGTATGACAACCAGTATTGTCCAATACCCTCTAGTATTCTTGCCTGGTGAATCCCGCCCCCGCCCCTCCCTGACAGAGAAGCCTGGCAGGCCACAGTCTACAGGGTTGCAAAGAATCAGACATGTCTGAAATGACCCTGCCCGCATAGATGCTAGATTTTTTTGCCTGTGGCAGCTCTGCCCCAGTGAGAGTTGAGCATGACAGTAATGTAGCTGCCTGGCTTGAGGGGACCCTGGCAGCACCAAGTGTGCAGAGACACGGACTGCTTCTAGTGCAGAAGTTAAGGCCCTAACCAGACTCCTTTTTCAAGCCTCTTGTAGCTGGCGATCAGAAGGCCTCTCTAGCCAGTCTTTCTCCAAAGCTCCACCCATTCAGGCACTTAGAGGGCTCCCTTTTCTGGGGCCCTACTCTGTTGTTCGGTGCATCAGGCACATGGGGCAGGGCTCCCCTGGCTGGGGTCCTACTCTGTGGATCAGTACATCAGGCACATAGAGGGGGCCCCTCTGGGTGGGGTCCTACTCTGTAGATCAGAGTGTCAGTCACTTAAAGGAGCACCCTGGGTGTGGTCCTTCACTGCAGTCCAGTGCGTTAAGCGTTTGCTGGGTCAGCCTCTCTTCTGTTCAGCTGCTGATGCTGGTGTGTGGGGAGAGAGCAGCTGTGGTGATGGCCCCACCCCCTACCCGTGACTCAGCAGTATCACCTTGTTTCCGTGGCTGCCTGGCTTTCCTCTACCAGCATATCCCAACACCATCTCTTCCCTCACATCCCCTCAGTCCGTCTTTCTACAGTAAACATCAGACCTCGCCCTGGGATTGCTCCACAATCCCTAAACTCCAGCTCCTAGCTGCTGTGCCTTCCAGGGGACCAGTGTCCCTGTCTGGAATATGTATGGCTACAGCAAGGAGTGTCTGATTCTCGTTCCATTTAGGCTGCCACAGATCAGCTGTTTCACTCTCAGCCTTAAATGTTTCTCCTCTGACTCAGACAATTGCCCCAATGTGGGGATCAGACCCCTGCTTCAGTTCCCCCACCCGCCGAGGGCAGGTCCAGTCCTACTGACACTTCTGTTTTCTCCCCTAGTTCCTTTGTGCTACAGAGTTTTTCATGGTTCTATACATTCTTTTCCACAAGTCAGGTACTCCTGTATACTCTCAGCTGGTGTTCTGCATGCATTTCTGTGTCTGAAGGTGTATTCCTGATGTATCCACAGAGAGAGATGTACTCCACATCCACCTACTCCTCTGCCATCTTGTCCCCATGAACCCACTTTTATCAACATACTGAGTCCACCAACCAACCAACCAAGCAGAAAACAAAAATTCTTCTCATTGTGAGGATCTTAACCTTATAGAAATTTATAGAAATGCAAAGTAGCAACTTTTCTTTCCCAATGTTGAGAAACATGTTTCAAATAAAAACGGTTATAATGGACATATTTGTTTTAAAATTTACACTATGAGATACATTTTGGCCTGTAAAAGTTGAACTATTGTGTATTGAACTTTGTATTAGGGAAACTGGGTTATCCCCTTCTATACGGTAATATGTTCAGGCTTAGGGGAAAGTGCCATAACCCATTATAGAGGATAACAACATTATAAAATGAAGAAAAAAGGCCAAGAGATGGAACTGACATTAAATACAGGGCAAGCATTTTTGAAGAAGATAACCAGTACACTGCTGTTCTGCTGAGTATTTTTCAAGTGCCCATAATAAATATAAATACTCAGATTTACCATTTAGGCCCGCATTGTTGCCCCTCAAAAGGCAGATATCACAAAGATGGTCACTGAAGCCACCTGAATTTCAGTTACAACAATTCTAAGATGGAAGAGTAAACAAAGTCATAGAAGTGAGATTTGTACATAAAATTCCTAAACATGGAGGACAGTTGATCCAGTGTTAAGCACCAAAATTGTAGAAATATCAGCAGGCTTGGCTTTAAAAAAAAAAAAAAAAAAAAGAAAAGAAAAAAAAAAAAACAACAACCTTTGTTCTTGTTGTTGCTTAGTAACTAAGTCGTGTCTCAGTCTTTAGCTATATCTCCTGATGGGACATGGATGCAAAGGGAAGTACAAAGTAACATCTATGATGTATTCTCACCGAAAAAGCAAAGCTAAGTCTGTTGAATCTCATCAGTTTACAGTAAATAACTGTGGCTAGAAGAACAGGTAAAGGAACACAAGAGGGATGCAACCAGTCAAACCCAGAATTTCTGAAATTTTAGGACACAAAGATCTCATTTCTTCAGCAAATAAAAGGCAAGGAAAAGCAAGAGGAGAGAGACTGATAATAGATTTAAGAGACTAACAAGCATGACAGAGAGAGGCAGGGTGCAGACACTGGTTGAATCCTGACTTGAACAAGCTGAGAATTAAAAGACATTTATGGGATAACCTGGGAAATTTAGACACTGACCGGATATTAGAGAATGCTAGGAATTATTGACAGTTCATCAAACCTGTTGTTTTAAGAAATGGATATATGTATGCAAGGACTGTGAATAAAAGGCTATCTAGGATTTGCTTTAAAATGGCTGAATGGGGGTGGGGTAGTGACAGAGCTCGAACAGGATATATGTGAAACAGAATGAGGTATAATGAATGGAGCTGGGTGGTGTATAGGTGGAGATCATTAGTGTTCTTTCTACCTTTATGCACGCTTGACAACTTTCAAAAAGCACGACCAATTTCCTTCTTCCATATTCTCAAAACCTCAGAAAACCTCTCAGTGCTTCTTGGCTCTTTTTGGCCATGTGGTGTATGTGAATGGGGAATGTGTGGGCTTTGGGCTCAGACAGATGTAGACTCAACACTAGGTGATGTGGAACACACGACTCAACTTTGTCTGTCCTCAGTGTCCCATTCTGTAAAATGAGATAACCCCCATCGACCTTGCATAATTGGTGTAAAGATCAGATATACAAACCGCTTGTTCATGCCAGTCATTATTATCCTTTGTTTGGCTCCCGACCTAGTGTCTGGATCTTCGTTTAGGGGGTAAATGAGTTCATTATGAATGAACTGTTAGCATATTTTACATTGACTTCGCCCTTAGTGCCTTTAGTTTTATCTGCTATGGATTATGGCCAAACTTCTCAGTCTTGATGAAATTCAAGATTATCCATCAGTTAATGAATCCAGCACCTTCTCTTCAGTTCAGTTCAGCTCAGTCACTCAGTCTTGTCTGACTCTTTGCAACCCCATGAATCACAGCACGCCAGGCCTCCCTGTCCATCACCAACTCCCAGAGTTCACTCAGATTCACGTCCATCGAGTCAGTGGTGCCATCCAGCCATCTCATCCTCTGTCGTCCCCTTCGCCTCCTGCCCCCAATCCCTCCCAGCATCAGAGTCTTTTCCAATGAGTCAACTCTTCGCATGAGGTGGCCAAAGTACTGGAGTTTCAGCTTTAGCATCATTCCTTCCAAAGAAATCCCAGGGCTGATCTCCTTTAGAATGGACTGGTTGGATCTCCTTGCACCTTCTCTTACTACTCTCCAAAAAGTATCTTCAACCCTCTTCCTCCTCTTACTTTCTAAACTCATCCTCATCCTGACTTTCCTGTCTGCCTACCTTCCCAAAGGCCCTAAGAACCTGTTTATTCCCATACACAACAGAGAGTGGAGAAGAAATTTGTCATAAAAAGTACCCAGTCAAAAGTGAAATGAAAGTTGCTCAGTTATGTCTGACTCATCACAACCCCATGGACTGTAGCCCCCGCCCCCGGGCTTCTCTGTCCATGGAATTCTCCAGACCAGAATACCAGAGTGGGTTGCCATTCCCTTCTCCAGGGGGTCTTCCTGACCCAGGGATTGAACCTGGGTCTCCTGCATTGCAGGCAGATTCTTTACATCTGAGCTACCAAAGAACCCAGTCAAAAAGACGGTAGGAAAAGAGGAGGGAAGAACAGGGAACAGAAGAGACCATCAGAAAACAAATACATCCCTTCCTCAAGGACTGGCTGATACGCTTCTTCTTTCACCCAAGATTCCCTTAGGGAGAAATGGAAGAACACCAAATGACGACCTGTCTCCAGTCATGATTTTCCATTCTCCAACTGTTTATACTGAGAATACACTTTCTTGAAATGTTTATTTTTCACAGTTAATGCAGCCTGTGCAAATATAGAAGCTTTGTTTTGTACCACACATGCTCATTAGATCACTGGCCTCTCAAGCATGCAAATAGAAAAAGTACACATGGATGGTGTTCATGAATTTGTAACAATGCTGTTTTGATGGTATAGTTCTTAAGATTCAAATGGCTGTCTTGGGCCTCTGGAAGGACAACAACGTGAGCATAGAAGGGCATTGGTGTGGAGAAACAAAGGCTCCAAGTGAAAGGATGGGGGCTGAGGAGTGGATGTGTGTCAGGTAAGGACAAGGAAGGAGTCTTGGGAGGGGATTCAGTGGGAAAGAGGATGAAGAGCTTGGATGGGGTCATCTCACTATGAAAGTGCCTGTGGACCTGGGTTGATGCGGGGAGGGTGGGGTGGGGGGAGGGGAGGGTGGGTGGGGGGGGGGGGGAGGGTGGGTTGGGGGAGTGGGGAGGGCTTTCTTTTCTTCCTCCCTTTGTTGCTTGGGGTCAGTTTTTCAGTCACTGTGGTTTCTGGGTCACCATGGCCACAGTCTCCTAGTGGCCTATCCCAGGCTCATGGCCACCTCACTTCACTGTCCCCAGGGCAACGAGCGTCCACACCTTTAGGCACTGATTGGTCATCAAGGCACCCTTCCAGCCAATGGTAGCCCTGGGTGGGTGCTTAAATGTCACCAAGTGTTAATCGCTCAGTTGTGTCTGACTCTTTGCGGCCCCATGGACTCTAGTCCACCAGGCTTCTCTGTCCATGGGATTCTCCAGGCAAGAATACTGGAGTGGGTAGCCTTTCCCTTGTCGAGGGGATCTTCCCAACCCAAGGATCAAACCCAGGTCTCCCACATTGCAGGCGGATTCCTTACCAGCTGAGCCACAAGGGATTTGTCAAAGCAGAAGGCTTGGCCAAAGAGAACTGATGAGCAATAAAGCAAAGAAGTATAAAGGTCATGCGTCCACGTGCCTATGGGGTAGGTGCATGGCAGATTCATGAGGAGAAACTGACAAAGATTCCGGAGGCATTTTATAAGCCCTCCAAACCCAACGCCTTGCCTTATTTGTTACTACTGTGCAGGAAAGGGCAACCATGTGGGGAGGGAGTCTCATGACCAGGATCTCATTTGTGTCACTTGGATGTCCTGTGCCTTCTGTCCTCCTTGTGGCTGATCTCAGGGCAACGCTTTACTTTTTCTTTGCTAAGGAGCCAGTGCCTCCACTGCCTGTGCACCCAAGGGAGCCAGAGGTGATCACCAGCATACAGATATACTGGGTGTCAGCGCATTGGTATGTTGAAGAGCATGAGCTTGGAATCCAGAGGTGCATAGAGAACTGCTTCCAGATGAAATGTTTAGGAGAAGGGAAAAGGCTTACCCTGGGAGTGTGGATTGTGGCAGATGTGGTTCTGGAGCTGGATCTGTTGATTCCCAGACTCGAACTGCATGTCTGACAGACCCTTCACCCTGCTCGGTGCTTCTGAAGTGTGCAGAGTTCTCTCAGGGGTCAAACAGCATCAACTGTACAGACCCAGGACATGAGCACCTCCAAAGTGGATCTAGAAAGTGCAAAGGAAGATAGGAAATTAAGCCACTGAACCAGGGATTAGTTTGTCATACTCCCTTCCCCAAGTCTGGAGTGCATGCCACCCTAAAACAGAAATGTTAGTTAGATCTCACTTATAATGTGGGACTGGCGTTTATTTCTCCCTTCTGTTGCATTTTGAAATACTTCCACGGTAAGCTACTGACTTTCTGCTACTTCCTCCTGTCTCAGAGGAGTGGGGATGACCAGCTCCATGAGAGCGTTCATCTGCCTGCACACATATGTTTAGTAGGAGCAGCCACGAAAGACCCCGAATCGCCAAAGCAGCCCTGAGAAAGAAGGGTATAGCCTCAGGAATCAGGCTCCCTGATTTCAGATGACACTAGAAAGCTATGGTCATCAAACAGGTATGGTACTGGCACAAAAACAGACACACACACTAGTAGAAAAGAAGAAGGAGCCCAAAATTCAGCCTGGGGCACACAGTCAACTCATCTATGCCGTAGGAGGCAAGGGTATATGACAGGGAAAAGACAGCCTTTTCAACAGATGGTGTTGGAGAAATTGGAGAGCTACACGCAAAGGAATCAAACTGGACCCCTTTATCACACCAAAATAAGACCTGAAACCATTAAACTCCTAGAATGAAACATAGGCCACAAGCTCTTTGACACTGGAATTGGAAGTGATGTCTCTGGATCGAGGCCAAAAGAACAAGCAATGAATCAAAAGTCCCGAGGATGTAATGTTTGGATAGGGAATACAGTCAATCATATTGTAATAACTCTGTGTGGTGGCAGGAGGTAGATAGACTTGTCGTGGGGATCATGGAGTAATGTATAAAAACACAGAATCACTAAGCAGTGTACCTAAAAATATATAATACTGTGTGTCAGTTATACTTCAATAAAAGAGATTTAATAGCAGCAGCAGTGTGTGTGTATGTGCCAAGCACAGGACCCATAGTGTTTGTATGTTTCCTTGTGCTTCTGAACTAATCAAGTGGGATGTCAGAGAATCTGAAACGTGCAGAGAGATATATACAGGAGACCAGACACTGTAGATGCTCAGTCTCAATATGGTGGTATATGGGATTCCCACACAGTTCCCCTGCATCCATATACATGCACCTGCACGTGTTAGCTGGGGCTGCCTTTCTTCCCTCAAGAGCACACTTGATCACTGTTTCCTGTGAATGCCTACTTTTCATGCCATTTTGCTGACTCTCTTTACAGCATGGATGCTCTGATGTTCAAAATATTTGCTTACATAAATTTCAACCATTTAGCTGCATGCAATGCAGAAGATGCAGTTGTCTCAGTCCCTCTCTTCACACCCAGAAATACATTGTTAGTAGGTCCTCCTTCTCTGTGCACATTGTACAAACATGTAGTAATGTTCACCTACAGATTTTAGCTCATCCATTATCAGTAGCAAATGTTGTGTTCATGACAGGAGCTATCATTTCCCCAATAGAGCCCCTTCACACATACTACTCATAGATCTAATATGAAGCAGATGATGGCCACACAGACATACTTTGGGCATCACCAGCATAAACTTATTCCTGGTCGAGGTTCCGAGTCTTGCTCCAGGGAACTCTGTGTTCTGGCTCTCAAAGCACAGGTGTCATGTGACGGCTCAGCAAAAGGGAGAAGGAGAAGCTGGTGAGTGAGCCACTGCAGTCTCCCTGCATCAGGACCTCTCAGCCCATCACACAAACTCAGGGACGGCTGAGTTACCTCAGCCCCAACCAGTGAGCTCCCCATACCACAAGGCACACGTACATGCACCTGATGCTGGCAAAGAATGAAGACAAAAGGAGGAGAGGGTGGAAGAGGATGGAATGGTTAGATAGCACTACTGACTCAAGGGGCATCAATTTGAGCAGCCTCCAGGACATTGCAAAGGATAGAGAAGCCTTTCAGGCTGCAGTCCACAGGGTCAGAAAGAGTCAAACACGACTTAGCAACTGAAGAACAGCAACAAAAATAGACAGGCTAGATGGCAGTTCCTGGTAGGTCCCTCCCTTTCCTCCATGCTAAGAAGCTGTTGAAAGCCTTCATCTGGTTGGTACACAGTGATATGAAAGTCCGACTGACTCTCCTCCTGTGAGTTGCATGTGGAGCAGCATGGTTTTCTCTTACTCTGGGGTCCCGGGTCCAGGGTGGTCCTAGGGCTGTCTCTAACTGGGGGTCGCCTCAGGAGAGCTGACTTGGGGCATCCTTGTTTCTCAGTCACCTCCCCCTGACATCTAGGTGTGTCATTCTCACACGTTTTTCCCTCTGCAGGTCTTTTCTAGTTGACCCCGAGTCCTTGGATCCCATCTGCACAAACATCCCTGGCCTCGTGTGTCATGGCAGGTTGAAAGGTGGTCCTTAATGGGACCTGCATCCTAAGAGTATGTGTCTCAAGAGAAACAGAAGCTCTTGTGCCTTCACTTTACTCCCTCTATAACCCATTTGGTGACAATTCCTGTCCCTCACTGCCTATTCCATGAAGGTGCTGTCTCTAGTAGTCCAATAGTCTGGTTGTTCATTCATTCATTCACTGGATTACCTGCGGGGTCACTGTCTAATAAGGAGACCAACACTCTGTGTCTCATGTATTAATCCTTCCTGGTTCCCACAGAGAGCTAACAGCACAGAGAACATTGTGATGGCATTCTTGTTTCCATGACAACCAGGGTAAGTCACTCTTTCCTGGAGGCAGAAACATTTCACAAGAAAACTGACTGGAGAGATGGAGTAAGTGTAGAGACATGGACACTAGTCGGTGTCTGCTCTCAATGTGAGGAGTGTGTGTGTGTGTGTGTATGTGTGTGTGTGTGTGTGTGTGGTGCGTGGTGCCGGTGGTGTGGTCTTTACTCGGATATTAAGAGCTCTGATCCCTCCTGATTTATAAGAGAGCATGGTATCTCCTCCTTTTGTGGGGTGCTAAGGTGTCCGAGTAATCTGTCATACCCTGCCCCATGTCATGTCACACCTGTTGTGTGAGGACATTGCCACCTGAGTCCCTGAAAGCAGGCATCCCCAAACGCTTCTCATCCTACACCTTTGCTTCACAATGGTTGTCTGTTGCGTGAGCTCTTAAAGATCTTCAGTTTGCTCATCATTTACACCTACTGAGGGTGAAGTGTTTTGATGTGTATGATATGAGGGAGAAATTTTGAAGTCCGCAAATGGGACAGAGGAGCAGGATTGAAAGATCTAAGGTAACTTTGCATAGCCCAGAGGAGGACATCATCAGCTACCTACCCTGAATAGCTGGCACAGGCAAACCAAGAAACATGTTCTCTAAAAGTCAGATTTCCTTGTAGCACGCCACTAATTACGGTTAGGTAAATTGGATTAAAAGCAGTGAAGTGGCTCCTTTTTATTATGGAAGCACGAACACAAGCTCCTTCTTAAAAGACTGTGGAGTAGGCTGTTTTTGTTTGGTTTTGGTCATGGTTATGTTTAGAAATGGATGCTGCTGATGTTATGGTTTGG
Organism: Nanger dama; assembly: GCA_917880005.1. Lineage (NCBI taxonomy): Eukaryota > Metazoa > Chordata > Mammalia > Artiodactyla > Bovidae > Nanger > Nanger dama. The sequence continues at coordinate 62,647 of CAKJTW010000144.1, forward strand.
GGGTGTCTTCTTTGTTCCTAGAGAAAACGGAGCATTTATAGGATGTCGATTCAATTCAGTCACTCAGTCATGTCCGACTCTTTGCGACCCCATGGACTGCAGCATGTCAGGCTTCCCTGTCCTTCACTAACTCCCGGAGCTTGCTCAAACTCATGTCCATCAAGTCGGTGATGCCATCCAACCATCTTGTCCTCTGTCGTCCCCTTCTCCTCCTGCCTTCAATCATTCCCAACATCAGGGTCTCTTCCAATGAGTCAGTTCTTTGCAACAGCATTTACAGGATATACTGTTGTAGTTTTCATCAGGGTAGGGAAGTGCTGTCAGGGGAATCAGGCTCCAGGTAAAGGATGTCCACGCTTCTCATCTCCAGCCGTGTGCTGCTGAGTGGTGCTGAGATGGGGTTCTGCCAACCCCATTTTCACTCTGCCATCTGGCTCCCCAGAAGGGTCGGCCAGCAGGGTTGGTGGGGGGCAACAGGTGGTCTGGGAGCAAGACAACTGGCTGTACCTTCCTGTCTGTTCCTGCTCCTCTCAGGGTCCCCCCCACGACTGCCCTTTCACACAACAGGGATAGGGACATGTGACTTCAGTAGGAGCAACTGGTCCATAATATGGCTCACCTCCGAACTTCAAGGGCTGTCTCCATGGCTGCCCACAGAAAGACCAGCATCAGTAAACTGGGGAACTCTCTCCTAAGGGATCTGAGCTCCAGGGGGGAGTTGGTGGGGAGGACAGGGTAGAAGGGCCTCCTCTCAGGTCCTGACCCTGTGGTGCAGGCTCATCATTTTTTCCCAACTTCACTGTGAGGGGGGGTCTCAGTTTCATGCACCCTTCCCCTGACCTCCTTGAGGAACCTCAGAGAGCTGGACAGCCCCTTTCCTCAGAAGTCTGAGCCAAAGCTCTGAGGCCTCCTCTTCCAAGGTCATGTGTTCTAGGAGCTGACGTATCTTCCAGAGTGTTTTCCAGAAAGACCAGTGCCCCAGTCTTCCTACCAGGGTGCCCTCCTTCTGGTCCTGTTTCTCCCTTTTGTCTTTTTTGGACTCCAGATAATTCTATTAAGCTTCCTCTAATGAAAATAAATAAGTGGACCCTGCCTAATAATCAGGTGAGTTGTGCTATCTTTGTTTCTTAAGATCTTTCCTTTTGCTTTGGTTTCGCAAAGCTTTACTGTTACTGCTTGTGTGTGTGTTTGCATATATAATGTGTGTGTGTGTGTGCACACGCATGTGTGTATGAGTGTGTGTGTGTGTGTGTGTGTGTGTGTGTGTGTGTGTGAACGTATTATGCTTGGAGTTTGGCACATTGAGGTGACATTTTCCCCCACACTGGAAATTTTCCATTTGTGAAATTGTCGGCTCTTTGCTCCTTCTGTATGCATGTTCTGTATCCCCCTCTCTCTTCAATTGAACATCTCTTAAGTGGCTAGGTGTACACACATTTTAAAAGTGAATATTTCCTTTTCTGAATAAAAATGTACCTCAGAAGACATGCCAAACATTTCAAAGGTATCCTCGCTGCATTCTATGCAATGGTATGGAACCGTTTTCTACACTTGCTTTCTGTTTGTTCATGCTGTCTAATGTTTCCTATTCCTTTCCTATCCCCTCAGCATCTTTATAAAACTGAGATTTTGGAGCCTGTGGACATGTAAATGTGTGATTCCCCATACTGACTTACAAAGTGATTTGAAAAGTAATGTCTGCCCTCACCACACATTTCCATCCTTGTTCCTCTTCTCTTTCTGATGGAACCATGTCATGACATGTCTGTTTGCCTCTCTAGACTTTTCCACTGCATTTACATGTCTTTCATGTCCTCTGGTAAGTCATATAGCATCAGGCTTGTTGATTGGAGAAATAAAAGCTCTGTGCCATCATGTTCTTGGGTCCCTCACCTAAGGCACAACTGGAATAGAACTGGAGGTGCACTGGGACCTAGGAACCTGAAGCTTGTGCATTTGAGGGCTTTACCTCTCCATGGTCCGAAACTGACATGAAGTTCTGGCAGCAGGGTGACTGTTAATATGGCCTCCAGTCTGTTGTCCTCTGTGCATTCTGTCTCTACAGACATGTTTGATTTGATTGTGAACTGAAACATTGGATGCAGTTTCATTTTTCCAAGCCCTCTGAAAATTCAGGCTACTTTAAAGGTTATTTCAAAGTTCTCCTGTTAACACATAGCTCCTCCTGTGCATGAGGTGATCCATATTGGCAAGTCATAATCTATCTATCTGGTTGTCATTTATCATCCATCTTACCTGTAAGAGTATTGCACTCCAGTTAGTGCAAAATATGAAAAGAAATTCTTCTGCATGTCTGTGTACCAAACCTGAATGGAAGGTGTTTGGGCAATGTGCCAAAGCGTATGCTGGGAGGGACATTTAATGCATAATATTTTCACCTAACACCCTTCCCTTCTGATGGTCCCGCTTAAGGAGCATTGCTGTAGTAATCAGAAAAAAAGAACTACAGTTGGCATCTTGGTTGTCCACTGAAAGCACTCAAAGAAAGTGCCTCATTCTTGAAAGAATGTACACAAAAGTAAATACAAGAGACTACTGAAGTAGGTCATTCAATTTTTAGAAACTTTTTAATATATGGCACAGGTATAGGTGGAATAAAAATTCTAGAGTCCTTGGACTAATGTGCCTACATTAAGTATTCCTGGGTGATTAGTTCACTGGTGCTGAATAGTTTTGCTATTTTAGGATTGTGAGCATCATTTTAGATTTTCCCAAGTGTCCTTTAAAATCACAAACTAGAAGGAGCTGAGAATAACATCTACCCTGGAAGCAGAATCATGTGCATGCATGTGTAGGGGCAGACAGCGTGGATGATATGCAACCATATCGGGTATCTTAGGTCTCTAATGTCATGCTGAGAGAGAAAGTGTGTGTAAGTGCATGTACGTGTGCCTTGTGGTATGGGGAGCTCACTGGTTGGGGCTGAGGTAACTCAGCCGTCCCTGAGTTTGTGTGATGGGCTGAGAGGTCCTGATGCAGGGAGACTGCAGTGGCTCACTCACCAGCTTCTCCTTCTCCCTTTTGCTGAGCCGTCACATGACACCTGTGCTTTGAGAGCCAGAACACAGAGTTCCCTGGAGCACAAGACTCGGAACCTCGACCAGGAATAAGTTTATGCTGGTGATGCCCAAAGTATGTCTGTGTGGCCATCATCCGCTTCATATTAGATCTATGAGTAGTATGTGTGAAGAAAGTCATACACACGTGGCTCTATTGGGGAAATGATAGCTCCTGTCATGAACACAACATTTGCTACTGATAATGGATGAGCTAAAATCTATAGGTGAACGTTACTACATGTTTGTACAATGTGCACAGCGAAGGAGGACCTACTAACAATGTATTTCTGGGTGTGAAGAGAGGGACTGAGACAACAGCTGCATCTTCTGCATTGCATGCAGCTAAATGGTTGAAATTTATGTAAGCAAATATTTTGAACATCAGAGCATCCATGCTGTAAAGAGAGTCGGCAAAATGGCATGAAAAGTAGGCATTCACAGGAAACAGTGATCAAGTGTGCTCTTGAGGGAAGAAAGGTAGCCCCAGCTAACACGTGCAGGTGCGTGTGTACGGATGCAAGGGAACTGTGTGGGAATCCCATACCCCACCCTTCTGAGAGTGTGTATCTACACTGTCTGTTGTTGTGGTTCAGTCACTCAGTCGTGTTCGGCTCTTTGTCACCCCATGGAGTGCAGCATTCCAGGTTTCCGTGTCCTTCACCGTCTCCCGGAGCTTGCTCAAACTCATGTCCCTTGAGTCAGTGATGACATTCAACCATCTCACCCTCTGTTGACCCCTTCTTCTCCTGCCTTCAATCTTTCCCAGCATCAGGGTCTTCTTCAAAGAGTTGGTTCTTCGCATCAGGTGGCCAAACTATTGGAGCCTCAGCTTCAGCATCAGTCCTTCCAATGAATATTCAGGGTTGATTTCCTTTAGGATTGAATAGTTTGGTCTTCTTGCAATCCAAGAGACTCTCAGGACTCTTCTCCAAAACCACAGTTCTTTGGCATCCGTAGGCACAGTTCAAAATCATCAGTTCATGAGCACTCAGCCTTCTTTATGGTCCGACTCTCACATCCATATATGACTACAGGAGAAACCATAGCTTTGACTAGATGGACTGTTGTTGGCAAAATAATGTCTCTGCTTTAAAACATGCTGTCTAGGTTGGTCATAGCTTTTCTTCCAAGGAGGAAGTATCTTTAATTTCATGGCTGCAGTCACCATCTGCAGTGATTTTGGAGCCCAAGAAAATAAAGTCTGTCACTATTTCCATTGTTTCCCCATCTATTTGTCATGACGTGATGGGACCGGAGGCCATGATCTTTGCTTTTTGAATGTTGAGTTTTAAGCCAGCTTTTTCACTCTCCTCTTTCACTTCCATGAAGAGGCTCTTCAGTTCCTCTTCGCTTTCTGCCATAGGGGTGGTGTCATCTGCGTATCTGAAGTGATTGATACTTCTCCCAGCAATCTTGATTCTAGCTTGTGCTTCATCCAGCTCAATATTTCGCCAGATGTACTCTGCATACAGTGTCTGGTCTCTGATGTTTCAGAGTCTGTGAAAGCCCACTCGGTATTAGTTTAGAAGCCCAAGAAAGCACACAAGCAAGCACTATGGGTCCCGTGTGTGGTCACACACACACACACACACACACACACACACACACACACAAGCATGTGCACACTAGTGCCATTAAAGCTCATTTATTGAATTGTGACACACAGTAGTATATTCATTTCAGGTGCAGGACTTATAGTAATTCTGTGTTTTTATACATTACTCCCTGATCCCCATGACAAGCCTAGTTACCTCCTGCTACCATACAGAGTTATTACAATGTGATTGACTATATTCTCTACCCTGTGCATTATATCCTTGGGACTTTCGGTTCATTGCTTTTGCTTTTGGCCTCTATCCAGAAACATCACTGTCATTCCCAATGAGTCAAAGAGCTTATGGCTTGTGTTTCCTTCTAGGAGTTTTATGGTTTCAGGCTGTACATTTAATCCATTTTTGTGTAAGAAAATGGTCCAGTTTGATCCTTTTGCATGTAGCTGTCCAGTTTCTCCAACAGCACCTGTTGAACAGGCCATCTTTTCCCGGTCATGTACCCTTGCCTCCTATGACACAGATGAATTGACCATATACACCGGGCTCTGTTTCTAGGCTCCCTCTTCTGTTCCACTGGTCTGTGTGTCTGTTTTCATGCCAATACCATACCTGTTTGATGACGGTAGCTTTGTAGTGTCATCTGAAATCATGGAGCCTGATTCCTGAGGCTCTCCCCTTCTTTCTCAATTTATGGCAACCATGGCAGTTGCCTGTGGCAGACTGAACTTGACCAGAGGCAGCCACTTCCCAAGTTTCTAGCAGAGCTGCCTAAGTTTATTTTGCTCTGTGTAACTAGGAGGGACTCTCCCTGACAGGCACCAGCTGCTCCCCACCCCCCAATGCAGAAGGCTGTTTGGAGCAGACAGACATCCAGAACTATGGTCCACATTTGGTATCACCTAGGGTAAGTCACTCAAGCTTGTTTTGCATTACATTTGTTTGTTCAGTATTTGATAATACCTGCTGTGATAATCAGAGCTCTGTTCCATCCTATAGTCACCCTAAGGTATGAGAAAGACAAATTTTTTTTTTTTTTAACACTGCATAACCACTATCTTCTTTAGACTACGGTGAGGGAAAAATTGGTTAAGATGAAATGTCTGAAATTCCACAACTGGTTCTTTTTGCATAGGCAGTTGGAAAAAAGTTGGCTTGATGAAATACTTTTTTCAGAATTCTGACACTGAGAAAATAAAAATATTTCCAGGAGAAAGCATGAAGTTAACTAAATAAATTTAACTTTCCCTCACTGTTACTTTTGACTATGTGTTTGTCAGGTGAATTGCTATGACACGTGTGGTCATGATTCCCTGTCTTTCCATTTTCACGTTGTTTGTTTTTAATAAGAGGAATCTTTGTTTGAAAAAGTAGAGGAAATTGTTGAACTTCACTCTTTTGTTTTTGCCCTGCAGGAATTAGTTTCTGTTCTTTGTGTGTGTTTGTATTTGTCTTGTGTGTAAGTGTGCTGGCTATAGGAAACTCAAATTTGTTTCCTGAATGCAGCCCCTTGAGGTGCATTCTCCAGAATGGGACCATTTTGGGTGATAATCCTCTGAGTTAACTTGTAAATGAGCACCACTTAACTGACTCAAAACTAACAGTGCTTACAAATTAAATACTCTGTAATACTTAGAAAATTGACCAAAATGGATGTCAATCCTCTTGAGCTGGGAAATATTCAGTACTGAATTGATATCTGGTATTGAAGTTAGCTTAAGTTTGTTGGTTTTCTAAATGTAACACAACTGTTGTACTCAGGTTTGTTAGAGATCAAATAAGACCTTATATCTGTTGCAAATGTGTCAGCAAGAAAATATCAATAACTTGATATGATGAAATATTAAGTCTACCTAAAATAGCTTTCTCCAGATTTTGGAAACCTGAAAGTGATCCAAGTTAAATGGCAAGAATTCATTGACTATCTGGGTCACACTTCAAATAGGATAAAATATTGGAACATTGGTTGCTGGACAAATCTAAGTTTACCAACCTCTGCCTTCTTAGGAGAGGAAAACTAAAGTATAAGGTTCCAGTCAGAAAATACTGGTATGACAAACAGTTCACAATTACTTGCCTCTTAGTTTTCAATAAAAATTAAGGTGTTTAAGAGTTGAGGGTTTGAATCTAAATATGTAATAAAAGCTATTAAGAATAAAGGAAAAAATTATCAGTATATGGTAGGGAAATAGGATATATGTTTTGAGTAATAAAAGGAGTTTTATACATGGTCAGGCTGAGATTAGATTAAACTTTGGTAAATGGATCTCACTGATATCTGTGGATAATTTGCAAAAAACATGGAGAACTGCAATGTACTGCTATGTCATCACATTAAATTGGAAAAAATCAGAATGTAAACTTTTTACATATAATACACAAACATAATTATGCTAAAATATTCATAGAAAAATGACAAGAGGGAAATTCTCCAGATTTTAATGCCGACTCTCTTTGAATGGTGAATGATTTTGCTTTCTTCTTTCAAATTTTCTGCATGTATAAAATTTATGATAGAAAAAGCAAGCATTGGGCTGGGAATTAATCTTGCGGTGACTAATAGCATAGAATGTTTGGAATCGCAGACTTGATGCCACATGCTGTTTTTTGGTTTCTGTTTCTGTTTCTGTTTTGCTTTAAAAGGGCAGTCATTCCTATGGCTGAGAAAAATTTCCCAAAGAGATCAGCTTCAGCATTATAGCTCAGTAGTATCTTCCTGACATACAGTTTTGACATGTGTCTCCTTGTCAGAAAATAGTTGCCTATGATCTACCAATTAAGGATTTCTCGTCTGTTGCCAGAATAAGCACTGCTTCAGAAACTTATACTGCTGGAAAGTTTTCGTGCAGCCAGCACTAGAGAAAAACGCCATTGCTTAAAGGAGATTTAATCTCCCAAGATGAGATAACACCAACATGTATTTTCAGAGGAGGTTCCTTTGAACCTATAGTCATGAGCATTTCAGGTTTCCTCCAAAACCTTCAACCACTAAGCAAAGATCCACATCAAGAGGAGAAACTTGGAGGAATCTGGGCTCAATTACTTTACAAGATTGCTAGTGAAGATGTGGGTGATGGCAGTATTAACTAATCTCACTGCATTTATCCTTCAGTCATCCATTTATTAAGTATTTATTGAGTGCCAGATCTTGTGCCATAATTTATGTAACCTTTAGATTATATTTGCATTGTCTTACAGTGACCAATGACCTTAGTTGACCAAGTGTTTTGAGACTTTTTGACAGACTTCCCAAATGTCAAATTTTAATTAAATTTCTTTTGACGTCCAGCTGACTTTAAGGTTCTTTCAGTTCAGTTCAGTTCAGTCACTCAGTCGTGTCCGACTCTTGGTGACCCCATGAATCGCAGCACGCCAGGCCTCCAGGTCCGTCACCAACTCCCGGAGTTCACTCAGACTCACGTCCATCGAGTCAGTGATGCCATCCAGCCATCTCATCCTCTGTGTCGTCCCCTCATCCTCCTGCCCCCAATCCCTCCCAGCATCAGAGTCTTTTCCAATGAGTCAACTCTTCGCATGAGGTGGCCAAAGTACTGGAGTTTTGGCTTTAGCATCATTCCTTCCAAAGAAATCCTAGGGCTGATCTCCTTCAGAATGGATTGGTTTAGGGAGCCCTTAAGGCATCTGAAGGAGGAATGTTGAGTTCGTTTCATTTGATATGTTGAATTACACGGGAAGTATTTTCAAAGGGTGATAAGCCTTCCAAGATTATACTGTATGGGTAAAGTTTACTACATGTCCTGGTATAACCTATCAGCCATAATTCTGGTTCTACCACAGCAACTTGATTCAGCGTCTTTGTCAACACATTGTGATCAGATCTTCAACCTTGCCTTTTAAGTCTTTAATAGACAGTTAGGCTGTGCTTTGCAAAACTGCTTAATCTTCATGCAAATTCATAGCAAGGTCTTTTAAACAAACATAGGTCAGATATATTGCTGAGTTTGGTTAAGAAATGTTTATCAAACTGGTAGGAGAAGCAATTTTTCCCTCTCACTGGCAGCCACAATGGACCTAAGGCTGTCTGCAGCAGAATCAGCAAAGTGACAAGACAATCTTACATTGACACTTACCCTTGAAAGGAGAGGGGATTTTGACTGTGCTATATGCTAGTACTTAAGAATGAACAGTGAAAGAGGAACCTTTAGCTGCTTAATTAAGTGAGTTATGAAGTACTGGCTGTCGAAGAACCTGGCTTTCATAAAATACAATGAACACCTAAAACCAAGGATTGCTTACTTTGCCCCTTGAAATAACACAGCTCTATTGAGAACAATCCCTTGGGGGCGTGAAGGTAAAACGAGAAAAAAAGCAACTCAGGGCAAGCAGTGATGCCTGTAGAGCAAAATGAGGATGGCCTCTGTTACCAAATACCATTTTGCCAGGGTCTTTGTGACACGTGTTGTTCTTACCCCAGTTCTGGCTCCTTTTCACTTTGATGAGAATAACAGAAGGATTGGTTACTGAGTCAACTGGTGTATATGATTATAATGGTTAAGGTCTCTGTCTGGAATATTGCTGATTTTGATCTATGTTCTCCAGATATTCGGAAGCCATGCCCCTCAAGTTACTCGTGACCTAAAATAATTTGGTATATTATACTTCTGCAGAGTCTGCCTACCAGACAACATGTCTCCCCAGACTGGTATTCAGGCTCATTCTCCTGAATCCTTATACAAAATCTTTCTTATATAAAACTCGAATTGAGGACTTGGAACTTGGGAGTATTTATAACTTGGTATCAATTCCCCAGTCAAGGTAGGACTATGCCCCACTTCAACAGGAAACAGCTAGACAGGTTGTTGCCACATTCCCTGAAAGACTTGGGGAAGGATGAAATGGAATTGGAGGTTGAAACCCAGACGCCCTAAACACAAATTCCTCTGCCAAGTTTAAACATACTCATGTGTTATCCTCAGGACTGAGGAGTATCAAAGAAAAGGGGAGAATTGTAACAGAACACAGTGAGTTCAGCCCCTAGCACAGCAGCTGTTGCTCTGCATTATTACTCTGCACCCTGTTACCAGGCAATGGGTCCTGCTCAGCCATTGGTCGGTGCCACAGTGGTCCTGCTCAGCCATTGGACAGTGCAGCAGTGGGCCCCACCCACAAGCTACCAACTGTTAAGAAAGGATGCTTAGTGACGGGATTCAGACAACAGTGGAGTGGTGGTCAGTGAAGTGAAGAGTGAGGTAAGAGGCGGATCTGGGCCTTCTCCCTGAGGCCCTCCAGCTCACCTGGCCTTAGCTGGAACCCCAGAGAACAGGCTGGGGGATGTGTTCTGTATGGCTCCAGAACCCTCACCAAGGCCCCCACTAGCCTTTGAGGCAAGCAGTGAACCTCTCCCCTGTCCCTATCTCTTTGATCCCGTAGCAGTGGCAGTCAGCCTCGGTTACTGTCTGTGGGACCTGTTCTCTCCCCTTTGGGGAGTCCTGAGGAGACTAAGGGGCCACTTGGGTTGGACACCCGGCTCCTTCAGCGATGACAGATGAAGAGGGTCTGGCGACCTGGCCCTGAGGGAGTTACCGGCTGAGCTCTGCCTCCTCTTAGCCAGGTACAGGACCTTGGAGGGTGAAAGCTGCTCCTTGGGACATTGCCCTTTCGTATCGGGACAGAGAATAACATTTGTTTGGTAGAGATTTATAGGAACACCTCATCTGACCATGACCTGACCTCAAGAACAGAGGCTCTGACAAGAAGTTTGTAACAACTAACCACGTCCCTCCCTCAACTAGTGCTTTTAAAAGGGCTTTGATGAAAGCTTTCAGTAACATTGGGGTTTATAGGGCATGAGCCACCCATCTCCTTGCATGGCCTTGTAATAAACCTTTCTCTGTTCCAAGCTCCAATGTTTGAGTATTGTTTGGCCTTGTTGTGTGTTGGGCACATGGACTTGGTGATGTTCAGTGACAATCTACCCTTGCCTCCTTTGTCATACATGAATTGACCGTATGCACCGGGCTGTATTTCTTGGCTCTGTCTTTTGTTCCACTGGTCTGTGTGTCTGTTTTTGTGCCAGTACCATACCAGTTTGATGACCATAGCTTTGTAGAGTCATCTGAGATCAGGGAGCCTGATTCCTGAGGCTCCTTTCTGAAGGTTGCTTTAGAGATGCAACCCTTCTTTCTCAAGGTTGCTTTGGTGAATCAGGGCCTTTTGTGGCTGCTCCTACTAAAGCTATGTGTTCAGGGCAGATGAACTACTAAGGCTATCTGTTCAGGGCTCTGTCTTCTGTTCCACTGGTTTGTGTTTCCGTTTTCATGCCAGTACCATACTGGTTTGATGACCGTAGCTTTGTAGTGTCATCTGAAATCAGGGAGCCTGATTCCTGAGGCTGCTTTTTCAAGATTTCTTTGGCTATTCAACCCTTCTTAAGGTTGCTTTGGCAATTCAGGGTCTTTGCGGCTGCTCCTACTAAACCTATGTATGCAGGGCAGATGAAGGCTCTCATGGAGCTGGTTGTCCCCACTCCTCGGAGATAGGAGGGAGTGGCAGAAAGTCAGTAGCTTTCAGTGGAAGTATTTCAAAATGCAACAGAAGGAAGAAATAAATGTGACTCCCACATTATAAGTGAGATTTAACTGACATTTCTGTTTCAGAGTGGCATGCATTCCAGACTTGGGGAAGGAAGCATGATGAACCAATCCCTGGTTCAGTGGCTTAATTTCCTATCTTCTTTTGCATTTTCTAGATCCACTTTCGAGGTGCTCATGTCCTGGGTCTGTACAGTTGATGCTGTTTGACCTCTGAGAGAACACTGTGCACTTCAGAAACACCAAGCAGGGCGAAGGGTCTGACAGATGTGCAGTCTGAGTCTGAGAATCAACAGATCCAGTTCCAGAACCACATCTGCCAAGATCTGCATGCCAAGGGTAAGCCCTTCCCCTTTTCCTAAACATTTCATCTGGAATCAGTTCTCTATGCACCTCTGGATTCCAAGCTCGTGCTATTTAACATAGCAATGTGATGACACCCCATATATCTGTATGCTGGTGATCACCTCTGGCTCCCCTGGGTGCACAGGCAGTGGGGCACTGGCTACCTAGGAAAGAAAAAGTGAAGCATTCTCCTGGGATGGGCCCCAAGGAGAACACAAGGCACAGGATGTCCAGTGACACAAACAAGGTCCCAGTCATGATATCCCCGCCTCCCCCACATGATTGCCCTTTCATGCACAGTAGTAACAAATAGGGCTTTCCTGGTAGCTCAGATGGCAAAGAATCTGCCTGCAGTGCAGAAGATCAGGGTTTTATCCCTAGGTCAGGAAGATCCCCTGAAGATAGAAATGGCAACCCACTCCAGTATTCTTGCCTGGAGAATTCCATAGACAGAAGAGTCTGGTGGGCTACAATCTTTGGGATCACAAAGAGTCGGACAGGACTGAGTGACTAACACACACACAGTAACAAATAAGGCAAGTTGTTGGGTTTGGAGGGCTTATAAAACTCCTCCGTTACCTTTGGTATTTTCTCCCCACGTATCTGCCATGTCTCTAACCCCTAGGCACATGGATAAATAGCCTTAATACGTCCTTGCTTTATCTCTCATTAATGCTCTTTGGCCAAGCCTTCCACTTTCACAAAAGGCATATGCCCCTCCCCCCAACCCGTCCTGACTCTTTTCTTTTTTCCACATTCTAGTATTCTCCATTATAGGCCACTGAAAACACAACCTCGGGCATCTTTCAAAGATTCAGGCAGAAAAGCACAGACTGCACAAGCTGTAAACGCTTTATAGTCATAGGCAAAGATTGTAGGCAAGCACACTGTTTGAGAGAGACCTGCCGTAGCTGTGCGTATGATGGTCAGACCCCTCAGCCTCAGCTAACTAATCCTTGGTGCCCAAGTTGAATCACGATGGACACCAGGTATGTCCTATGCGTTTGGAAAGGCCGCTTTTGGCCAGCCAAGGTCTTGTCCAGACCCAGCGTCTCACCACAACAGAAGAGAAAAAGGGCCCTTTCTCTGGAAGTTCAGATACTCTCAGTAGATGAAAAAGTCAGGGTGAAAAAAACAAAGATAAAGAGCCTAAAGGAGTCCATGATTGAATCCATCGCCACCTCACTAGCAGCCCAGCTGGAGCCCAATGCCCCAGAAGAAGAGGAAATGGCCTACATATGTGCTATTACAATGGCCTGGGATCTTTTGAATAAGAATGGGAATTTCACTCCAGCAAGAGTCGCGGGTGATCCAGAGTCCAAGATGCCATCTCCAAAGAGGCTCCAAAAGCAACATCGTAGAAGGTGTCAGGAGCCCAATCGGGGCCTACGGAGGAGTGCCAGGAAAAGGAAAAGCTCGAAATCATCCGTGGTACCTTCAGAGAGGGAGGATGGCCCATATGGGGGCAAGCCACCAATGTGCACACCCATCACCCCGATCCCCGGCGAAATGCAAACAGAGTCATCTCAGAGCTCTGAGGTGCACCCAAACTTCCCACCACTTTCAGAAGATGACCGTGAGAAAGAGGGCAAGGAAAAGGGGGACACCTCAAAAGTTATGTCCTTGCCCTGTACAGTGAAGGAGGTGGGTGTAGACGTTAGAGGTGGATGTGTGCTTCCGTCACTTACACCGGGTTTCATCCTCACTGTGCCCAAGGTTCTGGAAGAGGGGGCGCACAACACCTGCCCAAAGTTCCTGGCTGTGTCCCCTGAACATGCTACCTCCTCGGTGAATGTTGACCCTGGAGAGGGCACGTGCAACTCAGGCTCGGAAGGTGCAGCAGCATCCTCCAGTGCCCCTAACCCGAGCCTGTGTTCTTCATTCCACCTGGCAAACAGAAGAAGGAAGCTGCAGGCCCCAGGGTGTGAGGAAGAGTGGCAAGAATCTCAAGCCTCAGCTGGCTCAAAGGCTATTAAGCCCACCAATGCCATCAAGGAGGGCAAGGGCAAGGAAGCAGGACAGCTGACAAGCATGGCATTCCCAGAGGAGCTGTGTCCCATTGAGAGAGGAATGCTGGTCTGGTTTAAGTTTCAGAATCACCCATTTTGGCCAGCCGTGGTCAAGAGTGTCAGCCCAACCGAGCCGATCGCAAGGGTGCTTTTGATTGAGGCCAACATGCACCGTGAGAAGAGCGGCATTCAAGTTCCTCTTCGAAGGTTGAAGCATCTGGATTATAATGGCAAAGAAAAGCTAATGAAGAGAGCCAGCAAAGTATACGGGGAAAGTGTGAACTGGTGTTTCTCACTGATTTCCAGCTACAGAGAAGGGCTTGTTCGCGGGTCTTTTGTGGGCTCATTCCTAGACTATTATGCTGCTGACCTCAGTTACCCCATGAGGAAAGCCATCCAAGAAGGTGATCTGCAGATGGATTTCCCCAAGGTGAATTACTCCGACCTGGAAGATTCTGAGGAGGAGACCCCTGTGGCTGCAAAGAGGCACTGCAAGAGAATCCTCCCTGACCGGATGAGGGCTGCTCGGGACCGAGCCAACCAGAAGCTGGTGGACTTCATCGTGAAAAGAAAGGGGGCTGACCCGCATCTTCTGGACATCGTCAAAGGCAGGAAAGAATCCAAGTGGCTTGAATCATTTCTGAATTCAGAGAGGTACGTGATCTGCGTTGAAACATACCTGGAGGATGACAATCAGCTAGATGTCCTGGTAAGACATTTACGAGAAATCTACAAACACATAGACAAGAAAGCTCTGGCTCTGACGAGAGATGACCCAGTGAGCTTCCTTCTGGAAGTTCTTCTGCCAGAAGCAATCATTTCTTCACTTGCTTCAGTGTATGGATTGGACTACAAGGAGGCAGAAGCAAAGTACCGGCAAGGGCCACCTGTGCATTGCCGGGAAAAAGAACTATTTGATAAGAAAATCTTGAAGAAAATAAGAAAGAGATCAGCCGAGAGGTACAAGGCTAAACTCTACCCCTGTGCCCAACAGGGCATCGGGCAGACTTCCCAGTCACACCATTAGCAACAATCCCCATCTGTATGAACTGCATGAGCCTCCCACTCCACACGGCATGTAAACACCTTCTGGAAATCCGAGGCCTCAGGAACACACTTGAATTCACTCTGGATCCATCTCCAGCACCCGTGAGTGGCATGGTCATCGTCAGTTTCTTCTTCCCCAAACCCTCACACCACTAACTTGTTAAAATATTGTAAACAGCTGTACTTCCCTCTACTTGCCCAGGTGTGTAGTTTTCCAGATATTTTTACGACATGGCTTTTGACTCTACATCATATTTTAAAGGTGGACATGCATTCTTTTGTTACATGAAAAAGCCCTGTATCCGATACAAAGCAGCAATCGTGTTTAAGATCTAAGGCATGTTTCTTACAGAAAAGCCACGTGGGTTTGCCATTCCTCCTGTGGCACATCGGTATCCACGATTGATTGGATTCCTCCTTAAGATAAGCCCTGACTTTTCCCTGCCATGCTTATCCATTTGGGGAAAAAAAAAAAGCCCTGAGAGATGAAACCAGTGTCAGAGATGTTTCCTGTATACTACCGCTACCTTCCAATGGTTCTTAGAAAAGCAGTCTGAAATCCAAAGTTAACAGGTGATCTGCACGTGGTCCATGTAAGGCTGAATGAAATCTTCAATGGCTGAATGATTTGCCCAAATAGACTCCTGGCTGTCTTCCTATATGACAGTGACTGGATCCCCTACATGCCATCATCTGTCCCCTTGAGGAAGATGACTACAGCCATCGTAGACTCAAGTTGACTTGTCTACACCTGCAGTCCAGGCTGACTGCTTGGAACCCATCCAGTTGGCACAGATTGTAGCAAAGCAGGCGCTTTGCCCTCATCGACCCATATCCTCCCAAAAATGGCAGTCATTTGTCCCAAACCAAGCAAGCTTGATCCTTCGACTTATTCATCAACTAACTCCGACGGGTTCCAGCAGTATAAGTGCAGACGAGTAAGTCATTCCAGGCTGCCTGAGCAGTAGGTGGACCAGGAGGGTCTGGGAAATGGGTTACAGAAAAGTCTCCATTCAGCTAAACATGGCTGCTGTCAGAATACAGTGAAAGGCACTTTAACAGGTAAACTCTGAAGCTCATGGATTGTCATCCTAACTTGAAACAAGATTTCATTATTACTTTTTTTTTTTTTTGGAGAGGAAGAAAAGCCAGTTTATTTTGTAAAACCCAATAGGAAAATAAACATTAAAGATTTATGTGAACCTGAGTGTGTTTTTGTTCTTAGAAAGAATCAACTGTCACTGCCCCAGGTTCAACTCAGTTCAGTTCAGTTCAGTTGCTCAGTCGTATCGGACTCTTTGCAACCCCATGGACTGCAGTTCACCAGGTTTCCCTATCCGTCACCAACTCCTGGAGCTTGCTCAAACTCATGTCCATTGAGTCAGTGATGCCATCCAACCATCCCATCTTCTGTCGTTCCCTTCTCCTCCTGCCTTCAATCTTTCCCAGCATCAGGGTCTTTTCCAATGAGTCAGGAAAAATTTTAGCCCCAGGTTATGGGGATAAAAGTACATGCCCATGTGATTTATTTTTTTAATTTGCAAAGGAGAGCTGTTTTGATTCACAATAAAACCATTGTGTCTTTCACCTCAAACTTGTGCTTCATCACATTTCAGATGGAACATATTTGGACATATATTGTACATAAATAATACTCCTCCTCCTCTAGGAGGAGTTCAGCCTCCTCCTGGCCCACATCACTTGCATCCGTTAGCAGCAATAAGTATATTATCCAATGACTCTTTCACCTATGTTTCTCCTTAGCACAAACAAATACATATTTACTTATTCATTCTCAGCCCAGGTCATCCAATTCAGCGCCAAACCACACACAATCCACACCCGGGGTCCTGCACACCTGGTTACCAATGGCTTGTGGTTATCTACTACTGACCACATCACTTGTGTGTGCTTAATCACACAGTCGTGTCTTACTCTTTGCGACCCCATGGACTCAAGCCCACCAGACTCCTTTGTCCATGGGGATTCTCCAGGCAAGAATACTGGAGTGGGTTACCATGCCCTCCTCCAGGACATCTTCCCAACCCAGGGATGGAACCCAGGTCTCCCAAACTGCACACAGATTCTTTACTGTCTGAGCACACAGATTCTTTACTTTCTAAGTCCAAAGAATTTGAATATGATGAAACACTAAAATTATATTTGGAAGCTTGGAGTCTTCGTCAATTCCAAAGCTACCTGGAGATTTCAAAAGCCATCTTTCAAGACCTTAACCTTGCACATGCCCCTCCATGACCTTGGTATGGCAGGTTTGCTGGAAACTGCTGCCAGCATTGACCTGCCAGAGTTTCAAACGTATTCCTCAGTATCACTCTGCCGCAGAGACTCAAATGCAGCTTTCAGCGTCCCACCCTTGCAAGTCTGATTTGGGGATCTGGGCTGAAACACTGGCACCTGCATTTTCATATGCCACATGAAGATCTGGATGCTGGAGGCGCCGGCGGCCCTGTTTCATCTCAGATCAGCCCTGGGATCAGTGTGTAGACTCCAAGGTGCACGGAGCTCACTGAGCCTCCAACTTCCAGGGTCGCACTGCTCAGAGTCTCCAGACTAGCCTTTCTGACCGAGTGGTGACTGACAGCCCTTCCCATCATGCCCCCAAGCCTCCCAGCTCCTGGTCCCGCCCTCATGCACAAAATGAGGCGAGCACAGGCACCCTGAGACTGAGGCAAGATGGAGATGGGGTTGAAGCAGAACAGGGCTTTCCGTAGCTCTTCTGAGAAAACCGTAAGGCTTCTTCCCACACGAATGCTGCAAGAGCACTCCCTCTAGGAGGTGATGTAGGGCACACGTGAAAGGACAATCACAGCAGTGAGGGAAAGGAGTGAGAGAAGCATACCCACCAGGATATGGGAGAGATTGTTTCCCTGTAATCTCACATCCTAGCTCTAGTCCAAGAACACATCTCATGATCTCCATTCTACTGATGAGGAACCAAAAGGGAAGGGAATGGTGTTTATTGGGGTGAAACAGGTAATCACCAAGACAAGTCAACTGAGCAAGAGAACTTGTTTGAGTGAACCCAGTTCCATATTGAGGACACTCACGTGGAGAAGGGTGGGCAACAGTGGGTGTCCCTTCCCCTCTGCTGAGGGCTGCATGAGACCCTGCCTGAATGTTATACACACACTGTCCTATCCAAGCCTGCCTGCACACCTATCAGGGAGATATCTTTACTGTGGCCACTTCAGAGTTGCAGGAAATGGGATTCCAAAAGTGAAGAGTATTGCTGGGGGTGACAAAGCTGGTAAGTGGTGGGACTGGGCTTAGAATTCAGTCACATCAAACCCTGTACACTTAAACCAATGCTGGGCTGCTGTGTTTCTAGAAGTTTCTTCCCTGTCAGAACCACTTGGAGAGCTTGTTAAAGTTCAGAGTGCTGGACTCCACTCCAGAAGTATTGAAGAGGAAAATTTACAACTTACACCCAGCTAGAAATAGCTAAATACTCCTTCTGCTTCTGTAACTCAGCTTGCTCTTTGCAACTCAGCTTGCTCCTTGCAAAGTCACGTAAGTTAGACTGTTTGGGAAAATGGAAACTTAAAACAATGCCAGGAGCTGCCTGCTTAACCATGTTTGTTTGTGTAAAAGTCAGGCACCCCCTCCCCCACCGTGTCCTAACAGCTGTTCCCACTTGCACGAAACCCCTGGTTTAAACTAGCCCATTAACAGTCAGCACTGCCACTATAGTCTGATGTCATGCACTGTCTATAAAACGTTTGTAATGCTTTTGTTCAGTGCTCAGAGCTGTAAGTGTTAACTCCTCTGGACCCACCGGTGTAATAAACGTTAGTTCTCCAACTCTCTTGAGTGTGGTGCTTGGTTTCTCGACCATCAGACTTCTTCAACAGTATGGGGCCTGAGGATGTGCATTTCTGAAACTTTTCAAGGATGCTGATGTTTTGGTTCCTAGCCCTCTACCTCCTCTCACAGCCCACTCTCAGCACTGGAGCAGCAGTGCTCTCAATACTGGAGATCTAGTCCTGCCTTCATGCTTTCAGACACTCCCTTCACCCCATCTAGAATGTTTCCTTCCAGAGTCACCTTAGAAAAATTCTCCAGGTACACCCATAGAAGACTGCTTTCTCTGATCTGTTCTCTATCTGCAACAATCCACTCCCACGTTCTGTTGCTACTCCTTGTAACAATGACCTCATGGTTTTGTGTGTTATACATAAGTTTGTCTTTATCTGTCCCCCATGCTGAGTTCTTAATTTTCCAAGGGAATGGCCTTGTCCTGTTTATCTTTTTATGCCCAGCTGCAAGCAGAAGCTTACAGAAATGCTTGTTCACAAACCCATGCCTCCACACTGCTAATTTTCAGGTCCCTCCATAGCCCTGGCCTAACCATTGTTTCATTCTGATCTTTTGCCATTCCTTTGACTGCCCAGTGCTGTTCCAGATTGCTTTCCACACAGTAACAGCATCAGATAGGACAGGGGGAATGACTGCATCCACAAAGGTAAAGTATGATTAATTATAACAATGACCAGATTCAGTGTAATTAATAAATACGTTTTCAGGACCCAAGAAGTACGAAGTAACACTGGAGTTCTCAAAGCAGAGTCCAGGGAAACCTGGGAGTCCTTGAGACCCTTTCAGCTGGAATCTACAGGATCAAATCTCTCTTCATAATGCTGCTAAGATGTTTTTGCTTTTTGCACTTTTTCCCAAGGGTAAGGTGGAATTTTCCAGAGGCAACCAAAGTGTGATATTGTGGCAGACTAAAGTCAGAAACAGACATGATTTCCCAGCTCTCTCACATTAAGCCATACATCAAAGAGAGTTACAAAAATGTAAAGCAATGCCATTCTTTCCACCAACTTTCATCTGTTTTGTATAGATTTTTTTTTCATAGAATATGTTATTCATGTTAACATGCAGTGGTTTTATTACTGTCATCTTTAAATGAATAAATAATATTTTTAATTTCTTATTTTCTATTTTAATACAGTAAATATTGATATTTATAACCCACATAAACAATAACTCTTTGAGGTTCTCGATAAATTTTAAGAATGCAAAGGGGTCCTGAGAACAAAAGGTTTAAAGACTGATTTAATTTGACGCTCCACAATGGAATGAAGTAAAAATTTCTCAATGTATCTTAGGTTATTGGGGTGGCAGTCTTCACTCTTTTCACAATGATTTTGTGTGTTTTTTTCCTCTTAATGATAGGACAGATACCACAGAATTCAAATTTAGGTAGGCAAGCACAGGAGATTTTTGTAATCCATGCAAAACATCAGAAGTTTGCACTGTTTCTATGATGTAACTTTTAAATTTTTCTTTTTTTTTTGTTTTTATGTGGGAAAGGTATACATTAATAAATAAAATACATGTGTGTGTGTGTCAGTCCCTCAGACATGTCCAACTCTTTGCAGTCCCATGGACTGTAGCCCACCAGGCTCCTCTGTCTATGGGATTTCCCAGGCAAGAATACTGGAGTGAGTTGCCATTGCCTCCTCTAGGGGATCTTCCCCACCCAGAGGTCAAACCCAGATCTCCCATATTGGCAAGCTGGTTCTTTACCACTGAGCCACCAGGGATGATACCAACATATCCTTCAGGGGAACTCAATTTAACCTAGCACAATAGACAGTGGCACAAGTTAGAGAAATTATACAGAAAACAAGTATGAATTAAAATCATGGAGCTCAAATCAAAGATGCTAATTCCATATTTCAGACTATGATAAGAAAGAGCTGAGGAGGTTATCAGGCCAAAACCTTAACTTTCTTTATTGTATTGTTGCTCTTTGTCACCATGTACTTGAAAATGTGACTTAAGAAAGTGGGTCTTCTGCTCTTAAGTTTTTTGTTGGACCTCACAGAGGCCAGGAGTGCCCGCTGGGCTGGGGGAGCCAGTTCACATTCTTTAAGTCAGTCCATTCTTGCTTAGATGATGCAGGTGGGGAACATGATCTGGACCTACAAGTTTTCGAACCAATCCTAATACTGTTGTGCCAAAACTCTTGGATAAGAGAAGGGATACAGAGGGAAATGAAGGAAAGTGGAGTCTTCCAAAATTCTAAACCCTTCTAACCTTAGGACCTCGAGGCCATTTAAAGATGCAGCTTGCAGTGATGACAAGTGTTGCTAAGAATGAAATGAGTTTGGTCAGAGAATTTAAGGAAGGAGATCTTGTAAAGACAGACAAACAAGGGCAAAAACACTGCCAAATTGTTGTGGTGAGTTGAGCCAGGAAAACTGTTGGAAGGTGACCAAAGAGAGCCCAAAGACTGAGGACGGCTGAGCCCAGCATCCACCACTGCATGCGGCTTCACTGATAAGAAAACCACACCCATGGGCAAGAGCTGCACTTTCTTAATCCAGCCTCATGTACCCTATAGGTACATAGAACTTTCACTGTGGCTCAACTGGTAAAGAATCCGCCTACAAGGGGGGAAGCCTGGGTTCGATTCTTATGTTGGGAAGATCCCCTAGAGAAGGGAACAGCTACCCACTCCACTATTCTGGCCTGGAGAATTCCATGGACTGTATAGTCCTTGGGGTCGCAAAGAGTCAGACACAGCTGAGTGACTTTCACTTTCATCCCATAGATACACATTTAGAAGCTTAAAATAGTGCCCTTTTATTATGCACAGTTGTCCAGACCTGACCTAGCTTCCAAGGCTGCATGGAGAGTGTCGACTGGCTTGGGTCTTCCAAATTGCTTTGTTGCCAGTCTTGACATGTAATCTCAGCAGTTCCCTTTGCAAACAGTGCAGTTAGCTGCCTGCCTCTTGGTGCAGATCACCTTATGCATTTTTCACGGAACACACCTCCATAGCAGATATCAAAAGAGCTGTCTTCCAGTTAAGTAAGACTTCATTGCCAGTCCCTGTTTGCCTCTCCAGCCTCTTTTGGTGTGCCAGGAACTCCCAGCACACGTGCATCGTGGCCCACATGGATTTCCTCTCTGACAGACTGGCAACACTTTCTCCCCTAGTGTCCACCCTTTAACCCTGGCTGGGCCTTAAAGACCAAGCTCAGAACACTTCTTGTCCAGAGAGTCCCCATGGATTTTCCCCAGACTGAGTCCCATGTCCCCAAAGTTGACCTTCCTCGGGCCTACACACACACCCCATGGCAAGCAGCCTCAGGCCCACGTGCTTTGTGCTGTTTGAACATAGGACACCAATGCCTGAGAGTCCTAAGGAGGCGCCCAGCCCTTAGTGCTCAACAAGGGCAGTTGTGTCCCTGCCGCCACCACCTATATCAGGATGCCTCTCTTCCAGCACTGACCCTTTCTCTCTGTGTGCCCAGATGGTAGCACTGGTGCTGGCCCTGCCAAACAGAGCAGGTACCCCAAGCTGTGAGTAAACAGGCCAGCAACAAAGAGCCCCAATCTTTTAGAAGGAATACACTGAGTATGAAGCCCCTTGCTGGTAAACAAGGAAAGAAAAGTACCCCCAGTGTGTGTGGCTCAGTTGTTTCCCCGCCTACTCCCAGGCATGCTCCTTCCAGGATCTCCCAGAATCCACCCGGGCCACTCTGCCTGTCAGCCATCAATCACCCTCTGGTCCCTCTAAATCAATGGATTGGCCTGGCATGGTTTGCAGAGACACAACCAAGGTAGGGGGAGGGAGAGAAATGCACACCTCCCACCCCTCTCAGGGGCCCTTTCTCACATGGCCAGGCTACTCTTCATCGATTCCCAGAGCAACTCCCTCTGGGAGAAGTCAGGACTCAACCCTGGGCCAACTCCTTGTCAATCAGACAGCAGGGGTGCAGAAACACAAATGGATACACACATGTTCCAGCTCGTGTCCACCAGGGCAGGGGTCTGGTGAGAGAATGGAGTGACTGGACAATCCTGCCTTTCCTCCAGTGCCATCTCAACCCCAGGGCATCTCTCCATCTGAGAACATGCCTGCCGAATTGCCCAGAACATTTGCACAATGGTCCTCAGAGTAGGATGGTGGAGGGGCAGCTGAACAAGACCAGGCAACAGGGGACTTCTGGGAGTTTGCTCCAGCTGCTACTGTCATATGCAATGGTAACATGCAATGGTTAGGTGAGAAAGCGGTCCAGAGTGACCTCACTGTGCTCTTGTCTTTGTTAGTGGAGGGGACTGGGGGTGCTGCATGCAGCCTTTCCCCTGTGACCTCGAGTACTGGCTCTGGGTGGTGCCCCCAAGCCCTGCACAGATGTGATGAGAGGATGCACACAAGGAAGGGCTCTTTGGCACATGTGTAGGGTGAGTAGGGAGAAGCAGTGACCACCAATGTAGCTCACAACTGCTTCTGTGTATACCACTGCATGCTGACTCAGGAGCTGTGGTGGCCTCCAGCATAAAGAAATCACCTGTTTTTAAATCTCATTCCATGCATGTCACTCTTTTGAAGTGGACACCTCAGTGGCATTTAGCACATTCCCAGTGTTGTGTAGCCTCCCCTCTGTCCAGCTACAGGATATTCTCCTCTCCCCAAACAAGACCTCATCAGCATTAGGCAATTCCCCTACAATTTCTGCCAGGCCCTGCCAACCACTACTCTTTCATGCTCTATAGATTTATTTGTTCTGAATATTTCACATTAATGGAATCAAACAATATGCTGCATATTTCACCTGGCGTCTTTCATAATGTTTTCAAGGTTCATCCATTTTGTAGCATGTATTGGTACTTTTTAATTCTTTCTGGTTGAATAAAATTTTGTTGTGTGGATAAACTATATTTATCCTTTCATCAGTTACTGAACATTTGGATTGTTTTCAGGTTTCATCTCTTGTGCATAATGTTGCTATGAACGCTTTTCTGCAAGTCTTTGTGTCAACATATATTTTCATATATATGTCATATATATTTCATATATATTTTGACATATATATATATGTGTGTGTGTGTGTGTGTTGACATATATATTTGTGTCAATGTATATTTTCATAAGTACCCTTGCGTAAGTACCTAGGAGTGGAATTGCTGGGTCCCACTAAACTCTATGTTAACTTTTTGAAGAACTACCAGACTGTTTTCCAAAATGGCTGACCAGTTTATGCTCCTACCAGCAGTGTATGAAGGGTCCAACTTCATTGCATACTCAACAGTACATTAATTTTTCATCTTTTTATTGCAGACATCCTGGAGGGCTAACTCACTGTTGTTTTAATTTTTGTCTCCCTAAAAACAAAAGATGTTGAGCCACTTTAATCTTTAATCCATTCAGTCAAACACGACATAGCAACCGAACAGCAACATTTAATGTAATTCCTGATAACACAGGATTATATTTGCTTTCTTTTATGTCTTAGTGCAAGTTGCTTAATCGTGTCCAAATCATTGCGACCACATGGACTATACAGTCCTTGGGATTCTCCAGGCCAAAATACTGGAGTGGGTAGCCTTTCTCTTCTCTAGGGGATCTTCACAACCCAGGGGTTGAACCCAGGTCTCCCGCATTGCAGGCAGATTCTTTACCAGCTGAGATACAAGGGAAGCCGTTCTCTACGTCTTATGTCATTTTTATTCCACTGTTCCTTCATTATGCCTTCTTTTGTGTTAAACAGATCATTTCTATTGTACTATATTAAACTTTCTCATTTTTTGGTTTGGTTTTTTGTAAATCTTTTATTTATTTTAATTGGAGGGTAATTACCTTACAATATTTTAGTGGCTTTTGCCATACTTTGACATGAATCAGCCATGGGTGTACATGTGTTCCCACCCTGATCCCCCTCCCACCTCCCTCCCCATCCCATCCCTCCTGGTCATCCAAGTGCACCAGCCCTGAGCACTCTGTCTCATGCATCAAACCTGGACTGCCGATCTATTTCACATATGGTAATATACATGTTTCAGTGCTATTCTATCAAACCATCCCACTCTCTGCTTCTCCCACAGAGTCCAAAAGTCTGTTCTTTACATCTGTGTCTCTTTTGCTGTCTCGCATATAAGGTCATCGTTACCATCTTTCTAAATTCCATCTATATGTGTTATTATACTGTATTGGTATTTTACTTTCTGACTTATTTCACTCTGTATAATAGGCTCCAGTTTCATCCACCTCATTGGAACTGATTCAAATGCATTCTTTTTAATAGCTGAATAATATTCAATTGTGTATATGTACCACAGCGTTCTTATCCATTTGTCTGCCAATGGACATCTAGGTTGCTTCCATGTCCTAGCTATTGTGAACATGCTGTGATGAACATTGGGGTACATGTGTCTCTTTCAATTCTGGTTTCTTCAGAGTGTATGCTCAGCAGTAGGATTGCTGGGTCATATGGAACTTCTATTTCCAATTTTTAAGGAATTTCCACACTGTTCTCCATAGTGGCTGTACTAGTTTGCATTCCCACCAACAGTGTAAGAGTGTTCCCTTTTCTCCACACCCTCTCCAGCATTTACTGTCTGTAGACTTTTGGAAGGTTCTATGAAGACCTGCAAGACCTTCCAGAACTAACACCCCCAAAAGATGTCCTTTTCATCATAGGAGACTGGAATACAAAACTAAGAAGTCAAGAAACACCTGGAGTAACAGGCAAATTTGTCCTTGGAATACGGAATGAAGCAGGGCAAAGACTAATAGAGTTTTGCCAACAGAACGCACTGGTCATAGCAAACACCCTCTTCCAACAATGCAAGAGAAGACTCTACACATGGACATCACCAGATGGTCAACACCGAAGTCAGACTGATTATATTCACTGCAGCCAAAGATGGAGAAGCTCTATACAGCCAGCAAAAACAAGACCAGGAGCTGACTGTGGTTCAGATCATGAACTCCTTATTGCCAAATTCAGACGTAAATTCAAGAAAGTAGGGAAAACCACTAAACTATTCAGGTATGACCTAAATCAAATCCTTTATGGTTATACAGTGGAAGTGAGAAATAGGCTTAAGGGACTAGATCTGATAGATAGAGTGTCTGATGAACTATGAACGGAGGTTTGTGACATTGTACAGGAGACAGGGATCAAGATCATCCCCATTGAAAAGAAATGCAAAAGGCAAAATGGCTGTCTGGGGAGGCCTTACAAATAGCTGTGAAAAGAAGAGAAGTGAAAAGCAGAGGAGAAAAGGAAAGATTTACCCATTTGAGTGCAGAGTTCCAAGGAATAGCAAGAAGAGATAAGAAAGCCTTCCTCAGTGATCAATGCCAAGAAATGGAGGAAAACAACAGAATGGGAAAGACTACAGATCTCCTCAAAAAAATTAGAGATACCAGGGGAATATTTCATGCAAAGATGGGCTCAATAAAGGACAGAAATGGTATGGACCTAACAGAAGCAGAAGATAGTAAGAAGAGGTGGCAAGAATACACAGAAGAACTGTACAGTAAGGATCCCCCTCACGATGGTGTGATCACTCACCTAGAGCCAGACATCCTGGAATGTGAAGTCAAGTGGGCCTTAGAAAGCATCGCTACGAACAAAGCTAGTGGAGGTGATGGGATTCCAGTGGAGCTATTTCAAGTCCTGAAAGATGACGCTGTGAAAGTGCTGCAGTCAATATGCCAGCAAATTTGGAAAACAGAGCAGTGGCCACAGGACTGGAAAAGGTCAGTTTTCATTCCAATCCCAAAGAAACACAATGCCAAAGAATGTTCAAACTACTGCACAATTGCATTCATCTCACACACTAGTAAAGTAATGCTCCAAATTCTCCAACCCAGGCTTCAGCAATACGTGAACCGTGAACTTCCTGATGCTCAAGCTGGTTTTAGAAAAGGCAGAGGAACCAGAGATCAAATTGCCAACAACTGCTGGAGCAATAAAGAGAGTTCCAGAAAAACATCTATTTCTGCTTTATTGACTATGCCAAAGCCTTTGACTGTGTGGATCACAATAAACAGTGGAAAATTCTTCAAGAGATGGGAATACCAGACCACCTAACCTGCCTCTTGAGAAACCTATATGCAGGTCAGGAAGCAACTGTTGGAACTGTACATGGAATAACAGACTGGTTCCAAATCAGGAAAGGAGTACATCAAGGCTGTATATTGTCACCCTGCTTATTTAACTCATATGCAGAGTACATCACGAGAAACCCTGGGCTGGATGAAGCACAAGCTGGAATCAAGATTACTGCGAGAAATATCAATAACCTCAGATATGCAGATGACACCAACCTTGTGGTAGAAAGTGAAGAGGAGCTAAAAAGCCTCTTGATGAAAGTGAAAGAGGAGAGTGAAAAAGTTAGCTTAAGAGGAGAGTGAAAAAGTTAGCTTAAAGCTCAACATTCATAAAACTAAGATCATGGCAGCTGGTCTCATCACTTCATGGGAAACAGATGGGGAAACAATGGAAACAGTGTCAGACTATTTTTCTGGGCTCCAAGATCACTGCAGATGTTGATTGCAGCAATGAAATTAAAAGATGCTTATTCCTTGGAAGGAGGGTTATGACCAACCTAGATAGCATATTAAAAAGCAGAGACATTATTTTGCCAACAAAGATCCATTTAGTCAAGGCTATGGATTTTCTTTTTTTTTCTTCTTCTTTTTTTAAAATTAATTTATTTTTTATTTTACTTTACAATACTGTATTGGTTTTGCCATACATTGACATGAATTCGCCACTGGTGTACATGAGTTCCCAATCCTGAACCCCCTCCCCACCTCTCTCCCCATATCATCTATCTGGGTCATCCCAGTGCACCAGCCCCAAGCATCCTGTATGCTGTATCGAACCTAGACTGGTGATACATTTCTTACATGATAGTATACTTGTTGCAATGCCATTCTCCCAAATCATCCCACCCTTTCCCTCTCCCACAGAGTCCAAAAGTCTGTGCTATACATCTGTGTCTCTTTTGCTGTCTCGCATACAGGGTTATCATTACCATCTTTCTAACTTCCATATATATGTGTCAGTATACTGTATTGGTGTTTTTCTTTCTGGCTTACTTCACTCTATATAACTGGCTCCAGTTTCATCCACCTCATTAGAACAGATTCAAATGCATTCTTTTTAATGGCTGCATAATACTCCATTGTGTATATGTTCCACAGCTTTCTTATCCATTCATCTGCTGATGGACATCTAGGTTGCTTCCATGGCCTGGCCATTATAAATAGTGCTGCTATGAACATTGGGGTACAGGTGTCTCTTTCAATGCTGGTTTCCTCGGTGTCTATGCCCAGCAGTGGGATTGCTGGGTCATAAGGCAGTTCTATTTCCAGTTTTTTAAGGAATCGCCACACTGTTCTCCATAGTGGCGGTACTAGTTTGCATTCCCACCAACAGTGTAAGAGGGTTCCCTTTCCTCCACACTCTCTCCAGCATTTCTTGCTTGTAGACTTTTGGATCGCAGCCATTCTGACTGGTGTGACATGGTACCTCATTGTGGTTTTGATTTGCATTTCTCTGATAATGAGTGATGGTGAGCATCTTTTCATGTGTTTGTTAGCCATCTGTATGTCTTCTTTGGAGAAATGTCTGTTTAGTTCTTTGGCCCATTTTTTGATTGGGTCATTTATTTTTCTGGA
The DNA here is from genome assembly GCA_917880005.1 of Nanger dama. NCBI lineage: Eukaryota > Metazoa > Chordata > Mammalia > Artiodactyla > Bovidae > Nanger > Nanger dama. The sequence continues at coordinate 90,685 of CAKJTW010000144.1, forward strand.
ATTGAGCTGCAGGAATTGCATGCATATTTTTGAGATTAGTTGTTTTTTAGTTGCTTCATTTGCTGTTGTTTTCTCCCATTCTGAAGGCTGTCATTTCACCTTGTTTATAGTTTCCTTTGTTGTGCAGGAGCTTTTAATTTTTTTTAATATTTTAAAATAAAATTTTTTTTTTTTAAATTAAAAACCTGTATTTGTTTTGCCATACATTGACACGAATCAGCCATAGTTGAACACAATCTGCCCATGGCTGAAGCCCCCACCCCCCCCCCCCCCCACCCCCCCATCCTCTACTTGAATCATCCGGTGCATCAGCCCCATGCATCCTGCATCCTACATTGAACATAGATTAGCGTTTCCGTTTCTTACAGGAAAAACATCGTTTCACTGCCATTCTCCCAAACCATCCCCCCCCCCCCCCCCCCCCGGGGCTGCTCCAAAAGTCCACTCTATACTAGAGCCCATTTGTTTATTTTTGCTTTTATTTCCAGTATTCTGGGCGGTGGGATTTATGTCAGAGAGTGTTTTGCCTATGTTCTCCTCTAGGAGTTTTATAGTTTATGGTCTTACGTTTAGATATTTAATTCATTTTGAGTTTATTTTTGTGTATAGTGTTAGAAAGTGTTGTAGTTTCATTCTTTTTAAAGTGGTTGACCAGTTTTCCCAGCACCACTTGTTAAAGAGATTGTCTTTTCTCCATTGTATATTCTTGCCTCCTTTGTCAAAGATAGGTGTGTGGATTTATCTCTGAGCTTTCTATTTTGTTCCACTGATCTATATTTCTGTCTTTGTGCCAGTACCATACTGTCTTGATGACTGTAGCTTTGTAGTAGAGCCTGAAGTCCGGCAGGTTGATTCCTCCAGTTCCATTCTTCTTTCTCAAGATTGCTTTGGCTATTCGAGGTTTTTTGTATTTCCATACAAATTGTGAAATTATTTGTCCTAGCTCTGTGAAAAATACTCTCAGTAGCTTGATAGGGGTTGCATTGAATCTGTAGATTGCTTTGGGTAGCATACTCATTTTCACTATTTTGATTCTTCTGATCCATGAACATGGTATATTTCTCCGTCTATTAGTATCCTGTTTGATTTCTTTCACCAGTGTTGTATAGTTTTCTATATATAGGTCTTTAGTTTCTTTAGGTAGATATATTCCTAAGTATTTTATTCTTTTTGTTGCAATGGTGAATGGAATTGTTTCCTTAATTTCTCTTTCTATTTTATTTTTATTAGTGTATAGGAATGCAAGCGATTTCTGTGTGTTGATTTTATATCCTGCAACTTTACTATATTCATGGATTAGCTCTAGTAGTTTTCTGGTGGAGTCTTTAGGGTTTTCTATGTAGAGGATCATGTCATCTGCAAACAGTGAGAGTTTTACTTCTCCTTTTCCAATTTGGATTCCTTTTATTTCTTTTTCTGCTCTGATTGCTGTGGCCGAAACTTCCACAACTATGTTGAATAGTAGCAGTGAAAGTGGACACCCTTGTCTTGTTCCTGACATTAAGGGAAATGCTTTCTATTTTTCACCATTGAGGATAATGTTTGCTGTGGGGTTGTCATATATAGCTTTTATTATGTTGAGGTACGTTCCTTCTATTCCTGCTTCCTGGAGAGTTTTCATCATAAATGGATGTTAACTTTTGTCAAAGGCTTTCTCTGCATCTATTGAGATAATCATACGGCTTTTATTTTTCAATTTGTTAATGTGGTGAATTACATTGATTGATTTGCAGATGTTGAAGAATCCTTGCATCCCTGTGATAAAGCCCACTTGGTCTTGGTGTATGATCTTTTTAATGTGTTGTTGGATTCTGATTGCTAGAATTCTGTTAAGGATTTGTGCCTCTATGTTCATCAGTGATATTGGTCTGTAGTTTTCATTTTTGTGACATCTTTGTCAGATTTTGGTATTAGGGTGATGGTGGCCTCATAGAATGAGTTTGGAAGTTTACCTTCCTCTGCAATTTTCTGGAAGAGTTTGAGTAGGATAGGTGTTAGCTCTTCTCGAAATTTTTGGTAGAATTCAGCTGTGAAGCCATCTGGACCTGGGCTTCTGTTTGCTGGAAGATTTCTGATTACAGTTTCAATTTCCATGCTTGTGATGGGTCTGTTAAGATTTTCTATTTCTTCCTGGTTCAGCTTTGGAAAGTTGTACTTTTCTAAGAATTTGTCCATTTCTTCCAAGTTGTCCATTTTATTGGCATATAGTTGCTGATGGTAGTCTCTTATGATCCTTTGTATTTCTGTGTTGTCTGTTGTGATCTCTCCATTTTCATCTCTAATTTTATTGATTTGATTTTTGTCCCTTTGTTTCTTCATGAGTCTGGCTAATGGTTTGTCAATTTTATTTATCCTCTCAGAGAACCAGCTTTTGGCTTTGTTGATTTTTGCTATGGTCTCTTTTGTTTCTTTTTAATTTATTTCTGCCTTAATTTTTAAGGTTTATTTCCTTCTACTAACCTGGGGTTCTGCATTTGTTCCTTTTCTAGTTGCTTTAGGTGTAGAGTTAGGTTATTTATTTGACTTTTTCTTGTTTCTTGAGGTATGCCTGTATTGCTATGAACCTTCCCCTTAGCACTGCTTTTACAGTGTCCCACAGGCTTTGGGTTGTTGTGATTTCATTTCATTCCTTTCTATGCATATTTTGATTTCTTTTTTATTTCTTCTGTGATTTGTTGGTTATTCAGCAGCATGTTGCTCAGCCTCCATATGTCAGAATTTTTAATAGTTTTTCTCCTGTAATTGAGATCTAATCTTACTGCATTGTGGTCAGAAAAGATGCTTGGAATGATTTCAATTTTTTTAATTCACCAAGGCTAGATTTATGGCCCAGGATGTGATCTACCCTGGAGAAGGTTCCTTGTGCCCTTAAAAAAAGGTGAAATTCATTGTTTTGGGGTGAAATGTCCTATAGATATCAATTAGGTCTACCTGGTCTATCGTATCATTTAAAGTTTGTGTTTCCTTGTTAATTTTCTGTTTAGTTGATCTATCCATAGGTGTTAGTGGGGTATTAAAGTCTCCCACTATTATGGTGTTATTGGTAATTTCCCCTTTCATACTTGTTAGCATTTGTCTTACATATTATGATGCTCCTATGTTGGGTGCATATTTACTTATAATTGTTATATCTTTTTCTTGGATTGATCCTTTGATCATTATGTAGTGTCCTTCTTTGTCTCTTTTCCCAGCCTTTGTTTTACAGTCTATTTTATCTGATATGAGTATTGCTACTCCAGCTTTCCTTTGGTCTCTGTCTGCATGGAATATCTTTTTCCAGCTTTTCACTTTCAGTCTGTATGTGTCCCTTGTTTTGGAGTGGGTCTCTTGTAGACAACATATATAGGGGTCTTGTTTTTGTATCCATTCAGCCAGTCTTTGACTTTTGGTTGGGACATTCAATCCATTTATGTTTAAGGGAAGTATTGATAAGTATGATCCCATTGCCATTTATTTTATTGTTTGGGGTTCAGGTGTATACACCCTTTCTGTGTTTCCTGTCTAGAGAAGATCCTTTAGCATTTATTGTAGAGCTGGTTTGGTGGTGCTGAATTCTCTCAGCTTTTGCTTGTCTGTAAAGCTTTTGATTTCTCCTTCATATCTGAATGAGATCCTTGCTTGGTACAGTAGTCTGGGGTGTAGTTTATTTTCTTTGTTCAATTTAAGTATGTCTTGCCATTCCCTTCTGGCCTGAAGAGTTTCTATTGAAAGATCAGCTGTTATCCTTATTGGGATCCCCTTGTGTGTCATTTGTTGTTTTTCCTTGCTGCTTTTAATATTTGTTCTTTGTGTTTGATCTTTGTTAATTTGATTAATATGTGTCTTGGCGTGTTTTGCCTTTGGTTTATCCTGTTTGGGACTCTCTGGGTTTCTTGGACTTGGGTGATTATTTCCTTCCCCATTTTAGGGAAGTTTTCAACTATTATCTCCTCAAGTAATTTCTCATGGTCTTTCTTTTTGTCTTCTTCTTCCGGGATTCCTATAATTCGAATGTTGGAACATTTCATATTGCCCTGGAGGTCTCTGAGGTTGTCCTCATTTCTTTTAATTAGTTTTTCTTTTTTCCTTGCTGATTCATTTATTTCTACCATTCTATCTTCTATTTCACTAATCCTATCTTATGCCTCCATTATTTTCCTATTTGTTGCCTCCAGAGTGTTTCTGATCCCATTTATTGCATTATCCATTATATATTGACTCTTTTTTATTTCTTCTAGGTCCTTGTTAAACCTTTCTTGCATCTTCTCATTCTTTGTCTCCAGGATATTTATCTGTGATTCCATTTTTATTTCAAGATTTTGGATCATTTTCACTATCAATATTCGGAAGTCTTTCTCAAGTAGATTCCCTGTCTCTTCCTCTTTTGTTTGGTTTGGTGGGCATTTATCCTGTTCCTTTACTTGCTGGGTATTCCTCCATCTCTTCATCTTGGTTATATTGCTGCATTTGGGGTGGCCTTTCTGTATTCTGGGAATTTGTGGAGTTCTCTTTATTATGGAGTTTCCTCGCTGTGGGTCGGGTTGTATCAGTGGCTTGTCAAGGTTTCTTGGTTAGGAAAGCTTGTGTCAGAGTTCTGGTGGGTGGAGCTGGATTTCTTCTCTCTGGAGTGTAATGAAGTGTCCAGTAATGAATTATGAGATGTCAATGGTTTTGCAGTAACTTGACCTGCCTGTGTATTGATGCTCAGGGGTGTGTTCCTGTGTTGCTGGGAATTTGGCTGATATGACTTGCTCTGGAACTTGTTGGCCCTCGGGTGGTGCTCGGTTTCAGTGTAGGTATGGAGGCGTTTGATGAGCTCCTATCGATTAATGTTCCCTGGAGTCAGGAGTTCTCTGATGTTCTCAGGATTTGGACATAAGCCTCCTGCTTCTGGTTTTCAGTTTTATTTTTACAGTAGCCTCAAGACTTCTCCATCTATGCAGCACTGATGATAAAACATCTAGGTTAAAGATGAAAAGTTTCTCCACATTGAGGGACACCCAGAGAGGTTCACAGAGTTACATGGAGAAGAGAAGAGGGAGGAGGGAGTTGGAGGTGACTGGAATGAGATGAGGTTGGATCATAAGAGGAGACAGCAAGCTAGCCAGTAACCACTTCCTTATGTGCGCTCCACAGTCTGGACCGCTCAGAGATGTTCAGGGATTTATACAGAGAAGAGGAGAGGGAGGAAGGAGACAGAGGTGGCCAGGAAGATAAAAGAGGGAAATGAAAAGGAGAGAAACAGATCCAGTCCATAACCAGTTCCCTAAGTATTCTCCACTGTCTGGAACACTTAGAGATTCACAGAGTTGGGTAGAGAAGAGATGGGGGAGGGAAGGAGACAGAGGCAACCTGGTGGAGAAAAAGGAGAGTCCAAAGGAGGAGAGAGTGGTCAAGCCAGTAATCTCACTCTCAAGTAAAAATGGGTACTGAAGAATGGGTTTTTAAAGGTACAAAATTGATAACACATACCAAAAAGCAAAGATTAAAAATCTAGAGAAGAGGTTGGATTTTCAAAAATAAAATATTAAAGAAAAGAAGAAGAAGAAAAAACAAAGTCACAAGAATTATTAAAAAACAACAACAACCACAAAAATATATATACGGTGTTTGCTTTAAAAATAGGGTCTTTTTTTTTGAAAAGTAATAGTAGGTTATAAAAATAAAAATTAAAGGAGAAATAGAGGACTTAAAAATTAAAAAATGTTAAAAAAAGAAGGAAAAAAAAGAATGATCATAAAAATAATAACGATATATCCGGGGACTTTCTCTAGTGTTGTTGTGGGCAGTGTAGGGTTAGTTCATTTTCGGATAGTTCCTTGGTCCAGCTTATATTTCTCAAGATCTATAGGCCCCTTCCTATGTAGTCGGTACTAACAACAGGGTTTTAATCTATTGCACCTGTCACTTCCAAGGCGATTCCCTCTGTTTTAGCTTCTTGTTTGCTGGTCTCTTCAGTGTCTGATTTCCGCCCTGACACAAGGTGGGTGGTGGTGGACACTTTTTTAGGCTCACTTGTTCATTCGCACTGTGAAGAGGGAGGGATGCTGCAAACAAATAACAATGGTGTGTGCTCGCAGTGTCTCAGCCACGCTGGGCCTGCCCCCTGTTCACAGCGCACACTGCTCAGGCTCTAGGTTGCTCCACTGGGAACCGTCTGAGGCCGGCCCTGGGCTGCATGCACCTCTCCAGTCTAAGCCCCTCAGTCTCAGGCACTCGGGTAGTCCTCAGAGGCACAGACTCGGTTGGGCCTGCGTTTTGTGCCCTTCTCAGGACCGAGTAGCTCAGGTGTTTGGCAAGCATGGTCGCTGTGACTTATCGCCTTTCTTGTCCCTGCTGCTCAGTTTTCTGGGAGTACAACTGGCACCCCTTCTCCAGCAGATGGTGACTGCCCAGAACCCCAAGAAGTCTTAGTTAGCAAAGAAGCTTGCTTGCAGTTTCATAGTTAATGTCTCCCTGGGGCTGCGATTGCCCCCTTCCAGCCCCTTCTGGCTCTGGCTGCCTGTCACCAGAGGGGGATGGTCTGCAGCCGGCTGATTCTGTTCCATCCTTTCTTTGTTCTGTGTGCGGACCTGGCAGTGTCTTATGTTAGAGCTTTTTGCGTGGTAGCTATCCCACAGTCTGGTTTCCTACCCCAAGTTAGTTCGCTCTGGTTACACTCGGGGCATTCCGGCCTGATTCTTAAAGCACTGCAGCCCGCACCTCCCTGCCCAACTCCCGCTTGCTAGTGGCAGATGCAGGCATCTGCGCTGCTTCTCCACTGGGGAGTTACCGTTGTGCTCGTAACCTGTTGGTTTTAATTACTGATTTATTTTTCCTCCTTGTTATGTTGCCCTCTGTGCTTCCAAGGCTAACCACAGACACAGCAGCGAGAGTGTTTCCTGGTGTTTGGAAACTTCTCTCTTTTTAAGACTCCCTTCCCAGGACAGAGCTCCCTCCCTACCTCTTTTGTCTCTTTTTTCGTCTTTTATATTTTTTCTTACCTGTTTTTGAAGACAATGATCTGCTTTTCTGGGTGCCTGATGTCCTCTGCCAACATTCAGAAGTTGTTTTGTGGAATTTACTGAGCGCTGATACGTTCTTTTGATGAATTTGTGAGGGAGAAGTGGTCTCCCCGTCCTATTCCTCTGCTATCTTAGGACCGCGCCCCAAGGCTATGGTTTTTCCAGTAGTCATGTATGGATGTGAGAGTTGGACTGTGAAGAAGGCTGAGCACCGAAGAATTGATGCTTTTGAACTGTGGTGTTGGAGAAGACTCTTGAGAGTCCCTTGGACTGCAGAGAGATCCAACCAGTCCATTCTAAAGGAGATCAGTCCTGGGTGTTCTTTGGAAGGAATGATGCTAAAGCTGAAACTCCAGTACTTTGGCCACCTCATGTGAAGAGTTGATTCATTGGAAAAGACTCTGATGCTGGGAGGGATTGGGGGCAGGAGCAGAAGGGAACATCAGAGGATGAGATGGCTGGATGGCATCACCGACTCAATGGACGTGAATTTGAGTGAACTCCGGGAGTTGGTGATGGACAAGGAGGCCTGGCGTGCTGCAATTCATGGGGCCCAAAGAGTCAGACATGACTGAGCAACTGAACTGAACTGAACTGAGACTTTTGGATAGCAGCCATTCTGAATGGTGTGAAATGCTCCCTCATTATGGTTTTGATTTGCATTTCTCTGATAATGGGTGATGTTGAGCATCTTTTCATGTATTTGTTAGCCACCTGTATCTCTTCTTTGGAGAAATGTCTGTTTAGTTCTTTGGCCTATTTTTTGATTGGGTCTTTTGTTTTTCTCGAATTGAGCTGCAGGAGTTGCTTGTATTTTTTGAGATTAATTCTTTGTCAGTTGCTTCATTTGCTATTATTTTCTCCCATTCTGAAGGCTGTCTTTTTCACCTTGCTTATAGTTTCTTTTGTCGTGCAAAAGCTTTTAAGTTTAATTAGGTCCCATTTGCTTATTTTTTCTTTTATTTCCATTACTCTGGGAGGTGGGTCATAGAGGATCCTGCTGTGATTTATGTCAGAGAGTGTTTTGCTTATGTTTTCCTCTAGGAGTTTTATAGGTTCTGGTCTTCCACTTAGATCTTTAATCCATTTTGAGTTTATTTTGGTGTGTGGTGTTAGAAAGTGTTCGAGTTTCATTCCGTTACAAGTGGTTGACCGAGTTTTCCCAACACCACTTGTTAAAGAGATTGTCTTTTCTCCATTGTATATTCTTGCCTCCTTTGTTGAAGATAAGGTGTCCATCGGTGTGTGGATTTATCTCAGGGCTTTCTATTTTGTTCCATTGATCTATATTTCTGTCTTTGTGCCAGTACCATACTGTCTTGATGACTGTAGCTTTGTAGTATAGTCTAAAGTCAGGCAGGTTGATTCCTCCAGTTCCATTCTTCTTTCTCAAGATTGCTTTGGCTATTCAAGTTTTTTGTATTTCCATACAAACTGTGAAATTATTTGTTCTAGTTCTGTGAAAAATACCATTGGTAGCTTGATAGGGATTGCATAGAACCTATAGATTGCTTTAGGTTGTATACTCATTTTCACTATATTGATTCTTCTAATCCATGACCATGGTATATTTCTCCACCTATTTGTGTCATTTTTTTTTCTTTCTTTCATCAGTGTTTTATAGTTTTCTATGTATAGGTCTCTTGTTTCTTTAGGTAGATTTATTCTTAAGTATTTTATTATTTTCGTTGCAATAGTGAATGGAATTGTTTCCTTCATTTATCTTTCCAGAGTGGTGATTAAGATGCACTGCTCTAATGGGACAGTACACTCACCAAGCACCTGAGCTTCTCATCTCTTTTACTATATTTTTGAGTTATTTTCTTATTGGTTGTGCTGTGCCTTCCCTCTGTAGTATTTCCCTTCTCTTGCCCCACCCCAGCCCCAGGTCATGAGTCAAGGGCAGGAGTCACTGCATCTGAGGCTACAGCAAAGGCAGAGAGTGTGGGTAAAGGGACAGGATTGGGTCCTGCTTGCAGAGCAAGGACCCTGGAGGAAGCGGTGAGTCCCACAGGGTGGAGAGAAAGAAGTGGAGAAAGAGGAATGTGGTCTATATGGGGGAAGGATGGAGGGCCCTTCCAAGGAGTGACAGAGACTGCCTGGAGGATGCCCCCTGGGCCTAGCTCTCTTCTCTGTGACCTTAGGGATAGACCCTGCCCTCCTGCACCCCTGAGCCCTGTGCCCAGCTTAGAGATGCACCCCTTGGAGACCTAGGAGATGGAAGAATTGTCATGAGCCATCAGAGATGCACATGAGAATCTTGGGTGGTGGGAGTGGGGAAGTGCCCCGGAGGCTGTGCCCAGCAATGCTGAGGGCCTCCAGGGACAAGGTATGTGGTTGGCTCTGGGTCAAGGAGGCACAGTTCTAGGGAAATCAAGTATGGCTGAGGGGGACAGGAGCAACTTATTTCAAACCACATGGGTGCTGCAGCTGAGGGCAGCCACCCACAGCATGGCAGGGGCACGGGGTCTGGAAGGCATGTGTGGGCAGTGTTTAGGCCCTGTTCACCCCGAGGCCCTGCTGTCAGTTAGAGCCTTCCCCAGGCCTCCCCCAGGACCAGTCCTGCCCTGGGAAGGGCCCCACAGGCCCCAGGATGTTGTGGTCAGAAGCATCCCCTCAGTCAAGATCAGCCCAGCAGGGGGAACTCTCAACCCCCACCCCCACCGCCTTCTTGCAGAGCTTCACCCTACCCCCATCCCCGCTGTCCCCAGGCCCCTCCAACTACAAGACTATGCCAGGCCCCTTCCTGGCCCCTTCCTTGGCCTCTACTGTGGAGCCTGACTCCCGAGATGGGTGGGGTGCAGGTGGGGGCCCAAGTCTTCCCTGCCTGCTGTGCAGGGCACACCCACATCACCTCACCCTGGGCCCCCACAGAGCCCAGGCACTGGTCACTACATCCTGTGGCCTGAGGGCAGCTGCAGCCTGAGACAGCAGGCCAGGGAGGCCACAGAACCCTCAAGGTCAGGATCAGGGTCACAGCCCATATCTAGAGGCCCCAGCTGACATGCGCTGTGCTGTCCAGAGCAGGCGCTCAGGTAGGTGAACTGAATGCCTGTCTCAGTTCCACCTGAGCCCTCTGCTGCTCTTTTTCCTTCCCATTTTCCATTTTCTGCAGCACCTGGCCTTCCTTGCTTGTCCTCACACTTGGATGGGACATTCTGTGTGAAACAAGCTCGCCCTGCCTGAGAGCCATCCAAGCCATGTGCACAGAGTACAAGGAGACAAACAACAGGGTTCTGAGGATGGGAGGGGTGACAGCCCAGGGGATGCTGGAGAGACACGTCAACACCTGCCCCGGAAGAGGCAGCCTCAAGACTGGCTGGAGGCATGTGGCTGGCCACAACAGGGCCTTGCCTGGGAGCAGGCAGGAGCAGAAGGCCAGGGGCCACCACCCTCTTATCACCACTGACAATGTGCCTCACAGCCCTCAACTGCATTTCTGGATTGTTACCTCTAGCCACATGCCTCAGCCAGTCCTGCGGCTGTGTTTCCAGGGCCTGGGCCATGCGATATGTGGTCCTGGCCTGGAATCCTTGTGCCTCCAAGGAGGAGCTGGGGCACTTTGGACAAGTCTCTAAACCCTCCTGTCCTCAACAGGAGCAGAAGGGTCCTAACAGTGCCCACCTCTCCCCAGGGCTCCTCTGAGGACTCAAACAGTGACTGTGGGCCCAAGGGGTCAGCCCATGTCCTGCTTCAGAGTCAGTGCTCAGAGATGCAACTCTTGGGGGTAGGGCTAATTCTTCTCCCAGGCTCTAAATCCTTCAGCACCTAAGTAGTGGTGCAGGGCCATTAGTACCAGGTTTCTGCCGTCCCTTATTTAACCAGGTGGGATCATGGCTCTCAGGCTGCCTTGTGGGAATGCCAAGGAAGGCACTGTGGTGAGCAGTGCTCAGAAGCACAGTGTGGTGGGCATACAGAGAGGGGGATCACCCTATTACAAGGCTCAGGTGGGCTTGCAGTAGGACACCTGGATCTGGCCTCAGGGACAGGGTCAGTGTCCAGTCCTCAGCAGCACAATGTGTCCCTGGGACAGAGCCCCGGGTCACAGGGTTCTCAGTGGTAATCTGGGCTGGCTGGAAGCTCTGATGAGAGAAACTGGCCCCAGTCATACACACTCTGGCATAGAGAAGCAATCTGCTTAAGGGCTAATCTTCCATCTTTGTGATAAGGACCAGGTGCTGGGGGATAGGGAGATATGGCTTTCTATTGTGAGAATGGGAGTCGTGAGTTTTAGCCCAGGTGGGTAGCTTAGGAAGAAACAGGGCACCTGAGGTATTATCGGGCCAAGTGCTCGTGGGAAGGACTCCCAACCAAGCCCAGGGGTGCAGGCTCAGAATCTGGAGACAGGCCCCGCTCCAGCTCGAGGAGGAGGAGATAAGCTCTGGAGAATGGTGGCCTTGAGAAGAGATGCACCCCCAAATGGGGAAAATCTGATAGCAGAGCCAGCTCCTGGTACAAGGCCACATTCTGGCCAGGGAGGAATGTCAGGTGCACAACTCTTGGGGCCCCCAGCAGCCAGGAGGTGTGGGTCCCTCTGCCAGACCTGGGGAAGTGTTTCTAGATTATCTGCTTTTGAACCTTGCCTACTGGCCCTAGGCAAAAGATCCAGTGGGTACGGGGTTTGGGGTGTGCGGAGGATGGGCCCTGGGGTAGAGAAGGGGTGGTCCCACTGAACAGGCAAAGGAAAAAGAAGAGCCAGTGGAGCGAAAGTGCACGTTCCTCTTTTCAAATTCTCCCCCAACCAAGGAAAGGCTGGGAGGGAGTGGTCCCCACGGAGCTGCCAGTGATCCTAGAGCCTGGTGTCCTACCTGCTGACCCTGCCCTCCCTCACATCTAACCCACTTATTCCTGGGGGCTCCCAAGGTTCCTGGGGACCCAACCAGCCACAGTCCCTGCCCTCAAGTCTCTGTCACTCAGCTCTCATCCATCCCCTCCTTCCCACTGGTTCCTGGGAGTGGGTTGGGGTGTCTCTGTACCACGGTCGGGGGTGGGGGGGGGGGAGGCTGCTCAGAGAAGAACACACACACATCTCCAGGAGACCAAGAAGAACTTGGCCTAAATCTACACTGGGAAGCACATGCTGAGCTGAGGACCCAGGACCACAGCGGGGGACTCAGACCTGCTGAGCCTATTGACCAGACGAGAACCCGGGGGATCATCTCCACAGCCCCATCCTCATTTCCACTCTCCTATGAAATGGACTTGAGCCCCTCCTTGGGAGCTGGTCTCTCCCTCTCTTCACCCTCCTGGTCTCCTGCCTCAGGGAGACCCCTCTGGCTCCCAGCCAGGACTTCCTGGGACCACCAGGGAAGCCCTTCGTGTCCAGGCAGTGGCGGGACCCAAGGGACTCTGTACCTCCTGCCTCACCCTGTACCTCCTGCCTCATCTGTGGTCCCTTTCTCTGCAGCTTCTATTTCATGTGCACCTTCTTCCTCACCTGGGGCTCCTATCTCACCTGACCCCTCAGCCACTGCTCGTCTCTGGGTCTGTGCAGGGAAACTGGGCCTATCCTGTGACGCAGCATGAGGGGGCCTGGTGCAGGCAGACAACATCCCAGCCCCGCCCTTGCCTACTTTCTCACCTGGGGCTCCTATGACTTATTTCACCTTCAGCCCCCACTGCCTGTTGAGGAAGAGATCCAGCCCCTGCCCAGGGTGCCTGTGGTAATTCTGGGGTCAGGTCGCCTGCCCACTTTTTCAGATTCTGGGGTCACTGCCTGTGGGATGTGGAGGACACTCCAGAGGCTACCTTGGAGCCCTGGTTGGAGCCTCAGGGATGCACAGTCCAGGGATGTCCCCAGGCCCGCTGTGCTAAGGCCACCATGTGCTTCCCAGTGCCCCAGGAGAGCCCAGGCAGATGAGGGACAAAGGCCTTGGGGTCTCTGTGCAGGGCCAATGGCTGGATCGGGAGAGCATTTGAGGTGTCAATCAGTGTTGCTGCCAGGGGACCTGCTTAGGGAGAGCTTGAGTTGGCAAGGCTTGGAGCCTCCCAAAATCAATAGGTACACCCACTGGCCCTCCAGAGCAAAGTGGCCTCCATCGGTAACTGTCCCAGTTGTGAGTGGTGGGGTGCTGGAAAGAGGACCCTAATAACAGGCCCCACGCTACACTCATAGTCTGCCCTCAAGAAGCCCTGGAGTCTCTTAAGCAGACACAAGTTGCTGTTTCCAAGCCAGGAGCCCCATTACACCTCCTTACACTTGAAAGCCTGACCCAAGGCAGTCGCTGCATTAGAACTGTGTAGGCTTCAGGTTCAGTTCAGTTCAGTTCAGTCATTCAGTCATGTCCACTCTTTGCAACCCCATGGACTGCAGCTTGCCAGGCCTCCCTGTCCATCACCAGCTCCCAGAGTTTACTCAAACTCATGTCCATTGAGTCAGTGATGCCATCCAAACATCTCATCCTCTGTCATCCCCTACTCCTCTCACCTTCAATCTTTCCCAGCATTAGAGTCTTTTCAAATGAGTCAGCTCTTCGCATCAGGTGGCCAAAGTATTGGAGTTTCAGCTTCAATGTCAGTCCTTCCGAGGAACACTCAGAACTGATTTCCTTTAGGATGGACTGGTTGGATCTCCTTGCAGTCCAAGGGACTCCCAAGAGTCCTTTCCAACACCACACTTCAAAAGCATCAATTCTGTGCTCAGCTTTCTTTATAGTCCAACTCTCACATCCATACATGACTACTGGAAAAACCATAGCATTGACTAGACAGACCTTTGTTGGCAAAGTAATGTCTCTGCTTTTTAATATGCTATCTAAGTTGGTCGTAACTTTCCTTCCAAGGAATAAGTGTGTTTTAATTTCATGGCTGCAATCACCATCTGCAGTGATCTTGGAGCTCCCCCAAATAAAGTCAGCCACTGTTTCCACTGTTTTCCTCATCCATTTGCCATGAAGTGATGGGACTGGATGCCATGATCTTCGTTTTCTGAATGTTGAGCTTTAAGCCAACTTTTTCACTCTTCTCTTTCACTTTCATCAAGAGGTTCTTTAGTTCTTCTTCACTTTCTGCCATAAGGATGGTGTCATCTGCATATCTGAGATTATTGATATTTCTCCTGGCAATCTTGATTTCAGCTTGTGCTTCTTCCAGTCCAGCGTTTCTCATGATGTACTCCGCACATAAGTTAAATAAGCAAGGTGACAATATACAGCATTGATGTACTCCTTTTCCTATTTGGAACCAGTCTGTTGGTCCATGTCCAGTTCTAACTGTTGCTTCCTGACCTACAAACAGGTTTCTCAAGAGGGAGATCAGGTGGACTGGTATTCCCATCTCTTTCAGAATTTTCCATGGTTTATTGTGATCCACACAGTCAAAAGCTTTGGCATAGTCAATAAAGCAGAAATAGATGTTTTTCTGGAACTCTCTTGCTTTTTCAATGATCCAGCAGATGTTGGCAATTTGATCTCTTGTTCCTCTGCTTCTTCTAAAACCAGTGTGAACATCTGGAAGTTCACAGTTCACATATTGCTGAAGCCTGGCTTGGATAATTTTAAGCATCACTTTAGTAGCGTGTGAGATGAGTGCAACTGTGCAGTACTTTGAGCATTCTTTGGCATTACCTTTTTTGGGGATTGGAATGAAAACTGACCTTTTCCAGTCCTGTGGCCACTGCTGAGTTTTCCAAATTTGCTGGCATACTGAATGCAGCACTTTCACAGCATCATCTTTCAGGATTTGAAATAGCTCAACTGGAATTCCATCACCTCCCCAGGCTTTGTTCGTTGTGATGCTTCCTAAGGCCCACTTGACTTCACATTCCAGGATGTCTGGCTTTAGGTGAGTGATCACACCATCGTGATTATCTGGGTTGTGAAAATCTTTTGTACCCAAAATCACTGCAGATGGTGACTGCAGCCATGAAATTAAAAGACATTTACTCCTTGGAAGAAAAGTTATGACCAACCTAGATAGCATATTCAAAAGCAGAGACATTACTTTGCCGACTAAGTCAAGGCTAGTCAAGGCTATGGTTTTTCCTGTGGTCATGTATGGATGTGAGAGTTGGACTGTGAAGGCTGAGCACCGAAGAATTGATGCTTTTGAACTATGGTGTTGAAGAAGACTCTTGGGAGTCCCTTGGACTGCAAAGAGATCCAACCAGTCCATTCTGAAGATCAGCCCTGGGATTTCTTTGGAAGGAATGATGCTAAAGCTGAAACTCCAGTACTTTGGCCACCTCATGCGAAGAGTTGACTCATTGGAAAAGACTCTGATGCTGGGAGGGATTGGGGGCAGGAGAAGGGGACGACAGAGGATGAGATGGCTGGATGGCATCACGGACTGGATGGACGTGAGTCTGAGTGAACTCCTGGAGTTGGTGATGGACAGGGAGCCCTGGCGTTCTGCAATTCATGGGGTCGCCAAGAGTCGGATATGACTGAGCGACTGAACTGAACTGAACTCTGTATTCTTGCCTCCTCTTCTTAATATCTTATGCTTCTTTTATGTCCTTACCATTTCTCTCCTTTATTGAGCCCATCTTTGCATGAAATGTTCCCTTGGTATCTCTACTTTTCTTGAAGAGATCTCTAGTCTTTCTTTCTCTTTCTATTGTTTTCATGTATTTCGTTGCATTGATCACTGAGGAAGGCTTCTCCTTGCTATTCTTTGGAACTCTGCATTCAATGGGTAATCTTTCCTTTTCTCCTTTGCTTTTCACTTCTCTTCTTTTCACAGCTGTTTGTAATGCCTCCCCAGACAGCCGTTTTGCTTTTGTCCATTTCTTTTCCATGGGAATGGTCTTGATCCCCTGTCTCCCCGTACAATGTCACAAACCTCCATCCATAGTTCATCAGGCACTCCTATCTATCAGATCTAGTCCCGTAAATCTATTTCTCACTTTCACTGTATAGTCATAAGTGATTTGATTTAGATCATACCTGCATGGCATGGTCTAGTGGTTTCCTCCACTTTCTTCAATTTCAATCTGAATTTGGCAATAAGGAGTTCATGATCTGAGCCACAGTCAGCCCCTGGTCTTGTTTTTGCTGACTGTATAGAGCTTCTCCATCTTTGGCTGAAAAGAATATCATCAGTCTGATTTCAGTGTTGACCATCTGGTGATGTCCATGTATGGAGTCTTCCCTTGTGTTGTTGGAAGAGGGTGTTTGCTATGACCAGTGCGTTCTCTTGACAGAACTCTATTAGCCTTTGCCCTGCTTGATTCCATACTCCAAGGCCAAATTTGCCTGTTACTCTAGGTGTTTCTTGACTTCCTACTTTTGTATTCCAGTCCCCTGTAATGAAAAGGACATCTTTTGGGGGTCTTAGTTCTGGAAGGTCTTGTAGGTCTTCATAGAACTATTCAACTTCAGCTTCTTCAGCATTACTGGTCAGGGCATAGACTTGGATTGCTGTGATACTGAATGTTTTGCCTTGGAAAGGAACAGAGATCATCTGTCGTTTTTGAGATTGCATCCAAGTACTGCATTTTGGACTCTTTTGTTGACTATGATGGCTACTCCATTTCTTCCAAGGGATTCCTGCTCACAGTAGTAGACATAATGCTCATCTGAGTTAAATTCACCCATTCCAGTCCATTTTAGTTCGCTTTGATTCCTAGAATGTTGATGTTCACTCTTGCCATCTCCTGTTTGATCACTTCCAATTTGCCTTGATTCATGAACCTAACATTCCAGGTTCTTATGCAGTATTGCACTTTACCGCATCAAACCTTGTTTCTATCACCAGTCCCATCCACAACTGGGTGTTGTTTTTGCTTTGGCTCCATCCCTTCATTCTTTTTGGAGTTATTTCTCCACTGATCTCCAGTAGCATATTGGGCACCTACCGACCTGGGGAGTTCATCTTTCAGTGTCCTATCTTTTTGCCTTTTCATACTGTTCATGGGGTTCTCAAGGCAAGAACACTGAAGTGGTTTGCCATTCCCTTCTCCAGTGGACCACATTCTATCAGACCTCTCCACCATGACCCACCCATCTTGGGTGGCCCCACATGGCATGGCTTAGTTTCACTGAGTTAGATAAGGCTGTGGTCCATGTGATCAGATTGGCTAGCTGTCTGATTGTGGTTTCAGTCTGTCTGTCCTCTGATGCCCTCTCTCAGTGCCTACCGTCTTACTTGGGTATCTCTCACCTTGGATGTGGGGTATCTCTTCACAGCTGCTCCAGCAAAGCACGGCCACTGCTCCTTACCTTGGACATGGGTACCATTTATTATACAATTCCATTTACGTAAAACTCTAGAAAACGCAAAACTACCTTACAGTGACAGAAAGCAAATCAGTGGTTGCTTAGGACAAGTGGAGCAAGAAGAGAACGACAAAAGGACTACAAAGGGACATGAGGAATCTGTGAGAGTAATAGATACCTTTATTATCATGATTGTAGTGATGGTTTCATGATATATATATATATATATATATATATATATATATGTCAAACCTTATCAGATAGTGCAGTTTGAACATTTCCAAGTTATTGTTTGCCAAATATACCTCAAAGGGGCATTAAAAAAAAAAAACCTACAAGTAAGTAATAAAGAGACAAACTACCCATAAATGTGATCAAGTTATTGAACCAACACTTTACAAAGGAAGATACAGAAGTGGCCATTAAGCACATAAAGACATCACACACAACATAATTATTCATCAAGGAGATGATAATTAAAATCACAGTGAATTACCACTTCATACCCACTTAAATATGGAAAACTCAGCAGTGGCCACAGGACTGGAAAAGGTCAGTTTTCATTCCAGTCCCAAAGAAAGGCAATGCCAAAGAATGTTCAAACTATCACACAATTGCACTCATCTCACATGCTAGTAAAGTAATGCTCAAAATTCTCCAAGCCAGTCTTCAGCAATATGTGAACTGTGAACTCCCTGATGTTCAAGCTGGCTTTAGAAAAGGCAGAGGAACCAGATAAAATTGCCAACATCCGCTGGATCATTGAAAAAGCAAGAGAGTTCCAGAAAAACATCTATTTCTGCTTTATCGACTATGCCAAAGCCTTTGACTGTGTGGATCACAATAAACTGTGGAAAATTCTGAAAGAGATGGGAATACCAGACCACCTGACCTGCCTCTTGAGAAATCTGTATGCAGGTCAGGACGCAACAGTTAGAACTGGACATGGACCAACAGACTGGTTCCAAATAGGAAAAGGCGTACGTCAAGGCTGTATATTGTCACCCTGCTTATTTAACTTCTATGCAGAGTACATCATGAGAAACGCTGGACTGGAAGAAACACAAGCTGGAATCAAGATTGCCAGGAGAAATATCAAGAACCTCAGATAGGCAGATGACATCACCCTTATGGCAGAAAGTGAAGAGGAGCTAAAAAGCCTCTTGATGAAAGTGAAAGACGAGAGTGAGAAAGTTGGCTTAAAGCTCAACATTCAGAAGACGAAGATCATGGCATCAGGTCCCATCACTTCATGGGAAATAGATGGGAAACAGTGGAAACAGTGTCAGACTTTATTTGAGGGGGCTCCAAAATCACTGCAGATGGTGACTGTAGCCATGAAATTAGAAGGCGCTTACTCCTTGGAAGAAAAGTTATGACCAACCTAGATAGCATATTCAAAAGCAGAGACATTACTTTGCCGACTAAGTCAAGGCTAGTCAAGGCTATGGTTTTCCTGTGGTCATGTATGGATGTGAGAGTTGGACTGTGAAGAAGGCTGAGCGCCGAAGAATTGATGCTTTTGAACTGTGGTGTTGGAGAAGACTCTTGAGAGTCCCTTGGACTGCAAGGAGATCCAAGCAGTCCATTCTGAAGGAGATCAACCCTGGGATTTCTCTGGAAGGAATGATGCTAAGGCTGAATCCAGTACTTTGGCTACCTCATGCAAAGAGTTGACTCATTGGAAAGATTCTGTTCCTGGGATGGATTAAGGGCAGGAGGAGAAGGGGACGACAGAGGATGAGATGACTGGATGGCATCACGGACTCGATGAACATGAGTCTGAGTGAACTCTGGGAGATGGTGATGGACAGGGAGGCCTGACATGCTGTGGTTCATGGGGTCGCAAAGAGTCAGACACGAGTGAGTGAATGAACTGAACTGACCCACTTAAATGGCTAAAAATAAAGGCTGACAACCCCAAACGCAGAGGAGGATTGAAAAGGAATTCTCATACACATCTGGTGGGAGCATAAATTGTACATCCAACTTCAGAGAATATTCTGGCAGTTTCTTATAAAACAGTTCTCCTTTGTGGCAGTTCCCTTTCTAGGTAGTTATCCAACTAAATGAAAGCATGTGTCTACACAAGGTTGTACACAAGTGTTCATGGTAGTTTTATTTATAACACTCCAAAATGGAAACAGCTCAGATCATAAACTGGTGAATGAATAAAAATCAACTCAAATATATTCAGACAATGGGATACTGCTGTTGTTCAGTCACTAAGTCATGTCTGACTCTTAGTGACCCCATGGACTGCAGCATGCCAGGCTTCCCTGAACTTCACTATCTCCTGGAATTTGCTCAGATTCATGTTCACTGAGTCAGTGATGCAATCCAACCATCTCATCCTGTCATCCCCTTCTCCTCTGCCCTCAATCATTCCCAGGATCAATGTCTTTTCCAACGAATCGGCTCTTCCCATCAGTTGGCCGAAGGACTGGAGCTTCAGCATCAGCCCTTCCAATAAATATTCAAGGTTGATTTCCTTTAAGATTGACTGGCTTGTGTTCCTTGCTGCCAAGGGACTCTCAAGAGTCTTCTCTGGCACCACAATTCAAAGACATCAATTCATCAGTGTTCAGCCTTTTTTATGGTCCGACTCTCATATCTGTACATGACTAATGGAAAAACCATAGCTTTGACTATGTGGACCTTTGTCTGCAAAGTGATATCTCTGCTTTTTAATAAGCCCTCTCAGTCTATCATAGCTTTCCTTCCAAGGAGCAAGCATCTTTTCATTTCATGGCTTCAGTCAACATCCACAATGATTTTGGAGCCTAAGAAAATAAAATATGCCCCTGTTGCCACTTTTCCCCCTTTTATTTGCCATGAAGTGATGGGACTGGATGCCATGATCTTAGGTTTTTGAATGATGAGTTTCAAGTCAGCTTTTTCACTCTCCTCTTTCACTATCATCAAGAGGCTTTTTAGTTCCTCTCCACTCTCTGCCATTAGAGTGGTATCATCTGCATACCTGAGGTTGTTGATATTTCTCAGTCTTGATTCCAGCTTGTGATTCATCCAGCCTGGCATTTCACAAGATGGAATACTACTCAGTAAATAAAGGAAAGAAGCAACACTTTAAACAACATAAATAAAGCATCATACTGAATGAAGGGAAACCAGACACTGTTGGCTCAGACGGTAAAGAATCTGCCTGCAATGCAAGAGACCTGAGTTCAATTCCTGGGTTGGGAAGATCCCCTGGAGAAGGGAATGGCTACCCACTCCAGTATTCTTGCCTGAAAAATTCCATGAACAGAGGAGCCTCGTGGGCTACAGTCCATGGGGTCACAAAGAGGCAAACATGACAGACACAAAGTCGTACATACCATGTGATTCCATTTATATGAAGTTCTCAAATTGGTGAAAGTAATCTAAGATGAAAAAACTTTAGAACACCAGTTGCCCCTATGTTGAATGGTGGTGGGAACTGACGGTGAATGAAGTGCTTCCCAGGTGGCTCAGTGGTAAAGAATCGGCCTGCCAATGCAAAAGATACAGATGTGGATTTGATCCGTGGGTTGGGAAGATCCGCTGGAGGAAGAAATGGCAACCCACTCCAGTATTCTTGCCTGGAAAATCTAATGGGCAAAGCAACCTGGTGGGTTACAGTCCATGGCGTCCCACAGAGTCAGACATGACTTAGCAACTGATGGCACACACACGCTGACTGGGAATGGGCACAAGGGAAATTTCTGGGATGTTGATAATGTTCAGTATCCCGACAAGAGTTTAGAGTATGTTTGTCAAAACTCACTGCATGGGGCACTTAAAATTTGGGCATTTCACTGTATGTAAATTTTACCTCAAAAAACAGAAAATAACAGTAAACAGGCATGCTAGGTAATGCTCGGTATAGCCTCTTGATGAAAGTAAAGAGGAGAGTGAAAAAGTTGGCTTAAAGCTCAACATTCAGAAAACTAAGATCATGGCATCCGGTCCCATCACTTCATGTCGAATAGATGGAGAAACAGTGGAAACAGTGGCTGAATTTATTTTTAGAGGCTCCAAGATCACTGCAGATGGTGATTGCAGCCATGAAATTAAAAGACACTCCTTGGAAGGAAAGTTATGACCAACTTAGACAGCATATTAAAAAGCAGAGACATCACTTTGTCAACAAAGGTCAATCTAGTCAAGGCTATGGTTTTCCAGTAGTCATGTATGGATGTGAGAGTTGGACTATAAAGAAAGCTGAGCGCCAAAGAACTGATGCTTTTGAACTGTGATGTTGGAGAAGACTCTTGAGAGTCCCTTGGACTGCAAGGAGATCCAACCAGTTCATCCTACTGGAGATCAGTCCTGGGTGTTCATTGGAAGGACTGATGTTGGAGCTGAAACTCCAGTACTTTGGCCACCTGATGCGTAAAGCTGACTCATTTGAAAAGACCTTGATGCTGGGAAAGTTTGAGGGCAGGAGAAGAAGGGGACAACAGAGGATGAGATGGTTGGATGGTATCATTGACTCAATGGACATGAGTATGGGTAGACTCCGGCAGTTGGTGATGGACAGGGAGGCCTGGTATGCTGCGGTTCATGGGGTCACAACAAGTCGGACATGACTGAGTGACTGAACTGAGGTAATGCTATGCAGTAAACAGGTATGCTAGGTAATGCTATGCAGCTCTAGGTAATGCTATGCAGGCTGGAGTGTTAAGGTGTGAAATGTGCTTGTATGTCTGCAACTTACTTTGAAATGGATTGGTAATATAAGGATGACCATGCAATTATGCCAGCAATTATGGCATAATGCTAATTGTACAATATTGGTGGTTGGTACATGGGTACACATCTTTCAATTGATCTGTATGTTGCAAAGCTTTCATAATAAAATGTGAAAGGTAAACAAGAAAGGCAGCATGTAGTTAATAAAGTTGCTACAAGAATATTTAAGAAGTTAGTTATAATCATTATCACTAATAAAATAAATGTATATTAATAAAAAATGAAAAGTTAGACTGTGTCCTTCAAACTCAGTTTCAGTGTCCAGCTTCATCCTTTCAGTGCGGCTCTTTTTCCCTTGGCTTACTCCAACATTTTTCTTTTGATACTAGAATATGCCTAATTGGTTCCTATCACAGGGAATTTGCACTTGCTGTTCCTTTTGATGCTCTTCCTATCAACAACCTTCACACTGAGTTCTTCTTGTAATTCAAGTCTCATATCAACCATAGCCTCACTGAAGTTTCCCTCCCACCACTCCCAAACACCACCCTAAATGATGTTCTTCACAGTTCTTATTTTTATGCTCAGTCGTATCCGACTCTTTGCAACCCCATAGACTGCAGTTCACCAGGCCTCCTTGTCCATCACTGACTCCCGGAGCTTGCTCAAACTCATGTCCATTGAGTCGGTGATGCCATCCAACCATCCCATCCTCTGTCGTCCCCTTCTCCTGCCTTCAATCTTTCCCAGCATCAGGGTCTTTTCCAATGAGTCAGGAAAAACTTTAGCCCCAGGTTATGGGGATAAAATTACATGCCCATGTGATTTATTTTTTTAATTTGCAAAGGGGAGCTGTTTTGATTCACAATAAAACCATTGTGTCTTTCACCTCAAACTTGTGCTTCATCACATTTCAGATGGAACATATTTGGACATATACTGTACATAAATAATACTCCTCCTCCTCTAGGAGGAGTTCAGCCTCCCTCCTGGCCCACATCACTTGCATCCGTTAGCAGCAATAAGTATATTATCCAATGACTCTTTCACCTATGTTTCTCCTTAGCACAAACAAATACATATTTACTTATTCATTCTCAGCCCAGGTCATCCAATTCAGCGCCAAACCACACACAATCCACACCCGGGGTCCTGCACACCTGGTTACCAATGGCTTGTGGTTATCTGCTACTGACCACATCACTTGTGTGTGCTTAATCACACAGTCATGTCCTACTCTTTGCGACCCATGGACTCAAGCCCACCAGACTCCTTTGTCATGGGGATTCTCCAGGCAAGAATACTGGAGTGGGTTACCATGCCCTCCTCCAGGGCATCTTCCCAATCCAGGGATGGAACCCAGGTCTCCCAAATTGCACACGGATTCTTTACTGTCTGAGCCGCTTGGGAATTTCTAAGTCCAAGGAATTTGAATATGATGAAACACTTAAACTGTGCTGTAAAATTATATTTGGAAGCTTGGAGTCTTTGTCCATTCCAGAGTTACCTGGAGATTTCAAAAGCCACCTTTCAAGACCTTAACTTTGCACATGCCCCTCCATGATCTTGGTATGGCAGGTTCCTTGGAAATTGCTGCCAGCATTGACCTGCCAGAGTTTCAAACGTATTCCTCAGTATCACTCTGCCACTGAGACTCAAATGCAGCTTTTGGGGTCCCACCCTTGCAAGTCTCATTTGGGGATCTGGGCTGAAACACTGGCACCTGCATTTTCATATGCCATATGAAGATCTGGATGCTGGAGGTGCCGGCTGCTCTGTTTCATCTCAGATCAGCCCTTGGATCAGTGTGTAGACTCCAAGGTGCACAGAGCTCACTGAGCCTCCAACTTCCAGGGTCGCACTGCTCAGAGTCTCCAGACTAGCCTTTCTGACCGAGTGGTGACTGACAGCCCTTCCCATCATGCCCCCAAGCCTCCCAGCTCCTGGTCCTGCCTTCATGCACAAAATGAGGCGAGCATAGGCACCCCGAGACTGAGGCAAGATGGAGATGGGGTTGAAGCAGAACAGGGCTTTCCGTAGCTCTTCTGAGAAAACCGTGAGGCTTCTTCCCACACGAATGCTGCAAGAGCACTCCCTCTAGGAGGTGATGTAGGGCACACGTGAAAGGACAATCACAGCAGTGAGGGAAAGGAGCGAGAGAAGCATACCCACCAGGATGTGGGAGAGATTGTTTCCCTGTAATCTCATGTCCTAGCTCTAGCCCAAGAACACATCTCATAATCTCCATTCTACTGATGAGGAACCTAAAAGGGAAGGGAATGGTGTTTATTGGGGTGAAACGGGTAATCACCAAGACAAGTCAACTGAGCAAAAGAACTTGTTTGAGTGAACCCAGTTCCATATTGAGGGCAGTCACATGGGGGAATGGTGGGCAAGAGAAGGGTGTCCCTTCCCCTCTGCTGAGGGCTGAGTGAGACTCCACCTGAATGTTATACACACACTGTCCTATCCAAGCCTGCCTGCACACCTATCAGGGAGATATCTTTACTGTGGCCACTTCAGAGTTGCAGGAAATGGGATTCCAAAAGGTGAAGAGTATTGCTGGGGGTCACCAAACTGATAAGTGTTGGGACTGGACTTAGGCGTCTGTAACTCAGCTTGCTCCTTGCAAAGTCACATAAGTTACAGTTTGGGGAAAATGGAAACTTAAAAGAAGCTTCCTTCTTAACCATGTTTGTTTGTTTAAAGGTCAGGCACTCCCCTCCCCCGCCACGTCCTAACAGCTCTTCCCACTTGCATGAAACAGGTGGTTTAAACTAGCCTATTAACAGTCAGCACTGCCACTATAGTCTGATGCTCTCCACTGTCTATAAAACCTTTGTAACCCCTTTGTTCAGTGCTCAGAGCTGGAAGTGTTAACTCCTCTGGGCCCGCTGGTGTAATAAACCTGAGTTCTCCTACTCTCCGAGTGTGGTGCTTGGTTTCTTGACCATCCGACTTCTTCAGCAGTATCTAGTAGAGTGGGGCATGAGAATTTGCATTTCTGAAACTTTCCAGAGGAGGTAGATGTTTTGGTTTCTAGACCTCTACCCCCTCTCACAGCCCACCCTCAGCACTGGAGCAGCAGCGCCTTCAATACTGGTGATCTAGTCCTGCCTCCATGCCTTCAGACACTCCCTTCACCCCATCTAGAATGTTTCCTTCCAGGGTCACCTTAGAAAAATTCTCCAGGTACACCCATAGAAGACAGGTTTGTCTGATCCATTCTCTGTCTGCAACAGTCCACTCCCACGTTCTGTTGCTACTCCTTGCAACAGTGACTTCATTGTGGGTTTTTGGGTTATACTTCAGCCATGGGGTCGCAAAGAGTCAGACATGACTGAGCAACTTCACTATATTCACTGTTTGTCTTTATCTGTTACCCATGCTGAGTTCTTAATTTTCCAAGGGAATGGCCTTGTCCTGTTTTATCATTTTAAGCCCAGCTGCAAGCAGAGGTGTACAGAAATGCTTTTTCACAAAGGCATGCTTCCACACTGCTAACTTTCGGGTCCCTCCATAGCCCTGGCATAACCACTGCATCATTCTGATTTTTGCCATTCCTTCGACTCCCTGGTTCTGCTCCAGACTGCTTTCCACCAAGTAACAGCATCAGACAGGACAGGCAGAATGACTGCATCCACAAATGTAAAGTATGATTAATTATAACAACGACCAGTTTCAGTATAATTAATAAATACATTTTCAGGACCCAAGAAGTATGAAGTAACACTGCAGAGTCCAGGGAACCCTGGGAGTCCTTTCAGCTGGAATCTACAGGATCAAACCTCTTTTCATAATGCTGCTAAGATGTTTTTGCTTTTTGTGTGTGTGTGTTTTTCCCCCAAGGGTAAGGTGGAATTTTTCAGAGGAAACTAAAGTGTGATATTGTGGCAGACTAACGTCAGAAACAGACATGATATCCCAGCTCTCTCACATTAAGCCATACATCAAAAAATGTGAAACCATGCTATTCTTTCCACTAACTTTCATCTGTTTGGTATAGCTTTTTTCATAAAATATGTTATTCATGTTAACATGCAGTGGTTTTATTACTGTCATCTTTAAATGAATAAATAATATTTTAATTTCTCATTTTCAACTTTAATACAGTAAATATTGATATGTATAACCCACATAAACAAGAACTCTTCAAAGTTCTCGATAAATTTTAAGAATGCAAAGGGGTCCTGAGAACAAAAGCTTGAAGACTGGTTTAAATTGATGCTCCACAATGGAATGAAGTAGAAAATTTCTCAATGTATCTTAGGTTATTGGGGTGGCAGTCTTCACTCTTTTAACAATGATTTTATGTTTTTTTTTCTCTTAAATATAGGGCAGGTACCACAGAATTCAAATTTAGGCGGGCAAGCACAGAAGACTTTTGTAATCCATGCAAAATATCAGATATTTGCACTAAGAGTTTCTATGCTTTAACTTTTAAATTTTTCTTTTTTGTTTTTATATGGTAAGGTATACATTAATAAGTGGAATATATGTGTGTGTGTCAGTCCCTCAGTCATATCCAACTCTTTGTGACCCCATGGACTGTAGCTCACCAGGCTCTTCTGTCTATGGGATTTCTCAGGCAAGAATACTGGAGTGGGTTGTCGTTGCCTTCTCCAGGGAATATTCCCCACCCAGGGGTCAAACCCAGATCTCCCACATTGGCAGGCTGTCTCTTTGCCACTGAGCCACCAGGGACCATACCAACATATCCTTCAGGGGGAACTCAGTTTAACCTAGCACAATAGACAATGGTACAAGTTAGAGAAATTATACAGAAAACAAGTATTTCTTAAAATCATGGAGCTCAAATCAAAGATGCTAATTCCATATTTCAGTCTACGATAAGAAAGAGCTGAGGAGGTTATCAGACCAAAACCTTAACTTCTTTTATTGTATTGTTGCTCTTTGTCACCATATGCTTGGAAATGTGAATTAAGAAACTGGGTCTTCTGCTCTTAAGTTTCTTGCTGGACCTCACTGAGGCCAGGAGTGCCCACTGGTCTGGGGGAGCCAGTTCACATTCTTTAAGTTAGTCCATTCTTGCT
The DNA here is from genome assembly GCA_917880005.1 of Nanger dama. Classification (NCBI taxonomy): domain Eukaryota; kingdom Metazoa; phylum Chordata; class Mammalia; order Artiodactyla; family Bovidae; genus Nanger; species Nanger dama. The sequence continues at coordinate 117,553 of CAKJTW010000144.1, forward strand.
TAGATGATGTAGGTGGGGAGAATGATCTGGACCTACAAGTTTTAGAACCAATTCCAATACCATTGTGCCAGAACTCTTGGATAAGAGAAGGGATACAGAGGAAAAGAAAGAAGAAGAAAAGTGGAGTCTTCCGAAATTCTAAAACCTTCTAAACTTGGGACCTCGAGGCCATTTAAAGATGCAGTTTGCAGTGATGACAAGTGTTGCTAAGAATGAAATGAGTTTGGTCAGTACATTTAGGGAAGGAGATCTTGTAAAGAAAGACAAATGAGGGCAAAAACACTGTCAAATTGTGGTGAGTTGAGCCAGGAAAACAGTTGGAAGTTGACCAAAGTGAGCCCAGAGACTGAGAACCTCTGAACCCAGCATCCACCACTGCATGTGGCCTCAGTAACAAGAAAACCACACCCATGGGCAAGAGCTTCACTTACCTAATCCAGCCTCATGTACCCTATAGGTACACAGAACTTCACTGTGGCTCAGCTGGTAAAGAATCCGCCTACAATGGGGGAAACCTGGGTTCGATTCCTGGTTTGGGAGATTCCCTGGAGAAGGGAAGAGCTAGCCCCTCCAGTATTCTGGCCTGGAGAATTCCATGGACTGTGTAGTCCATGGGATCACAAAAGTTAAGACACAACTGAGCAACTTTTACTTTCACGCCATAGGTACACATTAAGAAGCCTTAAATAGTGCCCATTTATTATGCACAGCTGTCCAGAGCTGGCCTAGCTTCCAAGGCTTCACGGAGAGTGTCAACTGCTGGGGTCTTCCAAATTGCTTTGTTGCCAGTCTTGACATGTAATCTTAGCAGTTCCTTTTGCAAAAAGTGTAGTCAGCTGCCTCCTTCGTGATGCAGATCACCTTATGCATTTTTCACGGAACACACCTCCATAGCAGATATCAAATGAGCTGTCTTCCAATTAAGTAAGACTTCATTGCCAGTCCCTGTTTGCCCCTCCAGCCTCTTTTGGTGTGCCAGGAACTCCCAGCACACATGCAGCAGGGTACACATAGATCTCCTCTCTGACAGACTGGCAACACTTTCTCCCCTAGCATCCCACCCTTTAACCCTGGCTGGGACTTTAAGACCAAGCTTGGAAAACTTCTTGTCCAGAGAGTCCCCATGGATTCTCCCCAGACTGAGTCTCATGTCATCAAAGTTGATGTTCTTCGGGCCCACACACATCCCATGGCAAGCAACCTCAGGCCCAGGTGCAGTGTGCTGCTCGAACATAGGACATCAAAGGCTACAGAGTATTAAAGAGGTGCCCAGCCCTTAGTGCTCAACAAGGGCAGTTGTGTCCCTGCCACCACCACCCATATCAGGATGCCTCTCCTCCAGCACTGACCCTTTCTCTCTGTGTGCCCAGATAGTAGCTCTGGTGCTGATCTTGCCAAACAGAGTAGCTACCCCAAGCTGTGAGTAAACAGGCCAGCAACAAACAGCCCCCATCTCTTAGAAGAAATGCACTGAATGTGGAGCTCCTTGCTGGTAAAAGGACTACTCAGCCCTTAAAAAGAATAAATTTGACTCAGTTCTAATGAGATGGATGAAACTGGAGCCGATTATACAGAGTGAAGTAAGCCAGAAAGAAAAACACCAATACAGTATACTGACACATATATATGGAATTTAGAAAGAGAGTAATGATGACCCTCTATGTGAGACAACAAAAGAGACTCAGAGGTATAGAACGGACTTTTGGACTCTAAGGGAGAGGGAGAGGGTGGGATGATTTGGGAGAATGGCATTGAAACATGTATACTATCTTGTAAGAATGAAGCACCAGTCTATGTTCAATACAGGATACAGGATGCATGGGGCTGGTGCACAGGATGATTCAGGGAGATGATGCAGGGTGGGAGGTGGGAGGGGGCTTTGGCATTGGGAGATCGTGGACACCTGGGGCTGATTCATGTCAATGTATGGCAGAACAAATACAGTATTGTAATGTAGAATAAAGTATTTTAAAAAATAAAATAAATAAATTAAAAAAATAAAAAAAAAGAAAAGGACCCCACGATGTGTCCTTGACCTCTCCTCTGAGCAGGCATGCCCTATGGCTTCCATCACTAGATCTACTGGGGACCACCTGCAGGGCAGGCAGGATAATGCCACCCTCTCTCTATCTAGGCTATTCTGGCCCTCCAAGAATTCCTCCTGAGGGATGTCTGGAGACCAGCATCAGCAGGAACTTGCTCACAAACAAAGCCCATGGCCCTGAGGTCTGATAGGCCTGCCCTGCATCCCCAGGTATCAGCGATCTTTGTCCCTTCCCTGGTGTGGCTCAGTTGTTTCCCAACATGCTCCCAGGCATGCCTCTTCCAAGACCTCCTGGAATCCACTTGGGCCACTCTACCTGTCAGCCATCAGTCACCCTCTGGTCCCTCTAAATCAGCAGATTGACCTGGCATGGTTTGCAGAGAGACAACCAAAGTAGGGGAGTGAGAGAAATGCACATCTCCCACCCCCTCTCAGGGGTCCTTTCCCACGTGGCCAGGATACTTCTTCATCCATTCCCAGAGCAACTCCTCTGGGAGGAGTCAGGACCCAACCCTGGGCCAACTCCTTGTCAATCACACCCCAGGGGTACAGAAACACAAATGGATACACACGTGTCCCAGCCCGTGGCAATCAGGGCAGGGGTCTGGTGAGAGAATGGAGTGACTGGACAATCCTGCCCTTCCTCCAGTGCCATCTTAACCCCAGGGCAACTCTCCAATGGGAACATGCCAACCGAATTGCCCAGAACATGTGCACAATGGTCCTCAGAGTGGGGTGGTGGAGGGCAAAAGCAGGAGGGCTGAATCAGTCCAGGCAACAGGGGACTTCTGGGAGTTTGCTCCAGCTGCTGTTGTCGTATAGTAACGTCAAATGGTTAGGTGGGAAAGTGGTTGAGAGTGACCGTACTGTGCTGTTGTCTTTGTTAGTGGAGGGGACAAGGGATGCGGCATGCGGCCTTTCCCCTGTGACCTAGAGTACTGGCCCTGGGTGGTGCTCCCAAGTGCTGCACAGATGTGACGAGAGGATGAACATGAGGAAGGGCTCTTTGGCACATGTGTAGGGTGAGTATGGAGAAGTGGTGACCACCACTGTGGCTCACATCTGCTTCTGTGTACACTGCTGTGTGCTGACTCAGGAGCTGTGGTGGCCCCCAGCATAAAGAAATCAACTGTTTTTAAACCGAGATAGAATTTTCATTCCATACATGTCACTCTTTTGAAGTGGACAACTCAGTGGCATTTAGCACATTCCCAGTGTTGTGTAGCCTCCCTTCTGTCCAAGTACAAGATATTTTCCTCCCCCACAAACAAGACCTCATCAGCATTAGGCAGTTCCCCCACAATTCTGGCCAGGCCCTTCTAACCACTAATCTTTCAAATTCTGGACATTTCACATTAATGGAATCAAACAATATGCTGCATTTTTCACCTGGCATCTTTCACAATGTTTTCAAGGTTCATCCATATTGTAGCATGTATTGGTACTTTTTATTTATCTTTTAATATGTATCTCTTCACATTTTATTTTGATATTATTTTTAAAATTTATTTTATTTCCTATTTTTTAAGGAATCTCCACACTGTTTTCCATAGTGGCTGTACTAGTTTGCATTCCCACCAGCAGTGTAAGAGGATTCCCTTTTCTCCACATCCTCTCCAGCATTTATTGCTTGTAGACTTTTGGATCACAGCCATTCTGACTGGTGTGAAATGGTACCTCATTGTGGTCTTGATTTGCATTTCTCTGATAATGAGTGATGTTGAGCATCTTTTCATGTGTTTGTTAGCCATCTGTATGTCTTCTTTGGAGAAATGCCTATTTAGTTCTTTGGCCCATTTTTTGATTGGTTCATTTATTTTTCTGTAGTTGAGCTGCATAAGTTGCCTGTATATCTTTCAGATTAGCTGTTTGTCAGTTGTTTCATTTGCTATTGTTTTCTCCCATTCAGAAGCCTGTCTTTTCACCTTCCTTATAGTTTCCTTTGTTGTGCAGAAGCTTTTAATTTTAATTAGATCCCATTTGTTTATTTTTGCTTTGATTTCCATTATACTGGGAGGTGGATCATAGAGGATCCTGCTGTGATTTATGTCGGAGAGTGTTTTGCCTATGTTTTCCTCTAGGAGTTTTATAGTTTCTGGTCTTACATTTAGATCTTTAATCCATTTTGAGTTTATTTTTGTCTATGGTGTTAGAAAGAGATCTAGTTTCATTCTTTTACAAGTGGTTGACCAGTTTTCCCAGCACCACCTGTTAAAGAAACTGTCTTTACTCCATTGTATATTCTTGCCTCCTTTGTCGAAGATAAGGTGTCCATAGGTGTGTGGATTTATCTCAGGGCTTTCCATTTTGTTCCATTGATCTATATTTCTGTCTTTTTGCCAGTACCATACTGTCTTAATGACTGTGGCTTTGTGGTAAAGCCTGAAGTCAGGCAAGTTGATTCCTCCAGTTCCATTTTTCTTTCTCAAGACTGCTTTTGTTATTTGAGGTTTTTTGTATTTCCATACAAATCTTGAGATTATTTGATCTAGTTCTGTGAAAAATACTGCTGGTAGCTTGATAGGAATTGCATTGAATCTGTAGATTGCTTTGGGTAGTATACTCATTTTCACTATATTGACTCTTCTGACCCATGCTGGGCATACACACCGAGGAAACCAGAACTGAAAGAGACACATGTACCCCAATGTTCATTGCAGCACTGTTTATAATAGCCAGGACATGGAAACAACCTAGATGTCCATCAGCAGATGAATGGATAAGAAAGCTGTGGTACATATACACAATGGAGTACTACTCAGCCCTTAAAAAGAATAAATTTCTCTCAGTTCTAATGAGATGGATGAAACTGGAGCCGATTATACAGAGTGAAGTAAGCCAGAAAGAAAAACACCAATACAGTATACTGACACATATATATGGAATTTAGAAGGATAGTAATGATGACCCTCTATGTGAGACAACAAAAGAGACTCAGAGGTATAGAATGGACTTTTGGACTCTGAAGGAGAGGGAGAGGGTGGGATGATTTGGGAGAACGGCATTGAAACATGTATACTATCTTGTAAGAATGAAGTGCCAGTCTATGTTCAATACAGGATGCAGGATGCATGGGGCTGGTGCACGGGATGATTCAGGGAGAGGATGTGGGGTGGGAGGTGGGAGGGGGCTTCGGCATTGGGAGATCGTGGACACCTGTGGCTGATTCGTGTCAATGTATGGCAAAACAAATACAGTATTATAATGTAGAATAAAGTATTAAAAAATAAAATTTATTTTAATTGGAGGCTAATTAGTTTATAATATTGTAGTGGTTTTGCCATACGTTGACATGAATCAGCCATGGGTGTACATGTGTTCCCCACCCTGATTCCCCCTCTTACCTCCCCCTCCCTCCCCATCCCATACCTCTGGGTCATCCCAGTGCACAAGCCCTGAGCACCCTGTGCGATGCATCAAACCTGGACTGGCAATATGTTTCACATATGATAATATACATGTTTCAATGCAGTTCTCTCAAATCATCCCACCGTTGTCTTCTCCCACAGAGTCCAAAAGACTGTTCTATATATCTGTGTCTGTTTTTCTGTCTTGCATATAGTGTTATCATTATCATCTTCTAAATTCCATATATATGCATTAGTATACTGTATTGGAGTTTTTCTTTCTGGGTATTCACTGTGTATAATAGGCTCCAGTTTCATCCAACTCATTAAAACTGATTCAAATGCATTCTTTTTAATGGCTGAGTAATACTCCATTGTGTATATGTACCACTGCTTTCTTATCCATTCATCTGCTGATAGACATCTAGGTTGCTTCCATGTCCTGGCTTATTATAAACAGTGCTGTGATAAACGTTGGGGTACCTGTGTCTCTTTCAATTCTGGTTTCCTCGTTGTGTATGCCCAGCAGTGGGATTACTGGGTTGTATGGCAGTTCTGTTTCCAGTTTTTAAGGAATCTCCACACTATTTTCCATAGTGGTTGTACTAGTATGCATTCCCACCAACAGTGTAAGAGGGTTCCCTTTTCTCCACACCCTCTCCAGCATTTCTTGCTTGTAGACTTTTGGACTGCAGCCATTCTGACTGGCGTGAAATGGTACCTCATTGTGGTTTTGATTTGCAATTCTCTGATAATGAGTGATGTTGAGCATCTTTTCATGTGTTTGTTAGCCATTGTATGTCTTCTTTATAGAAATGTCTATTTAGTTCTATTTTTTGACTGGGTCGTTTATTTTTCTGGAATTGAGCTGCAGGAGTTGCTTGTATATTTTTGAGATTAATTCTTTGTCATTTGCTTCATTTGCTATTATTTTATCCCATTCTGAGGGCTGTCTTTTCACCTTGCTTATAGTTTCATTTGTTGTGCAGAAGGTTGTAAGTTTAATTAAGTACCAATTGTTTACTTTTCCTTTTATTTAAATTACTCTGGGAAGTGGGTCATAGAGGATCCTGCTGTGATTTATGTCAGAGAGTGTTTTGCTTATGTTCTCCTCTAGGAGTTTTATAGTTTCTGGTCTTACGTTTAGATCTTTAATCCATTTTGAGTTTATTTTTGTGTATGGTGTTAGAAAGTGTTCTAGTTTCATTTTTTAACAAGTGGTTGACCAGTTTTCCCAACACCACTTGTTAAAGAGATTGTCTTTTCTTGTTGTATATTTTTGCCTCCTTTGTCAAAGATTAGGGTGTCCGTAGGTGCATGGATTCATCTCTGGGCTTTCTATTTTGTTCCATTGATCTATATTTCTGTCTTTGTGCCAGTACCATATTTTCTTGATGACTGTTGCTTTGCAGTAGAGCCTGAAGTCAAGCAAGTTCATTCCTCCAGTTCCATTCTTCTTTCTCAAGATTGCTTTGGCTATTCGAGTTTTTTTTTTTTTTCCATATAAGTTGTGAAGTTATTTGTTCTAGCTCTGTGAAAAATACCATTGGTAGCTTGATAGGGATTGCATTGAATCTATAGATTGCTTTGGTTAGATACTCATTTTCACTATATTGATTCTTCTGGTCCATGGACATGTTATGTTTCTCCATCTATTTGTGTCCTCTTTGATTTCTTTCATCAGTTTTCTATATGGGTCTTTTGTTTCTTTAGGTAGATATATTATTAAGTATTTTATTCTTTTCATTGCAATGGTGAATGGATTTGTTTCCTTAATTTCTCTTTCTGTTTTCTCATTGTTATGTATAAGAATGCATGGGATTTCTGTGTGTTAATTTTATATCCTGCAACTTTATTATATTCATTGATTAGCTCTAGTAATTTTCCGGTGAGTCTTTAGGGTTTTCTATGTAGATGATCATGCCATCTGTAAACAGTGAGAGTTTTACTTCTTCTTTTCCAATCTGAATTCATTTTATTTGTTTCCTGCTCTGATTGCTGTGGCCAAAACTTCCAAAACTATGTAGAGTAATAGTGATGAGAGTAAGCACCCTTGTCTTGTTCTTGACTTTAGGGGAAATGCTTTCAGTTTTTCACCATTGAGGATGATGTTTGCTGTGGGTTTGTCATATATAGCTTTTATTATATTGAGGTATGCTCCTTCTATTCCAGTTTTCTGGAAGAACTGATGCTTTTGAACTGTGGTGTTGGAGAAGACTCTTGAGAGTCCCTTGGACTGCCAGGAGATCCAACCAGTCCATTCTAAGAGATCAGTCCTGAGTGTTCTTTGGAAGGAATGATGCTAAAGCTGAAACTCCAGTATTTTGGCCACTTCATGCGAAGAGTTAACTCATTGGAAAAGACTGTGATGCTTGGAGGGATTGGGTGCAGGAGGAAAAGTGGCCAACAGAGGAAGAGATGGCTGGGTGGTATCACCGACTCGATGGTTGTGAGTTTGAGTGAACTCTGGGAGTTGGTGATGGACAGGGAGGCCTGGCGTGCTGCAATTCATGGGGTCGCAAAGAGTCGGATATGACCTGAACTGAACTGGAGGTCTGGAGGTGTGTGTTTTTTTTTTTTTTTTTAACCATGAACGGATGTTGAATTTTGTCAAAGGCTTTCTCTGCATCTATTGAGATAATCATATGCTTTTATCTTTCAGTTTGTTCATGTGGTATATTACCTTGATTGATTTGTGGATTTTGAAGAATCCTTGCATCCCTGGGATAAAGCCCACTTGGTCATGATGTATGATCTTTTAAATACGTTGTTAGATTCTGTTTGCTAGAATTTTGTTAAGGATTTTTGCATCTATGTTCATCTATTGGCCTGTAGTTTTTTTTTTGCGGCATCTTTGTCAGATTTTGGTATTAGGGTGATGGCTGCCTCATAGAATGAGTTTGGCCATTTACATTCCTCTGCAATTTTCTGGAAGAGTTTGAGTAGGATAGGTGTTATATCTTTAAATTTTTGGTAGAATTCAGCTATGAAGCCATCTGGGCCTGGGTGTTTGTTTGCTGGAATATTACTGATTACAGTTTCAATTTTTGTGCTTGTGATGTGTCTGTTAAGATTTTCTATTTCTTCGTGGTTAAGTTTTGACAAGTTATACTTTTCTAAGAATTTGTCCATTTCTTCCAAGTTGTCCATTTTATTGGCGTATAGTTGCTGATAGTAGTCTCTTATGATGCTTTGTATTTCTGTATTGTCTGTTGTGATTTCTCCATTTTCATTTCTATTTTTATTGATTTGATTTTCGCCCTTTGTTTCTTGATGCATCTGCCTAATGGTTTGTCAATTTTATTTATCTTCTCAAAGAACCAGCTTTTAGCTTTGTTGATTTTTGCTATGGTCTCATTTGTTTCTTTTGCATGTACTTCTGCCCTAATTTTTAATATTTCTTTTCTTCTACTAACTCTGGGGTTCTTCATTTCTTCCTTTTCTAGTGGCTTTATGTATAGAGTTAGGTAATTTATTTGACTTTTTCTTGTTTTTTGAGGTAAGCCTGTATTGCTATGAACCTTCCCCCTTAGCATTGCTTTTACAGTGTCCCATAGGTTTTGGCCTAGACATCCTGGAATGTGAAGTCAAGTGGGTCTTAGAAAGCATCACTGAAAACAAAGCTAGTGGAGGGGATGGAATTTCAGATGAGCTATTTTAAATTCTGAAAGATAATGCTGTAAAAGTGCTGTACTCAATATGCCATCAAATTTGGAAAACTCAGCAGTGGCCACAGGACTGGAAAAGGTCAGTTTTCATTCCAATCCCAAAGAAAAGCAATGCCAAAGAATGCTCAAACTGCTACACAATTGCACTCATCTCACATGCTAGTAAAGTAATTTTGAAAATTCTCCAAGCCAGGCTTCATCAATAACTGAACTGTAAACTTCCATATGTTCAAGCTAGTTTTAGAAAAGGCAGAAGAACCAGAGATCAAATTGCCAACATCTGCTGGATCATGGAAAAAGCAAGAGAGTTCCAGAAAAACATCTACTTCTGCTTTATTGACTATGCCAAAGCCTTTGACTGTGTGGATCACAATAAACTGTGGAAAAGTCTGAAAGAGATGGGAATACCAGACCACCTGACCTGCCTCTTGAGAAATCTGTATGCAGGTCAGGAAGCAACAATTAGAACTGGACATGGAACAACAGACTGGTTCCAAATAGGAAAAGGAGTACGTCAAGGCTGTATATTGTCACCCTGCTTATTTAACTTATATGCAGAGTACATTATGAGAAATGCTGGGCTGGAAGAAGCACAGGCTGGAATCAAGATTGCCAGGAGAAATATCAACAACCTCCGATATGCAGATGACATCACCTTTATGGCAGAAAGTGAAGAGGAACTAAAAAGCCTCATGATGAAAGTGAAAGAGGAGAGTGAAAAAGTTGGCTTAAAGCTCAACATTCAGAAAACGAAGATCATGGCATCTGGTCCCATCACTTCATGGGAAATAGATGGGGAAACAGTGGAAACAGTGTCAGACTTTATTTTTGGGAGCTCCAAAATCACTGCAGATGGTGATTGCAGCCATGAAATTAAAAGATGCTTACTCCTTGGAAGAAAAGTTATGACCAACCTAGACAGCATATTCAAAAACAGAGACATTATTTTGCTGACTAAGGTCCGTCTAGTCAAGGCTATGGTTTTTCCAGTAGTCATGTATGGATGTGAGAGTTGGACTGTGAAGAAAGCTGAGTGCCGAAGAATTGATGCTTTTGAACTGTGGTGTTGGAGAAGACTCTTGAGAGTCCATTGGATGTTGTGTGCATATATATTTATAACTGTTATACCTTTTTTCTTGGATTGTTCCTTTGATCATTATGTGGTGTCCTTTTTTGTCTCTTTTCACAGCCTTTGTTTTAAAGTCTATTTTTTCTGATATGAGTATTGCTACTCCTGCTTTCTTTTGGTCTGTATTTGCATTGAATATCTTTTTCCAGCCCTTCACTTTCAGTCTGTATATGTCCCTTGTTTTGAGGTGGTTCTCTTGCAGACAACAAATATAGGGGTCTTGTTTTCATATCCATTTAGCCAATTCTTTTTCTTTTGGTTGGGGCATTCAACCCATTTACATTTAAGGTAATTATTGATATGTATGATCCCGTTGCCATTTACTTTGATGTTTTGTGTTCGAGTTTATACATCCTTTCTGTGTTTCCTGTCTAGAGAAAATCCTTTAGCATTTGTTGGAGAGCTCGTGCTGAATTCTCTCAGCTTTTGCTTGTCTGTAAAGCTTTTCATTTCTCCTTCATATTTGAATGAGATCATTTCTGGTTACAGTAATCAGGGTTGTAAGTTTTTCTCTTTCATCACTTTAAGTATGTCTTGCCATTCCCTTCTTTCCTGAAGAGTTTCTATTGAAAAATCATCTGTTATGCTTATGAGAATCCCTTTGTGTGTTATTTGTTGTTTTTTTCCTTGCTGCTTTTAATATTTGTTCTTTGTGTTTGATCTTTGTTAATTTGATTAATATGTATCTTTGGGTGTTTCCCCTTGGGTTTATCCTATTTGGGACTCTGGGTTTCTTGGACTTGGGTGACTATTTCCTTTCCCTTTTAGGGAAGTTTTCAACTATTAGCGCCTCAAGTGTTTCTCATGGCCTTTCTTTTTGTCTTCTTCTTCTGCGACTCCTATGATTTGAATTTTGAGGTGTTTAACATTGTCCCAGTGGTCTTGAGGTTGTCCTCATTTCTTTTAATTCTTTCTTCTTCTTTTTTTTCCTCTCTGATTCATTTATTTCTACCATATTATCTTCTACCTCACTAATTCTGTCTTCTGCTTCTGTTATTCTACTGTTGATTCCCGCCAGAGTGATTTTTTATCTCATTAATTGCATTATTCATTATATATTGACACTTTTTTTTTATTTCTTCAACTTCCTTGTTAAACCTTTCTTGCATCTGCTCAATCCTTGTCTCCATGCTATTTATCTGTAACTGCCTTTTGTTTTCAAGATTTTGGATTATTCTTACTATCATTATTCTGAATTATTTTTCAGGTAGATTTCCTATCTCATCCTATTTTGTTTAGTTTGGTGGGCCTTTATCCTATTCCTTTATCTGCTGATTATTTCTCTGCCTTTTCATCTTGTTTAGATTGCTGTGTTTGGAGTGGCATTTCCATATTCTGACAGTTTGTGATTTCTTTTTATTGTTTAGCTTCTTCACTGTGAGTGGTGTGGATGGGTGGCTTGTCAAATTTTCCTGGTTAGGGAAGCTTGTGTTGGTGTTCTGCTGGGTGGAATTGGATTTCTTCTCTCTGGAGTGCAATGAAGTGTCCAGTAGTGAATTTTGAGATGTCTGTGGGTTTAGTGTGTCTTAGGGCAGCTTGTCTATTGAAACCCCAGGTCTATGTTCCTTTGTTGCTGGAGAATTTGAGTGGTATGTCTTGTGGAACTTGTTGGCTCCTGTGTGGTGCTTGGTTTCAGTGTAGATATGGAGGATTTTGGGTGAGCTCTTATAAATTAATATTCCCTGGAGTCAGGAGTTCTCTAGTCTTCTCAGGTTTTGGATTTAAGCCTCCTTTCTCTGGTTTTCAGTCTTACTCTTACAGTAGCCTCAAGACTTCTCCATCTATACAGCACCAATGATAAAATATCTAGGTTTATGAAGAAAAGTTTCTCCACAGTGAGGGACACCTGGAGAGGTTCACAGAGTTACATGGAGAAGAGAAGAGGGAGGAGGGAGATAGAGGTGACCAGGAGGAGATGAGAGGGAATCAAAAGGGGCGAGAGCAAGCCAGCCAGGAATCATTTTCTTATGTGCTCTCCACAGTCTGGATCCCTCAGAGATGTTCACGGAGTTACTCAGAAAAGAGATGAGGGAGGAAGGAGACAGAAGTGACCAGGAGGAGAAAAGGGGGAATCAAAAGGAGAGAGACAGATCTAGCCAGTAATCAGGTTCCTAGGTGTTCTCCACCCTAAAGAACACACAAAGAGATTCACAGAATTGGGTAGAGAAGAGAAGGGGGATGGAGGACTTAGAGGCCACCTGGTGGAGAAAAAGGAGAGTCAAAAGGAGGAGAGAGCAAACAAGCCAGTAATGACATTCCCAAGTAAAAATGGGTACTGAAGATTGGGTTCTAAATGTAAAATTTGATAATAAATATCAAAAAGCAAAAATTTAAAATCTAGAGTAGAGGTTCAGTTCAGTTCAGTTGCTCAGTTGTGTCCGACTCTTTGAGACCCCATGATTGGCAACACTGCAGGCCTCCCTGTCCATCACCAACTCCTGGAGTTCACCCAGACTCACGTCCATCGAGTCAGTGATGCCATCCAGCCATCTCATCCTTTGTCGTCCCCTTCGCCTCCTGCCCCCAATCCCTCCCAGCATCAGAGTCTTTTCCAATGAGTCAACTCTTCACATGAGGTGGCCAAAGTACTGGAGTTTCAGCTTTAGCATCATTCCTTCCAAAGTAATCCCAGGGTTGATCTCCTTCAGAATGGATTGGTTGGATCTCCTTGAAGTCCAAGGGACTCTCAAGAGTCTTCTCAAAGTCTTCTCTTTCTCAGTTCAAAAGCATCAATTCTTTGGTGCTCAGCCTTCTTCACAGTCTGACTCTCACATCCATACATGACCACAGGAAAAACCATAGCCTTGACTAGACGGACCTTAGTCAGCAAAATAATGTCTCTGCTTTTGAATATGCTGTCTAGGTTGGTCATAACTTTTCTTCCAAGGAGTAAGCATCTTTTAATTTCATGGCTGCAATCACCATCTGCAGTGATTTTGGAGCTCCCAAAAAATAAAGTCTGACACTGTTTCCACTGTTTCCCCATCTATTTCCCATGAAGTGATGGGACCAGATGCCATGATCTTCGTTTTCTGAATGTTGAGCTTTAAGCCAACTTTTTTCACTCTCCTCTTTCACTTTCATCATGAGGCTTTTTAGTTCCTCTTCACTTTCTGCCATAAAGGTGATGTCATCTGCATATCGGAGGTTGCTGATATTTCTCCTGGAAATCTTGATTCCAGCCTGTGCTTCTTCCAGCCCAGCATTTCTCATAATGTACTCTGCATATAAGTTAAATAAGCAGGGTGACAATATACAGCCTTGAAGTACTCCTTTTCCTATTTGGAACCAGTCTGTTGTTCCATGTCCAGTTCTAATTGTTGCTTCCTGACCTGCATACAGATTTCTCAAGAGGCAGGTCAGGTGGTCTGGTATTCCCATCTCTTTCAGACTTTTCCACAGTTTATTGTGATCCACACAGTCAAAGGCTTTGGCATAGTCAATAAAGCAGAAGTAGATGTTTTTCTGGAACTCTCTTGCTTTTTCCATGATCCAGCAGATGTTGGAAATTTGATCTCTGGTTTTTCTGACTTTTCTAAAACCAGCTTGAACATTAGGAAATTCACAGTTCATGTATTGCTGACACCTGGCTTGGAGAATTTTTTTTAATACTTTATTCTACATTACAATACTGTATTTGTTTTGCCATACATTGACACGAATCAGCCACAGGTGTCCACGATCTCCCAATGCCGAAGCCCCCTCCCACCTCCCACCCCACATCCTCTCTCCTGAATCATCCCGTGCACCAGCCCCATGCATCCTTCATCCTGTATTGAACATAGACTGGCACTTCATTCTTACAAGATAGTATACATGTTTCAATGCCGTTCTCCCAAATCATCCCACCCTCTCCCTCTCCCTCAGAGTCCAAAAGTCCATTCTATACCTCTGAGTCTCTTTTGTTGTCTCACATAGAGGGTCATCATTACTATCCTTCTAAATTCCATATATATGTGTCAGTATACTGTATTGGTGTTTTTCTTTCTGGCTTACTTCACTCTGTATAATCGGCTCCAGTTTCATCCATCTCATTAGAACTGAGAGGAATTTATTCTTTTAAGGGCTGAGTAGTACTCCATTGTGTATATGTACCACAGCTTTCTTATCCATTCATCTGCTGATGGACATCTAGGTTGTCTCCATGTCCTGGCTATTATAAACAGTGCTGCAATGAACATTGGGGTACATGTGTCTCTTTCAGTTCTGGTTTCCTCGGTGTGTATGCCCAGCAGTGGGATTGCTGGGTCATAAGGCAGTTCTATTTGCAATTTTTAAAGGAATCTCCACACTGTTTTCCATAGTGGCTGTACTAGTTTGCATTCCCACCAGCAGTGTAAGAGGGTTCCCTTTTCTCCACATCCTCTCCAGCATTTATTGCTTGTAGACTTTTGGATCGCAGCCATTCTGACTGGTGTGAAATGGTACCTCATTGTGGTCTTGATTTGCATTTCTCTGACAATAAGTGATGTTGAGCATCTTTTGATGTGTTTGTTAGCCATCCGTATGTCTTCTTTGGAGAAATGCCTATTTAGTTCTTTGGCCCATTTTTTGATTGGTTTGTTTATTTTTCTGTAGTTGAGCTGCATAAGTTGCTTGTATATCTTTGATATTAGTTGTTTGTCAGTTGTTTCATTTGCTATTGTTTTCTCCCATTCAGAAGGCTGTCTTTTCACCTTGCTTATAGTTTCCTTTGTTGTGCAGAAGCTTTTAATTTTAATTAGATCCCATTTGTTTATTTTTGCTTTGATTTCCAGTATATTGGGAGGTGGATCATAGAGGATCCTGCTGTGATTTATGTCGGAGAGTGTTTTGCCTATGTTCTCCTCTAGGAGTTTTATAGTTTCTGGTCTTACATTTAGATCTTTAATCCATTTTGAGTTTATTTTTGTGTATGGTGTTAGAAAGAGGTCTAGTTTCATTCTTTTACAAGTGGTTGACCAGTTTTCCCAGCACCACCTGTTAAAGTGACTGTCTTTACTCCATTGTATATTCTTGCCTCCTTTGTCGAAGATAAGGTGGCCATAGGTGTGTGGGTTTATCTCAGGGCTTTCTATTTTGTTCCATTGATCTATATTTCTGTCTTTGTGCCAGTACCATACTGTCTTAATGACTGTGGCTTTGTAGTAGAGCCTGAAGTCAGGCAAGTTGATTCCTCCAGTTCCATTCTTCTTTCTCAAGATTGCTTTGGCTATTCGAGGTTTTTTGTATTTCCATACAAATCTTGAGATTATTTGATCTAGTTCTGTGAAAAATACTGCTGGTAACTTGATAGGAATTGCATTGAATCTGTAGATTGCTTTGGGTAGTATAGTCATTTTCACTATATTGATTCTTCCAACCCATGAGCATGGTATGTCTCCATCTATTAGTGTCCTCTTTGATTTCTTTCATCAGTGTTTTATAGTTTTTGATATATAGGTCTTTAATTTCTTTAGGTAGGTATATCCCTAAGTATTTTATTCTTTTCATTGCAATGGTGAATGGGATTGTTTCCTTGACTTCTTTTTCTACTTTCTCATTATTAGTGTATAGGAATGCAAGGGATTTCTGAGTGTTGATTTTATATCCTGCAACTTTACTATATTCATTGATTAGCTCTAGTAGTTTTCTGGTCGAGTCTTTAGGATTTTCTATGTAGAGGATCATGTCGTCTGCAAACAGTGAGAGTTTTACTTCTTCTTTTCCAATTTGGATTCTTGTATTTCTTTTTCTGCTCTGATTGCTGTGGCCAAAACTTCCAGTACAATGTTGAAGAGTAGTGGTGAAAGTGGACACCCTTGTCTTGTTCCTGACTTAAGGGGAAATGGTTTCAATTTTTCACCATTGAGGATAATGTTAGCTGTGGGTTTGTCATATATAGCTTTTATTATGTTGAGGTATGTTCCTTCTATTCCTGCTTTCTGGAGAGTTTTTATCATAAATGGATGTTGAATTTTGTCAAAGGCTTTTTCTGCATCTATTGAGATAATCATATGATTTTGTTTTTCAATTTGTTGATGTGATGAATTACATTGATTGATTTGTGGATATTGAAGAATCCTTGCATCCCTGGGATAAAGCCCACTTGGTCATTGTGTATGATCTTTTTAATGTGTTGCTGGATTCTGATTGCTAGGATTTTGTTAAGGATTTTTGCATCTATGTTCATCAGTGATATTGGCCTGTAGTTTTCTTTTTTGTGGTGTCTTTGTCAGGTTTTGATATTAGGGTGATGGTGGCCTCATAGAATGAGTTTGGAAGTTTACCTTCCTCTGCAATTTTCTGCAATAGCTTCAGTAAGATAGGTGTTAGCAATTCTCGAAATTTTTGGTAGAATTCAGCTGTGAAGCCGTCTGGACCTAGGCTTTTGTTTGCTGGAAGATTTCTGATTACAGTTTCAATTTCCGTGCTTGTGATGGGTCTGTTAAGATTTTCTATTTCTTCCTGGTTCAGTTTTGGAAAGTTGTACTTTTCCAAGAATTTGTCCATTTCTTCCAAGTTGTCCTTTTTATTGGCATATAATTGCTGATAGTAGTCTCTTATGATTCTTTGTATTTCTGTGTTGTCTGTTATGATCTCTGGCTTGGAGAATTTTGAGTATTACTTTACTAGCATGTGAGATGAGTGTAATTGTTCGGTAGTTTGAGCATTCTTTGGCATTGCCTTTCTTTGGGATTGGAATGAAAACTGACCTTTTCCAGTCCTGTGGCCACTGCTGAGTTTTCCAAATTTGATGGCATATGGAGTGCACCACTTTCACAGCATCATCTTTCAGGATTTGAAATAGCTCATCTGAAATTCCATCACCTCCACTAGCTTTGTTCGTAGTGATGCTGTCTAAGGCCCACTTGAGTTCACATTCCAGGATGTCTGGCTCTAGATGAGTGATCACACCATCATGATTATCTGGGTCGTGAAGATCTTTTTTGTACAGTTCTTCTGTCTATTCTTGCCACCTCTTCTTAATATCTTCTGCTTCTGTTAGGTCCAGACCATTTCTGTCCTTTCTCCAGCCCATCTTTGGATGAAATGTTCCCTTGGTATCTCTAATTTTCTTGAAGAGATCTCTAGTCTTTCCCATTCTGTTCTTTTCCTCTATTTGCACTGATCGCTGAAGAAGGCTTTCATATCTCTTCTTGCTATTCTTTGGAACTCTGCATTCACATGCTTATGTCTTTCTTTTTCTCCTTTGTTTTTCACCTGTCTTCTTTTCACAGCTATTTGTAAGGCCTCCCCAGACAGCCATTTTGCTTTTTGCATTTCTTTTCCATGGGGATGGTCTTGATCCCTGTCTCCTGTACAGTGTCACGAACCTCCATCCATAGTTCATCAGGCAGTCTATCAGATCTAGGCCCTTAAGTCTATTTCTCACTTCCACTGTATAATCATAAGGGATTTGATTTAGATCATACCTTCATCGTCTAGCGGTTTTCCCTACTTTCTTCAATTTGAGTCTGAATTTAGCAATAAGGAGCTCATAATCTGAGCCACAGTCAGCTCCTGGTCTTGTTTTTGTTGACTGTATAGAGCTTTTCCATCTTTGGCTGCAAAGAATAGAATCAATCTGATTTCGGTGTTGACCATCTGGTGATGCCCATGTGTAGAGTCTTCTCTTGTGTTGTTGGAAGAGGATATTTGCTCTGACCAGTGCATTTTCTTGCCAAAACTCTATTAGTCTTTGCCCTGCCTCATTCTGTATTCCAATGCCAAATTTGCCTGTTACTCCAGGTGTTTGCTGACTTCCTACTTTTGCATTCCAGTCCCCTATAATGAAAAGGACATCTTTTTTTGGTGTTAGTTCTAAAAGGTCTTGTAGGTCTTCATAGAACTGTTCAACTTCAGCTTCTTCAGCATTACTGGTTGGGGCATAGACTTGGATTACTGTGATATTGAATGGTTTGCCTTGGAAATGAATAGAGATCATTCTGTCATTTTTGAGATTGCATCCAAGTTCTGCATTTCTGACTTTTGTTGACTATGATGGCTACTCCATTTCTTCTTAGGGATTCTTGCCCACAGAAGTAGATATAATGGTCATCTGAGTTAAATTCACCCATTCCAGTCCATGTAAGTTCGCTGATTCCTAGTATGTCGACATTCACTCTTGCTATCTCTTGTTTGACCACTTCCAATTTGCCTTGATTCATGGACCTGACATTCCAGGTTCCTATGCAATATTGCTCTTTACAGCATCAGACCTTGCTTCTATCACCAGTCACATCCACAGCTGGGTATTGTTTTTGCTTTGGCTCCATCCCTTCATTCTTTCTGGAGTTATTTCTCCATTTATCTCCAGTAACGTGTTGGGCACCTACTGACCTGGGGAGTTCTTCTTTCAGTATCCTATCATTTTGCCTTTTCATACTGTTCATGGGGTTCTCAAGGCAAGAATACTGAAGTGGTTTGCCATTCCCTGCTCCAGTGGGCCACATTCTATCAGACCTCTCCACCAAGACCCGCCCATCTTGGGTTGCCCTGGGGGCATGGCTTTGTTTCATTGAGTAGAGATTAGACTCTCAAAAATACAATATTAAAAAAAAAGCCACAAAAATGATAAAATATACATATGAAGTTTGCTTTAAAAACAGGGTCTTTTTTGTTGCAAGGTAATAGTAGGTTATAAAAATGAAAATTAAAGGAGTAATAGAGGACTTAAAATTTAAAAAAATTAATTAAAAATGATAATAGTAATAATATATCTAGGAATTTCTCTGGAGCTGTTGTGGTCAGTTCAGATAGTTCCTTGATCCAGCTTAGACTTCTCAAGATCTAGAGTCCCCTTCCAATTTAGTTGGCGCTAACTACAGGGTTTTAATGTGTTCCACCTGTCAATTCCAAAGTGGTTCCCTCTGTTTAGTTTAGCTTCAGTTTGCTGGTCTCTTCAGTGTCTCATTTTTGCCCTGACACAAGGGGGCGAATGCGGTCACTTATTTAGGCTCACTTGTTCCTTCGTACTGTGGGGAGGGAGGAACACTGTTAACAAGTATCACTGGCTCTGTGGTGAGTGCTCGCAGTGTCTCCGCCGCACTGGGTTTTCCCCTGCTCATGGCGTGTGGGCTTTTCCAGTCTACACTTCTCAGGCTCTAGGTTGTTCTGCTGGGGAACTGTCTGAGGTGGGCCCCGGGTTGCATGCACTTCCCAGGTCTAAGCCGCTCAGGTTTAGGTTCTCAGGTACTCCCCAAAGGTGCAGACTCGGTTGGGCCTGCCTTTTCTGCTCTTCCCAGGTCTGAGCAGCTCAGGCGACCAGGTGCTTGGTGAATGCAATCTCCCCCAGGTGGGGATGCCTCTTATCGCCTCCCCGTCCCAGCTGCTCAGTTTTCTGGTGTGCAGCGGGTGTGCCTTCTGAGGTCTGCCATGTGTTTCTTCTGGAGAGCTCATCTCTGGCTGTGACCCTCCCGGCTGATGTCAACTGTCCAGGATTCCAAGAAGTCTTGGTTAGCAATGGAGCTTGCTTGCAGTTTGGTAGGGGATGCCTCTCCAGGGCTGAGATGGCCCCTTTCTGGTGCTGGCTGCCCCCTGCCTGCCTGTCTCCTGCGGGAGATGGGCTGGTCCATAGCCTGCTAGCTCTCCTCTGGCATTCTCTCAGTCCTTTGTTCTGGTAGCAGGCCTGGCAGTGCCTTAGGTTAGGGCTTTTCGTGGGGCAGTTCTCTCTGTGTGTGTCTTTTCCTCTCTCTCTCTCTTTCTCTGGCTATCCCGCAGTTTGGGTTGCTATTTCACGTTAGTTCTCTCAGATTGCCCTCAGGGCATTGAGGCTCAGTCCTTTCCCTAAGCAATGCAGCCCACGACTCCCTGTTCAGCCCCGCTTGCCTTGTGGCGGCTGTGAGCGCTGGTAGTTGCCGTTAGGCACATAATCTGTGGGTTTTATTTATTTATTTATTTTTCCTCCCAGTTATGATGCCCTCTGAGATTCCAAAACTCCCCACAGACCCACTGGTGGGAGTGTTTCCTGGTGTTTGGAAACTTCTCTTTTAAGACTCCTTTCCCCGGACAGATTTCCAGCCCTACCTCATTTGTCTTTCTTTTTGTCTTTTATATTTTGTCCTATCTCCTTTCAAAGACAATGGGCTGCCTTTCTAGTTGCCTGATGTCCTCCACAAGCATTCAGAAGTTGTTTTGTGGAATTTGCTCAGCATTCAAATGTTCTTTCGATGAATTTGTGGGGGAGAAAGTGGTCTCTCCGTCCTATTCCCCCACTATCTTAGGACTGCCCTGCCATATTGGTACTTTTAAAATTCTTTCTGTTTGAATAAAATTCTGTTCTGTGGATAAACTATATTTTATTCATCCCTTCATCAGTTACTGAACATTTGAATTGTTTTCAAGTTTCATCTCTTTTGCATAATGTTGCTATGAATGCCTTTCTGCAAGTCTTGTATCAACATATATATGTCATATATATATATTTCATATATATGTCAACATGTATATATGTCAACATATATATTTGTGTCAACATATATTTTCGTAAGTACCCTTGTGTAAGTACCTAGAAGTGGAATTGCTGGGTCCTATTAAACTCTATGTTTAACTTTTTGAAGAACTACCAGACTGTTTTCCAAAATGGATGCACCATTTTATATATGAGGGGTCCAACTTCATCGCATCCTCATCAGTACATTTATTGTCCATCTTTTTGATTCCAGACATCCTGGAGGGCTATCTCACTGTGGTTTTAATTTTTATCTTCCAGGTCACAATAAACTGTGGAAAATTCTGAAAGAGATGGGAATACCAGACCACCTGACCTGCCTCTTGAGAAATCTGTATGCAGGTCAGGAAGCAACTAATTAGAACTGGACATGGAACAACAGACTGGTTCCAAATAGGAAAAGGAGTACATCAAGCCTGTATATTGTCACCCTGCTTATTTAACTTCTATGCAGAGTACATCATGAGAAATGCTTGGCTGGAAGAAACACAAGCTGGAATCAAGATTTCCAGGAGAAATATCAAGAACCTCAGATATGCAGATGACACCATCCTTATGGCAGAAAGTGAAGAGGAACTAAAAGCCTCATGATGAAAGTGAAAGAGGAGAGTGAAAAAGTTGGCTTAAAGCTCAACATTCAGAAAACGAAGATCATGGCACCTGGTCCCATCACTTCATGGGAAATAGATGGGGAAACAGTGGAAACAGTATCAGACTTTATTTTTGGGAGCTCCAAAATCACTGCAGATGGTGATTGCAGCCATGAAATTAAAGACGCTTACTCTTTGGAAAAAAGTTATGGCCAATCTAGATAGCATATTCAAAAGCAGAGACATTATTTTGCTGACTAAGGTCCGTCTAGTCAAGGCTATGGTTTTCCCAGTGTTCATGTATGGATGTGAGAGTTGGACTGTGAAGAAGGCTGAGCGCCAAAGAATTGATGCTTTTGAACTGTGGTGTTGGAGAAGACTCTTGGGAGTCCCTTGGACTTCAAGGAGATCCAACCAGTCCATTCTGAAGGAGATCAACCCTGGGATTACTTTGGAAGGAATGATGCTAAAGCTGAAACTCCAGTACTTTGGCCACCTCATGCGAAGGGTTGACTCATTGGAAAAGACTCTGATGCTGGGAGGGATTGGGGGCAGGAGGAGAAGAGGACGACAGAGGATGAGATGGCTGGATGGCACCACTGACTCGATGGACGTGAGTCTGAGTGAACTCTTGGCGTTGATGATGGACAGGGAGGCCTGGCGTGCTGTGATTCATGGGGTCGCAGAGTAGGACATGAGTGAGCCACTGAACTGAACTGAAAAACAAATGATGTTGAGCATCTTTAATCAGTTCAGTTGGACACAACATAGCAACTGAACAGTAACATTTAAAGTAATTCCTGATAACACAGGATTATATCTGCCTTTCTTCTCAATATGTCATAGTGAAAGTTGCTCAGTCATGTCTGACTCTTTGTGACTTCATGGACTATACAGTCCATGGAATTCTCTAGGCCAGAATACTGGAGTGGCTAGCTGTTCCCTTCTCTAGGGATCTTCTCAACCCAGAGTTTGAACTCAGGTCTCCCGCATTGCATATGGATATTTTACCAGCTGAGCTACAAGGGAGTCATGCTATATGCCTTATGTCATTTTTATTCCATTGTTCCTCCATTATGCCTTCTTTTGTCTTAAATAAATCAGTTCTAATGTACTATGTTAAACTTTCTCATTTCTTTTACTATATTTTGGAGTTATTTTCTTAGTGGTTGTGCTGCGAAATACAATTCAAGTCCTCTGTCTTCCCTGTGAAGTGTCTCCCTTCCTTGTCCCACCCCCAACCCCAGGTTATGAGTCATGGGTGGGAGTCACTGCATCTGAGGCTACAGCAAAGGCAGAGAGTGTGGGTGAAGGGACAGGATTTGGTCCTGCTTACAGAGCAAGGACCCTGGAGGAAGCGGTGAGTCCCACAGGGTGAAGAGAAATAATTAGAGAAAGAGGAATGTGGTCTATATGGGGAAGGACGGAGGGCCCTTCCAAGGAGTGACAAGGGCTGCCTGGAGGATGCCCCTGGGCCTAGCTCTCTTCTCTGTGACCTTAGGGATAGACCCTGCCCTCCTGCACCCCTGAGCCCTGTGCCCAGCTTAGAGATGCACCCCTTGGAGACCTAGGAGATGGAAGAATTGTCCTGAGCCATTAGAGATGCACATGAGAATCTTGGGTGGCAGGGGTGGGGAAGTGCCCTGGAGCCTGTGCAATGGTGAGGGCCTCCAAGGACAGGGTATGTGCTTGGTTCTGGGTCAAGGAGGCACAGTTCTAGGAACATCAAATACAGCTGAGGGGAACGGGAGCAACTTGTTTCAAACCACACGGGTGCTGCAGCAGAGGGCAGCCACCCATAACCTGGCAGGTGCATGGGGTCTGGAGGGCACGTGTGGGCAGTGGTTTGGCCCTGTTCAACCCGAGGCCCTGTTGCCAGTCAGAGCCTTCCCCAGGCCTCCTCTCGGGACCAGTCCTGAACCAGGAAGGGCCCCACAGGCCCCAGGATTCTGTGATCAGAAGCATCCCCTCAGTCAAGCTCAGCCCAGCAGGGGAACTCCCCCTTCAACTGCCACCTTCTTGCAGAGCCTCACCTTACCCCATCCCCACTAGTCCCAGGCCCCTTCAACTCAAGACTATGCCAGACCCCTTCTTGGCCCCTTCCTTGGCTTCTACTGTGGAGCCTGACTCCCGAGATGGGTGGGGTGCAGGTGGGGGCCCGAGTCTTCCCCTGCCTGCTGTGCAGGGCACACCCACACCACCTCACCCTTGGCCCCCACAGAGCCGAGGCACTGGTCACTACATCCTGTGGCCTGAGGGCTGCTGCAGCCTGAGGTAGCAGGCCAGGGCGGGCATGGAACCCTCAAGGTCAGGATCATGGGTCACAACCCATATCTAGAGGCCCCCAGCTGACATGCACTGTGCTGTCCGAATCAGGGGCTCAGGTAGGTGAACTGAATGCCTGTCTTGGCTCCAGCTGAGCCCTCTGCTGCTCTCTTCCTTCCCATTTTCCATTTTCTGCAGCACCTGGCCTTCCTTGCTTGTCCTCACACTTGCATGGGGCAGTCTTGTGTGAAACAGCTCACCCTCCCTGAGAGCCATCTAGGTAATGTGCACAGAGTACAGAGCACAAGGAGACACACAAAAGTGTTCTGAGAATGGGAGGGCTGAGGGCCCAGAGGATTCTGGAGAGACACCCCAGCACCTGCCCCAGAAGAGGCAGCATCAAGACTGGCTGGAGGCATGTGGCTGGCCACAACAGGGCCTTGCCTGGGAGCAGACAGGAGCAGAAGGCCAGGGGCCACCATCCCTTTATCACCACTAACAAGGTGCCCGCAGCTCTCAACTGCATTTCTGGATTATCACTACTAGCCACATGCCTCAGCCAGTCCTGTGGCTGTGTTTCCAGGGCCTGAGCCATGTGATGTGTGGTCCTGGCCTGGAATCCTTGTGCCTCCAAGGGAGGAGCTGGGGCACTTTGGACAAGTCTCTAAACCCTCCTGTCCTCAACAGGAGCAGAAGGGTCCTAACAGTGCCCACCTCTCCCCAGGGCTCCTCTGAGGACTCAAACAGTGACTGTGGGCCCAAGGGGTCAGCCCATGTCCTGGTACAGAGTCAGTGCTCAGAGATGCAAGCTCTTGGGGGTGGGGCTAATTCTTCTCCCAGGCTCTAAATCCTTCAGCACCTAAGTAGTGGTGCAGGGCTATTAGTACTAGGTTTCTGCTGTCGCTTATTTGATGAGATGGCATCGTGGGTCTCAGGCTGCATTGTGGGAGTGCCAAGGATGGCACTGTGATGAGCAGCACACAGAAGCACAGTGTGGTGGGCATACAGAGAGGGGATCACCCTATTACAAGGCCCAGGTGGGCTTGCAGTAGGACACCTGGATCTGGCCTCAGGGACAGGGTCAGTGTCCAGTCCTCAGCAGCACAATGTGTCCTGGGGCAGAGCCCTGGGTCACAGGGTTCTCAGTGGTAATCTGGGCTGGCTGGCAGCTCTAATGCAGATAAACTGGCTCCAGTCATACATACTCTGGCATAGGGAAGCAATCTGCTTAGGTGCTAATCTTCCATTTTTGTGATGAGGACCAGGTGCTGGAGGATAGGGAGATATGGCTTTCTACTGTGAGAATGGGAGCCATGAGTTTGAGCCCAGGTGGGTAGCTGAGGAAGAAGCAAGGCACCCGAGGTGCTATCAGGCCAAAACTCATGGTAAGGACTCTCGACCAAGCCCAGAGACAGCTGGCTCAGAATCTGGAGGCGGGGCCTGCTCCAGCTCAAGGAGGAGGATGGGCTCTGGAGCAGGATGGTGGTCTTGAGAAGGGCTACACTCCAAATGGGGAAAATCTGACAGCAGAGCCAGCTCCTGGTGCAGGACTGCAGCCTGACCAGGGAGGAATGTCAGGTGTACAACGTGGGGGCCCCCCAGCAGCCAGGAGGTGTGGGTCCCTCTGCCAGGTTTTGGGAAGTGTCTCCAGAATGTCTGCTTTTGAACCTTGCCTACTGGCCCTAGGTGAAGGAACCAGTGGGTGTGGGGGTGGGGGGAAGTTGGGCCATTGGGTAAGGGGAGGGGTGCTCCCACTGAACAGGCAAAGGAAGAAGAGCCAATGAGGGAAAGTGCACATTTCTCTTTTCAAACTCTCCCCAAACCAGGGAAAGGCTGGGAGCGAGTAGCCCCCACAGAGCTGCCAGGGATCCTAGAGCATGGCATCCTACCTGCTGACCCTGCCCTCCTCCACATTGAATCCACTTATTCCTGGGGGCTCTCCAAGGTTCCTGGAGACCCAATTAGCCACAGTCCCTGCCCACAAGTCCCTGTTGCCCAGCTCCATCCAGTCCAGGGAGCCACACAGACCGTCTTGGATCCTGCTGGGACTGCACCACAGTGCCGACTCAGAGTACCAAGCCACTGCACCGCCACCCCTGGCAGCCCCCTCCCCCTCATGTGTCCAGAGCAGAGATGAGACTCTGCTGAAACTTTCAGGAACTTTTATTGAAGAGCAGCACTGACGGAAACCACTGAAGATAGAGAATGACAACACAGAAAATAACTTCTAATGGCCACTGGAGATCATGGTCCCAGCCCCTCTCCTCCCAGGGTCCCTAATGAGGTGCCCTCACTCCCTCTACACTCTCATTTCCTGAGGGCCTCATGGGCAGTGTCTTGCCAGGATGGTGGGAGCTGGCAATGCCCTATCACCCCAGGGCAGCCCCTCCCACTTGGGCCTACATGGCCTATGGTGGGCACAGGACAGTCATATAGCAGGGCATGCTGCACCAAGTAGAGGATGTGGAGTCCTGAGGAACAGGGTGGCCCAGCAGAGCACAGGTCCTGGGGGCCTCTCAAAACCCCACTGGGAAGCCCCAGTGCAGATCTTCCTTCCTGAGGTCCCAGGGTGGGCACTGGCCAAGCCCTCGTCTGTCCCCTCATTCCCTCCAGTTCCTGGGAGTGGGCTGGGGTGTCTATGCGCCATGGTGGGGAGAACTGCTCAGAGGAGAACATACGCACATCTCCAGGAGACCAAGCAGAACTGGGCCTGAATCTGTAATGGGGCAGCACACGCTGAGCTGAGGACACGGGACCACAGCGGGCAGGGCCTTGGCTTTGCTGAAGCTCAGGGCACGTGGCAGGGCCCAGGGGTGGCTGAGTGGGTAGGTGGGGACACCTGGCCTGGGTTCACAGGCACCTTAGGGCTCTCTGGGGGTTGGGGGAGAGTGGATGACTGCTCAGTGGTGTGTGTTGATGGAGAGGAGAGGGGACTGGGGCAAGGAGGTGTTCCTTGAGACCTGGGTCATTAAGGCGCTTATAGGGACACATCTGGACTTCCCAGGACAGGAACCAGCCCATCCTAGGGGATTCTGAATAGAGGTCCCCTCTTGGGGGGTGGGGGAGGCTCAGGCTCCATGACATGGCCCCTAATGTGGGGCCAGGAGGCTGCCTGACCTGGCCTTTCCCTGCTTCTAGGCCAGGGGCCTGGGACCTGCTGAGCCTATTGACCGGAAGATAACCCTTGGGGGCTCATCTCCACAGCTCCTTCCTCATTTCCTGGCTCCTCTTGGATGGGCATGAGGGGGGCTTCTCAGACTCCTGGTCTCCTGCCTGGGTGAGACCCTCTGGCTCCCAGCCAGGACTTCCTGGGATCACCAGGGAAGCCCCACCCATCCAGGCAGGGGCCCCCAGGGGCTCTGTACCTCCTGCCTCACCTCTACCTCCTGCCTCATCTGTACCTCCTGCCTCACCTCTACCTCCTGCCTCATCTGTATCTCCTGCCTCACCTGCAGTCCCTTCCTCTTCAGCTTCTACTTCATGTGCACCTTCTTCCTCACCTGGGGCTTCTGTCTCACCTGACCCCTCAGCCACTGCTCAGCTCTGGGGATGTGCAAGGAAATTGGGCCTATCCTGTGACTCAGCATCAGGGTCCTGAGGCAGGCAGACAACATCCCAGGGGCCCCTCGTGCCTGGTATTTGTCGGGGGTCTCAAGCTTCAGCTTAAAAACTCAGCAAACTCGACCAAAGCAATCTTTCACCCCAGCTCCTTTTTGAAGACCTTGCCCAGAACCCAGTACCTGCACAGGGGCCCCAGGGCAGACTGAATGGCCTCCTTGAATTCCTGGTCCTCTCAGTTGTCTGGGATGCCCAGGAGGAGCATAGAGTGCTCAGCATTCACTCCCATTCACCTGCACCAGTTTCCCCAGTGCCATGGCCTGGACCTGGGGGGAGGGTACACAAAGCAACAGAGGAGCAAAGACTCACAGTTTGTATACTATGGCCTGTGAACGCAGACGGCAAGGGGGACATTGGCATCAGACAGCCCACCCCACCGCCCTGAAAGTGGCAGCCTGGAGCTCCTCTTTAGCCAGCTCATGCTCTCCACCTCCCACTCCCCCACCTCAGCGGCTTAGAGTGCTCCCCTTGCATCCCTTACCTCTGCAACGAGGGGGCCCCTTTCACCTAGGCTGACACATCTGACCCCACTATAGCACTGGAGCCCCTGTCACCATCATCTGCAACCTGGCAGCTGAGAGCCCTCTCCTTCAGGATGCCCCAGCCAGGAGCCCTCCCAGCCTCCCTTTCCCAGTGCTGAATGTTGAGTGCCCCTGATCCTATGTTAACCCCAGAAAACTGGAGACACCTCTCGTGCCCACCAGCCTACTTGGGAACCCATCCCCCTCCTACCAGCACCTGACCTTCTGGGGCTGGAGCTGCCCTCCCCTCCCCCTGCCATGCACAGGCAGGTGCCCTACCCCCACAGCACACCCCCACCCCATACCCAGAAGCCCCCAAGACCATTCTCACCAGCATCCCACCAGGACCTGTGACTTCCCTTCATGTTCAGCCCCCAATGCCTGTTGATGAAGAGATTCAGCCCCCTGCCCAGGGTGCCTGTGATAATTCTGGGGTCAGGTTGCCCACCCACTTTCTCAAACTCTGGGGGTGCTGCCTGTGTGCTGTGGAGCACACTCCAGTGGCCACCTTGGAGCCCTGGACAAGACTTCAGGGCTGCACAGTCCCTGGGTGTCCCAGGCCCTCTCTGCTAAGGCCACTGTGGGCTTTCCAGTGCCCCAGGAGAGCTCAGGCAGATGAAGGACAAAAGCCTTGGGGTCTCTGTACAGGGCCAATGGCTGGATCGGGAGAGCATTTGAGGTGTCAGTCAGTGTTGCTGCCAGGGGACCTGCTTAGGAAGGGCTTGAGGTGGCAGGGCTTGGAGCCTCTAAAAGCAATCGGGACACCCATTGCCTTCCAGCAACAAAGTGGCTTCCATCAACAACGGTCCCAAATGTGAGGGATAGGATGCTGGAAAGAGGAACCTAATAACAGGCACTACCGTGCATTCATATCCTGCCCTCAAGAAGCCTGGAGTCTCTTAAACAGACAGAAGTTGGCTGTTTCCAAGCTGGGAGCCTGACTACACCTCTCTGCATTTGAAAGCCTTCCCTCAGTCAACCAGGCAGCCACTGCAATAGAAATGTTCGGGCTTTGATTTACATGAATATAAAATCTCCTGAAACCTGGGTGGCTTGAAAAAGTCATTGAAAATCTGGGCCTCACATGTATATTACATCATATGAAGTATATATGACATCACATCCACTCTTTATGACATCACAGAACTGTAGTATATATGACATCACAACACTGTATTCCTTTTTTTACATTTTATTTATTTATTTTACCTCTCCCCTCAATTTTTATTTTTAAAATATAAATTTATTTATTGTAATTGGAGGCTAATTATTTTACAATATTGTATTGGTTTTGCCATACATCAACATGAATCCGCCACGGATGTACACTTGTTCCCCATCCTGAACCCCCTCCCACCTCCGTCCCCGTAACATCGCTCTGGGTTATCCCAGTGCAACAGCCCCTAGCATCCCGTATCATGCATCAAACCTGGACTGGTGATTTGCATCACATATGATATTATACATGTTTCAATGCCATTCTCCCAAATCATCCCACCCTCTCCCTCTCCCACAGAGTCCAAAAGATGGTTCTATACATATGTGTCTCTTGTGCTGTCTTGCATACAGAGTTATCGTTACCATCTTACTAAATTACATATATATGCGTTAGTATACTGTATTGGTGTAAATGTATTCTTTTTCATGGCTGAGTAATACTCCATTGTGTGTATGTACCACCGCTTTCTTTTTTTTTAATTATTAAATTTATTTATTTTTTTCATTACAATACTGTATTTGTTTTGCCATACATTGACACAATCTCCCAATGCCGAAGCCCACCTCCCACCCCACATCCTCTACTTGAATCATCCTGTGCATCAGCCCCATGTATCCTGCATCCTACATTGAACATAGATTGGCGCTTCGTTTCTTACAAGAAAATATACATGTTTCATCGCCATTCTCCCAAACCATCCCACCCTTTCCCTCTCCCTCAGAGTCCAAAGGTCCACTCTATACCTCTGTGTCTCTTTGTTGTCTCACATACAGGGTCATCATTACTGTGTTCTAAATTCCATATATATGTGTCAGTATACTGTATTGGTGTTTTCTTTCTGGCTTACTTCACTGTGTATAATCGGTTCCAATTTCATCCATCTCATTAGAACTGAGTCAAATTTATTCTTTTTAAGGGCTGAGTAGTATTCCATTGTGTATATGTACCACAGATTTCTTATCCAATCAACTGCTGATGGACATCTAGGTTGCTTCCATGTCCTGGCTATTATAAACAGCGCTGCAATGAACATTGGGGTACATGTGTCTCTTTCAATTCTGGTTTCCTTGGTGTGTATGCCCAGCAGTGGGATTGCTGGATCATAAGGCAGTTCTATTTGCAATTTTTAAAGGAATCTCCACACTGTTTTCCATAGTGGCTGTACTAGTTTGCATTCCCACCAGCAGTGTAAGAGGGTCCCCTTTTCTCCACATCCTCTCCAGCATTTATTGCTTGTAGACTTTTGGATCACAGCCATTCTGACTGGTGTGAAATGGTACCTCATTGAGGTCTTGATTTGCATTTCTCTGATAATGAGTGATGTGGAACATCTTTTCATGTGTTTGTTAGCCATCCGTATGTCTTCTTTGGAGAAATGCCTATTTAGTTCTTTGGCCCTTTTTTTTAATTGGATCATTTATTTTTCTGGAGTTGAGCTGCATAAGTTGCTTATATATCTTTGATATTAGTTGTTTGTCAGTTGTTTC
The DNA here is from genome assembly GCA_917880005.1 of Nanger dama. Classification (NCBI taxonomy): domain Eukaryota; kingdom Metazoa; phylum Chordata; class Mammalia; order Artiodactyla; family Bovidae; genus Nanger; species Nanger dama. The sequence continues at coordinate 147,852 of CAKJTW010000144.1, forward strand.
ATTTGCTATTGTTTTCTCCCATTCAGAAGGTTGTCTTTTCACCTTGCTTATAGTGTCCTTTGTTGTGCAGAAGCTTTTAATTTTGATTAGATCCCATTTGTTTATCTTTGCTTTTATTTCCAGTATACTGGGAGGTGGATCATAGAGGATCCTGCTGTGATTTATGTCGGAGAGTGTTTTGCCTATGTTCTCCTCTAGGAGTTTTATAGTTTCTGGTCTTACATTTAGATCTTTAATCCATTTTGAGTTTATTTTTGTGTATAGTGTTAGAGAGGGGTCTAGTTTCATTCTTTTACAAGTGGTTGACCAGTTTTCCCAGCACCACCTGTTAAAGAGACTGTCTTTACTCCATTGTATATTCTTGCCTCCTTTGTCGAAGATAAGGTGGCCATAGGTGTGTGGGTTAATCTCAGGGCTTTCTATTTTGTTCCATTGATCTATATTTCTGTCTTTGTGCCAGTACCATACTGTCTTAATGACTGTGGTTTGTAGTAGAGCCTGAAGTCAGGCAAGTTGATTCCTCCAGTTCCATTCTTCTTTCTCAAGATTGCTTTGGCTATTCGAGGTTTTTGTATTTCCATACAAATCTTGAGATTATTTGATCTAGTTCTGTGAAAAATACTGCTGGTAGCTTGATGGGAATTGCATTGAATCTGTAGATTGCTTTAGATAGTATACTCATTTTCACTATATTGACTCTTCCGACCCATGAGCATGGTATATGTCTCCATCTATTAGTGTCCTCTTTGATTTCTTTCATCAGTGTTTTATAGTTTTCGATATATAGGTCTTTAGTTTCTTTAGGTAGGAATATTCCTAAGTATTTTATTCTTTTCATTGCAATGGTGAATGGAATTGTTTCCTTAACTTCTTTTTCTACTTTCTCATTGTTAGTGTATAGGAATGCAAGGGATTTCTGAGTGTTGATTTTATATCCTGCAACTTTACTATATTCATTGATTAACTCTAGTAGTTTTCTGGTCGAGTCTTTAGGATTTTCTATGTAGAGGATCATGTCGTCTGCAAACAGTGAGAGTTTTACTTCTTCTTTTTCCAATTTGGATTCCTTGTATTTCTTTTTCTGCTCTGATTGCTGTGGCCAAAACTTCCAGTACAATGTTGAAGAGTAGTGGTGAAAGTGGACACCCTTGTCTTGTTCCTGACTTTAGGGGAAATGGTTTCAATTTTTCACCATTGAGGATAATGTTAGCTGTGGGTTTGTCATATATAGCTTTTATTATGTTGAGGTATGTTCCTTCTATTCCTGCTTTCTGGAGAGTTTTTATCATAAATGGATGTTGAATTTTGTCAAAGGCTTTTTCTGCATCTATTGAGATAATCATATGATTTTTATTTCTGAGTTTGTTAATGTGATGAATTACATTGATTGACTTGCGGGTATTGAAGAATCCTTGCATCCCTGGGATAAAGCCCACTTGGTCATGGTGTATGATCTTTTTAATGTGTTGCTGGATTCTGATTGCTAGGATTTTGTTAAGGATTTTTGCATCTATGTTCATCAGTGATATTGGCCTGTAGTTTTCTTTTTTGTGGTGTCTTTGTCAGGTTTTGGTATTAGGGTGATGGTGGCCTCATAGAATGAGTTTGGAAGTTTACCTTCCTCTGCAATTTTCTGCAATAGCTTCAGTAAGATAGGTGTTAGCAATTCTCGAAATTTTTGGTAGAATTCAGCTGTGAGGCCGTCTGGACCTGGGCTTTTGTTTGCTGGAAGATTTCTGATTACAGTTTCAATTTCCGTGCTTGTGATGGGTCTGTTAAGATTTTCTATTTCTTCCTGGTTCAGTTTTGGAAAATTGTACTTTTCTAAGAATTTGTCCATTTCTTCCAAGTTGTCCATTTTATTGGCATATAATTGCTGATAGTAGTCTCTTATGATTCTTTGTATTTCTGAGTTGTCTGTCGTGATCTCTCCATTTTCATTTCTAATTTTGTTGATTTGATTTTTTCTCTTTGTTTCTTGATCAGTCTGGCTAATGTTTTGTCAATTTTATTTATCCTTTCAAAGAACCAGCTTTTTGCTTTGTTGATTTTTGCTATGGTCTCTTTTGTTTCTTTTGCATTTATTTCTGCCCTAATTTTTAGGATTTCTTTCCTTCTACTAACTCTGGGGTTCCCTATTTCTTCCTTTTCTAGTTGCTTTAGGTGTAGAGTTAGGTTATTTATTTGACTTTTTTTCTTGTTTCTTTAGGTATGCCTGTATTGCTATGAACTTTCCTCTTAGGACTGCTTTTATAGTGTCCCAAAGGTTCTGTGTAGTTGTGTTTTCATTTTCATTCATTTCAATGCATATTTTGATTTCTTTTTGATTTCTTCTGTGATTTGTTGATTATTCAGAAGGGTGTTGTTCAGCCTCCAAATGTTGGAATTTTTAATAGTTTTTCTCCTATAATTGAGATCTAACCTTAGTGCATTATGGTCAGAGAAGATGCTTGGAATAATTTCGATTTTTTGAATTTATCAAGGTTAGATTTATGACCCAGAATGTGATCTATCCTGGAAAAGGTTCCGTGTGCACTTGAGTAAAAGGTGAAATTCATTGTTTTGGGGTGAAATGTCCTATAGATATCAATTAGGTCTAACTGGTCAATTGTATCGTTTAACGTTTGCGTTTCTTTGTTAATTTTCTGCTTAGTTGATCTGTCCATAGGTGTGAGTGGGGGTATTAAAGCCTCCCACTATTATTGTGTTATTATTAATTTCCCCTTTCATGCTTGTTAGCAATTGTCTTACATATTGCGGTGCTCCTATGTTGGGTGCATATATATTTATAATTGTTATATCTTCTTCTTGGAATGATCCTTTAATCATTATGTAGTGGCCTTCTTTGTCCCTTTTCACAGCCTTTGTTTTAAAGTCTATTTTATCGGATATGAGTATTACTACTCCTGCTTTCTTTTGGTCTTTATTTGCATGGAATATCTTTTTCCAGCCCTTCACTTTTAGTCTGTATGTGTCCGTTGTTTTGAGGTGGGTCTCTTGTAGGCAGCATATATAGGGATCTTGTTTTTGTATCCATTCAGCCAGTCTTTGCCTTTTGGTTGGGGCATTCAACCCATTTACATTTAAGGTAATTATTGATAAGTATGCTCCTGTTGCCATTTACTTTATTGTTTTGGGTTCGGGTTTATACGTCCTTTTTGTGTTTCTTTTCTAAAGTCTATCCTTTAGTATTTGTTGGAGAGCTGGTTTGGTGGTGCTGAATTCTCTCAGCTTTTGCTTGTCTGTAAAGCTTTTGATTTCTCCTTCATATTTGAATGAGATCCTTGCTGGGTACAGTAGTCTTGGCTGAAGGTTATTATCTTTCATCACTTTAAGTATGTCTTGCCATTCCCTCCTGGCCTGAAGAGTTTCTATTGAAAGATCTGCAGTTATTCTTATGGGGATCCCCTTGTGTGTTATTTGTTGTTTTTCCTTGCTGCTTTTAATAATTGTTCTTTGTGTTTGGTCTTTGTTAGTTTGATTAAAATATGTCTTGGGGTGTTTCGCCTTGGGTTTATCCTGTTTGGCACTCTCTGGGTTTCTTGGACTTGGGTGATTATTTCCTTCCCCATTTTAGGGAAGTTTTCAACTATTATCTCCTCAAGTATTTTCTCATGGTCTTTCTTTTTGTCTTCTTCTTCTGGGACTCCTATAATTCGAATGTTGGAGCGTTTCATATTGTCTTGGAGGTCTTTGAGGTTGTCCTCATTTCTTTTAATTCGTCTTTCTTTTTCCCTCGCTGATTCATTTATTTCTACCATTCTATCTTCTATTTCAGTAATCCTATCTTCTGCCTCTGATATTCTACTATTTGTAGCCTCCAGAGTGTTTCTGATCTCATTTATTGCATTATTCATTATATGTTGACTCTTTTTTATTTCTTCTAGGTCCTTGTTAAACCTTTCTTGCATCTTCTCAATCCTTGACCCCAGGCTATTTATCTGTGATTCCATTTTGATTTCAAGATTTTGGATCATTTTCACTATCAGTATTTGGAATTCTTTCTCAGGTAGATTCCCTCTCTCTTCCTCTTTTGTTTGGTTTGGTGGGCATGTCTCCTGTTCCTTTACCTGCTGGGTATTCCTCTGTCTTTTCATCCTGGTTATATTGCTGCGTTTGTGGTGGCTTTTCTATCTTCTGGGAATTTGTGGAGTTCTCTTTATTATAGAGCTTCCTCTCTGTGTTTGGGGTTATATCAGTGGCTTGTCAAAGTTTCTTGATCAGGGAGGCTTGTGTTGGAGTTCTGGTGGGTGGATCTGGGTTTCCTCTCTCTGGAGTGCTGTGACGTGTGAAGTAATGGGTTATGAGACGTCAATGGTTTTGGAGTATTTTGAGTTGCCTGTGTATTGAAGCTCAGGGGCTTGTTCTTGTGTTGCTGGAGAATTTGCGTGGTATGTCTTGCTCTGGAGCTTGTTGGCCCTTGGGCAGTGCTCAATTTCAGTATAGGTATGAAGGCATTTGATGACCTCTAATTGGATAATGTTCCCTGTATTCAGGAATTCTTTGATGATCTCAGGATTTGGAATTATGCCTCCTGATTCTGGTTTTCAGATTTATTTTTACAATAGCCTCATGATTTCTCCATCTATTCAGCACTAATGTTAAAACATCTAGGTTAATGATGATAGGTTTCTCCACCTTGAGGGTCGTCCCTAGAGGATCAGTGAGTTACTTGGAGGAGAGAAGATGGAGGGTAGTTAGAGGTGAGTGGAATGGGATGAGGTGGAATCAAAAGAGGGAAAAACAAGTTAGCCCGTAACCACTTTCTTGTGTGCGCTCCGAAGTCTGGACTGCTCAGAGGTGGTCACAGAGTTATACATGGAAGAGGAGAGGAAGGAAGTAGATAGAGGTGGACAGGAGGATAAAAGATGGAGATGGGAAGGAGGGATACAGATCCGGTCAGTGACCAGTTCCCTTAGAGTTCTCCTCCTTCTGGAACACACAGAGATTCATAGAGTTAGGTAGAGAGGGGGAGGGGGAGGGGAGGGAGACAAAAGCCACCTGGTGGAGAAAAGAGAGATTCCAAAGGTGGAGAGAGTGGTCAAGCCAGTAGTCTTGCACTCATGTAAAACTGGGTACTGAGGATTAGGTTTTTAAAAGTACAAAATTGGCAACAAATGCCAAAATGCCAAGATTAAAAATCTGGAGTATAGATTGGATTTTCAAAGATAGATTATTGAAGAGAAGAAGAAGGAGAGAGAAATTTAAAAAAAAATAGAGGAAAAGAAAAAAAAGTAAAATATAATAAAAGACTCCAGAATTATTAAAAGACAACTTCCTCCACCAATAAGACTATATACGGCGTTTGCTTAAACGTTAGGGTTTTTTTTTTTGAAAAGTAATATTAGGTTATAAAAATAATAAATAGAAATATAGAAGACTTAAAAATTTAAGCAAGTTTAGGGAAAAAAGATGAAAAAGTAAAGGATAAACAAATTTTAAAAGGAAAAAAATAATTTTTAAAGAAAGAAAAAAATTCTTAAAAAAAAAAATCATGCTTCCATATCATCCCCCAAAAATTTTTTTTTGATCATAAAAGTAGTAACGGTGTATCTGGCGCTTTCTCTGTCATTGAGGAATGTGTGGGGTTGCTACCAAGGCAGTTCCCTCTGTTTGACTTCCTCTGTTTGCTGGTCTCTTCCATGTCTGATTTCTGTCTTGCCACAGGGAGGGTGGTGGTGAGCTCTGCACTGGGCTTGCCCCTTCCCAATCCGCGGGATAACCGTGTGGGGCCTGCCCTATGTTTCATGCAATTCCCCGGTTTAAGCCGCTCAGGATTGGCGCTCAGGAAGTCCCCTCTGGGTGCCGGGTTTGGTTCCAAGTCCGAGTGGCTAGGAAGTTTGGCGTGCACTATTGTTGCATCTTCTGGGCTTTCCAGGTCGCTCAATTTTCTGGGATCTCCGCCAGGGCTCTTTCTCAGGCAGATGATGACTATTCAGAGACCCCAGAAGTCTCAATAAAGAAGCTTGCTTGCAATTTGGTAGGTAATGTCTCTCTTGAGCTGCGACTGCCCTCTTCCAGCGCTTAAGGCTCTGGCTGCCTGTCGCCGGTGGGGGATGGTCTGCAGCCGGCTATTTCCGATCCGTCCTTTGTTCTGCGTGCGGGCCTGTCAGTGTCTTATGTTCGGGCATTTCGCGTGTTAGTTATCCCCCAGTCTGGTTTGCTAGTCCAGGATAATTCGTTCTATCCACGCGCAGACCTGATTCTGGCCCCGTTATGCCTCGATTCTCGAGAAAAGCCCTGCAGCCTACGTCTCCTGTAGCCCAGTTCTTAGAAAGCACTGTCGCGGGCGCGCTCCTCCCCTGCCCAACACCCACTGCTGTCGGAAGCAGGCGTTTGCGCTGCTTATCCGCTGGGGGTTATACTGTTGAATTCGTAATCTGTTGGTTTTAATTATTTATTTATTCTTCCTTCCTGTTATGTTGCCCTCTGTGCTTCCAGGGCTCGCCCCACGCACAGCTGTGAGAAAGTTCCCCAGTTTTAGGGAACCTCTCTCTTTAAGAGTCTCTTCCTGGGACGGGATTCCCTTCCCGTGCCAGGGTTCCCTCCCTACCTCCTTTGTCTCTATCTTCATTCTTTAAAATAATTCCTACCTGGTTTTGAAGCCAATGATCTGCTTTGCTGGATGCCTGATGTCCTCTGCCAGCAGTCAGAAGTTATTTTGTGGAATTTGCTCAGCGTTGAAATGTTCTTTTGATGAGGTAGAGAGGGAGAAAGTGTTCTCTCCATCCTATTCCTCCGCCATCTTTTTTCCCTCCTGTACCACCGCTTTCTTATCCATTCGTCTGCTGATGGACAGCTAGGTTGCTTCCATGTATTGGCTATTGTAAACAGTGCTGTGATGAACATTGGGGTACACGTGTCTCTTTCTATTCTGGTTTCCTCGGTGTGTATGCCCAGCAGTGGGATTACTGGGTCGTATGGCAGTTCTATTTCCAGTTTTTAAAGAGTTCTCCACATTGTTCTCCATAGTGGTTATACTAGTTTGCAGTTCCATCAACGGTGTAATAGGGGTCCCTTTTCTCCACACCCTCTCCAGCATTTCTTGCTCATAGACTTTTGGATCACAGCCATTCTGACTGGTGTGAAATGATACCTCATTGTGGTTTTGATTTGCAATTCTCAGATAATGAGGGATGTTGAGCATCTTTTCGTGTGTTTGTTAGCCATCCGTACATCTTCTTTAGAGAGATGTCTGTTTAGTTCTTTGGCCCATTTTTGATTGGGCCATTTATTATTATTATTATTTTTTTTGTAACTGAGCTGCAGGAGTTGCTTGTATATTTTTGAGATTAATTCTTTGTCAGTTGCTTCATTTGCTATTATTTTCTCCCATTTTAAAGGCTGTCTTTTCACTTTCCTTATAGTTTCCTGTGTTGTGCAGAAGCTTTTAATTTTAATTAATTCTCATTTGTTTATTTTTGCTTTTATTTCCAATATTCTGAGAGGTGCATCATAGAGGATCCTGCTGTGATTTATGTAAGAGAGTGTTTTGCTTATGTTCTCCTCTAGGAGTTTTATGGTTACTGGTCTTACATTTAGATCTTTAAACCATTTTGAGTTTATTATTTTATTTATTTATTTTTATATTTTAATTTAAATTTATTTATTTTAATTGGAGGCTAATTACTTTACAATATTGTATTGGTTTTTGCCATATATCAGCATGAATCTGCCATGGGTGTACACATGTTCCCCATCCTTAACCCCCCTCCCACCTTCCTCCCTGTACCATCCCTCTGGGTCATCCCAGTGCATCAGCCCCAGGCATCCTGTATCCTGCATTGAACCTGGACTGGCGATTCATTTCTTATATGATATTATACATGTTTCAATGCCATGCTCCCAAATCATCCCACCCTCTCCCTCTCCCACAGAGTCCAAGACTGTTCTATGCATCTGTGTCTCTTTTGCTGTCTTGCATTCAGGGTTATCATTACCAGGTTTGATGCAGGATACAGGATGCTTGGGGCTGATGCATTAATATACAGTAGTGGCTCTACTAGTTTGCATTCCCACCAACAGTGTAAAAGGGTTCCCTTTTCTCCACACCCTCTCCAGCATTTCTTGCTTGTAGACTTTTGGATCGCAGTCATTCTAATTAGCTGAAATGGTACCTCATTGTGGTTTTGATTTGCAGTTCTCAGAAAATGAGTGATGTTGAGCATCTTTTCATGTGTTTGTTAACCATTGTATGTCTTCTTTGGAGAAATGTCTATTTAATTCTTTGGCCTATTTTTTTGATGGGGTCATTTATTTTTCTGGAATTGAGCTGCAGGAGTTGCTTGTATATTTTTGAGATTAGTTGTTTGTCAGTTGCTTCATTTGCTATTATTTTCTCCCATTCTGAAGGCTGTCTTTTTACCTTGTTTATAGTTTCCTTTGTTGTACAGAAGCTTTTAAGTTTAATTAGGCCCCATTTGCTTATTTTTGCTTTTATTTCCAATATTCTGGGAGGTGGGTCATAGAGGATCCTGCTGTGATTTATGTCGGAGAGTGTTTTGTCTATGTTCCACTCTAGGAGTTTTATAGTTTCTGGTCTTACGTTTAGATCTTTAATCCATTTTGAGTTTATTTTTGTGTATGGTGTTAGAAAGTGTTCTAGGTTCATTCTTTTACAAGTGGTTGACCAGTTTTCCCAGCACCACTTGTTAAAGAGATTGTCTTTTCTCCATTGTATATTTTTGCCTCCTTTGTCAAGGATAAGGTGTCCATAGGTGCATGATTTATCTCTGGGCTTTCTATTTTGTTCCATGGATCTATATGTCTGTCTTTGTGTCAGTACCATACTGTCTTGATGACTGTGGCTTTGTAGTAGAGCCTGAAGTCAGGCAGGTTGATTCCTCCAGTTCCATTTTTCTTTCTCAAGATTGCTTTGGCTACTCGAGATTTTTTGTATTTCCATACAAATTGTTAAATTATTTGTTCTAGGTCTGTGAAAAGTAACCGTTGGTAGTTTGATAGGGATTGCACTGAATCTCAGAGAAGGCAATGGCACCCCACTCCAATACTCTTGCCTGGAAAATCCCATGGATGGAGGAGCCTGGTGAGCTGGAGGCCATGAGGTCGCTACAAGTTGGACACGACTGAGCAACTTCACTTTGACTTTTCACTTTCATGCATTGGAGAAGGAAATGGCAACCCACTCTAGTGTTCTTGCCAGGAGAATCCCTGGGACGGGGGAGCCTGGTGGGCTGCCATCTATGGAGTCGCACAGAGTTGGACATGACTGAAGCAACTTAGCAGCAGCAGCAGCAGCAGCAGCAGCAGCAGCAGCAGCAGCAGCAGCACTGAATCTATAGATTGCTTTGGGTAATAGGCTCATTTTCACTATATTGATTCTTCTAATCCACGAACATGGTATATTTCTCCATCTATTAGTGTCCTCTTTGATTTCTTTCCCCACTGTTTTATAGTTTTCTATATATAGGTCTTTAATTTCTTTTGGTAGATATATTCCTAAGTATTTTATCATTTTCATTGCAATGGTGAATGGAATTGTTTCCTTAATTTCTTTATTTTCTCATAATTAGTGTATAGGAATGCAAGGGATTTCTGTGTGTTGATTTTATATCCTGAAACTTTACTATATTCATTGATTAGCTCTAGTAATTTTCTGGTGGAGTCTTTAGGGTTTTGTATGTAGATGATAATGTCATCTGCAAACAGTGAGAGTCTTACCTCATCTTTTCCAATTTGGATTCCTTGTATTTCTTTTTCTGCTCCGATTGCTGTGGCCAAAACTTCCAAAACTATGTTGAATAGTAGTGGTGAGAGTGGGCACCCTTGCCTTGTTCCTGACTTTAGGGGAAATGTTTTCAGTTTTTCAACATTGAGGATAATGTTTGCTGTGGGTTTGTCATATATAGCTTTTATTATGTTGAGGTATGTTCCTTCTCTTCCTGCTTTTGGAGTGTTTTTTTTTTTTTTATCATGAATGGATGTTGAAGTTTGTCAAAGGCTTTCTTTGCATCTATTGAGACAATCATATGGCTTTTGTTTTTCAGTTTGTTAATGTAGTGTATTACATTGCTTGATTTGTAGATATTGAATGATCCTTACATCCCTGGGATAAAGCCCACTTGGTCATGATATATGATCTTTTTAATGTGCTGTTGTTTTCTGATTGCTAGAATTTTGTTGAGGATTTTTGCATCTATGTTCATCAGTGATATTGGCCTGTAGTTTTCTTGTTTTGTGGAATCTTTGTCAGGTTTTGGTATTAGGGTGATGGTGGCCTGATAGAATGAGTTTGGAAGTTTACCTTCCTCTGAAATTTTCTGGAAGAGTTTGAGTACAATAGTTGCTAGCTCTTCTCTAAATTTCTGGTAGAATTCAGCTCTGAAGCTGTTTGGACCTGGGCTTTTGTTTGCTGGAAGAGTTCTGATTACAGTTTCAGTTCTGTGCTTGTGATGGGTCTGTTAAGATTTTCTATTTCTTCCTGGTTCAGGTTTGAAAAGTTGTACTTTTCAAAGAATTTGTCCATTTCTTCCACATTGTCCATTTTATTGGCATATAACTGCTGATAGTAGTCTCATGATCCTTTGTATTTCTGAGTTATCTGTTGTGATCTCTCTATTTTCATTTCTAATTTTATTGATTTGATTTTTCTCCCTTTGTTTCTTGATGAGCCTGGCTAATGGTTTGTCGATTTTATTTATCCTCTCAAAGAACCAGCTTTTGGCTTTGTTGATTTTTGCTACGGTTTCCTTTGTTTCTTTTGCATTTATTTCTGCCCTAATTTTTAAGATTTCTTTCCTTCTACTAACCCTGGGGTTCTTCATTTCTTCCTTTTCTAGTTGCTTTAGGTGTAGAGTTAAGTTATTTTTTTGACTTTTTTCTTGTTTCCTGAGGTATGCCTGTATTGCTATGAACCTTCCCCTTAGCACTGCTTTTACAGTGTCCCACAAGTTTTGGGTTGTTGTGTGTTCATTTTCATTCGTTTCTATGCATATTTTGATTTCTTCTGTGATGGTTATTCATCAGCATGTTGTTCAACCTCCATATATTGGAATTTTTAATAGTTTTTCTCCTGTAATTGAGATCCAATCTTCCTGCATTGTGGCCAGAAAAGATGCTTGGAATGATTTCAATGTTTTTGAATTTAACAAGGCTAGACTGATGGCCCAGGATATGATCTATACTGGAGCAGGTTCCGTGTGCACTTGAGAATAAGGTGAAATTCATTGTTTGGGGGTGAAAGGTCCTATAGATATCAATTACATCTAAGTGGTATATTGTATCATTTAGAGTTTGTTTTTCCTTGTTAATTTACTGTTTAGTTGTTCTAGCCATAGGTGTGAGTGGGGTATTAAAATCTCCCACTATTATTGTGTTATTGTTAATTTCCCCTTTCATACTTGTTAGCATTTGTCTTACATAATGCGATGTTCCTATGTTGGGTGCGTATATATTTATAATTGTTATATCTTCTTCTTGGATTGATCCTTTGATCATTATGTAGTATCCTTCTTTTTCTCTTTTCACAGTTTTTAAAAAAATCTATTTTATCTGATATGAGTATTGCTACTCCTGCTTTCTTTTGGTCTCTCTTTGCATGGAATATCTTTTTCCAGCCCCTCACTTTCAGTCTGTATGTGTCCCTTGTTTCGAAGTGGGTCTCTTGTAGACAACATATATAGGGGTCTTGTTTTTGTATCCATTCAGCCAGTCTTTGCCTTTTGGTTGGGGCATTCAACCCATTTACATTTAAGGTAATTATTGATAAGTATGATCCCATTGCCATTTACTTTATTGTTTGGGGTTCAAGTTTATGCACCCTTTTTGTTTTTATGTCTAGAGAAGATCCTTTAACATGTGTTGCAGAGCTGGTTAGGTGGTGCTGAATTCTTTCAGCTTTTGCTTGTCTGTAAAGCTCTTTATTTCTCCTACATATTTGAATGAGATTCTTGCTGGGTACAGTAATCTGGGTTGTAGATTATTTTCTTTCATCACTTTAAGTATGTCCTGCCATTCTCTCCTGGCCTGAAGAGTTTTTATTGAAAGACCAGCTGTTACCCTTATGGGAATCCCCTTGTATTTTATTTGTTGTTTTTCCTTTGCTGCTTTTAATATTTGTTGCTTGTGTTTGGTCTTTGTTAATTTGATTAATATGTGTCTTGGGGTTTTTCACCTTGGGTCTATCCTATTTGGGATCTTCTGGGTTTCTTGGACTTGGGTGATTATTTCCTTCCCCATTTTAGGGAAGTTTTCAACTATTATCTCCTCAAGTATTTGATCATGGTCTTTCTTTTTGTCTTCTTCTTCTGGGACTCTTATGATTCAAATGTTGGGGCATTTAATATTTTCTAGAGGTCTCTGAGATTGTCCTCATTTCTTTTAATTCATTTTTCTTTTTTCCTCTCTGAATCATGTATTTCTAATATTCTATGTTTTACCTCACTAATCTAATCTTCTACTTCTGCTATTCTACTATTTGTTCCCTCTGGGATGTTTCTGACATCATATATTGCATTATTCATTATATATTGACTTTTAATTTCTTCTAGGTCCTTGTTAAACCTTTCTTGTATCTTTTCAATCCTTGTCTCCAGGCTGTTTATCTGTGATTCCATATTATTTTCAAGATTTTGGGTCATTTTCACTATCATTATTTGGAATTCCTTATCAGGTAGATCCCCTATCTCTTCCTCTTTTGTTTGGTTTGGTGGGCATTTATCCTGCTCCTTTACCTGTTGGGTATTCCTCTGTCTCTTCATCCTGTTTATATTGCTGTGTTTGGGGTGGCCTTTCTGTATTTTTGCAGTTTGTGGAGTTCTCTTTATTGTGGAGTTTCCTAACTGTGGGTGGGGTTGTATGGGTGGCTTGTCAAGGTTTCCTGATTAGGAAGCTTTGTCGGTGTTCTAGTGGGTGGAGCTGGATTTCTTCTCTCTGGAATGTAATGAGGTGCACAGTAATCAGTTATGAGATGTCAATAGGTTTGGAGTGAGTTTGGGCAGCCTGTATATTGAAGCTCAGGACTGTGTTCCTGTGTTGCTGGAGAGTTTGTGTGGTATGTCTTTCTCTGGAACTTGTTAGCCCTTGGGAGGTGCTTGGTTTCAGTGTATGTATGGAGGCATTTGATGAGCTCCTGTAAATTAATGTTCCCTGGTGTCAGGAGTTCTCTGGTGTTCTCAGGATTTGGACTTAAGCCTCCTGCTTCTGGATTTCAGTCTTATTTTTACAGTAGCCTCAATATTTCTCCATCTGTATAGCACCATTGATAAAACATCTCCTTTCAAAGACAATAGGCTGCCTTTCTGGGTGCCTGATGTCCTCTGCTGCCATTCAGAAATTTTTTTGGAATTTACTCAGTGTCCATATGTTCTTTTGATGAATTTGTGGGGTAGAAAATCGTCTTCCCATCCTATTTCTCCACCATCTTAAGACCGCCTCCCATTGTATTCCTGACATCACACCCACTGTATATGACATCACACCTACTGTATATGACATCACACCCACTATACATGTGACATCTCAAGCACTGTATCTATGACATCACACCCACTGTTTTAATGACATCATATCCACTATATATGACATCACACACACTGTTTATGACAACACAGGTGTATATCTGACATCACACCCACTATATGTGACATAACATCCACTGTATCTGTCATCAAACCCACTTGTATCAACGATATCATACCCACTGTATGTATGACATCACATCCACTATATGGATGACATCATATGCACTATATATGACATCACATCCACTTTTCATGATATAACACAACTGAATATATGACATCACATCCAGTGTATATGACACCACGTCCACTATGCATGTGACATCACGTGCACTGTATCTATGACATCACACCCACTATGTTTATGGTATCATATTCACTGTATATGACATCACACACATTGTGTTTATGACAACACAACCACTATATCTGACATCAAATACATTATATCTGACATTGCATCCACTGTATCTGTGTCATCAAACCCACTGTATCGATGATATCAAATTCACTGTATGTATGACATTGCAGGCACTGTATGTGACCGCTGGGAGCCACCACGGGAGATCCCACCCATGACAAGGTTATGCGGAAGAGAACTGTTAAGCAAGGCTTCAGGACTCAACGGTCTCCCTAGGCTTTCTTGAGCATCTACCCCAAACCCATAATCTGTCTGTTGTACTATTTCATGACTTTCACCAACTCCTCTGACATTAACAGGGGGCTACCCCGACTACCTTTCTCTGGAGAAAATCAGCTTAAGGCTATAGCTAATAAGTCTCCTGGACATGAGAGGAATATTTCCAATCAAAACCCCTCTGTTAGCATTCTAGCTTGCTTGGCAGGTATATCCAGACTCTTGCAGCTACGCATATGATTATTTACAGCCTCCCAACTGTGAGAGGCATGAGAAGGCTAAACCATAGAGCCTTTCAAAGAGTTAAAAGTTATTAGAGTAGTGCTGGTGTAAGATTTCATTATTGGGCCAATGCTTGTTGCTAAGTTCCCATATCTCTTATCCACTGTGCACCTGGGAGTGCATTAGTTAACATAGTTGGAAAGTAGGAAAAGCAAGTGTAGCCTTGAAATTAACCACATCAGACTTTTGAGCTAATTGGTTCATTCTTGTAACTCACTGCACCTTTGCTCCATGAGAAATGTAACTTGTTTAATACTTTCCGAGGCTGACATAGATTAGAAAAACAAAAAGAAAAACACTTTGAGGGAAAATAAGTTTTCTGGTTGAGCAGCCTTTATCAAAAGAGGGTCATAAAATGTCCACAGGCCTCCAAGGCCAGAAGATAATGTACACAATATTGTCTATGGGAAAGGTTTGCAGAAAAAAAAATCCTGGTTTTGATAAAGACAAAACAGATGTAATGTTTGGGCTGACTCTGTATGATGTTGCATCTTTCATTTCCCTCTATGTACAAGTAAAGGTATAAAAGACTCCTCTGGGGAAAAAAAAAAAGGGCCTTGGTCACTGAAGCAGCTTGGTCTCCCCACATCAATCATTTTCTGTCTCTCTCTCCCTCTCTTTTTCAGGCCGATCCCTTGGAGCATAGAGGTTCCCTGAATTCACTTTCCTGTCTAAGCTTCTAAGACTTTATTAGCTTTCTGTGTAAACCAAGGAACATCAGCCTTTTTCTTTCCTCTATTTTCTTATCTTTAACATTCTTTCCTTATCTCTCTCTAAATCATCTGCCAACGCCATTTTTCCTTCAGGTTCCCCTGGATCCTGTGGGGGCTGGACCCCAGCATGTGACATTATATGCGCTATACATAACATCACATCCATTCTTTATGACATCGCATCCACTGTATTCATGACATTACATCCAATGTATATGGCATCATATACAATGCATATGACATCATATCCACTATACATGTGACATCACAGCACCTGTATCTATATCATGCCCACTATGTTTATGACATCATATCCTCTATAAATGACATCATACAATGTGTTTATGACAACACAACCACTATATCTGACATCACACCACTATATCTGAAATTACATCCACAGTATCTGTGTCATCACACTCTCTGTATGTATGACATCACACCCATTATATGTATGATATCATATCCATTATATGTGACAACACATCCACTCTTTATGATATACCACGGTTTTTATGACACACAAACACTGAGAGGGATGCACACACTGAGAGAGACCCACACACACTGAGAGATAAAAATACACATTGAGAGACACACACATAATGAGAGATGTACACAGACAATGAGAGACACACACACACACAATGAGAGACACACACAGAGACACACAAAGTGAGATGCGACACCCACACACTGTGAGAGAGACACACACACTGAGAGACACACAGAGTGAGAGATACAAACACACATGTCGGAGATTCACTCGCACAAACACTGAGAGATAGACACATACACTGAGAGAGAGTCCCACAAAATGAAAGACAGAAACACACACACTGAGAGAGTCACACACACTGAGAGAGATGCACACACACATCCTGAGAGAGAGAAACACAAATGGAGAGAGACATACACATATTGAAAGAGGGACACATACAGAGAGAGACACATACACAGTGAGAGAGACACACGCTGAGACAGAGACACACACACATACTGCAAGAAAGACAAACACACTAAGAGAGGGAGACACACACACTGACAGACTGAGACACACACACTTAGAGAGAGAGATACACACATTGAGAGACACCCACCCACACGAGAGACACACAGAGACAGATACATCCAGAGAAAGTCACACACACTGAGACACACACACACTGAGAGAAACACACATTCTGAGATACAAACAGACACAAACACTGAGAGATACATAGAGACACACACAAAGAGACACACAGATGGAGAGAAAGACACACACACACAAAGAGAGGGAAACACACATTGAGAGACAGGCACACACAATGAGAGACACACATACAGAGAGATTCACACACACTGAGAAAGAGACACACACACTGAGAAAGATACATACAAGCTGAGAGAGACAAACACACACACTGACAGAAATTCACACACTGAGAGAGACACCAGCACTGTGCCAGAGACACACACACTATGACAGAGACACATACACTGTGAGAGAGACACACACATACTAAGAGACATCCCCCATATGGAGAGACACACAAAGACCCACACATTGAGAGACATACACAGACTGAGAGATAAATATACACACTTAGAGAAGCACACACAGACTGAGAGACACACACATACAGAGAGAAACACACACACACACTGAGAGAGACACACACAGTGTGAGAAAGACACACACTGAGAGAGAAACATACACTGAGACACACACACACTGAGAGATAAACATACACACTGACAGAAATACACACAATGAGAGACACACACAGACAATGAGAGGCACACACACACACTGAGAGAGATACACACATTGAGATACACACAGACACAAACACTGCGAGAGAGACAGAGACACACACAGAGACACACACTGAGAGATAGACCCACACATGCAAAGAGAGAGAAACACACATTGTGAGACACATACAGAGAGAAACACACACAACTGAGAGAGAGATACACACATACTGACAGAGAGAGACACACACATGCTGACAAAGAGAGACACACACATACTGACAGAGAGAGACACACACACAATGACAGAGACACACACACTGAGAGAGACATACACACACACAGACAGACACCAGGAGACACACACACAATTAGAAAGACACACACACACACACACACTCCAACTGAGAGAGAGACCTCCACAACCTAAGAGAGACACATCCACTGAGAGAGAGAGACATGGACACTGATAAAGAGACACATACGAACTGAGAGACACCAAAACACACAGACAGAGACACATACACACTGAAATAGAATCATACAAACTGAGAGATAGAAACACACACACTGAGAAACAAACACACTGTGAGAGAGACAAACACACATGAGCACTGAGAGAGAGGCACACAACAAGAGAGGGACACTCACAAATTGACAGACAAACACACATACACAGACACACAGAGACACACACTGGGAGAGAAACACACATGCACACACACTGAGAGAGAAACACAAACACACTAAGAGACACATATATACACACAGTGAGAGAGACAGGCATACACATTCAGAGACAGACCACACACACACACAGACATACAAAGACAAAGACACTGAGAGAGAGACACACACAAACACTGAGACACATACTGAGAGAGAAATACACATTGAGAGATACATAATGACACAAACTGAGAGAGACTCACACACTGAGAATGAGACAAACACACTGAGACATACACATACTGAGAGGGTCACACATACACAGAGATATACACACAACGAAAGACACACACATTCAGAAAGAGAGACAGACACAGTGAGAGACAAACACACACAAACAATAAATGGGATGGAAACACTGAGAGAGTGAAACACACCCTGAGAGATAGACCCACACAGTAAGACACACACACACACACACACACAATGAGAGAGAGACACACACACTGAGACAAACAAACACAGACAGCCACACATTGAGAGAGACACACAGACACACTGAGAGAGAGACACACACACACTGAGAGGTACACACATATATAGAGAGATTCACCAATGACAGAGACACACATACTGATAGATACACACACTGAGAGACAGACACTCACACGCTGAGAGAGAGACCCACACACACACAGACACACAGAGACCCAGACACTTAGAGAGCTGCTGCTGCTGCTGCTGCTAAGTCGCTTCATTCATGTTCAACTCTGTGTGACCCAGTAGAAGGCAGACCACCATGTTCCCCTCTCCCTGGGATTCTCCAGGCAAGAACACTGGAGGGGGTTGCCATTTCTTTCTCCAATGCATGAAAGTGAAACGTGAAAGGGAAGTCACTCAGTTGTGTCCGACCTTAGCGACCCAATGGACTGTAGCCTACTAGGCTCCTCTGTCGATGGGATTTTACAAGCAAGAATACTGGAGTGGGGTGCCATCGCCTTCTCCGCTTAGAGAGACACATACACACAAACAATGAGAGACAAACCCACACAGAGACACACACACTGAGAGACAAATACACACACATTGAGAGAGACACACATACACTGAGAAACACACATACACAATGACAGAGACCACACACACACAGACGCATAGACACTGAGAGAGAAACACACATACAGAAACACTGAGAGACACACACCCAGACACAGAGAGACACACACAATGAGAGAGAGAAACACACAATGGGACAGAGACACACAAAAACACTGAGAGAGACACACACACTGAGAGACACACACATATAGAGAGAGACACATGCACACACTGAGATACACAAATACACACTGTGAGAGAGACACACACAGTGAGAGAGAGAAATACACACTGAGAGATACATAAGGACACAAACTGAGAGAGAATCACATGTTGAGCAAACATACACATAATGAGACAGTCACACACACAGAGATACACACACAATTAAAGACACACCCATATATAGAGAGACACAAACACCCTGGCAGACACACACAGTGAGAGAGACAGACATACACACTGAGAGAGAGGCCACACACACTGACACTCAGAGACACAGACACTGGGAGAGAGACACGCACACACAAAACCTGAGAGACAAACACACACACAGACACACACAATGAGACAGAGAAACACACAATGAGAAAGAGACACACAAACACACTGAGAGAGTCACACACATGAGAGAGACACGCACAAACACACTGAAAAAGCCACATACACACAAACTGAGAGAAAGAGAGACCCCCACATACAGAGAGAAACACACTGAAATATAGACACGCACAAACACACTGAAAAAGCCACATACACACAAACTGAGAGAAAGAGAGACCCCCACATACAGAGAGAAACACACTGAAATATAGACACACACAAACACACACAAACACTGAGACAAACACACAGAAATTCACACAGACAGACATACAGACACACACTGTGAGAGAGACACACACACATGAACCCTGAGAGAGAGGCACACAGTGAGAGAGGGACACACACACACTGATAGACACACACAGAAAGAACTGAGACACACACACAGAGGCATACACATTGAAGTAGAAACACACACACACTGAGAGAGAGACCACACACACACAAACACAGAGACACAGACACTGAGAGAGAGAAACACACAAACACTGAGACACACACACAGAGACACACAAAATGAGAGAGAGACACACACAGTGAGACAGAGAAACACACAATGAGACAGAGACACACAAACACACTGAGAGAGCAACATACAAACACACTGAGAGAGCAACATACATGAGAGACACACAAACACACTCAAAGAGCCACATACACACAAACTGAGAAAAAGAGAGACCCACACATACAGAGTGAGACACACACACACTGAAATACAGACACACGAACTGAGAGAGAGAAACACACAGAAATTCACACACAGAGACTGAGAGACACACACTGTGAGAGAGCCAGCCACACATGCACACTGTGAGAGAGGCACACAACAAGAGAGGCTAACACACACTGACACACACACAGAAATACACAGACACACACTGAGAGACACACACACACACACAGAAGCACACACCCTGAGGTAGAAACACACACACACACAGAGACTACACACACACACAGACACACAGAGACACAGACACTGAGAGAGAGACACACACAAACACTGAGAAACATTTACAGAGACACACACAGTGAGACAGAGAAACACACAATGAGACTGGGACACACAGTCACACTGAGAGAGCCACACATACTGAGAGACAGACTCAAACAAACTGATAGTAAGACACATAGACACACTGAGAGAGAGACAGGCACACACAGAAGGAGAAACACAAACACTGAGATAGGGACGTTCACATTGAAAGAGAGACACACACACACTGGGAGAGGGAGACACACACACTGGGAAAGGGAGACACACATACAAAAAGGGAGACACACACTGACACAGAGAGACACACACACAATAAGAGACACACACATACACATGCACACTGAGAGACCCCCAAAACACTGAATGGGATGGAATCACTGAGAGACTGACACACTCTGAGAGAGACTCACACACTGAGAAAGACACACACACACACACACACACACACACACACTGAGAGAAATATACAGAGAGAGACACATCACACAGAGAGAGACACACAATCACACTGAGAGACACACACATACAGAGAGAGATACAACACACTGAGATACACAAATACACTGTGTGAGAGACACACACACTGAAACACACACACTGAGAGAGAGAAATACACACAGAGAGATACATAATGACACAAACTGAGAAAGCCTCACACACTGAGAGTGAGACACACACAAACTGAGAGGGTCACACACACACAGAGATACACACACCATGAAAGACACACACATACAGAGAGAGACACAGACACACGGAGAGACACACCCACACTCACTAAGTGGGAAGGAAACACTGAGAGAGTGTACACGCCCTGAGACAGAGACCCACACAGTGAGAGAGACACAGACACACAGTGAGAGACACAGACACACACTGAGACACACACACACACATACAGACACACATTGAGAGACACACACAGACACACATTGAGAGAGACACACAGACACATTAAGAGAGACACACAGACACACTGAGAGATACACACATATAGAGAGAGATTCACGCACACACTGAGAGAGACACACACACATACTGAGAACACACACAGACACTGTGAGAGAGACACAGACACTGAGAGAAACACACACTGAGAGAGAGAAATACACACTGAGAGATACATAATGACACAAACTGAGAGAGCATCACACACTGAGAGTGAAACACACACTGAGACAAACACACACATACTGAGAGGGTCACACACACACAGGGATACACACACCATGAAAGACACACACATATAGAGAGAGATACAGACACACTGAGAGACACACACACACTCACTAAGAGGGAAGGAAACACTGAGAGAGTGTACACACCCTGAGACAGAGACCCACACAGTGAGAGAGACACAGACCCACAGTGAGAGACACACACACACACTGAGACACACACACACACATACAGACACACATTGAGAGAGACACACAGACGCACATTGAGAGAGACACACAGACACACTGAGAGAGATACACAGACACACTGAGAGATACACACATATAGAGAGTGATTCTCGCACATACTGAGAGACACAAGCACACTAGGACACTCGCAGACACTGTGAGAGAGACACACACACTGAGAGAAACACACACTGAGCAAGACACAGAAACACTGAGAGAAATTCACACGACAGAGACACACATACTGATAGATACACACACTGAGAGAGAGACACTCACACACTAGAGAGAGAGAGACCCACACACACAGAGACATGCAGAGACCCAGACACTTAGAGAGAGCTGCTGCTGCTGCTAAGTCGCTTCATTCATGGTCAGCTCTGTGTGACCCCATAACAGGCAGACCACCAGGCTCCCCTGCCTCTGGGATTCTCCGGCCAAGAACACTGAAGTGGGTTGTCATTTCCTTCTCCTATGCATGAAAGTGAAAAGTGAAAGGGAAGTCACTCAGTTGTGTCCGACTCTTAGGGACCCAATGGACTGTAGCCTACTAGGCTCCTCCGTCAAAGGGATTTTACAGGAAAGGGTACTGGAGTGGGGTGCCATTGTCTTCTCTACTTAGAAACAGAGAGACACACACAAACAATGAGAGATAAACACACACAGAGACACACACACATATGCACTGAGAGAAACAGACACTGAGAGAGAGACCACACACACACACAGACACCGAGAAAGACACACACACACAGAAACACTGAGAAACACACACACAGAGACAGAGACACACACGAGGAGAGAGAGAAACACACAATGGGACAGAGATACACACTGAGAGAGACACCCACGCACTGAGAGACACATACATATATATAGAGACACACACACTGAGATACACAAATACACACTGTGAGAGACACACACTGAGAGAGAAATACACACTGAGAGATACAGAATTACACAAACTGAGAGAGACTCACAGGCTGAGACAAACACACATACTGTGAGGTGCACACACACAGATACACATACAATGAAAGACACACACATATAAAGAGAGACACAGACACACTGAAAGACACACATACTGAGAGAGACAGACACACCGAGAGAGAGGCCACACACACAGAAATAAAGAGACACAGACACTGGGAGAGAGGCACACACACACAAAACCTGAGACACACACACTCACACAATGAGACAGAGAAAAACACATAATGAGACAGAGACACACAAACACACTGAGAGAGCCACATACATGATGGACACACAAACACACTCAAAGAGCCACATACACACAAACTGAGAGAAGAGACCCACACGTACAGAGTGAGTCACACAACACTGAAATACAGACACACACAGTGAGAGAGACACACACACAGACACTGAGAGAGAGAAACACACAGAAATTCACACACACAGACAGAAAGACACACATTGTGAGAGAGACACACACACATGCACACTGTGAGAGAGGCACACAATGAGAGAGGGACACACACACACTGACAGATACACAGAGATTCACAGACACACAGAGACACACACGGAGAGAGACACACACACACAGTGAGCTAGAAACACACACACACTGAGAGACCACACATACCCACAGATATACAGAGACACACACTGAGAGAGAGGCACATACAAACACTGAGACACACACGCAGAGACACACACAGTGAGAGGAGAAACACAGACAAACACTGATAGAGAGAGACGCACATACTGAGATGGACAGACACAGTGACAGAGACACACACACACTGGAATGGAATCGCTGAGTGACACACCATGAAAGAGGGACTCACACACTGAGAGAGAGAGATACACACACACTGAGAGACACCCACATACAGACCCATAGAGACACACAGAGATACCCACATTGAGAGAGACACACACTGAGAAAGACACACAGACACACTGAGAGTGAGGGCATCACACACTGAGAGAGACACACTACCTGAGAGAGAGACACACACACACTGAGAGAGACACACACACACTGAGAGACACAAGCATACTGAGCAGGAGACACACACACAGTGAGAGACACATAAACACACTGAGAGTCACACACACAGAGAAACACAGAGACACACACAGTGAGGGAGAGACAACCACAAACACTGGGAGAAACCCACACACACTGACAGACACATACAGGGAGAAACCGACAGGTAGTGAGAGAGAGAGAGAAACACACAATGAGAGAGAGAAACACACAAACTGAGTGACACACACGGGAAAAGAGACTCACAGACACACGCTGAAAGAGACACACAGACACTGATAGCTACACACACTGAGTTAGAAATATACACACTGAGAGAAAGAAGCACACACACAGTGAGTGAGACACACACAATGATTGACACAAACACACTGAGAGAGACCTACCCAGTCTGTATTTATAAGACATAAATATACCCAGTGAGAAAGAGAAACACACAAACTGAGAGACACATGCACACACTGAAAAGGACAGACACACTGACAGAGAGACACAAACTGAGAAAGGGAAAACACACACACACAGACACACACACACTGAGAGAGATGCACACACCCACACTGAGAGACAGATGCACATACTGAGAGAGATATACATACCGAGAGAGGGAGAAACACACAGAGAGACACAGACCCCCTGAGAGAGAGACACACGCACTGAGACACACACACAGATACTGAGAGAGAGAGTTACACACACTGAGAGAGACACACATAGACACACACAATGAGAGAGACACACACATGGAAAGAGTCACACACACAAACTGAGACACACACATACACTGAGAGAGACACACACAGACTGAGGGACACCCAAACACACACACAGAGATGCACACACACCAAGAGAGAGACACACATACTGACATAGAGAGACATACACACTCACTGAGGGAGACACACACACACTGACAGCACACACACACACCCTTAGTGAGACACACACACACACTGAGATAGACCCCCACACACTGAGAGACAAACACACTGAGAGACAAACACACTGAAAGAGAGACAAACACACTGAAAGAGAGACAAACACACTGAAAGACACACACAGAGTCACTGGGAGAGATATACATAGAGACATACATACTGAGAGAGAAACCCACACACACTAAGAGAGACACACATACGGAGACACACACAAACACTGAGAGACACACACTGACAAACATACAGACAGTGACAGGGTTACCCACACATACAGAGAAACACACACACTGAGTCACCTACACAAACAAACTTAGTGAGCTGCACACACACTGAGATGGGCACAAACACACACTGTGAGACACAAACATACAGAGAGAGACACTCACACACTGAGAGAGACACTCAATGAGAGAGAAACATACACATAGAGAGAAAGACACATGAACACACTGAGAGTTACAAGCACACTGAGAGAGAAACACACTCACACTGAGAGACACACACAAACAGTGATGGGGATGCATTCACTGAGAGAGATATACACACTGAGAGATGCACACACACACACACACACACACACACACACAAACACACACACACACTGAGAGCCAAATGAAAACAGAGAGACACACACTGAGAAAGAGACCCACATAAACTGAGAGAGAGACACACACACTGAGATACACACACATTTACACACAGAAACACACACACAGTCACACACAAAGAGAGACCCACACAGACACACACTGAGTGACAGATGCACACACACTGAGACACAGCCACTGAGAGTGAGACACACAAACTTAGAAATATACACATTGAGAGAAGGAAACACACACAGTGGAAGAGACATGCACACACAGTGAGAGAAACACACAGAGAGACACACACAGACACTCACACAGAGAGAACCTTACACACTGAGAAAGAAAAAAACACACTGTGAGATGAAAAGACACACATACTGAAAGTGTTGCACACACTGACAGACACAAACATGGAGCAGTATTCACACACACAGAAATGCACACAGACACACTGAGCCAGACACACACAACACTGAGAGACACACACAGACACACACAAACTGATAGAGAGATCCACACACACTGAGAGAGATTCACACACACTGAGAGAAAAACAGACACTGAAACAGAGACACAGATACTGAGAAACAGACACACACACACTGAAAGAGACACAAATACACACTGAGAGACACCCACAGAAAGAGACACACAGAGACACACACACTTAGGAAAAGACACACACTGACACATACAAACACACACAGAGACACACATTGAGATAGAGACAAACACACAGTGAGAGACAGACATATGCAGAGAGAAAAAGACACACACAATGAGAGAGAGAGAGAAACACACACACACTGACAGACACACACACAGGGAGAAACATGCACAGAGAGCACACACTGAGAGCGAGACACACACACTCTGAGAGACAGACACACACACTGAGAGAGAGACATGCACACTGAGAGAAAGACCCACATACTGAGAGACACCCTCACTCAGCAAGAGACACACAGATACATACACATTTAGAGAGAGAAACACACACTGAGAGAGAGACACACATACAAAGTAAAAAGAGACACACAGAATAGAGAGACAAAAACACAGTATACAGAGAGAAACATACACACTGAGAGAGAGAAACACACACTGAGACAGAGACACACGCATATACTGAGAGTGAGACACAAAAACACTGTAAGACACCTACACACACACACACAGACAAACAGACACACACATTGAGAGAGAGACACACCCACACTGAGAGAGAGATATGAACACACTGAGAAAGAGACCCAAATACACTGAGAGACACACACACAAACTCACAGAGAGACAGACATGTTGAGAGAGACACACACACTGAGAGAGAGACACACAATCTG
The DNA here is from genome assembly GCA_917880005.1 of Nanger dama. Lineage (NCBI taxonomy): Eukaryota > Metazoa > Chordata > Mammalia > Artiodactyla > Bovidae > Nanger > Nanger dama. The sequence goes on from CAKJTW010000144.1 coordinate 174,387, forward strand.
ATAGAGAAACCTACACACTGAGAGAAACATACACATAATGAGAGGGATGCACACACTGAGGGAGAGACTCACATACTGAGAGTCACAAACACAGACACAGAGACGCGCACACACACACTTAGAAAGTGACACATACACACTGAGAGAGACACACAGAATGAGTGTGACACACACAGACTGAGAGTGAGACAAACACACTGAGAGACACACACACGCAGATGCTGAGAGACACACACACACACCAAAAACACATACACATTGAGAGACACACACAGAGATACACACAAACTGAGAGAGACCTACAGGCACTGAGAGAGATATACACACACTGAGACACACACACACACACACACACACACACACACACACACACACTGAAAGACATACAGAGAAATACAGAAACTGAGAGAGAGAGCCACACACACTAAGAGGTATACACAAACACTGAAAGAGAGACACACACAAACTCAGAGGGAGACATACACATAGAGACACACACACTTGGAGAGAGAAATAAGAACACACAGAGAGACACACACCCTGAGAGAGACACACACCTTGAGAGAGAGAAACACACAAAGATATATACACACACACACTGAAAGTGGGACACACACATACCAAGACAGACATATACAGACAGAGATGCACACACAATGAGAGGGAGAGAAACATACACACTGAGAGAGAAACACACATACACTGACAAACACACACACACAGAGGGAGAAACACATACACAGAGAGACAAACACACACTAAGAGAGACACACACACTCTGAGAGAAAAACACAACACACTGAGAAACAAACACACACTGAGAGAGACACATACACACACACACAGAGAAACACAAGCACAGAGACAAACACACTGAAACACACACATACTAACATACATACAGAGAGACAAACAATGTGAGAGAGACACACACTTGACAAATACACACACACACTTAGAGACACACACACTGAGAGGGAAAAATGCACAGAGAGACACACACACATTGAGAGAGAGACACACACACTGAGAGAAAGACACACACACAAACTGAGAGTGTGTGTGTGTATGTCTCTCTCTGTCTTTGCCTCTCATTGTGTGTGTCTCTCACTGTATGTGTGTGTCTCTCAGTGTGTGGTCATGGGTAGGTCTGTCTGTGTATCTCAGTGTGTTTATCTCTCTCCCAGTGTTTCCATCCAATTCAGTGTCTGTGTGTGTGTCTCTCAGTGTGTGTGATTTTCTCTCATTGTGTATGTTTCTCTCTCAGTATGTGTGTCTCTCTCTGTTTGTGTGTCTCTCTGTATCTGTGTGTCTCTCAGTGCATGCGTGTGTCTCTTTCAATGTGTGTATCTCTCTCTCAGTGTCTCTGACTGTGTCTCTTAATGTATGTGTGTCTCTTTCTCAATGCTTGTGTGTGTGTCTCTCAGTGTGTGTATCTGTGTGTGTCTCTGTCTCAGTATGTGCATCTCTCTCACTGTATGTGTGTGTCTCTCTCTCAGTTTGTGTGTGTCTCTAAATGTGTGTGTCTCTGTCTCACTGTGTATGTCTGTGTGCCTGTGTATATGTGTATGTGTCTCTCAGTGTGTGTGTGTGTGTGTGTCTCTCTCTCATTGTGTGTGTCTCTGTCTCTCAATGTGTGTATGTGTGTGTCTCTCTCTCAGTGTGTGTGTATCAATTTCAGTGTGTGTCTCTCTCATTATATCTCTCACAGTGTGTGTGTGTGTCTGTGTGTGTCTCTGTATGTGTCTGTGTGTGTCTCTCAGTTCATGTGTATCTCTCTCAGGGTGTGTGTGTGTCTCTTTCAGTGTCTGTATGTGTGTTTCCAGTGCGTTTGTGTGTCTATCTCAGTGCTTCCAACCTATTCAGTGTGTGTGTGTGTGTGTGTGTGTCTCAGTGTGTGTGCATCTCTATTGGTTTGTGTGTGTGTCTCTCAGTGTATTTGTGTCTCACTCTCAATGAGTTTTGCATATCTTAGTGTGTGTCTCTCTCAGTTTGTGTGGGTCTCTCTCTGTGTGTGCATGTGTGTGTATCTCTCAATGTGTGTGTGTCTCTCTCTCAGTGAGTGCATCCCTGTCACTGTCTGCGTGTGTGCCTCTCAATATGTGTGTTTCTCTCACTCAACGTGTGCATCCCTGTCACTGTCTGCGTGTGTTCCTCTCAATATGTGTGTTTCTCTCACTCAGTGTGCATGTTTCTCTCTCTCATGGTGTGTTTGTCTTTGTGTGTGTCTCTCTCTCAATATGTGTGTATCTCTTTCAGTGATTTTTTGTCTCTCTCTCAGTGTGTGTGTGTCAATATCAGTGTGTGTCTCTCTCAGTGTGTTTGTATCTCTCACAGTGTGGGTGTCTGTGTGTGTCTCTGTATGTGTGTGTGTGTCTCACTGTTTGTGTCTCTACCTCAATCTATGTGTTTCTGTGTGTGTGTGCCTCTCTTTCAGTGCCCGTGTCTGTCTCTGTGTATGTGTACCCTTCTCTTTGTGAATATCTCTCTCTTTCAGTGTGTGCATGTATGTGTGTGCATGTGTGTGTGTGTGTGTGTGTGTGTGTGTGTGTCTTGGGGTTTCCATCCCATTCAGTGTGTGTGTGTGTCTCAGTATGTGTGTCTTTCTGTCAGTGTTAGTGTGTCTCTCTAAGTGTGTGTGCTTCTCAGTATGTGTTTTTCTATGTGTGTGTGTGTCTCAGTGTGTCTCTCTCATGTGTGTGTGTGTGTGTGTGTGTGTGTCTTGGGGTTTCCATCCCATTCAGTGTGTGTGTGTGTCTCAGTATGTGTGTCTTTCTGTCAGTGTTAGTGTGTCTCTCTAAGTGTGTGTGCTTCTCAGTATGTGTTTTTCTATGTGTGTGTGTATCTCTCTCAGTGTGTATGTGTCTCTGTGTGTCTCTATGTGTATCTGTGTTCTCTTTCAGTATGTGTGTGTGTCTCTCTCAGTGTGTGTGTGTCTGTGTGTCTTTCTCTCGCAGTATAAGGGTGTGTGTCTTTCAGTGTGTGTGTCTTTCTCAGTGTTTCTGTTTCTCTCTCAGTGTGTGTGTGTGTGTGTGTGTGTGTGTGTGTGTGGATGTGTGAGTACTTCTCAGTGTGTGTGTCTCTCAGTGTGTGTATCACTCTCAGTGTGTGTGTGCTTTTGTCTCTCAGTGTGTGTGTTTTTGACTGTTTGTAAGATTCTCTCTCTCAGTGTGTGTCTCTCTCTGTGTTTTTGTCTCTCACTCTGTGTGTGTGTTTCTCTCTCTCAGTATGTGTGTCTCGGTGTGTTTGTCTCTCTCCTTCAGTTTGGGTGTGTGTGTTTCTCACTCAGTGTGTTTGTGTTTCTCAATTTGTATGTTTCTCTCTCAGTTTGTGGGTCTCTCTCTCATCATGTGTGTCTCTCACAAGATGTGAGTGTCTCTCTCCATGTGTGTGTGTCTCTGTGTGTATCTCTCAGTGTGTGTTTGTCTCTTTCTCTGTGTCTGTGTGTGCATGTCCCTAAGTGAGTTTCTGTGTGTGACTCAGTCTGTGTGATTTTATCACTCACTGTGTGCAACACTGCCAGTGTGTGTGTTTCTCTCAGGGTGTGTGTCTCTCTCAGTAAGTGTGGATCTCTCTCTCAGTGTGTGTCTCTAAGTGTGTCTCTCTTTGTGTCTCAGTTTATGCTCTCTCTCAGTGTGTCTGTTTCTCTCTCAGTGTGTGTATCTCTTTCAGTGTGTGTAAGTGTGTGTGTGTCTCTCAGTGTGTGTCTCTCTCACTGTGTGTGTGTCCTCCTCAGGGTGTGTGTGTGTCTGTCTCATTCTGTGTGTGTTACTTTGAGTCTGTTTGTGCATCTCTGTGTATTGTGTATGTGTCTCTCAGTGTGTGTGTGTGTGTGTGTCTTAGTGTTTGTGTATTTCTCAGTGTGGGTGTGTGTTTCTTTCAGTGTATCTGTGTCTCTGTCTGTGTTTGTGTCTGTGTGTGTCTCTCTCAGTGTGTTTGTGTCTCTCAGTGCCTGTGTATGTGTGTGTGTCATTGTTCTCTAAGTGTGTCTCTGTCTCTCTGTGTTCTCCCTCTGAGTGTGTGTCTCTCTCAGTGTGTGTGTGTGTGTCTCTCAGTGCTTTTGTGTCTCTCTCAGTGTGTGTGTGTACCTGTCTTTCAGTGTTTGTCACTCTCAGTATGTGTATTTCTGTCTCTCACTGTATGTGTCTCTCTCCATGTGTTTGTCTCATTCTCAGAGTGAGTCTGTCTCCCTCAGTGGTGTGTGTTTGTGTGTCTCTCAGTGTGTGTGTTTGTGTGTCTCTCAGTGTGTGGGGGTCTCTAAATGTGTGTGTGCTATCTCTCAGTGTGTGTGTCTCTCTCATTGTGGATGTGTTTTTCTCTCTCAGTGTGTGTGTCTTTCTCATTGTAGGTGTGTTTTTCTCTCTCAGTGTGTGTCTTTCTCATTGTGAGTGTGTTTTTTCTCTCTCAGTGTGTGTGTCTTTCTCATTGTGAGTGTGTTTTTCTCTCTCAGTGTGTGTGTGTGTGTGTCACTCTTTCAGCGTGTGTATCTCTATCTTATGTGTCTCTGTGTTTGTGTATTTCTCAATGTGTGTGTCTCTCTGTGTGTCTCTCGGTTTGTCTGTGTCTCTCTCACTGTGTATCTTTATCTTTCTCAGTGTGTGTGTGTGTGTGTCTCTCTCATTGTGTACCTCTCAGTGTTTGTGTTTCTCTCTCTCAGTGTGTGTGTGTGTGCCTTTCTCTCAGTGTGTGTCATCTTCCGTGTGTCTGTTTCTGTCTTTCACTGTGTGTGTCTCTCTTAGTGTGTCTGTTTATACCTCAGTGTGAGTCTCTCTCTCTCTCTCAGTGTGTGTGTCTCTATCTCAGTGTGTGTGCTTCTCTCTATATGTGTTTCTGTGTGTGTGTGTGTCCCTCTCTCAGTGTGTGTGTCTCTATCAGTGTGTGATTCTCCCTCTGTTTGTGTGTTTCTCACAGTATCTGTGTGTGTCTCTCTCTCAGTGTGTGTCTCTCAATGTGTATGTTTTCTTTGTGTCTGTGTGTGTATGTGGGTGTCTCACAGTGTGTGTGTCTCTCTCAGTGTATGTGTGTTTGTCACCCCCTCAGAGTGTGTATCTCTCTGTATCTTGTGGGTCTCTCCCTCAGTGTGTTTGTGTCTCTCTCTCTCTCTGTATCTGTGTGTCTCTCAATGTGTGTATCTCTCACTGCGTGTCTTCATCTTTCTCAGTGTGTGTGTGTGCCTCTCTTTCATTGTGTGTGTTTTTCAGTGTGTGTGTTTCTCTCAGTGTTTTGTGTCTCTCTTTTTTTGTGTGTGCCTCTCTCTCAGTGTGTGTGTGTGTCACCTTCAGTGTTTCAGTTTCAATCTCCCTCTATGTGTGTCTCTATCAGTTTGTGTGTGTCTAATTCACTTGTCTGTCTCTCTCTCACTGTGTGTGTGTGTCTCTCTCAGTATGTGTGTCTCTCAGTCTGTGTGTGTGTCTCTATCATTGCATGTGGGACTCTCTCTGTATGTATGTGTCTCTCAGTGTGTAATTCTCTCTCAGTGTGGTATGTCTCTCTCAGTGTGTATGTGTCTCTCTCAGTGTGTGTATCTCTGTGTGTGTCTCTGTTTCACTGTGTGTGTCTCTGTATGTGTGTGTGAGTCATTTTTTGTGTGTCCCTTTCAGTGTGTGTGTGTCTTTCAGTTTGTGTGTCTCTTTTGGCATTTGTGAGTGCATGTCTCTCAGTGTGTGTGTCTCTCTCAGTTTGTGGGTCTCTCTCTCAGCATATGTGTTTTCATCTCTCTCAGTATGTGTTGTCTTTCAGTTTGTGTGTCTCTCTTGGTATGTGTGAGTGCATCTCTCTCACCATGTGTGTGATTCAGTTTGTGTGTGTATCTCTCAGTGTGTGTATGTCTCTCTTTGTATGTGTGTGTCTTTCAGTGTGTGTGTGAGTCTCTTTCAATGTGTGTTTTTCTCTCACAATGTGTTTGTCTCTCTCTCAGTGTGTGTGTTTGTGTCTCTCATAGCCTGTGTGTTGCATTCTCATGTGTGTGTGTATCCGTGTGTGTCTTTCAGTGTGTGTGTGTGATTCTCTCCAGTGTGCATCTTTTTCTCTCACTGTGTGTGTCTCTCTCTGTGTGTGTCTCTCAGTGTTTGTGTCACTCTCTGTATGTTGTTTCTCTCAGTATGTGTGTCTATTTCAGTGTGTCTGTTTCTCAGTGTGGGTGTGTCTCTCAGTGTCTCTCTCAGTGTGTGGGTGTCTCTGGGTGTATCTCTCTCTTCATGTCTGTATGTGTGTCTCTCAATCTGTGTGTCTCTGTGTGTGCACCCCTCTCAGTGTGTGTATGTGTGTCTCTCAGTGTATGTGTCTCTCTCTGTCAGCATGTGTGTGTGTCTCAGTGTTTGTGTTTCCCTTACAGTGTGTATGTGTCTCTCAATGTCTGTGTGTCCCTCTCAGTGTGTGTATGTCTCTCAGTTTGTGTGTGTGTCTGTTTGTGTGTCTCTCAGTGTGTGAGTACATCTCTCTCAGTGTGTGTGTGTGTCAGTGTGTGTCTGTCTCTCTCACAGTGTGTGTGTCGCTCTCTCAGTGTGTGTGTCTCTGTGTGACTCTCAGTGTGTTTGTGTGAATCCATCACTCTCATTGTGTGTCACTCTCAGTGTTTCTGTGTCTCTCTCTCAGTGTCTCTGTGTCTTTCTTTGTATGTGTGTGTCTCTCAGTGTGGTGTCTCTGTCTCAACGTCTGTGTGTGTCTCTCTCAATGTGTGTGACTCTGTGTGTGTGTATGTGGTTGTCTCACAGTGTGTCTGTGTTTCTCTCTGAGTATGTATGTGTGTGTGTCACTATCTCAGGGTATATCTCTGTATCTTGTGGGTCTCTCTCTCAGTGTGTTTGTGTGTTTCTCATTGTGTGTGTCTCTCTATATATCTGTGTGTCTCTCAAAGTGTGTGTCTCTCTCCATGTGTATGTCTCTCTCTCAGTGTGTCTCTACCTCAGTGTGTGTGTGTCTCTCTCAGTGTGTGTGTCTGTGTGTGTCTCTCTATATGTGTATGTGTCTCCAAGTGTGTGTCTCTCTTTCAGTGTGTGTCTGTGTGTCTTGCTCAGTGTATATGTGTGTCTTTCATTGTGTGTGTCTCTCTCAGTGTTTTTGTCTCCCTCTCTAAGTTATGTGTGTTTCTCTCTCAGTGTGTGTGTGTCTCAGTTTGTGTTTCTATCTCTCATTGTGTGTGTGTCTCTCTGTTGTGTGTGTCTCTCAGTGTTTGCATCCTCTTCAGTGTATGTGTGTCTCTCAGAGTGTGTATGTCTCTATCTCAGTGTGAGTGTCTCTCTCTCTCCAGTGTGAGTGCCTCTCTCTCAGTGTTTATGTGCCTCTCTCTCTCACAGTGTGTGTTGCATTCTCAGTGTGTGTGTCTCTAGTGTGTGTGTGTGATTCTCAGTTGTATATTCTTCTCTCACTCTGTGTGTCTCTCTCTGTGTTTGTCTGTCAATCTCTGACTGTCTCTCTGTTTGTGTGACTCTGAGTGTGTGTGTATGTATCTCTCACTGTGTCGCTTTCTCTCAGTATGTGTGTTCATCTCTTTCATTTTATGTGTGTGTTTCTCAGTGTGCGTCTCTCTCAGTGTTCTGTGTCTCTGTGTTCTGTGTCTCTCTCTGTGTGGATGCCTCTCTCTCTCAGAGTGTCTCTTTCTGTCTCCCACTGTGTGTCTCTCTCTCAGTGTGTGTGTTTCTAATTCACTGTGTGTGTCTCACAGTGTGTGTGAGTATCTCTCTCAGTATGTGTATGTCTCTCAGTGTGTGTCTCTCTCATTGTGTGTGTCTCTCTCTGTATGTGTGTGTCTCTCAGTGTTTGTGTGTTTCTCTCTTAGTGTGTGTTTCTCTCTCAGCATGGTGTCTCTCTCTCAGTGTTTGTGTGTGTCTCTCTAGAGTGTGTCTCTGTGTTTGTGTCTTGCAGTGTGTGTGTCTCACTGTATTTGTGTGTGTGTGTCACTCTCTCAAGATGTATCTCTCTGTATCTTGTGGGTCTCTCTCTCAGTGTGTTTGTGTGTCTCTCAGTGTGTGTGTCTCTATCTGTATCTGTGTGTCTCTCAGTGTGTGTATCTTTCACTGTGTGTTTGTATCTTTCTCAATGTGTTTGTGTGCCTCTCTCATTGTGTGTGTGTTTCTCAGTGTGTGTGTCTCTCTCAGTATTTTGTGTCTCTCTCAGTATTTTGTGTCTCTCACTGACTATGTGTGTGCTTCTCTCTCAGTGTGTATGTGTTACCTTCACTGTGTCTGTTTCAGTTTTTCACATTGTGTCTCTCTCAGTGTGTGTGTTTCTAATTCAGTGTGTGAGGGTCTCTCTCAGTGTGTGTGTGTGTGTCTCTCTCTCAGTATGTGTGTGTCTCTCAGTGTGTGTGTGTGTCTCTTTGTGTGAATGTCTCTGCATGTGTGTGTCTCTCATTGTGAGTTTGTTTCTCTCCCAGTGTGTGTTTCTATTTCAGTGTGGTGTCTCTCTCTCTCTCAGTGTCTTTGTGTATCTTGGTCAATGTGTGTGTCTCTGTGTGTGTCTGTGTTTGTGTATGTGGGTGTCTCACAATGTGTGTGTGTCTCTCTCTCACTGTGTGTCTCTGTCTCATAGTGTGTCTCTCTCTGTTTGTGTCTCTCAGTGTGGTTCTGTCTCTCTCTCAGTGTGTGTGTCTCTCACTCAGTGTGTGTGTGTCTCTCTCTCTGTGTTTCTGTGTGTGTCTCTGTATGTGTTTGTGTCTCTCGGTGCCTGTGTGTCTCTCTAAGTATGTGTGTGTGTCTCTCTCAGTGTGTGTGTGTGAATCTCTCTCAGTATGTGTTTGTGTCTCTCAGTGTGTATGTTTCTCTATCAGTGTGTGTGATTCTCTTTCTCAGTTTGTGTGTCTCTCACTCAGTGTCTTTGTGTCTGTGTCTCTCTCTCTCAGTATGTGTGTGTCTCTCTCATTGTGTGTTTGTCTTCTCAGTGTGTATGGGTTTCTCTAAGTGTGATGGTATGCATCTGTCTAAGTGTGTGTGTGTCTCTCAGTGTGTGTAGGTCTCTCTCTTAATGTGTGGATCCCTCTCAGCATGTGTGTTTGTCTCAATGTATGTGTGTCTCTCTCAGTGTGTGTGAGTCTCTCTCCGTATCTTTGTGTCTCTGAGTGTGTGTTTGTGCCTCTCAGTGTGTGTGTGTGTGTCTCAGTGTGTGCATCACTCTCAGTGTGTGTCACACTCTCAGTGTATGTGTCTGTTTGTGTGTCTCTCAGTGTGTGTGTTTTTCTTTCACTGTGTGTGTGTCTCTCTTGGTGTGTGTGTGTGTCTCAGTGTGTGAATCTCTCTCAGTGTGTGTGTGTGTCTCTCACTGTGTGCATGTCTCTCTCAGTATTTTTGTTTCTCTCAGTGTGAGTGTCTCACTCTCAGTGTCTATATGTAGTGGATATAATGACATAAATATAGCAGCTGTGATATCATAAATATAGTGGCTATTATGTGTAGTGGATGTGATCTCATATAAAATGGATGTGATGTCATATACAGTATACAATATGTATACATATATGTATACAGTATGTATAATGTCATATACAAGAATGTGATGTCATATATAGTGGATGTTTTGTCATTAAGACAATGGGTGTGATGTTATAGATACAATGGATGTGAAGACATAGATACAGTGGTTGTGATGTCACAGTTACAGTGGCTGTGATGTCACATGTATAGAGAATGTGATGTCATATACCATGGATGTGATGTCATATATAGTGGTTGTGATGTCATGAATACAGTGGATGTGATCTCATAAATACAGTGGTGTGATGTCATAAAGCGTGGATGTGATGTCCTATATAATCCATATAATGTCATATATAGTGGCTTTGATGTCATACATACATTAGTTTTTATATCATTGATACAGTGAGTGTGATGACACAGATAATTTGGATGTGATATCATATATAGTGGATGTGATGTCATGAACATAGTGGGTGTGATATCATAGATATAGTGGCTTGATTTCACATGTATAGTGGATGTGATGTCACATACAATGGATGTGATATCAGATATACTGGTTTTGTTGTCAAAACAGAGTGGGTGTGATGTCATATGTAGCGGATATAATGTCATAAACATAGTATGAGATCATAGATACAGTGGCTATGATGTCACATGTATAGTGGATGTTTTGTCATTCCTACAGTGGGTGTGATGTCATAGATAGAATGGGTGAAATGACACAGATACAGTGGCTGTGATGTCACCACTATAGTGGATGTGATGTAATATACAGTGAATGGGATATCAGATATAGTGGATGTGATGTCAGATAGTGGTTATGTTGTCATAAACACAGTGCCTGTGATGTCATATATAGTGGATACAATGTCATAAACATAGTGGGTGTGATGTCATAGATACAGTGGCTGTGATGTCACATGTATGGTGGATGAGATGTCATATACAGTGGATGTGATGTAATATATACTGCATATGTTGTCATACATATAGTGGGTGTGATGTTATAGAGTGGGTGTGATATCATCAATATAGTGGATGTGATGACAGAGATACAGTGCATGTGATGTCATATATAGTCGACGTGATGTCAGATATAGTGGTTGTGTTGTCATAAACACAGTGTGTGTGATGTCATATATAGTGGGCATTTTGTCAAAAACAGTGGGTGTGATGTCATACATACAGTGGCTATGATGTCACACGTATAGTGGATTTGATGTCATATACAGTGGGTGTGAAGTCTAAATAGAAGATTTGGTGCACTCACATAAGCATCTGGGAGGCAGGATGGTCAATAAGAAATAGGACAGTTATAGAGGTATCCCTCCTTCATGGCTGAACCGACTGCCTGAGTGCCATGTCCACCAGGCTCACCATGGCCTTAGCAGTTGTAACTACTCACAAACTGGAAGCAGTATATATTATGATGAAAGTAACACAGGTCACAGGCTTAAAAGCCTAGCTCTACAACTCAGTAACCAAGGCAATTCTCTCAGTTCTCTTCCACTCATTTTCTACCACTGAAAAGGAAAGGCTCCACTCCTCTGCAGATTGGATCACCCAACCAGTCCATCTCTCTCCTCCACCTCTTGATAACAATGCCCCCTCCCAACGGAGCCCCAGGGCCAGGAGCAGGCAGGTCCGTCCAGGGACCCTAGGGGTTGAAGATTCGAGCCGCCCACCCCTCGTGTCCATGGGTCCCGGCAGCGGCCAGCTCTGAAGACTGGCGTCCAGCATCCAGAGACCACCAGGGCAGCTCACCAAACAGTCCCTTTGAATCTTTGTAGGCACCCAGCTCCCTTCCTCTGTCCTGCCTCCGCCTGCACTGCGGTGACGGTGCACTTGGGTTCAGGGGACCTGCGTCAGCTCCAGGCTGGTGGGACTACCCAGATCCTCCAGGTCATTGGGCTATGGGCAGCGAGAGACCAGGGCGCCCAAGATGGGCGGCCAAGACTAGTTGTGATACTCGCGCGCCATCTGGCGGCCATCTTGGGAACTGCCGCCGAGGCTTCTCGTGCCCAGGTTAGCCATTTCCAAGCGTTGATGATCGCATTTCCTGATAAGCACGACAAGGCAATCTCGCGGCTGCCGGAAAATGCGGCGTGTGCAGGCACACAGGCGCCGGATGTGAACGCGCAACCTCACGGGGCATGCACCTGCAGGCGCACGCAGGATGGCCTCACATTTGAGAATGTGTCTTCCGGATCAGTAGAGCCTTCCACCCTGGGGAATGCACTGCTCACCAAGGTCTCTGGGGGAGCCGCAAACCAAGAATCAGCCTCTGGACAGGAAGGGGCCATCGGCGGGCCCCTGTCTGCAGCCTCCTACTCACAGCCCCGCACCCTGCCTCCTGCCTGCTCCCAGAACATAGGACTAGTGTGGGGGAGTGGGACAAGGAGACGGGTGCCTGTGCTTCTCAGCAGGCCACCATGCCCTGGACTCAAGGTGGAAGACAGTGCTGCCAGCCTTTCCCCGCCTCTGAGGAAAGGGAGCTGTGGAACTCTTGCTGGCCCACCCTCCTTTCCTCAGACATCACACCACCGCCCCTGCATGCCCAGACCCGGGCTGGCCGCCATTGGCCAGCAGGGGTAGACTGATCTCAGGAAGGTGGGCAAACACCCAAGCCCTGAAATCCTGCACCACAATCCTGACAGATGCCTTTGACCTCAGAACAGAACGTTTCTGTGGCTGGCTGGTCTTTGGGATGGCACACATGATCTCTGAACCATCTGGGTGCCTGGAGCCTGCACGGAGCTGCCAGGGATCTTTCAGCCTGGCGTCCTACCTGCTGTTCCTGCTCTCCCAACACATCCAATCCACTTATTCCTGGGGGCTTCCTGAAGTTCCTGGGGACCCAACCAGCCACAGTTCCTTCCCACAAGTCCCTGTCCCCCAGCTCCTCCAGCCCAGGGTGCAACACAGACCATCTTGGACACTACTGGGACCACACTGCAGTGCCAACTCAGGGTACAAGGCCACTGTCACTCCCTCCACTCCTGGCACCCATCCTCTCCACTGTCCAGAGCAGAGACGAGACTCAGCTCAAACTTTCAGGAAACGTTATTGAAAATGCAATTATATACACTACATATGACATCACATCCACTGTGTTAATGACAACACAACCACTATAGCTGACATCACATCCACTGAATCTCTGTCATCACACCCACTGTATTGATGATATCACTCCTATTATATGTATGGCATCACACCCAATATATGTATGACATCATATGCATCATATGTGACATCACCGCCACTCTTTATGACATTCAGTTCAGTTCAGTTCAGTCGCTCAGTCGTGTCCGACTCTTTGCAACCCCATGAATCGCAGCTCACCAGGCCTCCTTGTCCATCACTAACTCCCAGAGTTCACTCAGACTCACATCCATCGAGTCAGTGATGCCATCCAGCCATCTCATATTCTGTCGTCCACTTCTCCTGTCCCCAATCCCACCCAGCATCAGAGTCTTTTCCAATGAGTCAGCTCTTCGCATGAAGAGGCCAAAGTACTGGAGTTTCAATATTAGCATCATTCCTTCCAAAGAACACCCAGGGATGATCTCCTTCAGAATGGACTGGCTGGATCTCCTTGCAGTCCAAGGGACTCTCAAGAGTCTTCTCCAACACCACAGTTCAAATGCATCAATTCTTCAGCACTCAGCCTTCTTCACAGTCCAGCTCTCAAATCCATATATGACTACTGGAAAAACCATAGCCTTGACTAGATGGACCTTTGTTGGCAAAGTAATGTCTCTGCTTTTGAATATGCTATCTAGGTTGGTCATAACTTTTCTTCTAAGGAGTAAGCATCTTTTAATTTCATGGCTACAGTCACCATCTGCAGTGATTTTGGAGCCCCCAAAAATAAAGTCTGACACTGTTTTTCCACTGTTTCTCCATCTATTTCCCATGAAGTGATGGGACTGGATGCCATAATCTTTGTTTTCTGAATGTTGAGCTTTAAGCCAACTTTTCCACTCTTCTCTTTCACCTTCATCAAGAGGCTTTTTAGCTCCTCTTCACTTTCTGCCATAAGGGTGGTGTCATCTGCATATCTGAGGTTATTGATATTTCTCCTGGCAATCTTGATTCCAGCTTGTGTTTCTTCCAGTCCAGCGTTTCTCATGATGTACTCTGCATATATGTTAAATAAGTAGGGTGACAATACTTGACGTACTCCTTTTCCTATTTGGAACCAGTCTGTTGTTTCATGTCCAGTTCTAACTGTTGCTTCCTGACCTGCATATAGGTTTCTCAAGAGGCAGGTCAGGTGGTCTGGCATTCCCATCTCTCTCAGAATTTTCCACAGCTTATTGTGTTCCACATTATTATTATTATTATGACATGACACCACTGTATTTATGACATCACACTCACTGTATTCATGACATCACACCCACTCTATATGACATCACATCCACTATACATGTGGCATCATGGCCACTGTATCTATGACATCATACCCACTGTGTTTATGACAATACAACCACTATATCTGACATCACATCCACTGTATCTGTGTCATCACACCCAATGCATGTCTGGCATTACACCCACTATATGTATGACATCATATGCTCTATATATGACATCATACCGACTATGTTTATGACATCATATCCACTGTGTTTATGACAACACAACCACTCTATCTGATATCGCACCCACTCTGTGACTTCACATCCACCAACGCTGACTGAAACCATTGAAGACAGGGAATGACAACACAGAGAAGAACTTCTAACATCCACTGGAGATCACAGTCCTGGCCCTACTCCTCCTAATGAGGTGCCCTCCCTCCCCTCACACTCTTCCTTTCCAAGGGCCTTGTGCATGATGTCTTGCCAGGATGGTGGGTGCTGGCAATGCCTGATCCCTCCAGGGCAGCCCCTCCCACTCGGGCCCACATGCCCTATGATGGGCACAGGACTGTCACACAGAAGGGCACGCTGTACCAAGCACAGGACATGGAGTCTCGAGGAAGCACAGGGTGGTCCAGCAGAGCACAGATCCTGGGGGTCCTCCCAAAGCCCCACTGGGAAGCCCTGATGCAGATCTTCTTTCCTGAGGTCCTTGGGTGTGCATTGGCCAAGCCCTCATCCATCCCCTCCTTCCCACCGGCTCCTGGAAATGGGTTGAGGTGTCTCTGCACCATGGTTAGTGGCACTGCTCAGAGAAGAACACACACATCTCCAGGAGAGCAAGCAGAACTGGGCCTGAATCTGCACCAGGAAATCACACACAGCTGAGGACCTGGGACCACAGCAGGTAGGGTCTTGGCTGGCGCTGAAGCTCAGGATACGTGGCAGGACCAAGGATTGGCTGACCAGATAGGTGGAGACACCCAGCCTGGATTCATGGGTGCCTCAGGGCTCTGCGAGGGGTCAGGGGAAATGGATGATGGCTTGGGGGTGTGTGTTTATGGGGAGGGGAGAAGAGCTGGGGCAGGGAGGGGTTCCTTGAGACTTGGGTTACTAAAGGGCCTACAGGGGCACATCTGGACTTCCCAGGACAGGGAGCAGCCTGCCCCAGGGGAAGCAACAGTTAGAACTGAACATGGAACAACAGACTGGTTCCAAATAGGAAAAGGAGTACGTCAAGGCTGTATATTGTCACTCTGCTTATTTAACTTATAGGCAGAGTACATCATGAGAAACGCTGGACTGGAAGAATCACAAGCTGGAATCAAGATTGCTGGGATAAATATCAATAACCTCAGATATGCAGATGACACCACCTTTATGGCAGAAAGTGAAGAGGAACTAAAAAGCCTCATGATGAAAGTGAAAGAAGATAGTGAAAAAGTTGGCTTAAAGCTCAACATTCAGAAAATGAAGATCATGGCATCCGGTCCCATCACTCCATGAGAAATAAATGGAGAAACAGTGGAAACAGTGTCAGACTTTAGTTTTGGGGCTCCAAAATCACTGCAGATGGTGACTGCAGCCATGAAATTAAAAGACACTTACTCCTTTGAAGAAAAGTTATGACCAACCTAGATAGCATATTCAAAAGCAGAGACATTACTTTGCCAACTAAGGTCTCTCTAGTCAAGGCTATGGTTTTTCCAATAGTCATGTATGGATGTGAGAGTTGGACTGTGAAGAAGGCTGAGTGCCGAAGAATTGATGCTTTTGAAATGTCGTGTTGGAGAAGACAGTACTTTGGCCACCTCATGTGAAGAGTTGACTCATTGGAAAAGACTCTGATGCTGGGAGGGATTGGGGGCAGGAGGAGAAGAGGACGACAGAGGATGAGATGGCTGGATGGCATCACTGACTCGATGGACGTGAGTCTGAGTGAACTCTGGGAGTTGGTGATGGACAGGGAGGCCTGGCGGGCTGCGATTCATGGGGTCACAAAGAGTCGGACACGACTGAGCGACTGAACTGAACTGAACTGTAGGGGTGAAGGAAGCCCAGGCACCATGACATGGCCCTTAACATCTCTCAGGCCAGTGTGGGCAGCAGCTGTTTGCAGGCACCCCTCACCTAGGCTGGGGCTGGCCACTCAGGGCTGTTCCCAGTTGGCAAGCTTTGGGCATGACCTTGGCATTGGCAGCTGGTGAGTACTACTTCCCCAGGTGAGTCTCAGGTCTCCAGTGACCAAGCTCAAACCTAAGCAGAACAAAACAGCCCTCCCTCCTGCCAATGAATTCTCTTCCTCCTCCTCTTCTTCCCTCTCCTCCTCTTCTTCCCTCTCTTCCTCTTCTTCCCTCTCCTCCATGCCCCTCCTCCTCTTCCTCCTCCTTCCACTTTTCCTCCTCCTTCTCCTTTTCCTCCTTTGGAACACAAGTTTATACCATGCACACCCACTCACAGCAAAGCCAGTTGTGGGGTACTGGCCCACCATGTACCCAGGGCCCTATCATCTCCTCACAGTCTTTGCTGCCCTTGTCCCTACAGTCCTTCCAGGCTGCGGAGGCTGGGGTAGGGGAAGGTTGCTTGTAGACTGGTGCTGGGTGCCATGGGCCTTTGGGTCCTCTGCCCTCAATTGTGGAAAGGCTCTAGGGTGCTGCCTTCCTGGGGACTCCCTAGGACAGTGTATATGATCCTGAAGATAGGCTGGATCCTGTGGTCTCCCCCACCGGAGCATCTCCTGTGTGCCCCACAGCTCTTCCTTGCCAGCGCTGGCTCCTTGTGGCAGAGATGGCCTCCAGAGAGGCTCCTCTAGGCCCCACTTGGCCTGGGGGCTCATCAGCATTGGTAGCTCAGAGCCCACAGGGTGGGTGTTTCCAGGTAGCCAGGAGCCAGGGCCAATGCCAGAGCCCCCAACTACACCTTCTTCAGCCTGTACTATGTAGGGGTTTCTGTCTGAGGTGCAGGCACCCATTTTGCTGCACATGACGGTACCCTGCTTGGGCCTCCTGTGCCTCCCTGAACTGATTTTGGCTTAGTTGGTGGAGCACCTTTCAGCTGGTAGAGGCTGAGGGGGCTGGGCCTGGCTTCCCTGCCCCTCTGCCCCACTCAAGGCCCCCACTGATTGTGTAGACTGCCCTTCTTCAGCCTCTGCTATGTACAGGTCTCTGTCTGAGGTGCAGGCACCTGTTTTGCTGCACATGACGGTACCCTGCTTGGGCCTCCTGCACCTCCCTGAACTAATTTTGGCTTGGTTGGTGGAGCACCTTCCAGCTAGTAGAAGCTGAGGGGGCTGGGCCTGGCTTCCCCTGCCCCCTACCCCACTCAAGGCCCCTGCTGTTTGTGTGGACTGACTCTTCCCCCGTTACACTTTTTCTGTTGCCTGCTAGCAGAGAGTGTGCTGGATATGTTGAGCCTGTGCTTCCTGGGCCTTGGGGTGGTTCAATGGCTCCAGCCCTCTCTCTCGTTCCCCCGACTCTTCTACTGTCAGCTGGGCCTGGGCTTTGCTGGAGGCTGGTTCTCGGCCCTAGGAAATAACGCCTGGCTGTGGCCTTCCTCCCCAGTGTCACAGCTGGAGGACAGCCACTTGCACTTCAGAAACGGGACGAGTTCTTCCTGGATGGTCTGAGTGCTGCTCTCAGCAAATGTCCCTGCCTGCACCATGACCTGAGGGATCAGGACATTGTCTTCTGATGCCCTGCAGACACTTTCTGTTTGACTCTGGTTCTCCTCGGTCACTGCCATGGTGGTCTCACACTCCTCTTCATCTTGAATGAGCTTCATTAACTGCAGGAAAGTGGGCACACACTCTCGCTGATCCAGTAGCTCGAGCTTGCCCTGGAGGGCAGTGGTCATGGAGGCTCGGGCTAGGATGTGTTTCAGGCAAGTCGTGTCTGCGCTTCTCACTGACAAGGGCCTGTGCTGCACGGCTTTCTGAATCAGGGGCACTAATCATACCAAAAAACAGAGATAGTCTCTCCAGACTTCTGAAAGGTCTGGACTATCTTAAACTGTGAAGTTCTATGGTCTTCTTTATCCTCAAAGATCTGCTTCAGGGCCTCCAGGCACTCCTTCACTGTCATGGAGTCATTGCTGGCCCTCAGCACCTGCATGATGGGCTGGACAGGGCTGCAGAAGCTCTCCAGCAGATGCCGCAGCTTCTCAGTCTCAGACACCTGCCATAGCTGCATCATCTCAGTCACCTGCTCTAGCCAGGTTTCAAAGCTCTCTTCACCTGGGCCTGGGAGAGTTTCCCAAAAATGTCTTGAGTTTTTGGTACCACAGGCTTTCTTTCAGAAGCTGCAAGACTGGTTGCCTGACCTGAGACACACCCTCTGGATTTGCACCCTCAGAGTGAGTGCTGTACTGCAGGGTTTTGGCCACATGTACCATTCTTCAGCCCTCATCTTTTAGGAAGTCCTTCAGTCTGTTGATAAATTCCTCATCTGGCCTATGGGGTTTTACCACCACTTCCCAGGTACCTCCCTTTCTTAGGATCTGGCTGGGTACTGTAGCATAGTTGATGGTGTCCAGTCAATTCAAGGAAAACTGCATTAGTGTGGTCTTCCCTTCTGAACACTGTGCCCAGCACCCTGTAGGTGCAGAGGGACTCTAAGCCTCTCCTCAGGGTCTCTTTAATTTCTGCCTCACTACACTCAACAGGGATCCCCATGATTAGCAAGGCCTTCCTAGGGTCCAGGTTTGTTCCTCTGCACCAAACTTCCAACAGAGTCACAGCCATTGCTCCCACTTTCTATGGACTGGTCTAATACTAAGTGCAGTAATCAGCTCATAAAGTGTGAGCTCACAAGGAGTTTTGGGTCAATGCCAAGTACGAAGGCAGAATCATCTCTGTTTTCCACAGCCTATAAATGAAAATGCAGTGGGAACATCATTAATGCCCACCCTCCCAACCCCCACCAAAGCCCCTCCACTACCCCCCTTCCCTTTCTGGTCACAGGGATTTAGCCCCTGCTTCCCAGGGCTTCATTAGTCATTTGATGGAGGGGTTTCTTTAGGGCCCAGCTTCCCCCACCTTATCCCCTCCCTGCTGACCCCTGCTTGCTGTGGGCTCCTCCTCAAAGTTCCAGGACTCTGCTGTGTATCCTGGAGGTGCCTGTGGTGAAAAGGCCAGAGGTAGGAGGCAGGGCCCACCAAACCCTCCAAGCAGGAGAGGTGATGTGTGCGTGTGTGTGTGTATGTGTGTGCGTGCGTGCACACATACCCATGCCGTGGCTTTGGGCTGTGCTGTCCCAGGGCACCTGGTACCCACTTCTCTGGGTCAGAGGTTAGAAGATGAAGAGGTCCAGTTCCCTCCTTTCTCAGAAAATGCCTGACAGATGAGAAAGATGACTGGAGCTCTGCACAAGGCAATGAAACTGGTGGGTGAAAAGAACGTGTGACAAGCTGTGGTGTTGCCATGGATACTGAGAACAGCATGGGCCGTGAGTTTCCATCACAGAGGGGTGTCATGTGGTAGGTAAGGTTAAGGAGCAACAGGTGATGTCACTGGCCTCTAACGAAAGAAGTATCCTTTGTTGGGGAGGAGGGAAGATGGGGGTGGGGAGCAAGGACCAAGAGCTGAAAACATGAGCTTATGTTTTCCAGCTGTCTGGAAGCTAGAATCAGAGGCAGAAAAGGGACCCAAAAGGGTCTCCACTGCCACACTGCAGGAACAGGCGACTCTGACCCTAGGTGTGACCTACCCTGTAGACTGTAATCCTTGGCCGGGCAACAGCGGCCCTCCTGCTTTTTGCCAGGACGTCTCCCACCTCACAGCTGTTCACCACACTGGTTAGGGATCCAGTTGTAGTGCGGATGCTAGAATTCCACCCACAGGCAGCGCCAGAGCTGCCCGCCAGCGCTGTGCACAGGAAGTTCCTAGTGCTGGGGTAGTGGACACTGCTTCATTGGATCTGTTCCAGGCAAGGCCAAAGTTCTGCTTCACAAGCCCCTACTCCGGCTGTGCCAATTCTGATTCTACGGAAGTGCTCACAAGCACTCTGCTATAAGGATATGAGAAACTGCTTAAGTGGTATTCAGCGCTAGTGCAGTTACAATTATTGCTGCAGTGGGCACGCTTAGTCACGTCCGACTCTTACCGACCCCATTCACCATAGCCCACCAGGCTCCTATACCTATGGGATTTTTCAGGCAAGGATACTGGAGTGGGTTGCTCTTTCCTCTTTCAGGGGGTCTTCCCGACCCAGGGATTGAACCCACATCTGCCTGCATCTCTGGCAGATTCTTTACTGGCTAAGTCATGAGGAAGCCCTCAATTATTATTACTCTGCCCTCAATTCCACCCCTCTCTCTTAAATCTTAAAGTGAAAGAAAGAAAGTGAAGTCGTTCAGTTGTGTCTGACTCCTTGCAACCCCATGGACTGTAGCCCACCAGGCTCCTGCATCCATGGAAATGTCTAGGCATGAGTACTGGAGTGGGTTTCCAGTTCCTTCTCCAGGGGGTATTCCTGGCCCAGGGATCGAACCCAGGTCTCCCACATTGCGCGCAGACACTTTACTGTCTCAGCCACCAGGGAATTCCAACCATAATCCTTAATCTCCCTGCAATGCAGGAGACCTGGGTTCCATCCCTGGGTTGGTAAGATCCCCTGGAGAAGGGAACAGCTACCCACTTCAGTATTCAGGCCTGAAGAATTCCATGGACTGTATAGTCCATGGGGTCGCAAAGAGTCCAACGCGACTGAGCGACTTGCGCTCCCTCACTCGCTCTTAAACCTTGCCCTGGCTGCCAAGTCCCACCTCCACTGAAGCACAACGGATGCTAACTTAAGCCCCACCCCTGACGCCTAGCCTCCTGGCATGTTTGACTTAGATCGCCACCAAGCTCCACCCTGTCCAAGTCCGGCCTCCACGAGGCCCCACCCCCAACTGAGCTCAGTCCCTGATGCCAAGCCCCACCCTGATGGACGTTCAATCCCTGCACCCACGAAGCCCCACGCCTTCCCCAACCCCCTACTCAAGTCCCATTCCTAACAAAGCCTCACCACTACCTAAGCCCGATCCCTGCCCCCACTCAAGCCACATCCAACCTCGTCACAAGCACAATGCATGTCCTAAGCCCTGACCTCACTCAAATCCAACTACTGTCCCCAAGCCTCCACCTTCATTTCCCTGTGGTCCCTGCCCTCACCCAGGCCCACCTTCCTAAATCCCTCCACCTCTTCACACACTCTCTACCTCAAACACCCCTCATTCCAGAGCGGGAATATGTCTGGTCAGTGGAAGTTGGTAGAGGCCAGGGAGAGAAAGGGCTGAAGCCACTTTCTCTCCAGGGTAAGGCCAAGAGCTACCAATCCTGATCGCCATGGCTGTGAGCAGGGTTAGGTGTGAAAGAGGTCCCCCTGCAATTCCGAGGCTGGTCAGAATGTCTGGAAATGGCATGGTACTGGTGCACGACAGGCCTAATAAACAGCATGGTCCTGGTGCACCCCTAGGCCTAATATAGTGGGATCCCACTTCCAGGGGAAACATGTAGCCACCAACCCCTGGGATGCCAAGAAAGATGGCAAGGGTCATTGTGGGGATTCCCATGCGGTTTGGGTTATGCTCTGTGTCCCAGGCCCTGACCAGTACCCACTGGAGATGCCTACAGGTCAGAGTGCCTGATCAACACAACCACGATGCATCTGTCACTGCTGCTGCTGCTGCTGCTGCTGTTGTGGTACACACAGTCCAGGAGCTGGTGGTGGGAAGAGGTTGTAGAGTGACAGATCCTCCCACCTCCCCTATACACCCGTTCCGCTCCCCCCCCTCCACACACAGCTGCACACGACCCACTCACAGCTGTGCCATAGCAGCATGGCACCCCGCCCTGCCTCGACAGGGGGAGACCTCACCCTGCCCCACCCCAAGGACACCCCTGGTCCTGCTGTACCTGGGAGGACAGATTTGGAGTTCAACTAGGGGCACGTTGCACTGCAGAGCTGGACAGAGTCCAGCCTCGGATTTGCTGGAAGGTTACCCACCCCTGGCACATCAGACCCAGCCATAAGCCCAGCAGTCACCATGGCTCTCTTTGGCAGGGCTCTTCCACATTGGACAGGAGCTGCGGTGTGACAGTTGCCAGTCGTGCTCTCCATTTGCATATTCCAAGGGCTCAGCTCAGTGCTGGGTGGAAAAGCAAAGCCTCAGGGGTGCTTGCTAAAGGAAATCCTGATCCTTTCCTTTTAATTGCTCTGTTCTCTAGGGGAGGATGGCAAAACTACTACTGTTTCCTGTAAAAAACCACACATGCATAAAAATGTCTACAGTTCATCCATTCTCCTATTCTCTACTACCCACCTAGTGGCCAAACTGCTTTCCACCCTTTTCCAATGATTTCTTGCACCGAAGGAAAACTTGGTGGGGGGTGTCCGGGACGCCCATCTACCGGTCTGGAAAAGGGCATGGATAGAGCTCAGGGTTGCTGCTGTGACAAGAGAGCGACTTCTCATGTCAGACCCTTGTGAACCCATTGACCTTAACCCACCAAGCTCCTGTCCATGGGATTCTCCAGGCAAGAACACTGAAGTGGATTGCCACTTCCTCTTTCAGGGGATCTTCCCCAACCAGGGCTCCAACCCACATCTGACTTCATCTTCAGCAGATTCTTTACCTGCTAAGCCATCAGGGAAGTCTGCAGCTCAGGGTTACTGCAATGAAAGGTATGCACAAATCTGGCGCATGCTAAGTCGCTTCAGTCGTCTCTGAATTTTTGCAACCCCATGGACTGTAGCTCGCCAGACTCCTCTCTCCATGGGATTCTCCAGGCAAGAACACTGGAGTGGGTTGCCATGCTCTCCTCCAAGGGGATCTTCCCGATGTAAGAATCGAACCCACAACTGCCTGCATCTCCTGCTTTGCAGGACGATTCTTTTTTTTTAATTGAAGGATAATTGCTTTACAGAGTTGTTTTGATGTCTGCCAAACATCAATGCAATATGTGAACTGTGAACTTCCAGATATTCAAGCTGGTTTTAGAAAAGGCAGAGGAACCAGAGATCAAATTGCCAACATCCACTGGATCATCAAAAAAGCAAGAGAGTTCCATAAAAACATCTATTTCTGCTTTATTGACTATGCCAAAGCCTTTGACTGTGTGGATCACAATAAACTGTGGAAAATTCTTCAAGAGATGGGAATACCAGGCCACCTGACCTGCCTCTTGAGAAACCTATATGCAGACCAGGAAGCAACAGTTAGAACTGGACATGGAACAACAGACTTGTTCCAAATAGGGAAAGGAGTACATCAAGGCTGTATATTTTCACCCTGCTTATTTAATTTATATGCAGAGTACATCATGAGAAATGCTGGGCTGGAAGAATCACAAGCTGGAATCAAGATTGCCGGGAGAAATATCAATAACCACAGATATGCAGATGACACCACCCTTATGGCAGAAAGTGAAGAGGAATTAAAAAACCTCTTGATGGAAGTGAAAGAGGAGAGTGAAAAAGTTGGGTTAAAGCTCAACATTCAGAAAACGAAGATCATGGCATCCGGTCCCATCACTTCATGGGAAATAGATGGGGAAACAGTGGAAACAGTGTCAGACTTTATTTTGGGGGCTCCAAAATCTCTGCAGATGGTGATTGCTGCCATGAAATTAAAAGACGTTTACTCCTTGGAAGAAAAGTTATGACCAACCTAGATAGCATATTGAAGAACAGAGACATTACTTTGCCAACAAAGGTCCATCTGGTCAAGGCTATGGTTTTTCCAGTAGTCATGTATGGATGTGAGAGTTGGACTGTGAAGAAGGCTGAGCACCGAAGAATTGATGCTTTTGAACTGTGGTGTTGGAGAAGACTCTTGAGAGTCCCTTGGACTGCAAGGAGATCCAGCCAGTCCATTCTGAAGGAGATCAGTCCTGGGTGTTCTTTGGAAGGAATGATGCTGAAGCTGAAACTCCAGTATTTTGGCCACCTCATGTGAAGAGTTGACTCATTGGAAAAGACTCTGATGCTGGGAGGGATTGGGGACAGGAGGAGAAGGGGACAACAGAGGATGAGATGGCTGGACGGCATCACTGACTCGATGGACATGAGTTTGGGTGAACTCTGGGAGTTGGTGATGGACGAGGAAGCCTGGTGTGCTGTAATCCATGGGGTTGTAAAGAGTCGGACACAACTGAGCGACTGAACTGAACTCAAACATCAATATGAATCATCCACAGGTATACATATACCCCCTCCTTCCTCCCTGCCCATGACACTCCTCTAGGTTGTTAGAGTCCCAGTTTGAGTTCTCGGATTCATACAACAAATTCCCACTGGCTGTATATTTTATATATGTTAATGGAAGTTTCCATGTTACTCTCTCCATATATCCCACCCTCTCCTTCCTCCTGGTCCGCCCCCCCACCCATGTGCATAAGTCTGTTCTCTATGTGTGCATCTGGATTGATGCCCTGCAAATAATTTCATCAGTACCATCTTTCTAGATTCCATGTATATGCATTAGTATATATTTGTTTTTCTCTTTCTTACTTCACTCTGTATAATAGGCTCTAGGTTTATCCTCCTCATTAGAACTGACTCAGACACATTTCTTTTTGTGAGAGTTTTACTTCTTTTCTGATCTGAATTCCTTTTGTTTCTCTTTCTTCTCTGATTGCTTTGGCTCAAACTTCCAAAACTATGTTGAATAGTAGTGGTGAGAGTGGGCACCCTTGTCTTGTTCCTGAATTTAGAGGAAATGCTTTCAATTTTTCACCATTGAAGATAATGTTTGCTGTGATTTTGCCATATAAAGCTTTTATTATGTTGAGATATGTTCCTTCTATTTCTGCTTTTTATGGCTAAATAATATCCCATTGTATATATGTACCACAGCTCCTTTATTAGGCTGATGGACACCTAGGTGGCTTCCATGTTCCAGGTATTGTAACTAGTGCTGCAATGAACAATGGTGTACATATGTCTTTTCCGATTTTGGTTTCCTTAGGATATATGCTTAGGATTGGGATTGGTGGTCATATGGTGGTTTTATTCTTAGTTTTTAAGGAATCTCCATACTGTCTTCCATAGTGGCTGTATCAGTTTACATCCCCGCCAACAGTGCAAGAAGGTTCCCTTTTCTCCACACTGTCTCTAGCACTCATTGTTTGTGGACATAATGATGATGGCCATTGTGACCAGTGTGAAGTGATATCTCATTGTTGTTTTTATTAGTATTTCTCTCATTTGATTTGTATTTCTCTCATTTGTATAATGAACGATGTTGAGCATCTCTTCATGTGTTTGTTAGCTGTCTGTATGTCTTTGGAGAAATGTCTGTTTAGGTCTTTCCCTCACTTTTGATTGGGTCATTTGTTTCTGTGGTTATTGACTTGTATGAGCTGCTTGTATATATTTTTAAAATTAAGTTATTTATTTTAATTGGAAGCTAATTGCATTACAGTGTTGCAGTGGTATTTGCCATACATTCACATGAATCAGCCATGTGTGTACATGTGTCCTCCATCCTGAACTCACCTCCCACCTCCCTCGCCATCATATCCCTGAGGATTGTCCCAGGGGACCAGCCCTGAGCGCCCTGTCTCATGCATTGAACCTGGACTGGTGATCAATTTCACATATGGTAATATACATATCTCAATGCTATTCTCTCAAATCATCCCACCCTTGCCTTCTCCCACAGAGTCCAAAAGTCTGTTCTTTATATCTGTGTCTCTTTTGCTGTCTTACATATAGGGCTACCATTAGTATCTTTCTAAATTCCATGTATATGCATTAATACACTGTATTGGGTGTTTTTCATTATGTCTTACTTCACTCTGTATAATAGGCTCCAGTATCATCCACATCATTAGAACTGATTCAAATGTGTTCTTTTTAATAGCTGAGTAATATTCCATTGTGTATATGTACCACAGCTTTCTTATCCATTTATCTGCCAATGGACATCTAGGTTGCTTCCATGTCCTAGCTACTGTAAACAGTACTGCGATGAATATTGGGGTACACGTGTCTCTTTCGATTCTAATTTCCTCAGTGTATGCCCAGCAGTGGGATTGCTGAGTCATATGGCAGTTCTGTTTCTAGTTTTTAAAGGAATCTCCACACTGTGCTCCACAGTGGCTGTACTAGTTTGCATTCTCACCAACAGTGTAAGAGGGTTCCCTTTTCTCCACATGCTCTCTAGCATTTCTTGCTTATAAACTTAATGGATAACAGCCATTCTGACTGGCATGAAATGGTACCTCATTGTGGTTTTGATTTGCATTTCTCTGATAATGAGTGATGTTGAACATCTTTTCATGTGTTTGTTAGCCATCTGTATGTCTTTTTGGAGAAATGTCTGTTTAGTTCTTTGGCCCATTTTTTTGATTGGGTCGCTTGTTTTTCTGGATTTGAGCTGCAGGTGTTTCTTATATATATTTGAGATTAATTCTTTGTCAGTTGCTTCATTGGCTATTATTTTCTCCGATTCTGAAGGCTGTCTTTTCACCTTGTTTATAGTTTCATTCGTTGTGCAAAAGCTTTTAAGTTTAATTAGGTTCCATTTGTTTATTTTTGCTTTTATTTCCGTTACTCTGGGAGGTAGATCATAGAGGATACTGCTATGATTTATGTCAGAGAATGTTTTGCCTATGTTTTCCTCTAGGAGTTTTATAGTTTCTGGCCTTATATTTAGATCTTTAATCCATTTTGAGTTTATTTTTGTGCATGGTGTTAGAAAGTGTTCTAGTTTCATTCTTTTACAAGTGATTGACCAGTTTTCCCATCACCACTTGTTAAAAAGATTCTCTTTTCTCCATTGTATATTCTTGCCTCCTTTGTCAAAGAAAAGGTGTCAATAGGTGTGTGGATTTATCTCTGGGCTTTCTATATTGTTCCAGTGATCTGTATCTTTGTCTTTGTGCCAGGACCATACTGTCTTGATGATGGTAGCTTTGTAGTATAGTCTGAAGCCAGGCAGGTTGATTCCTCCAGTTCCATTCTTCTTTCTCAAGATTGCTTTGGCTATTCGAGCTTTTTGTATTTCCATACAAATTGTGAAATTATTTGTTCTAGTTCTCTGAAGAATTCTGTTGGGAGCTTGATAGGGGTTGCATTGAATATGTAGATTGCTTTGGGTAGTATACTCATTTTCACTATATTGACTCTTCTGATCCATGAACATGGTATATTTCTCCATCTATTTGTGTCATCTTGATTTCTTTCATCAGTGTTTTACAGTTTTCTATATCTAGGTCGTTTCTTTCAGTAGGTTTATTCCTAAGCATTTATGATTTTCATTGCAATGGTGAATGGGAATGTTTCCCTAATTTCTCTTTCTGTTTTGTCATTGTTAGTGTATAGGAATGCAAGAGATTTCTGTGTGTTAATTTTATATTCTGCAACTTTACTATATTCATTCTTTAGCTCTAGTAATTTTCTGGTGGAGCCTTTAGGGCTTTCTGTGTAGAGCATCATGCCATCTCCAAACAGTGAGAGTTTTACTTCTTCTTTTCCAATCTGGATTCCTTTTGTTTCTCTTTCTTCTCTGATTGCTTTGGCTCAAACTTCCAAAACTATGTTGAATAGTAGTGGTGAGAGTGGGCACCCTTGTCTTGTTCCCTGAATTTAGGGGAAATGCTTTCAATTTTTCACCATTGAAGATAATGTTTGCTGTGGTTTTGCCATATAAAGCTTTTATTATGTTGAGATATGTTCCTTCTATTTCTGCTTTTGGAGGGTTGTTGAGTTTTGTCAAAGGCTTTCTCAACATCCATGTTGAGTTTTGTCAAAGGCCTTCTCTGCACCTATTGAGATAATCTTATGGTTTTTATCTTTATGTTTGTTAATGTGGTGTATTACATTGATTGATTTGCTGATATTAAAGAACCCTTGCATCCCTGGGATAAAGTCCGTTTGGTCATGATGTATGATCTTTTTAATATCTTGTTGGATTCTGTTTGCTAGGATTTTGTGAAGGATTTTTGCATCTGTGTTCATCAGTGATATTGGCCTGTAGTTTTCTTTTTTGTGGCATCTTTGTCAGGTTTTGGTATTAGGGTGATGGTGGCCTCATATAATGAGTTTGGCAGCAGTTTACCTTCCTCTGCAATTTTCTGGACCAGTTTTAGTAGGATAAGGGTTAGCTCTTTTATAATTTTTTGGTAGAATTCAGCTGAGAAGCCATCTCATCCTTGGCTTTTGTTTGCTGGAAAATTTCTGATTACAGTTTCGATTTCCATGCTTGTAATGTGTCTGCTAAGATTTTCTATTTCTTCCTGGTTTGGTTTTTGAATGTTGTACTTTTCTATGAATTTGTCCATTTCTTCCAAGTTGTCCATTTTACTGGCATATAGTAGCTGATAGTAGTCCCTTATGATCCTTTGTATTTCTGTGTTGTTTGTTGTGATTTCTCCATTTTCATTTCTAATTTTGTTGATTTGATTAGTCTCCCTTTGTTTCTTGATGAGTGTGGCTAATGGTTTATCATTTTATTTATCTTCCCCAAAACCAGCTTTTAGCTTTGTTGATTTTTGCTATGGTCTCTCTCTCTTTTTTTGCATTTATTTCTGCCCTAATTTTTAAGATTTCTTTCCTTCTACTAACCCTGGGGTTCTTCATTTCTTCATTTTCTAGTTGCCTTAACTGTAGAGCTAGGTTCTTATTTGATTTTTTGTTTGTTTGTTTGTTTCTTGAGGTCAGCTTGTATTGCTCTGAACCTTCCCCTTAGCACTGCTTTTACCGAATCCCATAGGTTTGGGGTTGTTGTGTCTTCATTTTCATTTGTTTCTATGAATATTTTGATTTTTTAAAAAATTTCTTCTGTGATTTTTGGTTATTCAGCATCGTGTAGTTTCGCCTCCATATCTTGGAATTTTAAATAGTTTTTTCCTGTAGTTGACATCTAAGCTTACTGCATTGTGATCAGAAAAGATGCTTGGAATGATTTCAATTTTTTTTTGAATTTACCAAGGCTAGATTTATGGACCAGGATGTGATCTATCCTGGAGAAGGTTCTGTGTGCACTTGAGGAAAAAGAGAAATTCCTTGTTTTGGGGGTGAAATGTCCTACAGATATCAATTATATCTAACTGATCCATTGTATCATGTAAAGTTTGTGTTTCCTCGCTTTTTTTCTGTTTAATTGATCTATCCATAGGTATGAGTGGGGTATTAAAGTCTCTCACTATTATTGTGTTACTGTTAATTTCCCCTTTCATACTTGTTAGCATTTGCCTTACATATTGTGGTGCTCCTATGTTGGGTGCATATATATCTATAATTGTTATATCTTCTTCTTGGATTGATCCTTTGATTATTATGTAGTGCCCTTTTTTGTCTCTTTTCACAGCCTTTATTTCAAAGTCTATTTTATCTGATATGAGTATTGTTACTCCTGTTTTTTTTTTTTTTGGTCTCCATTTGAGTGAGATATCTTTTTCCAGCCCTTCACTTTCAGTCTGTATGTGTCCCTTGTTTTGAGGTGGGTCTCTTGTAGACAGCATATATAAAGGTCTTGTTTTTGTATCCACTCAGCCAGTCTTTTTCTTTTGCTTGGGGCATTCATCCCATTTACATTTAAGGCAATTATTGATAAGCATGATCCCGTTGCAATTTACTTTGTTGTTTGGTTTGAGTTTATACACCTTTTCTGTGTTTCCTCTCTAGAGGTGATCCTTTAGCATTTGTTGAAGAGCTGGATTGGTAGTGCTGAATTCTCTCAGCTTTTACTTGTATGCAGGTCAGGAAGCAACAGTTAGAACTGGACATGAAACAACAGACTGGTTCCAAATAGGAAAAGGAGTACATCAAGGCTGAATATTGTCACCTTGCTTATTTAACTTATATGCAGAGTACATCATGAGAAACGCTGGGCTGGAAAAATCACACGCTGGAATCAAGGTTGCCGGGAGAAATATCAATAACCACAGATATGCAGATGACACTACCCTTATGGCAGAAAGTGAAGAGGAACTAAAAAGCTCTTGATGAAAGTGAAAGAAGAGAGTGAAAAAGTTGGCTTAAAGCTCAACATTCAGAAAACAAAGATCATGGCATCTGGTCCCATCACTTCATGGGAAATAGATGGGGAAACAGTGGAAAAACAGTGTCAGACTTTATTTGGGGGGCTCTAAAATCACTGCAGATGGTGACTGCAGCCATGAAATTAAAAGACGTTTACTCCTTGGAAGAAAAGTTATGACCAACCTAGATAGCATATTGAAAACAGAGACATTACTTTGCCAACAAAGGTCCATCTGGTCAAGGCTATGGTTTTTCCAGTAGTCATGTATGGATGTGAGAGTTGGACTGTGAAGAAGGCTGAGCGCCGAAGAATTGATGCTTTTGAAGTGTGGTGTTGGAGAAGACTCTTGGGAGTCCCTTGGATTGCAAGGAGATCCAGCCAGTCCATTCTGAAGGAGATCAGTCCTGGGTGTTCTTTGGAAGGAATGATGCTAAAGCTGAAACTCCAGTACTTTGGCTACCTCATGCAGAGTTGACTCATTGGAAAAGACTCTGATGCTGGGAGGGATTGGGGGCAGGAGGAGAAAGGGACAACAGAGGATGAGGTGGCTGTCACTGACTCGATGGATGTGAATCTGAGTCAACTCCGGGAGTTGGTGATGGACACGGAAGCCTGGAGTGCTGTGATTCATTGGGGTTGTAAAGAGTCGGACATGACTGAGCGACTGAAAGCTTTTGATTTCTCCTTCATATTTAAATGAGATCCTTTCTGGGTATAGTAATCTCGGTTTTAGGCTTTTCTCTTTCATCAGTTTAAGTATGTCCTGCCATGCCCTTCTGGCCTGAAGAGTTTCTGTTGAAAGATCAGCTGTTATCCTTATGGGAATCTCCTTGTGTGTTATTTGTTGTTTTTCCCTTGCTGCTTTTAATATTTCTGTTCTTTATGTTTGACCTTTGTTAATTTGATTAATATGTGTCTTGGAGTGTTTCACCTTGGTTTTATCCTGTTTGAGACTCTCTGGATTTCTTGGACTTTGGTTGCTATTTCCTTCCCCATTTTAGGGAAGTTTTCAACTATTATCTCCTCAAGTATTTTCTCAAGGTCTTTCTTTTTTTTCTTCTTTTCTGGGACTCCTATGATTCAAATGCTGGGGTATTTGACATTGTCTCTGATGCCTGTGAGGTTATCCTCATTTCTTTTCATTCTTTTTAAATTTTTCCTCTCTGCTTTATTTATTCCCACCATTATATCTTCCACCTCATTTACCCTATCTTCTGCTTCATTTATTTTACTGTTGGTTCTCTCCAGGGTGTTTTTGATCTCAGTTATTCCATTATTCATTATTGATTGACTCTTTTTATTTCTTCTAGGTCCTTGTTAACTTTTCTAGTGTCTTCTCAATCCTTGTCTCCAGGCTATTTATCTGTAAGTCCATTTTGTTTTAAAAAATTTGTATCATTTTTACTATCATTATTCTTAATTCTTTTCCAGGTAGACTCCCTATCTCCTCAACTTTTGCTTGATTTGATGGGCATTTAGTATGTTTCTCTACCCGCTGAGTATTTCTCTGCCTTTCATCTTGTTTAGATTGCTGGGTATGAGATGGCCTTTCTGTATTCTGGAAGTTTGTGGTTCCTCCTTATTGTGGAGGTTACTCCCCGTGGGTGGGGTTGGACGAATGGCTTGTCGTTAGGTTTCCTGGTTAGGGAAGTTTGTGTCAGTGTTCTGGTGGGTGGAGCTGGATGTCTTCTCTTTGTAGTGCAATGAAGTGTACATTAGTGAGTTTTGAGATGTTTATGGGTTTTGTGTGACTTTGGGCAGCCTGTATATTAAAGCTCAGGGCTATGTTCCTGCATTGCTGGAGAATTTGTGTCATATGTCTTGCTCTGGAACTTGTTGACTCTTGGGTGGAGCTTGGTTTCAGTGTAGCTATGGAGGCTTTTTGATGAGCTCTTATTTATTAATGTTCCCTGAAGTCAGGAGTTCTCTGATGTTTTCAGGTTTTGTGTTTAAGCCTCCTGCCTCAGGTTTTCAGTCTTATTCTTACAATAGCCTCAAGACTTCTCCATCCATACAGCACTGATGATCAAACATTTAGGTTAATGGTGATAAGATTTTCCACAGTGAGGGACACCCAGAGAGATTCAGAGTTACAGGGAGAAGAGAAGACAGAGAAAGGAGATAGAGTTGACCAGGAGGAGAAGAGGGGAAATCAAAAGAGGAGAGAGCCATCTAGCTAGTAATCAATTCCCTATGTGCTTTCCACAGTCTGGAACCCTCAGAGAGGTTCACAGAGTTACTTAGAGAAGAGAATAGGGAGGAAGGAGGTAGAGGTCACCAGGAGGACAAAAGAGGGAATTCAAAGGAGAGAGAAAGATCTAGCCAGCAATCAGTTCCCTAAGAGTTCTCCACAGCCTGGAACATACAAAGAGATTCACAGAGTTGGGTAGAGAAGAGAAGGGGGAGGGAGGGGATAGAGATGACCTGGGGGAGAAAAAGGAGGGTAAAAGGGGAAGAGAATAATCAAGCCAGTAAACACACTTCTAAGTAAAAATGGGTCTGAAGATCACATTCTTAAAGGTACAAAATTGATAACAAATACCAAAAAGGAAAGATTAAAAATCTAGAGTAGAGGTTAGACTCTCAAAAATATATATTAAAAAAAAACAAAATCACAAAAATTATAAAATATATATATGAAGTTTGCTTTAAAATAGGGTCTTTTTTTGCAAGGTAAATAGCAGGTTTTAAAAAATGAAAATTAAAGGAGTAATAGATGACTTAAAATAAAGAAAAATTTTAAAAAATTTAAGAAATGATAATAGTAAAAATATATCTAGGAATTTCTCTGGAGCTGTTGTGGGCAGTGTGGGGTCAGTTCAGTTTCAGATAGTTCCTTGTTCCAGTTTATACTTCTCAAGATCTATAGGCCCCTTCCAATGTAGTTGATGCTAACTACAGGGTTTTAATCTGTTGCACCTGTCACTTCCAAAGTGGTTCCCTCTTTTTATTTTGGTTTCTTCTGTTTGCAGGTCTCTTCAGTGTCTAATTTCTGCCCTGACACAAGAGGACAAAGGTGGTCACTTATTTAGGCTCAGTTGTTCAGAACAAGGGACTGAGCTGTGCTGTGGGGAGGGAGGAACACTACAAACAAATAACACTGGCATGTGTCAGGAGTGCTCACAGTGTCTCGGCTACACTGGGTTTGCCCCCGCTCACTGTGTGTGTGCCTTCTCAGTCTACACTGCTCAGGCTCCAGGTTGCTCTGCATGGTGAGGTGAGGTGAAGTTGCTCAGTCGTGTCCGACTCTTTGTGACCCCGTGGACTGTAACCTACTAGGCTTCTCTGTCCATGGGATTCTCCAGGCAGGAATACTGGAGTGGATTGCCATTTCCTTCTCCAGGGGATCTTCCTGACTCAGGGATCGAACCCGGGTCTCCTGCATCAAAGGCAGGCGCTTTAACCTCTGAGCTACCAGGGAAGTGGGGAACTGTCTAAAGCAGGCCCTGGTTTGCGTGCACTTCCTAGATCTAACCCACTCAGGTTCAGATTCTCGGTGCAGAATCTGAAGGTGCAGACTCAGTTGGGCTTGCATTTTGTGTCCTTCCCAGGTCCGAGCAGCTCAGGTGACCAGATGCTTGGCGAACGCACTCTCCCCATGTGGGGTGTCCATCTTACCGTCTCCCCCATCCCAGCGACTCGGTTCACCTCAGGTGTGCTGTGTGTCTCTTCCGGGGAGCTGATCTCTGGCTCTGACCCTCCTGGCAGATGTCAACAGTCTAGAATCCCAGGAAGTCCTGGTTAGCAACTGGGAGCCTGCTTTCAGTTTGGTAGATGGTGCCATCTCTGGGGCCGAAATTGTCCCTTTCTGGCTCTGGCTGCCACCCGGCCTGCCTCCCTGCCTCCAGTGGGGGATGGGCTGGTTCGCCGCCAGCTAGCTCTCCCTGGAATTTGCTCAGTCCCTTGTTCTGTGAACGGGCCTGGCAGTGCCTTAGGTTAGAGCTTTACTCAGGATAGTTCTCTCTCTCTGTCTGTCTCCCCACCCCCCCCACCCCCCACCCCCCGGTTATCCCACAGTTTGAGTTGCTATATCACATTAGCTCCCTCAGATTGCCCTCAGGGCATTCAGGCCCAGTCCATACCCTAAGCAGTGCAACCCGCGCCTCCTGTTCAGCCCCTGCTTGCTGGTGGTGGATGCAAGTGTCTAGGATACTTCTTTGCTGGGAGTTGCCCTTAGGCACGTAATCTGTGGGGTTTATTTATCTATTTATTTATCCTCCTGGTTACGTTGCCCTCTGAGATTGCAAAACTCCCCACAGACCTGCCGGTGAGAGGGTTGTGTGGTGTTTGGAAACTTCTCTTCTTTAAGACTCCCTTCTTGGGTTGGGTATATGTCCCTAACTCTCTTGTCTCTCGTTTTATCTTTATATTTTCTTCTACCTCCTTTTGAAGACAACGGGCTGCCTTTCTGGGTGTCTGATGTCCTCTGCTAGTTCAGAAATTGTTTTGTGGAATTTGCTCAGCGTTCAAATGTTCTTTTGATGGTTTTGTGGGGAGAAAGTGGTCTCCCTGTCCCATTACTCCACCATCTTAGGACCACCCCACCAACAGACTGTCTAAAAAAAAAGACTCTTGATCACAATTTCAGAAAATATACTTGCTACCAGATTTCTGGTTTCCCAACATCCTTGCCACAATTGGCTTGGTTTCCTACTAAAATAAAAAACTTAGTTTGCATGAGGAGAGGAAAAACCAAGGCACACTAAAAATAAGAATTTTTGGCTGACTGGACATGTTTCAAGTCAGTGAAGAAAAGTGCTGGTACAATTAGTTGAGTGATTGGGCATGGGGAATTCAGGTCAGTTCAGGTGCTCAGTCATGTCCGACTCTTTGCGACCTATGAATCGCAGCACACCAGGCCTCCCTGTCCATCACCAACTCCTGGAGTTCACCCAAACTCATGTGCATCTAGTTGGTGATGTCATCCAGCTATCTCATCCTCTGTTGTCCCCTTCTCCTCCTGCCCACAATCACTTCCAGCATCATGGTCTTTTACAATGAGTCAACTCTTTGCATATGGTGGCCAAAGTATTGGAGTTTCAGCCTCAGCATCAGTCCTTCCAATGAACACTCAGGACTGGTCTTCTTTAGGATGGACTGGTTGGATCTCCTTGCAGTCTAAGGGACTCACAAGAGTCTTCTCCAGCACCATAGTTCAAAAGCATCAATTATTTGGTGCTCAGCTTTCTTCACAGTCCAACTCTCACATCCATACATGACCACTGGAAAAACCATTGGAGTTAGCACTCTCTAAAATCTTTTTTTCTACAAACTTGCTAAATTCACTGATTAATTCTTGTCAATCTTTCATAGATTCCATTTGTTTTTCTGCATAGACGACCATGTTGTCTGCAGATAGTTTTACTTTTTCTGTTCCAATTGCAATGGCTTTTATCAATTGATTTCTCTCCTCGTAATGGTGTGGATATTTTTGATTCTTGGCATACTCTTTTTCTTGGGTGCTGGGTATATTTTTCCCTAGGTATATTCTATGGCTCTTAAAAATGTAATGTTGCTTACTTACTTAGAAACACTTTGATCCTGTTGAGTCTTGCCTTAAGGTTTGATCTGTAGGAATTTGAGACAATATCCTTCTGAGTACTAATATGATGTCATCTGAATGAAGAGTTTCTACTATGGCTCCAGTGGACACTCTGCCCACATGCAGGGTTCTCTCCTCCCTCTGCCATCCTCTACTGTCTGGTCTGCTGCCTGCCAGCTCCAACAGGCTCTTCTCTGCAATTCCCCCTCGACACCCAGGGGACCAGCTGGACATGGCTGTGTAGACAGCAGGCTGGAGCAGCTGCACAGCTCATCTTTTCCTTGTCTCAGCTCCCAGAGATCACTGCTGATCCTCCCTGGCCTGAAGCCCAGTTTCTTCACAGCCTGAGCTACATATATTTTGGCTACTTTTAAGGGGATCTTTGAAGCCAGTGGCAGGGCAGAGATGCCCCTGATCCTCCATATTTGTGAGCAGAGTCTGCCATGATATAACCCAGAGAGCTGTGCCCCCGTGGGCTGGAAGAAGGCAGGTGCTGCTGCTGGGGATGGTGGCAATGGTCCTGGGGGTGATGGTCATGGAGTATCTCACCCACCAGCATCCAGCAGTTCTAGTGGCTACAGTGATCCTTCCTTTCAAATTGTAAGCCAGATATGTCTGCCTTATTCAGTTCCCTTCACTGGCTTTATTCTCACTCAGAATATAAGCAAGAGGTCTTTATAATGCCCAGAAAGGCCCCACATTCTCATCTGTGAATCCCCATTGCCTTTGTACCTCCTCTGCTGTGCTCATTCTTGCTCACTCCATGCTGACCGCAATGGCCTCTTGGCTGAACTCTCAAAATTCCAGGTTATCTGATGAATTAGTGCTTTTACGTAGTCTGTTCTCCCTGCCTTGACTATGCTCTCAAATATAGCTCCTTGCCACCTCCCTCATCTTTGAGTCTGCCCACGTCTCATCTTCTCACCCAACTTCCTCCTGCAACCACCCTGCCCACAGCCCAGTGGGCAGTCAATCCTCTTCATCCTCTTCTTTCACACATTGCTCATAACCTTCTGTAACACATTATAATTTACAAATTTGTTTTACTTCCAACCTCTTCCCAATAGACATAATCACTCTTCTGACTTCTATCACCATAGAGTATGAAAATGAGTTAAAACTCATGTTGAAGACCAAAGTAATTGAAATATTTAAAATTTCAAGACAGATATAAAACAATCAGGTTATATTTTTTGCATGTAAGTAAAGAGAGGCTGAAACTCATTCAAATAAGAGGTTTTGACCATGAAACAAAGACAATGAGAACACAGTGCTGGACAGAAGCCAAACAAAGGGACACATCCCATGGATTTCCCTGTCTTTCCCATGGAGGTCTCCCAGGAAGCAAGGTCCGAGTGTGGTGCCAGAGTGGGGTTGGGTTCACGATTGGCCTCGTGGAGTACCAGTGACTGGCAGTTTGATTGGAAAGCCCACCCTGTCCCTTAGGCCCTCCAGCACCCCATCTGCCATCAGTGAGGTGCCCATGTGGGAGCGTCTGTCTCAGCTCTGCTCTCTCCCATCAGGCTCCCTGCTCCAGCATGCACAGTGCCACTTTGTTTCAGAAAATAAAACTAATTTTATTTTTTTAAATGGCATAATTAAAATAAAGAAATAATAAATGCAATTTAAGATCAAAAAAAATAAAGTAGATAGCTGGAAACAGAGGGAGGTGCCTGGTGGAGTAAAGGGGCCAGAGCTCAAAGGGCCTGGGGCTCAGAGACCTTCAGGTTAGGTTTCCTGGCCCTTGCTTCTCAGGTTAGCCTTGTGGGACAACAAACTCTTTTTAGATCAGGGACTTTGGAGTGTCAGGAAAAACAGGTCATGGTAATCAGCCTGGTCCCTGATCAGGGTGAGGAAGTTCACTTAGCTTCTCCTCCTTTCTCTTAGCACCAGGATTCCGCTTGGCTGTAGGGTCTGTGCCTTTGACTGCTTCTCCCAAACCCGAGCCTCAGCTACTCTGGTTGTTTCTGCCTTACATCATGGCCTAGAGACGCTGCTGACCCAGCACCCAGGGCAGCTGGGAACATCAGCCATGGGGAAAAGAGAGGTGTGGGCACAAGAGACTCCTGCTGTGGGGCGGCACGCTGGGTGCTGTTGCCTTTTATGGCAGTAGCGAAGGTCACCTTATCTGTGGTAACTGGCAGGGCTGTTGATTTTACTGTCAACTACTGAAGCTGGGAATACCAGACCACCTGACCTGCCTCTTGAGAAATCTGTATGCAGGTCAGGAAGCAACAATTAGAACTGGACATGAAACAACAGACTTGTTCCAAGTAGGAAAACGAGTACATCAAGGCTGTATATTGTCACCCTGCTTATTTGACTTATATGCAGAGTACATAATGAGAAACGCTGGACTGGAAGAGAAACACAAGCTGGAATCAAGATTGCCAGGAGAAATATCAATAACCTCAGATATGCAGATGACACTACCCTTATGGCAGAAAGCAAAGAGGAACTAAAAAGCCTCTTGATGAAAGTGAAAGAGGAGAGTGAAAAAGTTGGCTTAAAGCTCAACATTCAGAAAACGAAGATCATGGCATCTGGTCCCATCACTTCATGGGAAATAGATAGGGAAACAGTGGAAAAACAGTGTCAGACTTTATTTTGGGCTCCAAAATCACTGCAGATGGTGACTGCAGGCATGAAATTGAAAGACGCTTACTCCTTGGAAGAAAAGTTATGACCAACCTAGATAGCATATTGAATAACAGAGACATTATTTTGCCAACAAAGGTCCATCTAGTCAAGGCTATGGTTTTTCCAGTAGTCATGTATGGATGTGAGAGTTGGACTGTGAAGAAGGCTGAGCGCCAAAGAATTGATGCTTTTGAAGTGTGGTGTTGGAGAAGACTCTTGGGAGTCCCTTGGACTGCAAGGAGATCCAGCCAGCCCATTCTGAAGGAGATCAGCCCTGGGATTTCTTTGGAAGGAATGATGCTAAAGCTGAAACTTCAGTACTTTGGCCACCTCATGTGAAGAGTTGACTCATTGGAAAAGACTCTGATGCTGGGAGGGATTGGGGGCAGGAAGAGAAGGGGACAACAGAGGATGAGATGGCTGGATGGCATCATTGACTCGATGGACGTGAGTCTGGGTGAACTCCAGGAGTTGGTGATGGACAGGGAGGCCTGGCGTGCTGCAATTCATGGGGTCGCAAAGAGTCGGACACGACTGAGTGACTGAACTGAACTGAACTGAAGCTAGTTTCTGACCCCAAAAAGACGTGGTTTGGCTGATCAGATGCAGTGCTTGTTCCCACCACCTGCTGAATGGCTTGCAGCAAATTAACATGGATGTGGGGCATTTCATGTGAGTCAGGTTAGGCCTGTTGTACTTGAAAACAGCAGAGAAGTCTATTTTCAACACTCAGCCTTCAAAACTTGTTCTGAATTTTTATCAGAGGTGATTACTTAAAACAAATAAGAGGACACTTAGGTCATGATACTTCCCTGTAACGTGTATTAATGCCAGAAATGAAATAGCAAAAACAGTGAAATTTTCAAATGGCATGATTTTGTCATTCATAGGCTCCAGGGGTTGGGACTTCAACATCTTTTTGGGGAGACACAATCTAACCCACAGCCACCCTCCACCACCTCCCACTTCACTCTTAGCACAAGCCCACAGCATGTGCTCTGAGGCCTCCACATCCAGTCCCTGTCAGCTCTTGGTCCCCCTTCCTGCTGCTCTTTTACCCATTCTGCTCCAGCCACACTGGTCTCCTAATGCTCCCAAACCTCCCTAAACTCTTCACTCAGTCTCTGCTTCACAAAGAAGCTGACCCCAACCACACGGCTGAAAATGGAAAACAACTCCTCCAAGCACTCCCTCTCTTTTCTCTTGCTGCTTGTCCGGCCAGAGATCTCACCACCTTCACATAGGTTACATAGTATAGCTGTTTTCTCATTTCTTGACAGTTACTCCCAGCTGCACTGGAACCTCCACGGAGGCCTGGAACAGTGTCCAGCAAAAATTTTTCCTTGAGTTATCGAATAAATAAAGCTACTATAGAAAATGTAAGAAAATATCCTTGTGAGCTAGGAGTGGGGAAGTACTTCCTAAACATTGTTTTAAGCCCATAGCAGATTAAGTCAAGAATATACATATATTTTTAATATTCTATGATCATCAAGTATGTAAGTATAATTGCAATTTGTGGAAATGGGCAAATAGGCTAGTTACAGAAGAGGAAACTCTCAAAGGTCGCAGGATGCAGTAGGAGTGGAGATGGTTGCTGCATGCCAGGTAGCAGCCTGGCACGACTGAATCCCATGAAGCCTGCACATCCCTGAACTCCAGCATTTTTGTTCCTGGGAAACTGTGACCAGTAAACTCAGTGGGGGTGTATGAGGGGATCCACACGGTGTCATGTGTGGAGGCGGGAGTCAGAGCCACCTAGATGTCCCACTGTCTTTCCTTCTGCCCTGATGTCAGACCCTCAGGTGGGTCTGGTTAATGCATGAGTTTCCACTTGTGGGATGGATGACAGCAGAAGTCAACATGCTAGACTCGGTATATATTTTGGGCTTTCCTCACACATGTCTTACCAGAGTGGCCACACCTACTCTACATACCCATGTGACTCCGGTTCTGCCCTGACATGCTTTTTCTCCAGGGATGATGTTAATATGTGCTAAACCTACAACTAAAACTGTAACAATGTCTGCTCACAGCTCCCTCTTTGTAGTACCCACAGGGAGTCTGAGACAGAGAACTCATTTAGTTGTCTGTAAGTGACTGTGATGCTTTACTTCCCACTTGGCTTTTGAACATGATCCCTAGCTCAGCTCTGCACTGCCCTTTACTCAGAGAAGCTGGCCTGCTTTCCTCTCATCATGGTGACTTTTTAATATATTTTTACTTGTTCTCTTTGTTCACTGATGCACATGGGCTTTCTCTAGTTGTGGCCAGTGGCGTCTACACTCTACCTGCTGAGCACAGGCTTCTCATTGTGGTGCCTTCTGTTACTGCAGAATATGGGCTCTAGACCACAGACTCAGTAGTTGTGGGGCATGGGCTCAGTTACTCCACTGCAGGTTGGATCTTCCTGGACCAGGCATCGAACCATGTACCTTGCATTGACAGGTGGATTCCTGTCCACTGAACCCCCAGGAAAGTCCTCCTCATGTTTTATCTTTCTCTCCTGAACTGTAACCACTTTTCTAACCTCTGCTTTCTCCTGGATTAAAAGTATATTGGTATATGTGTGTGTGTGCTAAATCATGTCTGACACTTTGCTATCCAGGAACTGGACCCTGCCTGGCACCTCCATCCATGGGATTATCCAGGCAAGAATACTGGAGTGGGCTCAAATTTCCTTTTCCAGGGGATATTGCCCACCCAGGGATTGAGCCTGTGTCAGTTCCATCTCTTGTGTTGGCAGGCAGATTCTTTACCTCACTCGTGACATGACTGTCAAAAGCCTGAAAGAAAGTGTGTGGCTTTACAAATTGAACCACCTCAATCAATTCCTTTACAAGGAGTTCACTGACACCATCCATTAATGCCTGCTGCTAGTCCTTTCCCACTCCTTTCAAACAGGTCCAGCTTACCATCTGCAGCCTTTGACACATTCCCCTTGCATGTGTTTTAACCTAATATCAGCTTTATTACTGATGAAACTGATTGGGAAGAACGTGGCTTGGGCATCTGAGCCAAGTGAAGCTGCTGACTTCCTCCAGACTGGCTGAGACCTAGGGATGGCCACCTTCAGGGAAACATGGGCCCTGAGGATTGATCCACCTTCCCAGGCTGCTGCCTCCCATGGTCAACTTCATTTCCTGTCACACTCTGAAATGTGTGACAGGCCCATTTTCTTCCATACATATTATCTCTCAGATTTGGTTTCTCATACTGAAGCAGATTATCTGTCACACACACTCTTTCTGTAATATTCCTGTGTCACTCTATAATGCTTTTTCTCTCAAACTTATTCTCTATCATACCCAATCTCTCCTAGACTCTATCTCTGACATTCTGTGTACCACACACTCATGCTGTCATGGTATCTGTGAGAGAGTTAACTTAGTCAGGTTAACTTAGCCAGGATATCAAGGCTCTTTATGGAGGAGGTGAACATTCTTTCTCTTTCACATTATTTTGCCTTAGACACAGAGGCCTGGTAGGCATCAGAATCTCTTGCTCAAGGACATGCTTTTTTGAGCTCAGAACCTATGTTTTGGGGAGAAGGTCCGCGTAAAACTTCATGGCCTTGAGCTCTGTGTTAACCCATTTCTTCTGGTTAATATCCGGCCCATGTCATCCTCATATGTATGTTATGGGAAAGGGACTGGGCAAAATTTTCATAGCCTTGAGGCATCCTTTTAATCTATTCTCAGAAGCTAGCAGAAAAGTATATAATGCTCTGCTTAAACTAGCAAACTGGGTACTCTTTCTACCCCGTCCTATCACTTTCACTTTAATAAAATTTCTCCTACACAAAGCACTGAGTGACTGAAACTGCATCTGTTGGTTCTGGAACTGATGTTTTCCTTTGGAGACCAGGAATCTGGTGGCAATGTTCACCATTCACTGTACACGTTGTTATCATCTATCATCTTGCAAGCTCGCTACCACTATCACAGTCATCTGCATCTTATTTCTTCCCTTCACATACTGTCCTTTTAAATTCCTGTACCAATCACACATTCCCTCTGTCTCACTCACTCAACACCATACACCTGTCACAGTGGTAAACTCTCTGAGAAACTCATTGTATCATACAGTGTCTTTCCTTCATACTTCTGTCACTCTCTCCTCACACACATTATTTATCATTGGCATTATCATTTTCCTTTGCAGATCTCACCATTCAGACCCAAGTTAAGTCCAGTGCCTGATGGAGCACTGCAGTCATCATAGTTTTGAGAAATGCAGAAACCAAAAGCACAAGACTTTGAGCCACTGGTGTTGAGAAGAGAGTGGATGTGTTTGATTTTTGTGGAGGAGACCTGCATCATGGGAGACAGGATACCAACATGGCAATACTGCCTGATAACTGACTTGATGGATGAACACATGGAAAGCACATGAAAGAGAACATGGACCATAGCAAGTGTTAGCTATCACTATGGATGAAGAGCACAGGTACTGCTGTAAAGTGGGCAGAGGATGGACACTCATGGGTCATTTGTCTTGGCCCTGCCCTCTAGTCCATTGCAGTAGAGTGAGCCCCCTTCTACAAC
The DNA here is from genome assembly GCA_917880005.1 of Nanger dama. NCBI lineage: Eukaryota > Metazoa > Chordata > Mammalia > Artiodactyla > Bovidae > Nanger > Nanger dama. Next base: position 216,868 of record CAKJTW010000144.1, read on the forward strand.
AGGACTATTCTTACAAATGTTCCCCCAACCTGACAGTGGGCCCCTGAGGGAGAGATGTGTCCAGGCTCCCTGCTTTGGTCTTCTAGGCTTCATAGCAGGGGACAGACACAGGCATTAGACAGGGTCTACTCACACCCTAAAACTGACTCAAAGCCAGATTGGAGAGAAAGTGGGTGGGTGGGAAGGTGGGACCCACAGGGAAATGTTAGCCACAGTTGGTGACTCTTTCCCTCCAGTGGAGGTGGGGGAAGGCTGCTGGCCCTGGACTTGAGGGTTGGGAGGACTCTCCAAGGAGTGGGGATCAGGGGCCAGAGAGGCCAAGAGACTGGGCGATGTCCAGGGGAACATTGCCCTTCCCCCAGTCCTTGAATCTAGTCAGTTCCTCCGGTGATTCTGAGGGGCCCAGGGCAAGCCGAAAACCTGGAGTCCCTGCAGTCTGTGTGCCTGGAGCCCCAGGCAGCCAAGCCCCATGCCATCCCCAGTGAATCTAACAGCAGTCCCCCCTTTCCTCCCCAGGTGGGCAGGCACAGCAGGCTCTGCATCCCTGGTATCATGCCTCCAGGGCCGGGCCACCCTACTCCCATGTGAAGGCACCTGTGCAAGCATGCACACACACATTTATCCCCATGTAAATGCTTCTCAGTCCTGCTCTCTTTGATGCACACACACATGCACATGGGGACACACCCATGTGCATGCACCTGACCACACATTCTCTCACACCCACACATACATGCCCAGGTACAAGCAACTCCACACACAGACACATGCACACACCTATGTGCATGAATCTGTGCACATGCTCTCTCTCTCTGAAACAGACTCATGTACACGCCAATGGGCAGACACCTGTGTACTGGAACTTTCTCAGGCACACACATAGATATGCATGCTCACACGGCCATGTGCATGAGAGCTGTGCATGCAGCTCTCACTTACACCCACACACACTCCAAAAGGCAGGCCCGTGTGCATGGGCACTCTTTGTCTCTCAGGCACACACCGGACATGCACACTCACATACCCATGTACATGTACCTGCCCATGCATTCAGGCACACAAATGCACATACATGCATATGAGCTACATGTGGGACACTAGAGGGACAGACCGGCCCTGACCCTGGGGGTGCCCAATCCCCTTCCAGAAGTTGATGAAAAGACCTGCGCTCAGCAGATCTTTTCACCTGCGAGCGTGGGGTGCACAGGGACCAGGTCTCACTTGGGGTTTGCATGCTTGGAGTGGAAACAGTCACTTACCCTGAGGAGTGGGGCAGGATCTGTTTGAGCATGCGCACTGAGGAGCTGCCACCACACTAAAGGGTAGATCGCCACCCAGAGGCCTCATGTCAAAGCTGTTTACCAGGTTTCCAGGCCCAAGGCAGGGCTGATTTAGACGGCCCAGACAAGTGGGTGTTTGTCTGCGCACCCACACTGGGGCGACATGGCATGCGAAAACGTAAAGCTTCAGCGGGTGGCACCCATTGTTGGTGGGAATCAATCCAGAGGCAGGACCAGGGTTTGTTTGCACAGGCACTCTGCTGAGTTGCAGGTTGCACTACAGATTGGGTTCTGTAGGGAAGGCTCATTCTTTCCTGAAGTGGAGAGAGGGGGAGAGGGGTTCAAGATGGAGTCCAAGGCACATGATGGGGGAGCCACGAGGGCAGCTGACGAAGACGCAGATGCTGTGGCCTTTGCAGCAGGCACAGCAAGTGGTGGCCAAGATGTGCTGCATGGTGCTGGTGGCCACAATGGCCTTGGCGACCCAGCTCGCTCTGGTGACGCTGTCAGTCCCGCAGTTCCTGGTGGCATCGGCGATGACTGATCCCAGAGGCCTCAGTGCTGCAGGAGAGTCAGGTGGTGCAACTGGTGCCATTCTGCAGATCCTGGGGGAACCTGACATACCAGGGCATGGTGGAGACACTGCACCTGAAGTGGGAGTTCTGAGTAACCAAGCCCTCCAGGTGTATCCCATTCCAGGAGCCCCGGTGGGCATGGGGACTGTGGGGGTCGGGGGTTGGGCTGGGAGTGGTTGGGGGTTGCAGGCAGCGGGGCCTAAAGTGTAGAGGGAGGGTACACTTGGGGGGCTGCAGGGTATGAGTCAGGGGTGGTCTGGCTTCCAGGGGATGGTGGTGAAGAAAAGCAACCTGAAGGGATCCAGAGGGTCAGGTGGCCTTATGGGAGAAGGCAAGTCTCCATGAGCAGGGAGCCAGAGGTACAGGCAAATGACTAATGTGGATGGTGCGTTAACCATATCTCCAGCAGCAGCCTCACTATGCCTTTCTCAACACACAAGGAGGCTGACAACGCCCACCACTTCCTGACTGGATGTACTCAACTTCGAGGTCCGGTTAGGAAGGAGCTCTGCATTAATGGCTGCATGTTGGTTATGTCAGTTCTAAAGGGTCCTGGGGCAAGGGCGAGAGTGGTGGGTGGTGACCTGCCTCGGCTCAGGAGGAGCCATAATGGAGGGTTAAGCCTAGAGAAGTGTGGTGCTCTGGGCTTGTTGGTGTGCAGGGACAGAGGGAGGACATGCTCCTCTCCCTCCTTCTCTGTGGGAACTTGAATTTCATTTTCTCTCCCTTTACCAGATTGAGTGCTGAAGACCATGCCCTGCTCCAGATGTACATTGCCTTCTGTCAGGTGCAGATTTCCCTGGTAATGTGGCCCTTCCTTCTGTTTGTGCCCCCCGTTTTTGCTAAGCTTCAGCATGGAAGAAGGGGTTAAACCTAGCCTATGTGCCCTAGCTTCAAGTGTCTTTCCCTAGGGCGTTGTTTGCTGCAGTAGTTTGATCGGGCTTCATCTTGTGCCTCTGCTGCTGCTTGGAGGCTCACCACATAGTTTGGTGATTGTTAACTGCAGAAAATAAAAGTGAGCTACTGTGCTGTCTCCGACTAGTTTTAGCTTATTCACTTCCTAATACTGCATTCATCTTCTGGTTGGAGGGGACGTTCTGAGATCCAGATATTCAAGGAGTACAACATAAGTGAAGACAGTGTAAGAAGTGGGAGAATAAGAAAGTGGTGTACTGCCATTCAGTATTGACTTTGGAATATTTTTTTCCATTTTATAGTTACATTTATAGATTAAGATATAATACCAGAACGTTGTTGCTGTTGTTCAGTCTCTAACCAATGTCCAACTCTTTGCAACCCTGTGGACTATACCAAACCAGGCTCTGTGTCCATACTGTCTCCTGGACTTAGCTCAAGTTCATGTCCATTGAGTGGGTTATGCTGTCAAACCATCTCATCCTCTGTCCTCCCATTCTCCTTTGGTCAGCCATCTCTCCCAACATCAGGGTCTTTTCCAGTGAGTCAGCTTATCACATCTGCTGGCCAAAGTGTTGAAGCTTCAGCTTCAGCATAGTTCTACCAACGCAAATTCAGGACTGATTTCCTTTAGGATTGACCAGTTTGATCTTGCAGTCCAAGGCACTCTCAAGAGTATCCTTGTATCCTGAAACCATGCTAAACTCATTAATTTACTTGAAATAGCTGTTTTGTAGATCCCATTGAACTTTCTACATAGACATTTTGTCTGTAAATAAATACACATTTATTTCTTCCTTTCCAACTGATGCATGTTAACTGGTTTCTGTTAAAATGAAATCTCCAACACTTTGGTCACCTAATGGAAAGAGAAGACTCATTTCCAAAGACAAATTGAAGGCAGGAGAAGGGAACGACAGAACTTGAGATGGTTGGATAGCATCATGTCTCAAGGGACATGAGTTTGAGGAAGTTCTGGGAGATGGTGAAGGACAGGGAAACCTGGCGAGAAGCAATCCGAGGGGTCACAAAGTGTTAGACTAGACTGTGCGACTGAAGAACAACATGCTGATTTCTGTTATAATGGATTGGAGTTTCCTGCTTCTTTGCCTCACTGTAAATTTACATTGGATGCTAAGCATTATCAAATTTCCCTTGTATGCTTGATATTTTTCTATTCCTACATACTTGGGGCTGGTGCACGGGGATGATCCAGAGAGATGATATGGGGTGGGAGATGGGAGTGGGATTCAGGATTGGGAGCTCGTATACACTTGTGACGGATTCATGTCAATGTATGGCAAAACCAATACAGTACTGTAAAGTAAAATAAAATAAAAATAAAATTTAAAAAAAAAGAATGGAACTGGAGGAATCAACCTGCCTGACTTCAGGCTCTACTACAAAGCCACAGTCATCAAGAAAGTATGGTACTGGCACAAAGACAGAAATATAGATCACTGGAACAAAATAGAAAGCTCAGAGATAAATCCACACAACTATGGACAACTTATCTTCGACAAAGCAGGCAAGAATATACAGTGGATTAAAGACAATCTCTTTAACAAGTGGTGCTGGGAAAACTGGTCAACCACTTTAAAGAATGAAACTAGATCACTTTCTAACACCACACACAAAAATAAACTCAAAATGGATTAAAGAACTAAATATAAGACCAGAAACTATAAAACTCCTAGAGGAGAACATAGGCAAAACACTCTCCAACATAAATCACAGCAGGATCCTCTATGATCCACCTCCAAGAATACTGGAAATAAAAGCAAAAATAAACAAGTGGGATCTAATTAAAATTAAAAGCTTCCAAACAACAAAAGAAACTATAAGCGAGGTGAAAAGACAGCCTTAAGAATGGGAGAAAATAATAGCAAATGAAGCAACTGAAAAACAACTAATTTCAAAACTATACAAGCAACTTATGCAGCTCAACTCCAGAAAAATAAACGACCCAATCAAAAAATGTGCCAAAGACCTAAATAGACATTTCTCCAAAGAAGACATACAGATGGCTAACAAACACATGAAAAGATGCTCAACATCACTCATTATCAGAGAAATGCAAATCAAAACCACAATGAGGTACCACTTCCCATCAGTCAGAATGAAGCAATCCAAAAGTCTATAAGCAATAAATGCTGGAGAGGGTGTGGAGAAAAGGGAACCCTTTTACACTGTTGGTGGGAATTCAAACTAGTACAGCCACTATGGAAAACAGTGTGGAGATTCTATTTGCACTCTAAAGCAGTACAAATAGAACTGCTTTATGACCCAGCAATCCCACTGCTGGGCATACACACCGAGGAAACCAGAGTTGAAAGAGACACGTGTACCCCAATGTTCATTGCAGCACTGTTTATAATAGCCAAGACATGGAAACAACCTAGATGTCCATCAGCAGATGAATGGATAAGAAAGCTGTGGTACATATACACAATGGAGTATTACTCAGCCATTAAAATGAATACATTTGAATCAGTTCTAATGAGGTAGATGAAACTTGAGCCTATTATACAGAGTGCAGTAAGCCAGAAAGAAAAACACCAATACAGTATACTAACACATATATATGGAATTTAGAAAGATGGTAATGATAACCCTCTATGCAAGACAGCAAAAGAGACACAGATGTATAGACAGACTTTTAGACTCTGTGGGAGAGGGAGAGGGTGGGATGATTTGGGAGAATGGCATTGAAACATGTATACTATCAGGTAAGAAACGAATCACCAGTGTATGTTCGATACAGGATACAGGATGCTTGGGGCTGGTGCACGGGGATGATCCAGAGAGATGATATGGGGTGGGAGGTGGGAGGGGGGTTCAGGATTGGGGACTCATGTACACCATGGCTGATTCATGTTAATGTATGGCAAAACCAATACAATATTGTAAAGCAAAATAAAGTAAAAATTAAAATTAAAAAAAAAAAAAAAAAGAACAATATGAACCCATACTTCACCAATCAAAAATATCTGTCAGATGATCACTATTCTGTTGAAAATTGTATGAGTTTCCTAGGTCTTCCATCATAAAGTACCACAAAGGAGATACCTTCGGACCATAAAAATTTTTTTCTCGCAGTTCAGGAGGCCACAGTCTGAGACTGTGATGTTGACAGGGCTGATTCCCTCTGATGACGCCTAGGGAAGAATCAGCTCCAGGCCTCTCTTGTAGGTTCTGGTGGTGGCCTGCAGCACCTGGTCTTCTCTGCCTTGTAGACACTTTACTCCAACTTTCCATCTTCACATGGCCTCTCTGTGTGTGTGTTCACATGGCTTTCTTATAAAGATACCAGTCATTGGATTAGGGTCACCTTGGATTGAAGGCAGGAGGAGAAGGGGACGACAGAGGACAAGATGGTTGGATGGCATCACTGACACAATGACATGGGTTTGGGTGAACTCTGGGAGTTGGTGATGGACAGGGAGGCCTGGCATGCTGCGTCGCAAAGAGTCAGACACGACTGAGCGGATGAACTGAACTGAACTGAACAGTGTGACCTCATCTTGACTAATTATATCTGCAAAACCCTAATTCCAAATCAAGTCACATCCACAGGTTCCAGGGGTTGGAACTTCACCATCTTTATTGGGGGACATAATCCAATCCACAGCCACCCTCCACCACCTCCCACTTCACTCTGAGCCCAAGCCTTCAGCATGTCCCCTGAGGCCTCCACATCCAGTCCCTGTCAGCTCTCGGCCCCCTGTCCTGCTGCTCTCCACTTCACCCACTCTGCTCCAACCACACTGGTCTCCTCACACTCCCAAACCTCCCTCAAGTTCTCTCTTAGTCTCTGCTTCACAACAAAGCCAACTCTGACCACCCGGTTGAAAATGGAAAACCACTCCTCCAAGCGCTCTCCTTCCTCCTGCTGCACTTCAGGCAAGAGTTCTCACCACCTTCTCATAGGCTACCTAGTATTGTTGTTTTCTTCATTTCTTGACTGCCTCTCCTGGCTGGACTGGAATGTCCACGTAGGCCTGGAATGATGCCCAGCAAAAATTGTTCCTTGAGTTACCAAATAAATAAAGCTACTATAGAAAATGAAAGAAAATATCCTAGTGAGCTAGGAGTGGGGAAGTTCTTCCTAAACATTTGTTTAAGCCCATAGCAGATTAAATCAAGAATATACCTACATTTTCGATATCCTGCTGATCATCAAGAAGACAACTACAATTCTGATTTGTGGAAATGGGCAAAGGATACAAATAGGCTAGTTACAGAAGAAGAAACCCTCTAAGGTCGCAGGATACAGTAGGAGTGAAGATGGGTGCAGCGTGCCAGGGAGCAGCCTGGCAACTCTGTCCTGCACTGTAACCACTTCTTTAACCTCTGCTTTCTCCCTGATTAAAAGCATATGTGTATATGTGTGTGTGGGCTCAATCATGTATGACTCTTTGTGACACATGGACTGGAGCCCGCTAGGCTCCCTGTCCATGAGATTTTCCAGGCAAAAATACTGGAGTGGGTTCCCATTTCCTCCTCCAGGGGATCTTCCCCACGCAGGGATTGAACCTATGTCTGTTGCATCTCTTGTTTTGGCAGGCAGATTCTTTACCGCTAGTGCCACCTGTCTTTCGAATGCCTGAAAGAAAGTGTGTGGCTTTACAAATCATGAACACCTTATTGCCAAATTCAGAATTAAATTGAAGAAAGTGGGGAAAAACACTAGGGCATTCAGGTATGACCCAAATCAAACCCCTTATGATTATACAGTGGAAGTGAGAAATAGATTTAAGGGACTAGATCTGATAGACAGAGTGCCTAATGAACTATGGATGGAGGTTCATGACATTGTACAGGAGACAGGGATCAAGGCCATCCCCAAGAAAAAGAAATGCAAAAAAGCAAAATGGCTGTCTGAGGTCATACAAATAGCTGTGAAAAGAAGAGGAGCAAAAGCAAAGGAGAAAAGTAAAGATATACCCATTTGAATACAGAGTTCCAAAGAACAGCAGAGAGATAAGAAAGCCTTCCTCAGCAATCAATGCAAAGAAATAGAGGGAAACAATAAAATGGAAAAGACTAGAGATCTCCTCAAGAAAATTAGAGATACCAAAGGAACATTTCATGCAAAGATGGGCTTGATAAAGGACAGAAATGGTATGGCCCTAAAAGAAGCAGAAGATATTAAGAAGACGTGGCAAGAATACACAGAAGAACTGTAGAAAAAATATCTTCATGACCCAGAAAATCACGATGGTGTGATCACTCACCTAGAGCCAGACATCCTGGAATGTGAAGTTAAGTGGGCCTTAGGAAGCATCACTACGAACAAAGCTAATGGAAGTGATGGAATTCCAGTTGAGCTATTTCAAATCCTAAAAGATGATGCTATGAAAGTGCTGTACTCCATATGTCAGGAAATTTGGAAAACTCAGCAGTGGTCACAGGACTGGAAAAGGTCAGTTTTCATTGCATTCCCAAAGAAAGAAAATGCCAAAGAATGTTCAAACTACCACACAGTTTCAGTCATCTACACGCTAGTAAAGTAATGCTCAAAATTCTCCAAGCCAAGCTTCAACAATACATGCATGGTGAACTTCCAGGTGTTCAAGCTGGTTTCAGAAAAGGCAGAGGAACCAGAGATCAAATTGCCAACGTTTGCTGGATCATCAAAAAAGCAAGAGAGTTCCAGAAAAAATATTTACTTCTGCTTTATTGACTATGCCAAAGCCTTTGACTGTGTGGATCACAATAAACTGTGGAAAATTCGGAACGAGATGGGAATATCAGACCACCTGACCTGAATCTGGAGAAACCAGTATGCATATCAGGAAGCAACAGTTAGAACTGGACATGGAACAACATGACTTATTTTGACTTAGTTAAAATCTTTCTCATTGACTAATTCATTCAGTATGTACTGAGTACCTTTCTATATAGCAGGCACTGTGTCAGGTCCTGGAATTACAGAGCTGGCAGTACCATAGCCACTGAATTTAGAGAGTTCTCAGACTAGTGAGGGAGATAAATATTAATAAACAAATAGAGTGATCAGTGCTATAGTAAAGGGGAACATGGGTTGCTGTGATGATGGAGAGAAGGTTATCTCAAATCAGGAAAGACGCTGCTGAGGGAGGTGACCCCTGAGCTATCTCCAAGGATCTCCAGACAAGTGGCAGGGCAGAACTTCAGGAAACAGCATGAGCAAAAGCACAGCTACATGAGGGAGTAGGGTTTGTACTTAGGGGTTTGGATGAGATTTGTGATCTCAGAACTAGATAGAAGCCCGGACACATAGTCTTGCAGGGTATGAGTATTTGGACTTTATCCCGAGAGCAGAGAGAAGGCATTGGGACATTTTAAGCAGGGGAGTAACGTGCTTTGATTTTAAGTCACTTTGGCTGCTGTGTGGATAAGGGACTGGAGAGAAGTAAGAACATATAACAGAGAGCTCAGTTGGAAGGCTGTGGAGTTGTGCTGGGAAGAGGGCTTGGTAGCTTGGCTTGGAAGAGTGGCTGTGGGTGTGTAGTCAAGTCAGTCAAAGTCGCTCAGTCGTGTCCGACTCTTTGCGACCCGATAGACTATGTAGTCCATAGAATTCTCCAGGCCAGAATACTGGAGTGGGTAGCCTATTCCTCCTCTGGCAGATCTTCCCAACCCAGGAATTGAACCGGGGTCTCCTGTGTTGCAAGCAGATTCTTTACCAACTGAGCTATTGTGGGCAGTGTAGAGGTGAGAAAATTCAGGAGATATTTAAGAGGAAGACTGGAAAGAATGCGGTGACTGAAGGCTATGGATAGTGGGGATGAGAACTGGGGCAAGGAATTTCCTCCAAGTTTTCTGGCTTGGACAGACTGAAGGAGGAGCTGTGATGGGCAAGGGGATGGGAGATGAGGCTAGTTTTATACACATGGAATTTGAGGAGACTATGGAGTCACAATGTTGGATGCCCAGAGGCAGTAGATTTGTGGCTTGAGAGCTCATGGCTGCAGATACAGGCTCAGAGTCGTAAGGTGCTTGTCGCATTAGCTCACTTAAGTAATTTTTAAATATGTAAAAAAATAAATTTTATTTGCAGTATATAGACGAATTGTTCTTACTAGTTGCTGAGGGTAAAATCAGGGAAACTGGACCTAAATTATAGTAGAAAGAATGAGACAAGACTGTTGGGAACAGATTGACAAGAGAAACCCGTGCAGAATGGTGTGAAGGCCTTGCTGGCCTCCACCCAGCAGCAGGACTGTGAGTGAGGGAGAGCCAGCCTTACCATTTGGATGCCCATTGTTTCCCATGGCATGTACCAAACAAATTTTTGCCATGAAGTACATGCACTGAAGAATAAATACCTGTCTTTATTTTTTCTTCCCTTTCTCTAAGCCACTGCAAAACCTTAGATTTCTCTAGATCACAGTTGTTCAAGGAGAAGTAAGAGTGAAAATTTTAGAGTAAGATAAATAACATTATGGACATTGTCTATAAGTGGTCAAATTATTAATGGAGACGTTTATTCTCAGGAATCTAGAGTCAGCTATTCCATCTTTTTGAAAAAGGGGCTTTATTGAGGTATAATTGATATACAAGAAACTGCACACATTTAATGGATACAATTTGATGATGAGTTTGCACATAGGATTAGGGTTCTCATTTCTGTGACATCATCACCACAGTCAAGTTAATAGTCAAATTCATCAACTCCAAAACTTTCCTTGGGTCCTCCTTCTTATGTGTGTGGTGTGGTAAGGACATTTACCATGAGATCAGCTATGTCATCTTTACCCTAGGATTTGGAGTCATACAGACTTGAGCTAGGTGATGGCTGTTTCACTTACTACTGGTGAGACTTTGGGCAAATCACTAAGTCTAATTTTGATCTTTGATTCCCTCATCTGTAAAAATTTTTAGAACTTCATGGGATTGTTCTGAGGGAAAACATGGTATAATGTAAGTTAAAGGGCTTTATAAAGTATAAATTGCTATTTTGGTATCATTTATCATTTAGGATTCTGATTTCATTGTAAAATGTCAAAATGTTATCAGAAAAACTGAGTGTTGTTAATATCACAATATATTGCTTTATTTTAAAACTACTCATTTATCCCATTTTTCTCTGATAACAAAGAATATCACTAAGTGGTTATCTGTTATCTATGTCTATGTTCCAAATCTCAGACTAACCAAGGATTGATTGTATCTAGTTTTTCTCCAGTTTTAGAGGAACATATATGAGGGTATCTATTTATGACTCATTTGCCATTTCAAATATTCTTATATAAAAACCTAAAATGTTTCAACTTCCATGACTTTGTATTTATCATTACTCTTCCCTTTAGCTTGAGATGCTTTAATGGTCCCCAAACATTTAGATTATCTGATTTTTGCATATATTAGATGAAGCCTGGAATCATTAGTGTTTTCAATGCACTCTATAAATATTCCTTGTTTCCAGCCTGAGCTAGAAATATTAAGAAGAGATGCAATTCAGCTCAAGTGCATATCCAATAAGAAGAGATGCAATTCAGCTCAAGTGCATATCCAAAGGATTTTGAGATATTTTAGTTTACCTTTGATGATATGGGACAGGTGAAGAACACGACTTTACTGAATGATAAATTTTTTTAAACTGAGGAATAATTACTATAAGGATTCATGTCATCTTTGCAAGCTACTCAATCCAGTGTTGGGTTCTAGAGGGGAAAATAACATTTTTGCAGAAATTGGGACACTGCAGAAATTTTATGGAGCTCTGTAGACATTTTCTGAAGCCTTGCTATCTGTTTATTTATTGTACATCTGCTGCTGCTGCTAAGTCATTTCAGTCATGAAATGCAACCCCATAGACAGCAGCCCACCAAGCTCCTCCGTCCCTGGAAGTGGGTTGCCATTTCCTTCTCCAATGCATGAAAGTGAAAAGTGAAAGTGAAGATGCTCAGTCGTGTCTGACTCTTAGCGACCCCATGGACCACAGCCTACCAGGCTCTTCCATCCATGGGATTCTCCCGGCAAGAGAACTGCAGTGGGTTGCCATTGCCTTCTCCATGTACATCTGAGTAATCTATTTACAAATGCTGTTACATATGGGGAGGGGCTGTGGTAGATGGTCCTATCCCTTGGAGTATAGGTTCCTAGGTTCCATTCCCAGCTCAGCACAGTAACTCTGGACAAAACCCCTAAAGTGTTCTCTGCTTCTGTCTCTTTAATGGCAAAGTAGAAATTAATACTTACTATCACTGAACTCGTGAAGATGCTGAATTGATAATCAGATCATGCCTTAAAACCACTTTGAGTTCTACTGAAAAATATTTTGTTCTCAAAATAAGTTGAGTCTTTGGTTTTGTAAGTTTAAATATATTGTCAAGAAATGAGTCCCTAGGGGAGCAAAACATATAGACCATAGTGACATTAGCAAACAGAGATGGAAAAGATGGCATTGAAGAAAGTGAAGAGGACTTTGTAGTCAGGTGGGAACCACTGAAATGCTGCTCAGGTTTAGATAAGGACCATGGCCTCGTGGCTTGATTGCTTTTGCTCTCTTGTTGGTAATGAATTTGAAGGGATGGGATAAACGGAAGCAACCACTAGTTGAGCCAAGGTAATACGCTCTCTATCCGCCTAGTAAGTTTTTGAAAAAGTATTTAATTGTTCACATGCTATTGCTGCTTTAATGTCTAACTTTATGCCTTTCAAAGATGTGACCTGTAGGGCAGCAGATAGAAATGATAGCTCATCAGCATCTAATGAGCCAGTGATGTACCCTGTCAGATATTCTGTTACTTCCTCCTTCCAACTACACAATTTGAAAGAAAGAAGCCCAGGGTTCTTGACTAAGTCATCAGTATGTCTACTTGAAGGATGATGTGGGTTTCTCATTGGCTGAGCTGTTTGAAGAAAAGCCTTCTGCATTCAGCCTGAGCCTGTTCAAGCAAGACCCTGGCTGGCTCTTGACTCTAGTGTAAAAATAGGAAGATGAACTTGTAGCATGTGAATATATCAGACATGACATTCACCACACCATTGCCTTTAAAAACTTTTTTTTTTTTTTTTTTTAATACCAGATGTGAGCTCTCTAAGGCCAGGGACTGTCTTTCTTGTCTGTCTTCCAGAGCCTTTGTCCATAGCAGTCAATTAATGTTTGTTGAATAAATAGAATAACTTTCAAACACCATAACTCCAACCTGTCAAAAGCCAAACCCAGTGTTGTCTTTCAGTGGATGGCCAGCTTTCATATGAACCTGAGTGTTCTCTGAACAGCACTTCCCAACTTAATTCTGTGGACGTGAATCAACTGGAATTGGTTAAAAATGCAGATTCTGAATCAGTAAGTCTGAGGTGGAGCCTGAGATTCTGCATTTTTAGCAAGCCTCCCAGGTGATGCAGATGCTGTTGGTCTGTATACTGCACTTCAAGTATCAAATGTCTAGACCTGGTCTCTGCCTCATCAAGCCTTGTTGAGACTATCTCTTCTGTTTCAATTCTGACCATTAATCTCTGTTTCTGTTGCCACCAATTTATCTGAAGCCTGCATATTATTTTGCAGGGATTTGTGTCATAGCTTTCATCTAATCTCCCTGGCTTTTCCCCCTCCACAGCATTCTCTGCACTGCAACCAAGGTGATATTTCTCAAATGTGTTTCTGATCATGCTTACCTTTGTGACCTTCTGTGCAGGGTAAAACAGCAACCCTCTGTTGCTACAATGTCTTTGTATTAGGTGGGAGCAGAGGCAGGGGCAAAAAATATGAGGTTTGAGGAGCCAAGGGCTTATAATGAAGGACCAGTATTAGGGGCCAATTCATGCATACAGGGCTGCCTGCAGGTACTCTTCCATCCATCCTGTTATGCTGTATGTATGCTTAGTTGCTCAGTCGTGCCTGACTCTTTGTGATCCCATGGACTGTAGTCCACCCATTTATCCAGCCAATCAGTTATGCAGCTAACCAGTTGACCGTCCGTCCATCCATCCATCTGTCCATCCATCTGTCCATTCAGTCAGTTAGGCAGCTGGGCAGGAACCCAACATGTTAGGACTATTGGCTTTTGGACCAAAACAGTCAAATAAGTGTTTGCATGTCATTTATGGTAAAAACACAATAACTTGACACCATTGTTTCAGAGTCTTTGGCAGATGAAAGTTTTTTTGAGATGAAAGGCACCTCAAAGTTTTCCAGCCTAAATATCTGTTACTCTGGGCCTGTCAATCCAAAATCCCTTGCTCCCATCTTTTTTTCAGTTGAATTACTGAGAATTTTAGTGTACACTGAATAGCAATTTGTTACAAATCCCATACTGTAAATATTATTTGCCACTTCCTTTTTCTTTCAGATTTCTTTTGCTGTGCTTTGATCCAGGGTTTGGTAGATGGTAAGTGTGTGCAGATTCTCAGTGAGGTGTGATCTTTGCTGACATTGAACCCATCCCAGCTGTGGGATGGATGTAACTGGTCCTATCACAGTGCCAGGGTGGCTGTGGCTACAGTAGAATGTCAAATTTCCAGGATTAGCGCTTTTTGTTTTGGTCTTAACAAAGGAGCCCACATGTGTTTACTTATGGGGAGATGGGGAGAGGAGGGAGGAATCCTCTTTCTTTGGTGGGTGGATGGGCAAGAGCAGTCTACCACAGGAATTCTTAAGTCACGGCTGCTTTTCCAATCTTCAGCCAGCACCCTCTCTGTCCTCACTCTGGCTCCCATCTCAGGAGAGAATGCTGAGCTCTGTTGACATTGAGTAGCATTTGTTTTCTTCCCACTTTAATTTAGCAACTCACCACAGGGCTTGTCCTTTGTTCATCTTTCCTGGTTTTTTTGGTACACTGACTAATGCTTACAGCTTGCCTACTTGGAGAGAGAGAAGTGCAGGGAAGATCAATCAAATGAGATCTTAAAGGGTAAATCAGTTTTTCAAATATGTTCAGGCAGCTTCTGTTCACTTCCGTGAGAAGAAGTGCTTCCAAGGACAGAAATTTACCCAGTGAAGTGCCTCCCAAATGCAGCAGAGCAATCATGCTTCAGATGGCTATTTTTCAGCCTCAGCATCCAACTCTGCTTAGATTTCAAATGACCACTTAAAACTCAAGCCTGAGGGGAGAAATGAAGTGCATTTGACTTGAAGGAATTTGCTAATGGAAGATCAAAGTTTTAAAAGTGTACCTTCACATGCATTATTGGAGGGTTGTGAGGGAAGGGTGTAAAGGAAACATTACAGAATCATTTTTCAATCATTTCACATTTTCTTTAGTTTTTCAAGAAGACTCAGGAAATATCTTATATAAAATCTACAGTGTATTTCAGGAGGGAAAAAGGAGAACTTGTTGCTTGGGCTTTAGAACTCAGTGCTGTTCATAGAGGTCCCAAGTGAAAATTTTTATCATCGAAATTGACTGATTCAGCAGAAATCTTTAAAAAAAAAAAGCATCAAAAAAAAAAAGAAAGAAAGAAAGAAAAAAATTAAAAATTGACTGATTCAGAACAGACTGTTTGTGGCTACCTGGTAGCAAATTTGAAAACCACATCTCATCTTTTATCCTGTAAATGGCATCAAAGTATGGTTGTGCCTACAGAGTAAAATGAATATTCTGGCCACATGCGTTAAGAGATCGACCTGTTTTTACATAGTGACCTTAGGTGATAGGTCCTGGCAGAGGTCTAATCTGCTAGCTGTTAACTTCGGGGCTTGATCTGAGGATTCACCATCACCACTCATTACACACATCTGAAAGAGTCCCTGTCACTGCCAAACCAGGAAAAGCAAGCTATTCCCATTATCCCTTATGTTCTAGGTCACTTCAGTCGTGTCCGACTCTTTGTGACTCTATGGACCATAGCCTACCAGGCTCCTCTGTGTTTTGGGATTCTCCAGGCAAGGGTACTGGAGTGGATTGCCAGTCCCTTCTCCAGGGGAATCTTCCTGACCCAGGGATTGAACCCACATCTACTTGCATCTCTTGCATTAACAGGCAGGTTCTTTACCACTAGTGCCACCTGGGAAGCCCATATAAGCCCTTAAAGAAAACATAACTAGGCAGATGACTTTGTGAAACATCAACTGACTTAGTCCACCAGCCAGTAGGAATTATTCCTTCATCATAAGCTTTTCTAGACAGGTGTTGTTCCCCTCAGTAGGCAGGGAAATTCAGTACTGACTCCCTAAAGAAGCAGCATGGGTTTATGGTCAGCCCAAAGATGTGAGCAGAAGAGTTAACAAGACTTTCTTGCCTTCTGCAGGTTATTTGTTCTGAGCTCTGGTCATCATTTGCTTCCAGCACAGGAGTGTTAAGCTGACGGGGACTGTTTGGCTGGCTGCCAACAGGAGGTAGGGCTTTATTATTATTATTATTTTCAGAGTAAACAGAGCAGTGCAGGGCTTCACTGAAGACCACTCAGTAAAGGATACCATGCCTTATCTGAGCACATTCCCAGGAAGCAGATGTGCTTCAGTGAAAATTTACTTCTGAAAGCTTTCTTGAGGGGAAGAGGAGAGAGAAATGCCTCCTGTCTTGAAAATGTTGGCTGTCCATGAGTTTTATGTGTTGGGTCACACCTACAGTTTCAGGGGACAGAAGATTTCTGCTTCTATGAAGTTGAAAAATGCACCTAATCCAGCCTGTTTCTTCTGCCAGGTCCTAGAGAGAACTGGACATGGAACCACAGACTGGTTGCAAATAGAAACAGGAGTACTTCAAGGCTGTATATTGTCACCCTGCTTGTTTAACTTATATGCAGTGTACATCATGACAAATGGAGGACTGAAAGAAGTACAAGCTGGAATCAAGATTGCCATGAGAAATATCAGTAACCTCAGATATGCAGATTACACAACACTTATGGCAGGAAGTGAGGAAGAACTAAAGTGCCTCTTGATGAAGTGAAAGAGGAGAGTGAAAAAGTTGGCTTAAAGTTCAACATTCAGCAATCAGTCCCATCACTTCATGGCAAATATATGAGGAAATAGTGGAAATAGTGGCTGACTTTATTTTGGGGGCTCCAAAATCACTGCTGCTGATGATTGCAGCCATGAAATTAAAAGACACTCCTTGGAAGAAAAGTTATGACTAACATAGACAGCACATTAAAAAGCAGAGACATTACTTTGTCAACAAAGGTCCATCTAGTCAAGGCTATGGTTTTTCCAGTAGTCAGGGATGGATGTGAGTTGGATTATAAAGAAAGCTGAGAGCAGAAGAATTGATGCTTTTGAACTGTGGTGTTGGAGAAGGCTCTTGAGAGTCCCTTTGACTGCAAGGGGACCCAACCAGTCCATCCTAAAGGAGATCAGTCCTGAGTGTTCAACTGATGTTGAAGCAGAAATTCCAGTACTTTGGCCATCTGATGTGAAGAGCTGACTCATTTGAAAAGACCCTAATGGTGGGAAAGATTGAAGGCAGGAGGAGAAGGGGACGACAGAGGATGATATGGTTGGATGGCATCACCGACTCAATGGACATGAGTTTGGGTAAACTCTGGGAGTTGGTGATGGACAGAGAGGTCTGACTTGCTGTGGTTCATGGGGTCACAAAGAGTCAGACACGACTGAGAGACTGACTGGACCACCTAAATCATTTCCTCTACAAGGAGTTCACTGACAACATCCACTCACGCCTGCTGGGAGTCCATTCCCACTCCTTTCGAACAGGTCCAGCTTACCATCTGCAACCTTTGACACATTCCCCCTTGCATGTGTTTCCAACCTAAATATCAGCTTTATTACTGACGAAACTGATTGGGAAGAACGTGGCTTGGGCATCTGAGCCAAGTCAAGCTGCTGACTTCCCCCAGACTGGCTGAGACCTAGGAATGGCCACCTTCAGGGAAACATGGGCCCTGAGGATTGATCCACCTTCCCAGGCTTCTGCTTCTGAGTGGTCAGCTTCATTTCCTGTCACACTCTGACATGTGTGACAGACCTATTTTCTTCCATACACATTATCTCTCAGATTTGCTTTCTCATACTGAATCAGATTATCTGTCACACACACTCTTTCTGTAATATTCCTGTGTCACTCTATAATGCTTTTTCCATCACACTTATTCTCTCCCACACCTGATCTCTCCTAGACTCTATCTCTGACACTTTGTGTGCCACACACTCACACTGTCATGGTATCTGTGAGAGAATTAACTCAGTCAGGTTGCTAGGGAGACCAAGGCTCTTTAAGGAGGAGGTGAACACTCTTTCTTTTTCACATTCTTTTTCCTTAGACATGGAGGCCTAGTAGGCAGCAGAATCTCTTGCTTAAGGACATGCTTTTTTTTGAGCTCAGAATCTATGTTATGGGAGAAGGTCTGGGTAAAACTTTCATAGTTGTGAGCTCTGGGATAACCCATTTCTTTTGGTTAATATGCTGCCGATGTCATCCTCAGATGTATGTTATGGGAAAGGGTCTGGGAAAAATTTTCATAGCCTTCAGTCATGCCTTTATCTATACTAATCCTTTTTCTGTATTCCCAATCCACATTTTCCCCAATGAGTTTCATCAGTAATAAAGCTGTATTTTAGGTTGAAGCTGTATTTTAGGCTTCCCTGGTGGTTCAGACAGTAAAGTGTCTGCTTGCAATGCGGAAGACCCAGGTTTGATTCCTGGGTCATGAAGATTCCCTGGAGAAGGAAATGGCAATCCACTCCAGCACTCTCGTCTGGAAAATCCCATGGACAGAGGAACCTGATAGGCTACAGTCCATGGTGTCGCAAAGAGTTGGACACGACTGAGCGATTTCACTTAGGTTGAAACACATGCAAGAGGTATGAGTCAAAGACTGCAGATGGTAAGCTGGACCTGTTTGAAAGGAGTGGGAAAGGACTCCCAGCAGGTATGAGTGGATGGTGTCAGAAAATTATATAATGCTCTGCTTAAACCAGCAAACCGGGTACTCTTTCTACCCATTCTGATATCAATTTTAGAAGCTTTTTCTATAACATTCACTTTAATTAAATTTCTACTACACAAAGCTCTGAGTGACTGAACCTGTGTCTTTTGGTTCTGGAATTAAATGTTCTCCTTTGTAGACCACAAATCTGGCGGCACCATTCACCATTCACTGTACATGTTAAGTTATCATCTATCATATTGGGGGCTCGCTACCGCTATCACTATCATCTAGATCTTAGTCTCTTCGCATCATATTCTGTCATTTTAAATTCCTGTCTCAAGGGGGCGGTGATAAGATGGAGGAGGAATAGGACAGGGAGACCACTTTCTCCCCCAACAAATTCATTGAAAGAACATTTGAACTCTGAGCAAGGGATAGTTCTCTTGCTGGCAAGTTCTGAATGCTGGCAGAGGACACCAGGCAACCAGAAAGGCAGCCCATTGTCTTTGAAAAGAGGTAGGACAAAATATAAAAGATAAATAGAGAAACAAAAGAGGTAGAGATGGAGATCCGTCCCGGGAAGGGAGTCTATAAAAAGGAGAGAAGTTTCCAAACACCAGGAAACAACCTCACTGGCAAGTCTGTGGTGAGTCTTGGAATTTCAGAGGGCAAAATAACTAGGAGGAAAAATAAACAAATAAAACCCACAGATTACGTGCCTAATGGGAACTCCCAGCAGAATAGCAGCCCAGATGCTAGCATCCACCACGAGCAAGCAGGGGCTGGACAGGGAGGCATGGGCTCCACTGCTTAGGGTAAGGACCAAGCAATCTGAGGGAACTAACATGAGATAGCAACCCAGACTGTGGGAGAGCAGGAGAGAGAAAGAGAGAGAGAGAGAGAGAGAACTATCCCATGAAAAGCCCTAGCCTAAGACACTGCCAGGCCTACTCACAGAACAAAGGACTGAGCAGAGCTAGCTGGCTGCGGACCGGCCCATCCCCCGCCGGAGACAGGCAGGCAAGGACAGCCAGAGGAGGAAGCTGGGCTATCTTGGCCCCAGAGAGGCATCCTCTACCAAACTGCAAGCAGGCTTCATTGCTAACCAAGACTTCTTGGGATTCTGGACTGTCAACATCCACTGGGAGGGTCGCAGCCAGAGATCAGCTCCCCAGAAGAGACACACGGCACACTTGAGAAGGCACGCCCATTGTACACCCAGAAAACCAAGCAGCTGGGATGAGGGAGGCAATAAGATGCATCTCCTATCTGGGGGTGACTGTGCTCACCATGCACCTGGTCACCAGAGCTGCTCAGACCTGGGAAGAGCACAAAACGCAGACCCAACTGAGTCTGTGCCTTTGTAGAGTACCCGAGGACCGGAATCTGAGTGGCTTAGACTTGGGAAGTGCATGGAATCCAGGGCCTGCCTCAGACAGTTCCTGGCAAAGCAACCTAGAGCCTGAGAAATGTAGACTGGGAAAACACACATACCATGAGTGGGGGAAAACCCAGTGCAGCGGAGACACTGCAAGCACTCCCCACACACGACAGTGATATTTGTTTGTAGTGTTCCTCCCTCCCCACAGCACTAATGAACAAGTCAGCCTAAAAAAGTGACCACCATCGCCCCCTTGTGTCAGGGCAGAAAATACACACTGAAGAAACCAGCCAACAGAAGAAGCTAAAATAGAGGGTACTGCTTTGGAAGTGACAGGTGCAACAGATTAAAATCCTATAGTTAGCACCGACTGCATAGGAAGAGGCCTAAAGATATTGAGAAGTAAATGCTGGATCAAGGAACTACCCAATAATGAACTGATTCCACACTGTCCGCAACAGCTTCAGAGAAATTCTTAGATATATTTTTATTATTATCATTTTTTATTTTTTTTATTTTTAAGTCCTCTATTACTCCTCTGATGTTCATTTTTATAACTTTCTATTACCTTGCCAAAAAGACCCTATCTTTAAAGAAAACTTCATATATATATATATATATATATATATTTTATGATTTTTGTGACTTTGTTTTATTTTTTTAATATTGTATTTTTGAGAATCTAACCTCTACTCTAGATTTTTAATCTTTGCTTTTTGGTATTTGTTATCAATTTTATACCTTTAAGAACCCAATCTTCAGTACCCATTTTTACCTGGGAAAGAGATTACTGGCTTGATTGTTCTCTCCCCTTTTGGACTCTCCTTTTTCTCCACCAGATCACCTCTATCTCCTCCCTCCCCCTTCTCTTCTCTACCCAACTCTGTGAATCTCTTTATGTGTTCCGGGCTGTGGATAACACTTAGGGAACTGATTATTGGCTGGATCTGTGTCTCTCCTTTTGATTCCCTCTTTTCTCCTCCTAGCCACCTCTGTCTCCTTCCTCTCTCCTCTCTTCTCTGTGTAACTCCGTAAATATCTCTGAGGGGACCAGACTGTGGAGCGCACATAGGGAAGTGATTACTGGCTAGCTTGCTCTCTTCCCCTGTGATTCCCCCTTTTCTCCTCCTGGTCACCTCTATCTCCCTTCTCCCTCTTCTCTTCTCCATGTAACTCTGTGAACCTCTCCGGGTGTCACTCACTGTGGAGAAACTTTTAATCATTAACACAGATGTTTTATCAATGGTGCTGTATAGATGGAGAAGACTTGAAGCTACTGTAAGAATAAGACTGAAAACCAGAGGCAAGAGGCTTAAGTCCAAAACCCGAGGACACCAGAGAACTTCTGACTCCAGGGAACATTAATCTATAAGACATCATCAAATGCCTCCATATCAACACTGAAACCAAGCACTATCCAAGAGCCAATAAGTTCCAGAGAAAGACATACCACACAAATTTTCCAGCAACAGAGTAATGTGGCCCTGAGCTTCAACATACAGGTTTCCCAAAGGAACATCAAAGCCACTGACATCTCAAAACTCACTACTGGACACTTCATTGCACTCCAGAGAGAAGAAACCCAGCTCCACCCACCAGAACACTGACATAAACTTCCCTAACCAGGAAACCTTGACAAGCAACCCGTCCAACCCCACCCACAGTGAGGAAACTCCACAATAAAAAGGAATCACAAACTGCCAGAATACAGAAAGGCCACCCCAAACACAGCAATATAAACAAGATGAAAAGGCAGAGCAATACTAAGCAGGTAAAGGAACAGGATAAATGCACACCAAACTAAACAAAAGAAGAAGAGACAGGGAATCTACCTGATATTAAGAATAATGATAGTGAAAATGATCCAAAATCTTGAAAACAAAATGGAGCTACAGATAAATAGCCTGGAAACGAGGACTGAGAAGATGTGAGAATGGTTTAACAAGGACCTAGAAGAAATAAAAAGAGTGAATATATAATAAATAATGCAATAAATGAGATCAAAAACATTCTGGAGGGAACCAACAGTAGAATAATGGGGGAAGAAAATAGGATAATCTAGATAGAAGATAAAATGGTAGAAATAAGTGAAACAGGAGGAAAAAAAGAAAAAGAATTAAAAGAAATGAAGGCAACCTCAGAGATCTCTGGAACAATGTTAAATGCCCCAACATTCAAATGATAAAACTCCCAGAAGAAGAAGACAAAAAGAAAGACCATGAGAAAATACTTGAGGAAATAACAGTTGAAAACTCCCTAGAATGGGGAAGGAAATAGTCACACAAGTCCAAGAAACCCAGAGAGTCCCAAACACGGATAAACCCAAGGCAAAACACCCCAAGACACAGATCAATCAAATTAACGATGATCAAACACAAAGAACAAATATTAAAAGCAGCAAGGGAAAAACAACAAATGACACACAACGGGATTCCCATAAGCCTAACAGCTGATCGTTCAATAGAAACTCTTCAGGCCAGAAGGAAATGGCAGAACATACTTAAAGTGATGAAAGAGGAAAAGCCTACAACCCAGATTACTGTGCCCAGGAAGGATGTCATTCAAATATGAAGGAGAAATCAAAAGCTTTACAGACAAGGAAAAGCTGAGAGAATTCAGCACCACCAAACGAACTCTATAAGAAATGCTAAAGGACCTTCTCTAGATAGGAAACACTGAAAGGGAGTATAAACTCAAACCCAAAACAACAAAGTAAATGGCAACGGGATCATACTTATGAATAATTACCTTAAATGTAAACGGGTTGAATACCCCAACCAAAAGACAAAGACTGGCTGAATGGATACAAAAACAAGACCCCTGTATAGGTTGTTTACAAGAGACCCATATCAAACCTAGGGACACATACAGACTGAAAGTGAAGGGCTGGAAAAAGATATTCCACACAAATAGAGACCAAAAGAAAGCAGAAGTAGCAATACTCATATCACATAATATAGACTTTAAAATAAAAGCTGTGAAAAGAGACAAAGAAGGACACTACATAATGATCAAAGTATCAATCCAAGAGGAAGATATAACAACTATAAATATATATGCACTCAACAGAGTAGCACCACAATATATAAGGCAAATGATAATAAGTATGAAAGGGGATAATAACAATAACATAATAATAGTGGGAGATTTTAATACCCCGCTCACACCTAAGGATAGATCAATTAAGCAGAAAATTAACAAGGAAACACAATCTTCAAATAATACAATGGACTCAGTTCAGTTCAGTCCCTCAGTTGTGTTTGACTGTTTGCGACCCCATGAACTGCAGCACACCAGGCCTCCCTATCCATCACCATCTCCTGGAGTTCACTTAAACTCACGTCCATCAAGTCAGTGATGCCATCCAGCCATTTTATCCTCTGCCATATCCTTTTCATCCTGCTCACAATCCCTCTCAGCATCAGAGTCTTTTCCAATGAGACAACTCTTCACATGAGGTGGCCAAAGTACTGGAGTTTCAGCTTTAGCATCATTCCTTCCAAAGAACATCCAGGACTTATCTCCTTTAGAATGGACTGGTTGGTTTTCCTTGCAGTCCAAGGGACTCTCAAAGTCTTCTCCAATACCACAGTTCAAAAGTATCACTTCTTCTGTGCTCAGGGTTTTGGGGTTGTTGTGTTTTCATTTTCATTCATTTCTATGCAGATTTTTAAAAAATTTCTTCTGTGATTTGTTGGTTACTCAGCAGCGTGTTGTACAGCCTCCATATGTTGTAATTTTAAATAGTTTTTCTCCTGTAATTGACATCTAATCTGCACTGTGGTAAGAAAAGATGCTTGGAATGATTTCAATTTTTTGAATTTTTCAATGCTAGATTTATGGCCCAGGATGTGATCTATCCTGGAGAAGGTTACGTGTGCACTTGAGAAAAAATTCTCAATTACAGCAGAAAAACTGTAATTGATTAGATATCAATTACAGCAGAAAAACTATTTAAAATTACAACATATGGAGGCTGTAAAACACGCTGCTGAGTAACCAACAAATCACAGAAGAAATAAAAATTGCATAGAAATGAATGAAAATGAAAACACAACAACCCAAAACCTATGGAACACTGTAAAAGCAGTGCTAAGGGGAAGGTTCAGCAATACAGGCTTACCTCAAGAAACAAGGAAAAGTCAAATAAATAACCTAACTCTACACCAAAGCACCTCCACACATTTAAACCAAAATCACAGAAAACTAGCCAATCTGATCACACGGACACAGCCTTGTCTAACTCAGTAAAACTAAGACATGCCGTATGGGGCAACCCCCAGATGGGAGGGTCATGGTGAAGAGGTCGGACAGAATGTGGTCCACTGGAGAAGGGAATGGCAAACCACTTTTCAGTATTCTTGCCGTGAGAACCCCATGAACAGTATGAAAAGACAAAATGATAGGATACTGAAAGGGGAATCCCCTGGTCAGTAGGTGCCCAAGATGCTAGTGGAGAACAGTGGAGAAATAACTCCAGAAAGAATGAAGGGATGGAGCCAAAGCAAAAACAATACCCAGCTGTGGATGTGACTGGTGATAGAAGCAAGGTCCGATGCTGTAAAGAGCAATATTGCATAGGAACCTGGAATGTTAGGTCCATGAATCAAGGCAACTTGGAAGTGGTCAAACAGGAGATGGCAAGACTGAATGTCGACATTCTATGAATCAGTGAACTAAAATGGACTGGAATGGGTGAATTTAACTCAGATGACCATTATATCTACTTCTGTGGGCAAGAAGCCCTTAGAAGAAATGGAGTAGCCATCATGGTCAACAAAAGAGTCCAAAATGCAGTACTTGGATGCATTCTCATAAATGACAGAATGATCTCTGTTCATCTCCAAGGCAAATCATTTAATATCATGATAATCCAAGTCTATGCCCCAACCAGTAATGCTGAAGAACCTGAAGTTGAACAGTTCTATGAAGACCTACAAGACCTTTTAGAACTAACACCTAAAAAGATGTCCTTTTCATTATAGTGGACTGGAATGCAAGAGTAGGAAGTCAAGAAATGCCTGGAGTAACAGGCAAATTTGGCCTTGGAGTATGGAATGAAGTAGGGCAAAGGCTAATATAGTTTTGCCAAGAGAATGCACTGGCCATAGCAAACACCCTCTTCCAACAACACAAGAGAAAATTGTACACATGAACATCACCAGATGGTCAACACCAAAATCAGATTGATTATATTTTTGCAGCCAAAGATTGAAAAGCTTGATACAGTCAGCCAAAAAAAAAAAAAAAAAAAAGACTGGGACTGACTGTGGCTCAGATCATGAACTCCTTATTGCCAAATTCAGACTTAAATTAAAGAAAGTGGGAAAAACCAATAGACCATTCAGCTATGACCTAAATCAAATCTTTATGATTACACAGTGGAAGTGAGATTTAAGGGACTAAAATTGATAGACAGAGTGCCTGATTAACTATGGACTGAGGTTCATGACATTGTACAAGAGACAGGGATCAAGACCATCCCCATGGACAACAAATGCAAAAAGCAAAATGGCTATCTGAGGAGGCCTTAAAAACAGCTGTAAAAAGAAGAGCAGTGAAAAGCAAAGGAGAAAAGGAAAGATAAAAGTATCTAAATGCAGAGTTCCAAAGACTAGCAAGGAGAGATAAGAAAGCCTTCCTCAGTGATCAATACAAAGAAATAATGGAAAACAACAGAATGGGAAATATTGGAGATCTCTTCAAGAAAATTAGAGATATCATGGGAACATTTCATGCAAAGATGAGCTCAATAAAGGACAGAAATCATATGCATCTAACAGAAGCAGATGAAATAAGAAGAGGTGGCAAGAATACACAGAAGAACTGTACTAAAAAGATCTTCACAACCAAGATAATCACGATGGTGTGATCTCTCACCTAGAGCCAGGCATCCTGGAATGTGAAGTCAAGTAGGCCTTAGAAGGCATCACTACGAACAAAGCTAGTGGAGGTGATGGAATTCCAGTGGAGCTGTTTCAAATCCTGAAAGATGATGCTGTGAAAGTGCTGCACTCAATATGCCAGCAAATTTGGAAAACTCAGCAATGGCTACAGGACTGGAAGAGGTCATTTTCATTCCAATTCCAAACAAAGGCAATGCCAAAAGAATGCTCAAACTACCACACAATTGCACTCATCTCACATGCTAGAAAAGTAATGCTCAAAATTCTGAAAGCCAGGCTTCAGCAACACTTGAACCATGAACTTCCAGATGTTCAAGCTGGTTTTGGAAAAGGCAGAGGAACCAGAGATCAAATTGACAGCATCCGCTGGATCATAGAAAAATCAAGAGAGTTCCAAAAAACATCTATTTCTGCTTCATTGACTATGCCAAAACCTTTGACTGTGTGGATCACAATAAACTGTAGAAAATTATTCAAGAAATGGGAATAACAGATCACCTGACCTGCCTCTTGAGAAACCTATATGCAGGTCAGGAAGCAACAGACATGGAACAACAGACTGGTTCCAAATAGGAAAAGGAATACGGCAAGACTGTATATTTTCACCCTGCTTATTTAACTTATATGCAGAGTACATCATGAGAAACGCTGGACTGGAAGAATCACAAGCTGGAATCAAGATTGCTGGGAAAAATATCAATAACCTCAGATATGCACATGACATCACCCTTAAAGCGGAAAGAAAAGAGGAACTAAAAGGCCTGTTGATGAAAGAGGAGAGTGAAAAAGTTGGCTTAAAGCTTAACATTCAGAAAACTAAGATCACGGCATCTGGTACAATCCCTTCATGGCAGATAGTTGGGGAAACAGTGGAAACAGTGTCAGACTTTATTTTGGGGGCTCCAAAATCACTACAGATGGTGATTACAGCCATGAAATTTAAAGACGCTTACTCCTTGGAAGGAAAGTTATGACCAACCTAGATAACATATTGAAAAGCAGAGGTATTACTTTGCCAACAAATGTCCGTCTAGTGAAGGCTATGGTTTTCCCAGTGGTCATGTATGGGTATTAGAGTTGGACTGTGAAGAAGGCTGAGCACCGAAGAATTGATTCTTTTGATTGCTTGGCTATTCGAGGTTTTATGTGTTTCCATACAAATTAGGAAATTATTTGTTCTAGCTCTGTGAAAAATACTGTTGGTAGCTTGATAGGGATTTCATTGAATCTATAGATTGCTTTGGGTAGTATACTCATTTTCACTATATTGATTCTTCCAATCCATGAACATGGTATATTTCTCCATCTATTTGTGTCCTCTTTGATTTCTTTCACCAGTGTTGTATAGTTTTCTATATATAGGTCTTTAGTTTCTTTAGGTAGATATATTCCTAAGTATTTTATTGTTTTCATTGCAATGGTGAATGGAATTGCTTCCTTAATTTCTCTATTTTCTCATTATTAGTGTGTAGGAATGCAAGGGATTTGTGTGTGTTGATTTTATATCCTGCACATTTACTATATTCATTGATTAGCTCTAGTAATTTTCTGGTGGAGTCTTTAGGGTTTTCTATGTAGAGGAACATGTCATCTGCAAACAGTGAGAGTTTTACTTCTTCTTTTCCAATTTGGATTCCTTTTATTTCTTTTTCTGCCCTGATTTCTATGGCCAAAACTTCCAGAACTATGTTGAATAGTAGCGGTGAAAGTGGGCACCCTTGTCTTGTTCCTGACTTTAGGGGAAATGCTTTCAATTTTTCACCACTGAGGATAATGTTTGCTGTGGAGTTGTCATATATAGCTTTTATTATGTTGAGGTATGTTCCTTCTATTCCTGCTTTCTGAGAGTGTTTATCATAAACGGATGTTGAATTTTGTCAAAGGCCTTCTCTGCATCCATTGAGATAATTATATGGATTTTATTTTTCAATTTGTTAATGTGGTGAATTACATTGATTGATTTGCAGATATTAAAGAATCCTTGCATCCCTGGAATAAAGCCCACTTGGTCATGGTGTATGATCTTTTAATGTGCTGTTGGATTCTGATTGCTAGAATTTTATTGAGGATTTTTGCATCTATGTTCATCAGTGATATTGGCCTGTAGTTTTCTTTCCTGTGACATCTTTGTCAGGTTTTGGTATTAGGGTGATGGTGGCCTCATAGAATGAGTTTGGAAGTTTACCTTCCTCTGCAATTTTCTGGAAGAGTTTGAGTAGAATTCAGCTCTGAAGCCGTCTGGACCTGGGCTTTTGTTTGCTGGAAGATTTCTTATTTCAGTTTCAATTTCTATGCTTGTGATGGGTCTGTTATGATTTTCTATTTCTTCGTGGTTCAGTTTTGGAAAGTTGTACTTTTCTAAGAATTTGTCCATTTCTTCCAAGTTGTCCATTTTATTGGTGTATAGTTGCTGATAGTAGTCTCTTATGATCTTTTTATTTCTGTGTTGTCTGTTGTGATTTCTCCATTTTCATTTCTAATTTATTGATCTGATTTTTCTCTTTTTGTTTCTTGATGAGTCTGGCTAATGCTTTGTCAATTTTATTTATCCTTTCAAAGAACCAGTTTTTGGCTTTGTTGATTTTTGCTATGGTATCTTTTGTTTCTTTTGCATTTATTTCTGCCCTAATTTTTAAGATTTTTTTCCCTTCTACTAACCCTGGAGTTCTTCATTTCTTCCTTTTCTAGTGCATTAGGTGTAGAGTTATGTTATTTATTTGACTTTTTCTTGTTTCTTAAGGTATGCCTGTATTGCTATGACCTTTCCCCTTAGCTCTGCTTTTACAGTGTCCCATAGGTTTTGGGTCATTGTGTTTTCAGTTTCATTGGTTTCTATGCATAATTTGATTTCTTTTTGATTTCTTCTGTGATTTGTTGGTTATTTAGAAGTGTGTTGTTCAGCCTCCATATGTTGTAATTTTAAATAGTTTTTCTCCTGTATGAGATCTAGTCTTACTGCATTTTGGTCAGAAAAGATGCTTGGAATGATCCCAATTTTTTTAATTTACCAAGGCTATATTTATGGCCCAGCATGTGATCTATCTTGGAGAACCTTCCGTGTTCACTTGAGAAAAAGGTGCATTCATTGTTTGGGGTTGAAATGTCCTATAGATATCAATTAGGTCTACCTGGTCTATTGTATCATTTAAAGTTTGTGTTTCCTTCTAATTTTCTGTGATCTATCCATAGGTGTGAGTGGGGTGTTAAAGTCTCCCACTATTATTGTGTTATTGTTAGTTTCCCCTTTCATACTTGTTAGCATTTGTCTTACATATTGTGGTGCTCTTATGTGGGGTGCATATATTTTTATAATTGTTATATCTTAGAAATTCAAAAACCTTGACTAGCCAAAGCAATCTTGAGAAAGAAGAATGGAACTGGAGGAATCAACCTGCCTGACTTCAGGCTCTACTACAAAGCCACAGTCATCAAGACAGTATGTTACTGGCACAAAGACAGAATTATAGATCAATGGAAGAAAATAGAAAGCCCAGAGATAAATCCATGCACCTATGGACACCTTATCTTTGACAAAGAGGCAAGAATATACAATGGATTAAACACAATCTCTTTAACAAGTGGTGCTGGCAAAACTGGCCAACCACTTGTAAAGAATGAAACTAGAACACTTTCTAACACCATACACAAAAATAAACTCAAAATGGATTAAAGATCTAAATGTAAGACCAGAAACTATAAATCCCCTAGAGGAGAACATAGGCAAAACTCTCTTCGACAGAAATCACAGCAGGATCCTCTATGACCCACCTCCCAGAGTAATGGAAATAAAAGCAAAAATAAACAAATGAGTTCTAATTAAAACTGAAAGCTTCTGCACAACAAAGGAAACTATAAGCAAGGTGGAAAGACAGCCTTTGGAATGGGAGAAAATAATAGCAAATAAAGCAACTGACAAACAACTAATCTCAAAAATATACAAGCAACACCTGCAGGCCAATTCCAGGAAAATAACCTACCCAATCAAAAAATGGGCCAAAGAACTAAATAGACATTTCTCCAAAGAAGACATACAGCCGGCTAACCAACACATGAAAAGATGCTCAACATCACTCATCATCAGAGGGATGCAAATCAAAACCACAGTGAAGTACCATTTCACACCAGTCAGAATGGCTGTGATCCAAATGTCTACCTGCAATAAATGCTGGAGAGGATGTGTACACTGTTGGTGGGAATGCAAACTAGTACTGCCATTTTGGAGAACAGTGTGGAGATTCCTTAAAAAACTGGAAATAGAACTGCCTTAGGGCCCAGCTACACACCGGGAAAACCAGAATTGAAAGAGACACATGTACCCCAATGTTCATTACAGCACTGTTTATAATAGCCAGGACATGGAAGCAACCTAGATGTCCATCAGCAGACAAATGGATAAAAAGCTGTGGTACATATATACAATGGAGTATTACTCAGCCATTAGAAAGAATACATTTGAATCAGTTCTAATGAGGTGGATGAATCTGGAGCCTATTATACAGAGTGAAGTAAGCCAGAAAGAGAAACACCAATACAGTATACTAACACATATATATGGAATTTAGAAAAATGGTAATGATAACCCTGTATGCGAGGCAGCAAAAGAGACAGAGATGTATAGAACAGTCTTTGGACTCTGTAGGAGAAGCGAGGTGGGATGGTATGGGAGAATGGCATTGAAACATGTGTAATATCATATGTGAAATGAATCACCAGTCCAGTTTTTGATGCATGATATAGGATGCTCGGGCTGGTGCACTGGGATGACCCAGAGGGAAGGAATGGGGAGGGAGTTGGGAGGGGGGCTCAGGATGGAGAACACGTGTACACCCGTGGCAGATTCATATTGATGTATGGCAAAACCAATATAATATTGTAAAGTAATTAGCCTCCAATTAAAATAAATAAATTTATATATTTTTATAAAGAACCCCCATATCACCAAAATATCTCAATGCTGGGCGTACACACTGAGGAAACCAGAATGGAAAGAGACACGTGTGGTACTGTGTATAATAGGCAGGACTTGAAAGCAACCTAGGTGTCCATCAGCAGATGAATGGATAAGAATGTTTTGGTACATATACAAAACGGAATATTACTCAGCCATTAAAAGAATGCATTTGAATCAGTTCTAATGAGGTGGATGGAATGAAGCCTGTTATACAGAGTGAAGTAAGCCAGAACAAAAAAATACCAATACAGTATACTAATGCATATATATGGAATTTAGAAAGATGGGAATGATGACCATATATGCAAGACAGCAAAAGAGACACTGATGTATAGAACAGTCTTTTGGACTCTGTTGGAGATGCGAGGGTGGGATTGTTTGGGAGAATGGCATTGAAACATGTATAGTATCATATGTGAAATGGATCGCCAGTCCAGATTCGATGCATGAGACAGGGTTCTTGGAGCTGGTGCACTGGGATGACCCAGAGGGATGGGATGTGCAGGGAGTTGGGAGGGGGGATCAGGATGGGGAACACATGTACACCTGTGGCAGATTCCTGTCACCTGTCAATGTATGGAAAAACCACTACTAAAAACCACCATTAAATTAATTAGCTTCCAATTAAAATAAATAAATTTATATTTTGAAAAATAAAAATAAATAAAATTTCCATGTGCAAAAAAAAATTCCTGTCCCAATCACACTTTCCCTCTATCACACTCATTCAAACCCATGCACCTGTCAAAGTGGTAAACTCTCTGAAAAATTCATTCTATCATACATTGTCTTTCCTTCATACTTCTGTCACTTCTTGTCACACACATTATTTGTCATTGCTATTATCATTTTCCTTTGCAGATCTCACCATTCAGACCCAACTTAAGTCCAGTGCCTGATGGAGCACTACATTAATCATAATTTTGAGAAATGCAGAAACCAAAATGCACAAGACTTTGAGCCTCTGGTATTTGGGAGAGAGCAGGTGTTTGTGATTTGTGTAGAGGAGATCTGCATCATGGGAGACAGGATACTGACATGGCAATACTCTCTGAAAACTGACTTGCTGGACAAACAAATGGAAAGTCCATGAAAGAGTGCATGGACCATAGCAAGTGTTAGCTATCACTATGGATGAAAAGCACAGGTACTGATGTAGAGTGTGCAGAGGAAGGACGCTGATGGGTCATTTGTCTTGGCCCCTTGCCCTCTAGCCCATCGTAGTCTAGTGAGCCCCCTTCTACAGCACGACAATTCTTACAAATGTCCTCACAATCTGACAGTGGGCCCCTGAGGTAGAGATGTGTCCAAGCTCCCCTCTGGGGTCTTCTAGGCCACGGAGCAGGGTACAGACACAGGCAGTAGACAGGGTCTACCCACACCCTAAAACTGACTTGGAACCACAATGCAGAGAAACTTGGAGGGTGGGAAGGCAGGACAGGGATGTCCCACCCACAGGGAAGGGTAAGCCACACCTGGTGCCTCTCCCCCTTCAGTGAGGGGTGGGGGAAGGCTGTTGGCTTTGGATTTGAGAGCTGAGAAAACTCTCCAGCCAGGGGGTGGGGATCAGGGATGGGAGAGGGCAAGAGACTGGGAAGTGTCCAGGGTAACATTGCCCATCACCAAGCCCTTGAGTCTAGCTGGTTCCTCCAGTGCTTCTGAGGGGCCCTGGGGAAGCCCACAGCCTGGAGTTCCTGCAGTCTGTGTGCCTGGAGCCCCAGGCAGCCCAGCCACATGCCATCCCCAGTGAGTCTACCAGCAGTCCCCGCTTCCCTCCCCAGGCGGACAGGCACAGCAGGCTCTGCATTCTTGCTATCATGCCACCAGGGCCAGGCCACCCCACTCCCATGTGAAGGCACCTGTGCAAGCACACATACACACACTTATGCCCATGTAAATGCATCTCAGCCATGCTTTCTTTGACACACACACACACACACACACACACATGCACACAGGGACATGCCCTTGTGCATGCACCTGACTAGACACTCTCTCGTGACCACTCATACATGTCCATGTGCAAGCACCTCCACACACAGTCACAGGCACATGCCTATGTGCATGAATTTGTGCACAGGCTCTCTCTCAGAAACAACATCAATACATATGCTCATTTACATGCACCTGCCCATCCTCCTCACACACACAGATGCACACACACACATGTGAGCTATGTGTGTGAGACACCAGAGGGACAGACCCGCCCTGACCCTGGGGTTCCTGACTCTCTTCTGGGAGTTGATGACAAGGACCTGCGCTCAGCAGGATGGACACCTGTGAGCGATGCCAGGCTGGCAGCAGTGCAGACTTGGAGGTGCACAGGGACTGGGGCTCACGTGGGGTTTGCAAGCTTGGAGTGGAAACAGTCAAGTACCCTGAGAAATGGAGCATGCACACTGAGGAGCTGCTCCCACAGTAAAGGGTGGAGTGCCACCCAGAGGCCTCACAGCTGAGCAGTTGACCAGGTTTCTGGGCTTGAGACAGGGCTGACATAGAGGGCCCAGACCACGTGGTTGTGTGTCTGAGCACGCACATTGGGGCAACATGGTGTGCAAATGCGTGAAGTTTCAGCAGGGTGCATCCATTGCTTGAGAGCCTGCAGTCATCACAGGAACCAATGGTTGGTGGGAACCAATCATGAGGCAGGACCAGGGTGTGTGTGTGCAAGCGCTCTGCAGAAGCTTTCAGGTTTCAATATAGGGCTGGGATCTGTAGACACGCTTCACTCTTTCCCGGCGCAGAGGGGGGGAAAGGGGATCAAGATGGAGTCTGAGGCACATGGTGGAGGAGCCAAGAGGGCAGCCAATGAAAACACAGGTGCTGTGGCCTCTGCAGCAGGCACAGCACATGGCAGGCAAGGTGGGTTGCGTGGTGCTGGTGGCCGCGATGGCCCTGGTGAACCAGCTGGCCCTGGTAACATGGTCAATCGAGAATTTCCTGGTGGCTCTGGTGAATTGACTGATCACAGAGGCCCCAGAGCTTCAGGAGAGTCAGGTGGCACAGCCACTGACATTCCGCAGATCCCAGGGGCATCCGAAGCACCAGGGCCTGGTGAAGACGCAGCACCCAGAGCCAGAGTTCTGAGTAACTGAGTCTTCCAGTTGTATCCTATTCCAGGATCCCCAGTGGGCTGAGTGGCCAAGAGGGTCAGGCAGTGGGCTAGGGGTGGTTTGGGGTTGCAGGCGGTGGGGCCTAAAGTGTAGGAGGAGCGTACACTGCGGGGCTGGAGAGTATGGGTCAGGGGTGATCTGCCTCCAGGGCATGGTGGTGAAGTTAAGCAACCTGAAGGATCCAGAGGGTCCCTTGGTGATATTCAGGGTGTCCACAGGTGGCCTTGTGGCAAAAGGCGGGTCTCTGAGCAGCGAGCCTGACATACAGGCAAAATGACTATTGTGGATGGTGTCTTTATTATATCTCCATCAGCAGCCTCATGGTTTCTTTCTCATCGCCCGCCTGCCACTTCCTGACTCAATGTATTCAGCTGCAATGGCCGGTTCAGAGGGAGCTCTACGTTAATGGCTGCATGTTGGTTCTGTCAGTTCTAAAGGGGGCCAGGGTGAGGGAGGGAGTGGTGGATCATGACC
Source organism: Nanger dama (assembly GCA_917880005.1). Classification (NCBI taxonomy): domain Eukaryota; kingdom Metazoa; phylum Chordata; class Mammalia; order Artiodactyla; family Bovidae; genus Nanger; species Nanger dama. Next base: position 251,228 of record CAKJTW010000144.1, read on the forward strand.
AGTAGTGGCCCATGGGGAGCCATAACAAAGGGTTAAGCCTAGAGGAAAAGTGTCCCCCTTCTCAGTGGGAACTTGAATTTCATTTTCCCTCCCTTTTAGCGGATTGGCTGCTGAAGACCACGCCTTATTCCAGAGGGCCATCACCTTCTATCTGGAGCAGTTTTACCTGGTGATGTGGGCCTTGCAGCACTTTGTGCACCCCCTTTTGCTTAGTCTCAGCACAGAAGAAGAACTTAAACCTTGCCTATGTGCCCTATCCTCAAGTGTCCTTCTCGACAGCACTTCTTTCTGAAGTAGTTTGTGCAGACTTCAAATTGTGCCTGTGGTGCTGTTTGGGGGCTCAGGGTCCAAATAGTTTGTTTGGTGACTGTTAACTGCAGAAAGTAAAACTGATCTATTGTGCTGTGTCTGACTTGACTTTTGGCTTGTTCACTTCCTAATACTGCATTCATCTTCCAGTTGGAGGGGAGGTTCTGAGATCCAGATATTTGAGGAATACAACATAAGTGAAGACAATGAAAGAAGTGGGAGAATAAGAAAGTTGGGTACTGCCCTTCAGGATTGATTTTAGAATATTTTTTCAGTTTTATAATCATATTTATATATTAAGATATAATACCAGAACATTTTTGTTATTGTTCAGTCTCTAACTAGTGTCCAACCCTTCGCAACCCCATGGACTGTAGCAAACCAGGCTCTGTGTACCTACTGTCTCCTGGAGTTTGCTCAAGTTCATGTCCATTGTGTGAGTTATGCTGTCAAACCATCTCATCCTCTGTCCTTCCATTCTCCTTTTGCCTTCAATCTCTCCCAACATCAGGATCTTTTCCAGTGAGTCAGCTTTTCGTATCTGATGGCCAAAGTGTTGAAGCTTCAGCTTCAGCATCAGTTCTTCGAGTGAAAATTCAGGACTAATTTCCTTTAGGATTGACTGGTTTGATCTTGCAGTCCAAGGCACTCTCAAGGAGTATCCTTGTATCCTGAAACCACGCTAAATTCATTAATTGTAGCTTTTTTGTAGATCCCATTGACCTTCCCACATAAACAATCATTTTGTCTGTAAATAAATACACATTTATTTATTTGTTTCCAATTGATGCATTTTAACTGATTTCTGTTAAAATGAATTCGTCAACACTTTGGCCACCCGACAGGAAGAGCCAACTCATTACCAAAAACACTGATGTTGGGAGAGATTTAAGGCAAGAGGAGAAGGGAATTACAGAAGATGAGATGGTTGGATGGCATCACGACTCCAGGGACATGAGTTTGAGCAAGTTCTGGGAGATGATGAAGGACAGGGAAGCCTAGCAAGAAGCAGTCCATGCAGTCGCAAAGAGTTAGACTGGACTGAGTAACTGAACAACAACACATTGATTTCTGTCATAATAGATTGGAGTCCTGCTTCTTTGCCTCCTGGTAATTTTACACTGAATGCCAAGCATTATCAAATTTCCTTTCCTGCTTCATTTTTTTATTCCTAAACTTACTATTGAGCTTTATTATGAAATCCTGTTAAGATGCTTGGAAACAGTTTTGTTCTTTGGGTCTTACTTTTTAAGATTGGCTCTATAGGACCAGAGCAGATCTTAGTGTAGGACGAACTTAATTAAATGATAATCGTCAATGTCCAAGAAGGCTATAGCTGGAAACAAGAACTCTTTTTAAACATTTTATCTATGAAAAGTATTTGTTTGTTTTTGGCTGTGCTGGCTCTTGTTAACTGTGTGCAGGTTTTCTGTGCTTGCAGCCAGTGGGGGCTACTCTCTAATTGCTGTGCTTAGGCTTCTCATTCTCTGTGTTCCTTGTCGAGGAACACAGACTCTAGATCAGGGTGAGCTCAGTAGACTCGGCACACAGGCTTAGTTTCACAGGGCATGTGGGAACTTTCTGGCCCAGGGATCAAACCCATGTGCCCTGTATTGGCAGGCAGATTAACCACTGGACCTCCAGGGAAGCCAAAACAAGGATTCCTATACAGTATCAGAGTGATAGTAAAATCTGTCTCTTCATTTGATTGGCACTTTCTATTACACTTTGATGCTCATATCCTTTGACCCAGTTTTTGGAATCTATCATAGGAAAATTCTTGTATATGTGTGCAAGGCAGAATTAACCACAGTATTAATTACTGCATTGGTTTTCATTGTGAAAAACTGGTAGAATATAAACCCAGGGTGAATCATTGAGTAAATCATGGTAATTCCATCATGCTGGAATAACATATGGCAATCAGAGAGCAAACCAGATAGCTGGAAACTAATATGGAAAGAGATGAAAGAAAATTGCAGAATTCTGGGTCTGGCATATTCCTGTCTTTCAGGACTTTCCAACCCTATGAACATGCAGGGCAATGCTGAGTAGAACCACCCAGAAAAAGCATCACCCCCTCAACTGTCAATGTTATCACTGAACGCTAGGGAAAATCATTTCAGTATTTAGATTTCCATGTTGTTTAACTGTCTTCATAAAGAATCATGACTTTGAAATGGTGTTGCTTTGGAACATAAAGGTCTGCTCCATTTCCCCATTGTAAAACAGCACTTACTTAGAAACTTTAACTCAACAAGGTCTGTGAGGGAGCATTGGGAAGAGGACACCCCCAAGAAGTGGATGTGGACCCCCAGAGTCAGGGGATGGAATCTGATGGGAGGGTCAGTAGCAGGGTCCATGCTCGCATTAATGAAGAATCTTTCCTATCTCTCTTTAACAGAAAAAAAACAATTAGAAAATGATCTTGTATTTGAGGAAAATGTATACCACCATTAAGGACATCTATGAGTTTTATCACCCGGGGTCCATTTCCTTTTCTTGGTTCTGGTATCCTCCGATCACCCTGGAAAATCACCCCTTTCATGTTCTCTCACCCATTATGATTACCATAGTGTTGACTTCACCTCTGATTCCAGGAGCGGGCATGTGGCTCAACCTGGCCAATTGGAGCACTTCTTTCCTCCAGCTGTATTGATATCATCCAACCAATGACACTTTGGGAGCTGTAGGGGAAGCAGGCTGGCAAGGGACAGAGGAGGAGCTGGAGCAAGAAGGCAGATCTCAGGGAACCAAATGCTGGATCCAGGCTTGCCTAAAGACAGAAGCTACCTCTGTACCTTGTCGTTACACAGACCCAGACATTTTCCCTTTGGATTAAACCATGGTGGCTATTTTGTATTGATTTGTTCCTTTTTCACTTGCAATAGCAAAATTTCCACTATTGTTGAATTGAGGTACCACAGTTTTATTGATTACTTAATTTTCTTGCTAAGAGAGTGGCTCTTAGGTAAGAAACCATCAAGCCATATGGTAGAAAAGGAGAAAAATGAGAGTTTTTGTGGGTAAACTGCCAAAGAGGGAGGGGAGGATTTACAATGGGCAGATGAAGGAAAGGGCAAAAGCTGGAGAAGGGGCACTGGGGACAGCCCTTTCTAGACAATGCTCCCCCAAGCTGGCCCAAAATGGTGAAGTCAGTCCACTAGGGGGATGGGACTCTTGTCTGATTCTTCCTTCCTCAGCCAGCAAACGTGGAATCATTCAGCTACTTTGACCCCATTTGTGGACTGAGGAAGCTGCTCAGTTTCTTTCAAACCTGTCAGGTCCAGTTCCAAACCCTCCAAAGGGCTCTGTCTCAGTCAGAGTTGAAGCTACAGCCTTCCAGTGGACTGCAAAATCCTATGTGGTCAAGCATGTATCTTCTCTGGTGTCATGACTTTCCTTTCCATTTTGCCTAGCTGAATCCAGACACCCAGGGCGCCTTTCCCTTTATGAAACATTAGGTACATTAAAAAAAAATGTGTCATATTGTTTGTGTAAACCATGGGAGAAATTGAAGAAAACCTAAAAATGCAGAGATGCATCACATGCATGTTCTTCAATCATGTCTGATGAGAATAATTGATATTATTCAGGACTAAATTTCCCCCAAACTCATCTATAGAGTCCATCAAAATGCCAACAAAGATTTTTGTAGAAATTGATGAACTGATTTCTAAAACAAATTCTTTCTTTCTTTCACCCCATTCAGTCTTATCTGGGGAATGTGGAAACATCATTGTGTCACGTGGGATCTTTTGTTGCAGTGCACAGACATTCCATTCACAATGCCCAGGCTCAGTAGTTGTTTCACTACATGCAGGATCTTAGGTCCCCGACCAGAGATCAAAGCATTGTCCCCCGCATTGTGAGGTAGGCTCTTTTTTAAAAGATTCATTTGTTTGTTTATGTAATTTTGGCTGTGCTGGGTCCTTGCTGCTGCATGCATGGGGTTTTTCTAGTTGTGGTGAGGGGGCCTATGCTCTAGTTGCATCAGATAAGCTTCTGATTGCAGTGGCTACTCTTGTTGCAGAGCACAGGCTCTAGGTGCTCCAGCTTTAGTAGTTGCAGCTGGCAGGCTCTAGAGCACAGGCTCAGCCGTTTTAGTGCTTGGCTTAGTGGCCTTTCAGCTTGTGAGATCTTCCTGGAGCAGGGATCGAACTCATGTTCCTTGCATTGGCAGGTAGAGTCTCAACCACTGGACAACAAGAAAAGTCACTGATGAGCTGATATTGAAATTTATGTGAGAACAAAAGCCAAGTGATAGCCTAAGGAATTGTGACTATGCACAAGTAAAAAGACTAACAGCCTAATTTCACAATTTATTCTACATGTCCAGTAGTGTAGCTGTGGATCCATGGGACAAGACTGATAATCCAGAAGCATTTCCAACCTTTAAGTTTAATCAGGTTCCACTTGTTTACTTTTGTTTTTATTTCTGTTACTCTAGGAGGTGGGTCATAGTGGATCTTGCTTTGATTTATATCATAGAGTGTTCTGCCAGTGTTTTCCTCTAAGAGTTTTATAATACTTTCTAGTCTTCCATTTAGGTCTTTAATTCATTTTGAGTTTATCTTTGTGTGGGGTGTTAGGAAGTGTTATAATTTTCAGGCTATATCTTCAGCTATTTCAGGCTATCATTCTTTTATATGTAGCTGTCCAGTTTTCCCACCACCATTTTTTGAAGAGGCTGTCTTTGTTCCACTGTATATTCTTGACTCCTTTGTGAAAAGTAATGTACTGGGGTGGTCCCAAATGGTAGAGGAATAGGACTTGGAGACAACTTTTTCCCCCATAAATTTATCACAAGATCATTTTAATGCTGAAGACATTCCACAAAACAACTTCTGAATGCTGGCAGAGGACACTAGGGACCCAGAAAGGCAGCCCATTCTCTTTGAAAGGAGATAAGACAAATATAACAGACAAAAAGTAGGCAAAAGAGTTAGGGACAGAGACCCATCCTGGGGAAGCAGTCATGAAGGAGGAGAAGTTTCCAAACAGCTGGAAACACTCTCACTGGAGGATCTGTGGGGAGTTTGGAATCAGAGGGCAACATAAACAGAAGAGAGAGAGAGAGAGAGAGAGAGAGAGAGAGAGAGAGAGAACATAAAATAGGCACCTAACCACAACTCCCAGGGGAGAACTACCCCAGATGCTTGCTTCTCACACCAGCAAGCAGGGGCTAGACAGGGAGATGAGGGTTGCATTATTAGGGTAAGGACCAGGCCTGAATGCCCTGAGGACAATCTGAGGGAGATAACATGAGATAGCAACCCAAACTACGGGATAGCCAAATAGAAAAAAAGAGAGATAGAACTTCCCTGCAAAATTCTCTAACCTAACCTACAGCCTGGCCCACTCACAGAACAAAGCAGTGAGTGAATAACAAAGGAGAGCTGGCTGGCTGTAGTCCAGCCCCCTTACCCGCTGGGTAGAGGCAGAGAGGTGAGACAACATCTTCTACCAAACTGTGAGCAGGCTCCCAGTTGCTAACCACGTCTTCCTGGGGTCCTGGACGGTTGATATCTGCCAGGAGGGTCACAGCCTGAGATCAGCTCCGCAGAGGAGACACAAGGCACACCTGAGAGGGTGCTCTTGTGGTGCACCCAGGAAACCAAGCAGCTGGGACCGGGGAGGTGATTAAGGTTAATGTCCCACCTGGGACAGTGCACTCCTAAAGCACCTGATTGCCTGAGGTACTCAGACATGGGAAGGGCACAAAATGCATGCTCAACCAAGTCTGTGCCCTTGCAGAGTATCAAAGAACCTGAATCTGAGCAGCTCAGATCTGGGAAGTGCACAAAACACAGCGTCTGCTTTGGACAGTTCCCCTGAAGAGCAACTTGGAGCCTGAGCAGTGTAGACCATGAAAGCACCTGCTATGGTGAGCTGGGACTAACCCAGTGTGGTTCATAAACTGTTAGCACTCCCACACAGGCCAGTGATGTTTGTTTGCAGTGTTCTTCCTTCCATTCAACACAACTGAACAAGTGAGCCTAAATAAGTGACCACCTTGCCCCTTTGTGTGAGGTCAGAAATTATACAGTGAAGAGATTTGCAAACAGAGGAAGCCCAAAGAAACAAAGAGGGAACCACTCTGCAAGTGACAGGAGCAACAGATTAATACACTGTAGTTAGCATTGACTAAGCATTGGAAGGGGTCTACAGACCTTGAGAAGAAGTATAAGCTGGAACAAGGAACTATCTGAAACTGAACTGACCCCACATTGCCCTCAACAGCTCCAGAGAAATTCCTAGATATAATTTTACTATTCAGTTTAGTTCAGTTCAGTCACTCAATCGGGTCCGACTTTTGGCGACCCCAAGAACTGCAGCATGCCACGCCTCCCTATCCATCACCAACTCCTGGAGTTTACCCAAACTCATGTCCATTAAGTCGGTGATGCCATCCAACCATCTCATTCTCTGTTGTCCCCTTCTCCTCCTGACCTCAATCTTTCCCAGCATCAGGGTCTATTTAAATGACTCAGCTCTTCGCATCAGGTGGCCAAAGTATTGGAATTTCAGCTTCAACATCAATTCTTCCAATGAAAACCCAAGACTGATCTCCTTTAGGATGGACTGGTTGGATCTCCTTGCAGTCCAGGGGACTCTCAAGAGTCTTCTCCAACACCACAGTTCAAAAGCATCAGTTCTTCAGTGCTAAGCTTTGTTTATTGTCCAACTCTCACATCCATACATGACTACTGGAAAAACCATAGCCTTGACTAGACTGGCCTTTGGTGACAAAGTGATGTCTCTGCTTTTTAATATGCTATCCAGGTTGGTCATAACTTTCCTTCCAAGGAATATGTGTCTTTTAATTTCATGGCTGCAATCATCATCCGCAGTGATTTTGGAGCCCCCAAAATAAAGTCAGCCACTGTTTCCACTGTTTCCCCATCTATTTGCCATGAAGTGATGGGGCCCAATGCCATGATCTTAGTTTTCAGAATGTTGAGCTTTAAGCCAACTTTTTCACTGTCTCCTTTCACTTTCACCAGGAGGCTCTTTAATTCTTCTTCACTTTCTGCCATAAGGGTGGTGTCATCTGCATATCTGACATTATTCATATTTCTCTCGGCAGTCTTGATTCCAGTTTGTGCTTCTTGCAGCCCAACATTCCTCATGATGTACTCTGCATATAAATTAAATAAGCAGGGTGACAATATACAAGCTTGATGTACTCCTTTTCCTATTTGGAACCAGTCTGTTGTTCCACGTCCAGTTCTAACTGTTGCTTCCTGACCTGCATACAGGTTTCTCGAGGCAGGTCAGGTGGTCTGGTATTCCCATCTCTTTCAGAATTTTCCACAGTTTATTGTGACCCAGACAGTCAAACGCTTTGGCATAGTCAATAAAGCAGAAATAGATGTTTTTCTGGAACTCTCTTGCTTTTTCCATGATCCAGCAGATGTTGGCAATTTGATCTCTGCTTCCTCTGCCTTTTCAAAAACCAACTTGAACATCTGGAAGTTCACGGTTCAAGTATTGCTGAAGCCTGGCTTGGAGAATTTTGAGCACTACATTGCTAGTGTGTGAGATGAGTGCAATTGTGCGGTAGTTTGAGCATTCTTTGGCATTGCCTTTCTTTGGAATTGGAATGAAAACTGACCTTTTCCAGTCCTGTGGCCACTGCTGAATTTTCCAAATTTGTTGACATATTGAGTGCAGCACTTTCACAGCATCATCTTTCAGGATTTGAAATAGCTCAACTGGAATTCCATCACCTCCACTGGCTTTGTTTGTAGAGATGCTTCCTAAGGCCCACGTGATTCATATTCCAGGATGTCTGACTATAGGCGACTGTGAGTGATCACACCATCGAGATTATCTGAGTCCTGAAGTAACTATTATCATTTTTAAATTATTTCTTTTAAGTTCTTTATAACTCCTTTAATTTTCATTTTTACAAAGTACTATTACCTTCCAAAAAGACCCTATTTTTAAAGCAAATTTCATACATATATTTTCTAATTTTTGTGTTTTGTTTCTTATTCTTAATATTGTATTTTTGAGAGTCTAACCTCTACATTAGATTTTTCATCTTTGTTTTTTGTTATTTGTTATCAATTTTTTTTACCATTAAGAATCTAATCTCCAGTATCCATTTTCACTTAGGGGTGTGATTACAGGCTTAATTGTTCTCTCCCTTTTGACTCTCCCCTTTCTCCTCCAGGTCACCTCTGTCTCCCTCCCCTCCCCCATCTCTTCTCTACAAAACTCTGTGAAGCTCTCTGGGTGTTCCTGGCTGTGGAGAACACTAAGAGAACTGATTATTGGCTAGATTTGTCTCTCCCATTTTGACTCCGCCTCTTCTCCTTCTGGTCATCTGTATCTCCCCTCCTCCCTCTTATTAAAAAAATTTTTTTTAACTTTATTTTATTTTACAATACTGTATTGGTTTTGCCATAATCAACATGAATCCACAACGGGTGTACACGTGTTCCCCATACTGAACCCTCCTTCCACCTCGCTCCCCATACCATCTTTCGGGGTCATCTCAGTGCACCAGCCCTAAGCATCCTGTATCCTGCATCAAACCTAGACTGGTGATTCATTTCTTATATGATATTATACACGTTTCAATGCCACTCTCCCAGATTATACCACCCTCTCCCTCTCCCACAGAGTCCAAAAGACTGTTCTATACATCTCTGTCTATTTTGCTGTCTCACATACAGGGTTATTGTTACCATCTTTCTAAATTCCATATATATGCATTAGTATACTGCATTGGTGTTTCTATTTCTGGCCTACTGCACTTTGTATAATAGGCTCCAGTTTCATCCACCTCATTAGAACTGATTCAAACGTATTCTTTCTAATGGCTGAGTAATACTCCATTGTATATATGTACCACAGCTTTCTTAACCATTCGTCTGCTGATGGACATCTAGGTTGCTTCCATGTCCTGGCTATTATAAACACTTCTGCAATGAATATTGGGGTACATGTGTCTCTTTCAATTCTGGTTTCCTCAGTGTGTATAGCCCAGCAGGGCATTGCTGGGTCATAAGGCAGTTCTATTTCCAGTTTCTTAAGGAATCTCCACACTGTTCTCCAAAGTGGCTGTACTAGTTTGCATTCCCACCAGCAGTGTAAGAGGGTTCCCTTTTCTCCACATCCTCTCCAGCATTTATTGCTTGTAGGCATTTGGATCGCAACCATTCTGACAGGTGTGAAATGGTACTTTATTGTGGTTTTGATTTGCATTTCTCTGATAATGAGTGATGTTGAGCATCTTTTCATGTGTTGGTTAGCCGGCTGTATGTCTTCTTTGGAGAAATGTCTATTTAGTTCTTTGGCCCATTTTTTTATTGGGTAGGTTATTTTCCTGGAATTGGCCTGCAGGTGTTGCTTGTATATTTTTGAGATTAGTTGTCAGTTGCTTCATTTGCTATTATTTTCTCCCATTCCAAAGGCTGTCTTTTCACCTTGCTTATAGTTTCCTTTGTTGTGCAGAAGCTTTCAGTTTTAATTAGAACTCATTTGTTTATTTTGGTTTTTATTTCCGTTACTCTGGGAGGTGGGTCATAGAGGATCCTGCTGTGATTTCTGTCGAAGAGAGTTTTGCCTATGTTCTCCTCTAGGGTTTTATAGTCTCTGGTCTTACATTTAGATCTTTAATCCATTTTGAGTTTATTTTTGTGTATGGTGTTAGAAAGTGTTCTAGTTTCATTCTTTTACAAGTGGTTGACCAGTTTTGCCAGCATCACTTGTTAAAGAGATTGTCTTTTCTCCATTGTATTTTCTTGCCTCCTTTGTCAAAGATAAGGTGTCCATAGGTGTGTGGGTTTATCTCTGGGCTTTCTATTTTGTTCCATTGATCTATAATTCTGTCTTTGTGACAGTACCATACTCTCTTGATGACTGTAGCTTTGTAGTAGAGCCTGAAGTCAGGCAGGTTGATTCCTCCAGTTCCATTCTTGCTCTCAAGATTGTTGTGGCTACTCGAGCTTTTTTTGTCTTTCTATACAGGGGTGGCTGCATGGGCACAGGAGGGCCTAGAGGTGCTATCCAACACTGAAGGTCAGGAAAGCCGGCAGTAAGGAGATACCCCTCACCCAGGGTAAGGAGCAGTGACTGTGCTTTGCTGGAGCAGCCGTGAAGAGATACCCCACGCCCAAGGTAAGAGAAACCCAAGTAGGATGGTAAGTGTTGCAAGAGGGCATCAGAGGGCAAACACACTGAAACCAAACTCACAGAACACTAGTCAATCTAATCACATTAGGACCACAGCCTTGTCTAACTCAATGAAACCAAGCCATGCCCAGGGGGCAACCCAAAATGGGCGGGTCATGGTGGAGAGATCTGACAGAATGTGGTCCACTGGAGAAGGGAATGGCAAACCACTTCAGTATTCTTGCCTTGAGAACTCCATGAACAGTATGAAAAGGCAAAATGATAGGATACTGAAAGAGGAATTCCCCAGGTCAGTAGGTGCCCAATATGCTACTGGAGTTCAGTGGAGAAATAACTCCAGAAAGAATGAAGGGATGGAGCCAAAGCAAAAACAGTACCTAGCTGTGGCTAGGACTGGTGATAGAAGCAAGATATGACACTGTAAGAGCAATACTGCATAGGAACCTGGAATGTCAGGTCCATGAATCAAGGCAAATTGGAAGTGGTCAAACAAGAGATGGCAAGAGTGAATATCAACATTCTAGGAATCAGCGAACTAAAATGGACTGGAATGAGTGAATTTAACTCAGATGACCATTATATCTACTACTGCGGGAAGGAATCCCTCAGAAGAAATGGAGTAGCTATCATGGTCAACAAAAGATTCAGAAATGCACTACTTGGATGCAACCTCAAAACGACAGAATGATCTCTGTTCGTCTCCAAGGCAAACCATTCAATATCAGAGTTATACAAGTCTATGCCCCAACCAGTAACACTGAAGAAGCTGAGTTGACAAAACCTTTTAGAACTAATACCCAAAAAATATGTCCTTTTCATTATAGGGGACTGGAATGCAAAAGTAGGAAGTCAAGAAACACTTGGTGTAACAGGCAAATTTGGCCTTGGAATGTGGAATGAAGCAGACTAATAGAGTTTTGCCAAGAAAATGCACTGGTCATAGCAAACACCCTCTTCCAACAACACAAGAGAAGACTCTACACATGGACATCACAGATGGTCATCACCAAAATCAGATTGATTCTATTCTTTGCAGCCAAAGATGGAGAAGCTCTATACAGTCAACAAAAACAAGAACAGGAGCTGACTGTGGCTCAGATCATGAACTCCTTATTGCTAAATTCAGACTCAAATTGAAGAAAGTAGGGAAAACCGCTAGACCATTCAGGTATGACCTAAATCAAATCCCTTATGATTATACAGTGGAAGTGAGAAATAGATTTAAGGGCCTAGATCTGATAGATAGAGCACCGGATGAACTATGGAATGAGGTTCATGACATTGTAAAGGAGACAGGGATCAAGACCAACTCCATGGAAAAGAAATGCAAAAAGCAAGATGGCTGTCTGGGGGAGGCCTTACAAATAGCTGTGAAAAGAAGAGAAGTGAAAAGCAAAGGAAAAGGAAAGATATAAGCATGTGAATGCAGAGTTCCAAAGAATAGCAAGAAGAGATAAGAAAGCCTTCCTCAACGATCAATGCAAAGAAATAGAGGAAAAGAACAGAATGGGAAAGACGAGAGATCTCTTCAAGAAAATCAGAGATACAAAGGGATCATTTCATGCAAAGATGGGCTCAATAAAGGACAGAAATGGTCTGGACCTAACAGAAGCAGGAGATATTAAGAAGAGGGAGCAAGAATACACAGAAGAACTGTACAAAAGATCTTCATGACCCAGATAATCATGATGATGTGATCACTCATCTAGAGCCAGATATCCTGGAATGCGAAGTCAAGTGGGCCTTATAAAGCATCACTATGAACAAAGCTAGTGGAGATGATGGAATTCCAGTGGAGCTGTTTCAAATCCTGAAAGATGATGCTATGAAAGTGTCGCACTCAATACGCCAGCAAATTTGGAAAATTCAGCAGTGGCCACAGGACTGGAAAAGGTCAGTTTTCATTCCAATTCCTAAGAAAGGCAATGCCAAAGAATGCTCAAACTACCACACAATTGCACTCATCTCACATGCTAGTATAATGGTCAAAATTCTCCAAGTCAGGCTTCAGCAATGCTTGAACCATGAACTTCCAGATGTTCAAGCCAGCTTTAGAAAAGGCAGAGGAACCAGAGGTCAAAGTGCCAACATCTGCTGGATCATGGAAAAAGCAAGAGAGTTCTAGAAAACATCTACTTCTGCTTTATTGACTATGCCAAAGCCTTTGACTGTGTGGATCACAATAAACTGTGGAAAATTCTGAAAGAGATGGGAATACCAGACCACCTGACCTGCCTCTTGAGAAATCTGTATGCAGTTCAGGAAGCAACAGTTAGAACTGGACATGGAACAACAGACTGGTTCCAAATAGGAAAAGGAGTACGTCAAGGCTGTATACTGTCACCCTGTTTATTTAACTTTTATGCGGAGTACATCATGAGAAATACTGGACTGGAAGAAACACAAGCTGGAATCAAGATTGCTGGGAGAAATATCAATAACTTCAGATATGCAGATGACACTACCCTTATGGCAGAAAGTGAAGAGGAGCTATAAAGCCTCTTGATGAAAGTGAAAGAGGAGAGTGAAAAAGTTAACTTAAAGCTCAACATTCAGAAAATGAAGATCATGGCATCTGGTCCCATCACTCATGGGAAATAGATGGGGAAACAGTGGAAACAGTGTCAGACTTTATTTTTTGGGGGGGCTCCAAAATCATTGCAGATGGTGATTGTAGCCATGAAGTTAAAAGACACTTACTCCTTGGAAGAAAAGTTATGACCAACCTAGATAGTATATTCAAAAGCAGAGACATTACTTTACCGACTAAGGTCTGTCTAGTCAAGGCTATGGTTTTTCCTGTGGTCATGTATGGATGTGAGAGTTGGACTGTGAAGAAGGCTGAGCACCGAAGAATTGATGCTTTTGAACTGTGGTGTTGGAGAAGACTCTTGAGAGTCCCTTGGACTGCAAGGAGATCCAACCAGTCCATTCTGAAGGAGATCAGCCCTGGGATTTCTTTGGAAGGAATGATGCTAAAGCTGAAACTCCAGTACTTTGGCCACCTCATGCAAAGAGTTGACTCATTGGAAAAGACCCTGATGCTGGGAGGGATTGGGGGCAGGAGGAGAAGGGGACGACCAAGGATGAAATGGCTGGATGGCATCACTGACTCGATGGATGTGAGTCTGGGTGAACTCCGGGCGTTGGTGATGGACAAGGAGGCTTGGCATGCTCTGATCATGGGGTAGCGAAGAGTCGGACACGACTGAGTGACTGAACTGAGCTGATACAAATTATGAAATTATTTGTTCTAGCTCTCTGAAAAATATCGTTGGTAGCTTGATAAGGATTGCATTGAATCTATAGATTGCTTTTAGTAGTATACTCATTTTCACTCTATTGATTCTTCTGATCCAAGAACTTGGTATATTTCTCCATCTATTTGTGTCCGCTTTGATTTTTTTCACCAGTGTTTTATAGTTTTCTATATATAGGTCTTTTGTTTATTTAGGTAGATTTATTCCTAAGTATTTTATTCTTTTCATTATGATAGTGAATGGAAATATTTTCTTAATTTCTCTTTCTGTTTCTCCGTATTAGTGTATAGGAATGCAAGGGATTTCTCTGTGTTAATTTTATATCCTGCAACTTTACTGTATTCATTGATTAGCTCTAGTAATTTTCTCATGTAGTCTTTAAGGTTTTCTATGTAGAGGATCAAGTCATCTGCAAACTGAGAGTTTTAGTTCTTTTCCAATCTAGATTTCTTTTATCTTTCTTCTCTGATTGTGGTGGCTAGAACTTCCAAAACTATGTTGAATAGTAGTGGTGATAGTGGGTATCCTTGTCTTGTTCCTGACTTTAGGGGAAGTGCTTTCCATTTTTCACCATTGAGGATAATGTTTGCTGTGGGTTTGTCATATATATCTTTTATTATGTTGAGGTATGTTCCTTCTATGCCTGCATTCTGGAGGGTTTTTATCATAAATAGATGTTGAATTTTATGAAAGGTTTTCTCTGTATCTATTGAGATAATCATATGGGCTTTCTCTTTCAATTTATTTGGTCTATAACATTAATTGAGTTGCAAATATTAAAGAATCCTTGCATCCCTGGGATAAAGCCCACTTGATCATGATGTCTGATCTTTTTAATGTGTTGTTGCGGTCTGTTGGCTAGAATTTTGTTAAGGATTTTTGCATCTATGTTCATCAGTGATATTGGCCTGTAGTTTTCCTTTTTTGTGGCATCTTTGTCAGATTTTGGTATTAGGGTGATGGTGTCCTCATAATATAATTTTGGAAGTTTACTTTCCTGTGCAATTTTCTGGAAGAGTTTTAGTAGGATAGCTTTTAGCTGTTTTATACAGTTTTGGTAGAATTAAGCTGTGAAGCCATCTCGTCCTGGACTTTTGTTTGCTGGAAGATTTCTGATTACAGTTTTGATTTCTGTGCTTGTGAGGAGTCTGTTAATATTTTCTATTTCTTCCTGGTTCAGTTTTGGAAAGGTGTACTTTTCTAAGAATTTGTCCATTTCTTCCAAATTGTCCATTTTATTGGCATATAGTTGCTGATTGTACTCTCTTATGATCCTTCGTATTTCTCTGTTGTCTGTTGTGATTTCTCCATTTTCATTTCTAATTGTGTTGATTTTAGTCTTCTCCCATTGTTTCATGATGGGTCTGGTTAACGGTTTGTTTATTTTATTTATCTTCTCAGAGAACCAACTTTTAGCTTTGTTGATTTTGGCTATGGTCTCTTTTGCTTCTTTTGCATTTATTTCTGCCCAAATTTTTATGATTTCTTTTCTTCTACTAACTCTGGGGTTTTTTGTTTCTTCCTTTTCTAGTTGCTTTAGATGTAGAGTTAGGTCATTTATTTGACTTTTTTCTTGTTTCTTGAGGTAAGCTTGTATTGCTGTGAACCTTCTCCTTAACACTGCTTTTACTGAGTCCCATAGGCTTTGGGTTGTTGTTTTCATTTCCATTCAATTTTAGGCAGATTATTATTTCTTTTTGATTTCTTCTGTGATTTGTTGGTTATTCAGAAGCATGTTTTTAGCCTCCATATGTTGGAATTTTTAATAGTTTTCTTCCTGTAGTTGACATCTGATCTTACTGCATTGTGATTGGAAAAGATGCTTGGAATGATTTCACATTTTTTGAATTTAACAAGCCTAAATGTATGGGCCAGGATGTGATCTATCATGGAGAAGGTTCCGTGTGCACTTGAGAAAAAAGGGGAAATTTCTTCTTTGGAGTGAAATGTCCTATAGATATCAATTAGCTCTAACTGGTCCATTGTATCATTTAAAGTTTGTGTTTCCTTGATAAATCTCTATTTAGTTGATCTATCCATAAGCGTGAGTGGGGTATTAGTCTCTCACTATTATTGTGTTACTGTTAATTTCCCCTTTCATACTAGTTAGCATTTGCCTTACATATTGTGGGTGCTCCTATGTGGGGTGCATATATACTTATAATTGTTGTATCTTCTTATTGGATTGATCTTTTGATCACGATGTAGTGTCCTTTGATCATGATATAGTGTCCTTCTTTTTCTCTCTTTTCACAGCCTTTATTTCAAAGTCTATTTTATCTGATATGATTATTGCTACTCCTGCTTTCTTTTGGTCTCCATTTGCATGAAATATTTTTTTCCAGCTCTTCACTTTCAATCTGTATGTGTCCCTTGTGTCGAGATGGGTCTCTTATAGACACCATATATAGGGGTCTTGTTTTTGTATCCATTCAGCCAGTGTTTGTCTTTTGGTTGGGGTGTTCAACCCATTTACGTTTAAGGTAATTACTGATAAGTATGATCCCTTTGCCATTTACTTTGTTGTTTTGGGTTTGAGTTTATACACTTTGTCTGTGTTTCCTATCTAGAGAAGATCCTTTAGCATTTGTTGGAGAGTTGAATTGGTGGTGCTGAATTCTCTCAGCTTTTGCTTGTCTGTAAAGCTTTTGAATTCTTCATATCTGAATGAGATCCTTGCTGGGTACAGTAATCTCGGTTGTAGGTTTTTCTCTTTCATCACTTTAAGTATGTCCTGCCATTCCCTTCTGGCCTGAAGAGTTTCTATTGAAAGATCATCATCTGTTATGCTTATGGGAATCCCCTTGTGTGTTATTTGTTGTTTTTCCCTTGCTGCTTTTAATATTTGTTCTTTGTGTTTGATCTTCTAAATTTGATTAATATGTGTCTTGGGCTGTTTCACCATGGGTTTATCCTGTTTGGGACTTTGGGTTCCTTGGACTTGGGTGGCTCTTTCCTTCCCCATTTTAAGGAAGTTTTCAACTATTATCTTCTCAAGTGTTTTCTCATGGCCTTTGTTTTTGTCTTTTTCTAGACTCCTATGATTCGAATGTTCAGGCATTTGACATTGTCCCAGAGGTTGTCCTTATTTCTTTTAATTCTTTTTCCTCTCTGCTTTGTTTATTTCCACCATTCTATCTTCCACCTCACTTATCCTATCTTCTGCTTCAGTTATTCTATGGTTGGTTCCCTACAGAGTGTTTTTTTATTTCATTTTTTGCATTATTCATTATTGATTGACTTTTTAAAAATTTCTTCTAAGTCCTTGTTAAATATTTCCTGCATCTTCTCAATCCTTGTCTCTAGGCTATTTTTCTGTAACTCCATTTTGTTTTCAAGATTTTTGATCATTTTTACTATCATTATTCTGAATTCTTTTTCAGGTAGACTCCGTATCTCCTCCTTTTTGTTTGGTTTGGTGGCCATTTACCATGTTTCTTTACCTGCTGAGTATTTCTCTGCCTTTTCATCTTGTTTAGATTTCTATGTATGTGGTGGCCTTTCTGTATTCTGGCAGTTTGTGGTTCCTCTTTATCGTGGAGGTTCCTCCCTGTGGATGGGGTTCGATGAGTGGCTTCTCAAGGTTTCCTGGTTAGGGAATCTTGTGTCTGTATTCTAGTGGGTGGAGCAGGATCTCTTTTCTCTGGTGTGCAATGAAGTGTCCAGTAGTGAGTTTTGAGATGTCTATGGGTTTGGTGTGACTTTGGTCAGCCTGTATGTCAAAGTTCAGGGCTATGTTCCTGTGTTGCTGGAGAATTTGTGTTGTATGTCTTGTTCTGGAACTTGTTGGCTCTTGGGTGGAGCTTGGTTTCAGTGTAGGTATGGAAGCTTTTGAATGAGTTCTTATCAATTAATGTTTCCTGGACTCAGGAGTTGTTTGGTGTGCTCAGGATTTGGATTTTAGCCTCCTGCCTCTGGTTTTCAGTCTTATTCTTACAGTAGCCTCAAGACTTCTCCATCCATACAGCACCGATGATAAAATATTTCCTTTCAAAGACTGCCTTTCTGGGTGTGTGGTGCCCTCTGCCAGCGTTCAGAAGTTGTTTTGTGGAATTTGCTCAGCATTCAAAGATCTTTTGATGAATTAGTATGGGAGGAATTGTTCTCTCCATCCTATTCCTCTGCCATCTTAGGATCGCCCCCTCCAATGAGCTGATTTCTTAAACAAATACTTTTTCTTTATTTCACTCCATCAGGTCTTATTTGGCGAATGAGGAAACTTCATTGTGGCACACGGGATCTTTTGTTGCAGTGCACAGACACTCCAATTGCAATGCCCAGGCTCAGTAGTTGCTCCACTACATGTAGGATCTTACTTCCCTGACCAGAGATTGAAGCGATGTTCCCCACATTTTTGAGGCTGGTTCTTTTTTATTTATTTATTTTATTTTATTTTTTAAATTTTTATTTATTTATTTATTTTTAAAATTACAATACTGTATTTGTTTTGCCATACATTGACATGAATCAGCCACAGGGATTCATTTGATTGTTTGTTTGTTTATGTAATATTGGCTGGTCTGGGTCTTTGCTGCTGTACCCAGTGGGTTTCTTTACTTGTGAGGGGGTGTTATGCTCTACTTGCAGCAGATAAGCTTCTCATTGTGGCAACTTCTCTTGTTGCAGAGCACAGCCTCTAGGTGCTCCAGCTTCAGTAGTTGCAGCTGTTGGGCTCTAGAACACAGGCTCAGCAGTTGTGGTACTTGAGCTTAGTGGCATTTCAGCTTGTGGGATCTTCCCAAAGCAGGGATCGAACTTGTACTTCCTGCATTGGCAGGTAGAGTCTCAATCTTTGGGCAAGCAGGGAAGTCCTTTATGAGCTGATACTGAAATTTATGTGAGAACAGATGCCTAATGATAGCCTGAAGAATTGTGACTATTCACAAATAAAAAGCCTAATTTCATAACTTATTCTACATGTCCAGTACTGGAGCTGCGGATCCATGGGACAGGACTGAAAATCCAGAAGCATTTCCAACTTTTAAATTTAATTAGGCCCCACTTGTTTACCTTTGTTTTTATTTCTATTACTCAAGGAGGTGGGTCATAGTGGATCTTGCTTTGATTTATGTCATAGAGTGTTCTGCCTGTGTTTTCCTCTAAGAGTTTTATAATAGTTTCTAGTCTACCATTTAGGTCTGTAATCCATTTGGGTTTATCTTTATGTGTAGTGTTAGGAAGTATTCCAATTTCATTCTTTTACATGTAGCTGTCCAGTTTTCCCAGCACCATTTATTGAACTGACTATCTTTGTTCCATCATACATTCTTGCATTCTATGTTAAAAATAGTGTACTGGGGTGGTCCCAAAATGGTGGAGGAATAGGACTGGGAGACCACTTTCTCCCCCACAAATTCATCAAAAGATCATTTGAATGCTGAAGAACTTACAAGAAACAACTGAATGCTGGCAGAGGACACCAGGCACCCAGAAAGGCAGCCAATTCTCTTTGAAAAGAGGTAGGACAAAATATAATAGACAAAAGAGAAGCAAAAAGATAGGGAGAGAGACATGTCCTGGTGAGGGATTTGGGAAAGAGGAGAAGTTTCCAAACATCTGGACATTTCATGCAAAGATGGGTTCAATAAAAGACAGAAATGGTCTGGACCTAACAGAAACAGAAAATATTAAGAAGAGGTGGCAAGAATACACAGAAGAACTGTACAAAAAAAGATCTTCACAACCCAGATAATTATGATGATGTGATCACTCATCTAGAGCCAGACATCTTGGAATGTGAAGTCAAGTGAACCTTAGAAACCATCACTACGAACAAAGCTAGTGGAGGTGATGGAATTCCAGTGGAGCTGTTTCAAATCCTGAAAGATGATGCTGTGGAAGTGCTGCACTCTATATGTAAGCAAACTTGAAACACTCAGCAGTGGCCACAGGACTGGAAAAGGTCAGTTTTCATTCCAATCCCAAAGAAAGGCAATTCCAAAGAATGGTCACACTACCGCAAAATTGCACTCATCTCACATGCTAGTATAATGCTCAAAATTCTCCAAGTCAGGCTTCAGCAATATGTGAACCGTGAACATTCAGATGTTCAAGCTGGTTTTAGAAAAGGCAGAGGAACCAGAGATCAAATTGCTAACATCCGCTGGATCATGGAAAAAGCAGGAGAGTTCCAGAAAAAACATCTATTTCTGCTTTATTGACTATGCCAAAGCCTTTGACTGTGTGGATCACAATAAACTGTGGAAAATTCTGAAAGAGATGGGAATACCAGACCACCTGACCTGCCTCTTGAGAAATCTGTATGCAGGTCAGGAAGCAACAGTTAGAACTGGACATGGAACAACAGACTGGTTCCAAATAGGAAAAGGAGTACGTCAAGGCTGTATACTATCACCCTGTTTATTTAACTTATATGCGGAGTACATCATGAGAAATACTGGACTGGAAGAAACACAAGCTGGAATCAAGATTGCTGGGAGAAATATCAATAACCTCAGATATGCAGATGATACCACCCTTATGGCAGAAAGTGACGAGGAACTAAAGAGTCTCTTGATGAAAGTGAAAGAGAAAGTGAAAAAGTTGGTTTAAAGCTCAACATCTAGAAAACAAAGATCATGGCATCTGGACCCATCACTTCATGAGAAATAGATGGAGAAACAGTGTCAGACTTTATTTTGGGGGGCTCTAAAATAACTGCAGATGGTGACTGCAGCAATGAAATTAAAAACGCTTAGTCCTTGGAAGAAAAGTTATGACCAACCTAGATAGCATATTCAAAAGCAGAGACATTACTTTGTCAATAAAGGTTTGTCAATAAAGGTCTGTCTAGTCAAGGCTATGGTTTTTCCTGTGGTCATGTATGGATGTGAAAGTTGTACTGTGAAGAAGGCTGAGCGCTGAAGAATTGATGCTTTTGAACTGTGGTGTTGGAGAAGACTCTTGGGAGTCCCTTGGACTGCAAGGAGATCCAACCAGTCCATTCTGAAGGAGATCAGCCCTGGGATTTCTTCGGAAGGAATGATGCTAAAGCTGAAACTCCAGTACTTTGGCCACCTCATGTGAAGAGTTGACTCATTGGAAAAGACTCTGATGCTGGGAAGGATTGGGGGCAGGAAGAGAAGGGGACGACAGAGGATGAGATGGCTGGATGGCATCACTGACTCGATGAACGTGAGTCTGAGTGAACTCCGGGAGATGCTGATGGACAGGGAGGCCTGGCGTGCTACAATTCATGGGGTCGCGAAGAGTCAGACATGACTGAGCGACTGAACTGGACTGATGGAGGCATTTGATAAGCTCCTATCGATTAATGTTCCCTGGATTCAGGATTTCTCTGGTGTTCTCAGGTTTGGACTTAAGTCTTCTGCTTCTCGTTTTCAGTCTTATTCTTACAGTAGCCTCAAGACTTCTCCATCTCATTTTGAAGACAATGGTCTGATTTTCTGGGTGCCTAATGTCCTCTGCCAGCATTCACAAGTTGTTCTGTGGAATTTGCTCAGCGCTCAAATGTTCTTTCGATGAATTTGTTGGGGAGAAAGTCGTCTCTCTGTCCTACTCCTCTGCCATCTTAGGACCGCCTCCTGAATGTTGAGTTTTGCCAACTTTTTCACCCTCCTCATTTACTTTCATCAAGAGACTCCTTAATTCTTCAATTTCTGTCATAAGAGTGGTGTCATCTACATATCTGAGGTTATTGATATTTCTTCCAGCAATCTTGATTCCAGCTTGTGCTTCATCAAGCACAGCATTTCACATGATGTACATGATGATGTTCTGCATATAAGTTAAACAAGCAGGGTGACAACATACAGCCTTGACGTACTCCTTTCCTGATTTGGAACCAGTCTGTTGTTCCATGCCCAGTTCTAACTGTTGCCTCTTGACTGGTATACAGATTTCTCAGGAGGGAGGTTAGGTGGCCTGGAATTCCCATCTCTTTAAGAATTTTCCATGGTTTCTTGTGATCCACAGAGTCAAAGGCTTTAGTGTAATCAATAAAACAGAAATAGATGTTTTTCTGGAACTCTCTTTCTTTTTGGATGATCCAACAGATGTTGGTTCCTCTGCCTTTTCTAAATGTATCTTGAACCTCTGGAAGTTCACATTTCAAGTACTGTTGAAGCCTTGGTTGAGAATTTGGACCATTACTTTGCTAGTGTGTGAGACAAGTCCAATCGTTCAAACATTTTTGGCATTGCCTTTCTTTGGGATTGGGATGAAAACTGACCTTTTCCAGTCCAGTGGTCACCTCACAGGTTTCCAAATTTTTGGAAAACGTTTCTTCCAAAATTTTTGAAGATATCTAAATTTGCTACCATATTGAAAGCAGTACTTTCACAGCATTATCTTTTAGGGTTTGAGCTCAACTGGAATTCCATCAGTTCCACTAGCTTTGTTTTAGTGATGCTTCCTAGGTCCCAATGGACTTTGCATTCCAAGATATCTGGCTCTAGGTGAGTGATCATACCATTGTGATTATCTGCATCATAAAGATCTTTTTTGTACAGTTCTTCTGTGTATTCTTGCCACCTCTTCTTAATATCTTCTGCTTCTGTTAGATACATAGCACTTCTGTCCTTGATTGTGCCCATCTTTGCACGAAATTTTGCCTTTGGTATCTCTAATTTTCTTGACGAGATCTATAGTCTTTCCAATTCTATTCTTTCCCTCTATTTCTTAGCGTTGATCACTGAAGAAGGATTTCTTATCTCTCCTTGCTATTCTTTGGAACTCTGCATTCAAATGTGTACTATTCCTTTCCTTTTCACCTTTGCCTTTAGCTTCTCTTCTTTTCTCAGCTATTTGTAAGATATCTTCAGACAACCATTTTGCCTCTTTGCATTTCTTTTTCTTGAGGATGGTCTTGATCTCTGCCTCCTGTACAATGTCAGGAACCTGTGTCCATAGTTCTTCAGGCACTCTGTCTATCAGATCTAATCCCTTGACTCTATTTGTCAGTTCCACTGTATAATCATAAGGGATTTGGTTTAGGTCATACCTGAATGGTCTAGTAGTTTTCCCTACTTTCTTCAATTGAATTCTGAATTTGGCTTTAAGAAGTTTACGATCTTAGCCACAGTCAGCTCCCAGTTCTGTTTTTCTGGACTGTGTAGAGCTTCTCCATCTCTGGCTACAAAGAATATAATCAATCTGATTTCAGTATTGACCATCTGGTGATGTCTATATGTAGAGTCTTCTCTTGTGTTTTTGGAAGATGTTTGTTATGACCAGTGCATTATCTTGGCAAAACTGTTAGCCTTTGCCCTGTTCATTCTCTGTTCCAAAGCCAAATTGCCATTACTCCAGGTATCACTTTACTTCCTACTTTTTCATTCCAGTCCCCTATAATGAAATGGCAACCCACTCCAGTACTCTTGCCTGAGAACCCCATGGACAGAGGAGCCTGGTAGGCTACAGTCCATGGGATCACTAAGAGTTGGACACGACTGAGGGACTTCACTTTCACTTTTCACTTTCATGCATTGGAGAAGGAAATGGCAACCCACTCCAGTATTCTTGCCTGGAGAATCCCAGGGACAGAGGAGCCTGTTGGGCTGCCATCTATGGGGTCGCACAGAGTCAGACACAACTGATGTGACTTAGCAGCAGCAGCATAATGAAAAGGACATCTTTTTCAGGTCTTAGTTCTAGAAGGTCTTATAGGTCTTCATAGAACCATTCAGCTTCAGCTTCCTCAGCATTACTGGTTGAGGCATGGTTATGCCATTACTGGTCAAGGCCCTTTCTAAGTCTTTTGTGAGCTTTTGTAGCTAATAATCAGAAGGCCTCTTTGGCCAGCCTTTCTCTGTAGTTCTGCCCACTTAGACACTTTGAGGGCTCCCTTGCCTGGGGTCATTCTCTGTTGTTTGCACGTCAGGCACATAGAGGGGGCCCCCCTGGCTTTGATCATATTCTGTAGATTGGCACATCAGGCACTTAAAGGGGCACCCTGGGTAGGGTCCTACTATGTAGTTTTGTGTGTCAGTCGTTTGATGGGCCAGCCTCTTTATTGTTCAGATGTTGATGCTGGCATGTGGGAGAGCGAGGCTATGGTGATGGTTCCACCCCGTACCTGGGACTCTGCAGTATCAGCTTGCTTCCACGGCTGATTGGCTTTCTTCCACAGGCATTTCCCACCACAGTCTCCTCCCTCACATCTCCTTTATCCATCTCTCCACAGTCAAGAGCAGCCCTCACCCTGGGATTGTTCCACAAACCCAAAATTCCAGCTCCCAGCCTCTGTGCTTCCAGGGGACCTGTGTTCTTGTCAGGGCTATCTATGGCTGAAGCAAGAACTGTTTGATTCCCTTTCCATTTAGGCTGCCACACAGATCAGCTATTTCACTCCAGCCTTAAATGTTTCTCCTCTGTCTCAGACAATTGTTCTGATGTGGGGGTTGGACCCCTTCTTCAGTTCCCTTCCACCCACTGTGTTCAGTTCTAGTCCTACAAACACTCCTGTTTTCCCCATTAGTTCGTGTTCATTCTTCCTCCCGAGTTTTGCGAGGTTCCATATATTCTTTCCCACTCATCAGGTACTCCTGTCAGCTCTCAGCTGGTGTTCTGCATGCACTTCTGGGTATCAAGGTGTATTTCTGATGTATCCATGGTGAGAGATATACTTCATGTCCACCTATTCTTCCACCATCTTGTTCTCCCACATTTTTTGTTTCTTGACAGTCTCTCCAGACTAGACTGTAACCTCCATGGAGACCAGAAATGGTGTCCAACAAAAAATGTTACTTGAATTACCAAACAGATAAAACTATTATAGAAAAATATAAGAAAATAGCCTTGTGAGCTAAGAGTGGGGAAGTGCTTCCTAAACATTGTTTTAAGCCCATAACAGATTAATATCAAGAATATACAAATCTGATTCATGTCAATGTATGGCAAAACAAATACAGTATTGTGATGTAGAATAAAGTATTTAAAAAAGAATATACAAATATTTTTAATATCCTATGATCATCAAGAAACTAAGGGCAATTGCAATTTATAGAAATGGGCAAAGGACACAAGTAGGCTAGTTATAGAAAAGAAAAACCCCAAAGTTGCAGGATACGGTAGGAATGGAGATGGTTGCAGCCATAGCAGGGAGCATCCTGGCATGACTGAATCCAGTGAAGCCTGCACATCCCTGAACTCCAGCATTTATGCCCTGGGAAACTGTGACAAGTCCCCTCAGTGTGGTGTATGAGGGTGCCCTCACAGTGTCGTCTGTGGAGGCAGGAGTAAATATCCTAGATCCTTGCGTGAGATGTTCTTTGGGCTTTCTTTCCACATGTCTGACCAGAGTGTTCACACCTACTCTCTGCATTCTCATGTGATTCTGGATCTGCCTTGACACAGTTTGTCTCCAGGAATGATGGTGGAAACACATCAATATCTGCTAAACTTACAACTGAAACTGTAACAACGTCTGCTCATGGCTCCTCCTTTGCAGCACCCACAGGAAGACTGGGACAGAGAGCTCATTTAGTCATCTATAAGCAACTCCTACACATTTTCCACTTGGTTTTCATACAAGATCTCTAGCACAGCTCTGCCCTGCTTTTTACTCAGAGAGGCTGGCCTGCTCTCCCTCCTCTCCTGTTGATTTTATTGATTAATTTTTGTATGTGTTGGATCTTCCTTGCTGTGCCCAGGCTTTTGCTAGTTGAAGGAAAGTGAAAGTGAAGTCGCTCAGTCGTGTCCGACTCTTTGCGACCCCATGGACTGTAGCCTACCAGGCTCCTCCCTCCATGGGATTCTCCAAGTGAGAGTAATGGAGTGGCTTGCCATTTCTTTCTCCAGGGGATCCTCCCGACCCAGGAATCAAACCCTGGTCTCCTGCATTCCAGGCAGATACTTTAACTTCTGAGCCAACAGGCTAAATTCTCATTGCTGCACACAGGCTTCTCATCATGGTCACTTCTCTTATTGCAGAACATGGGATCTAGAGCACAGGCTCAGTAGGTGTGGGGCATGGGTTCAGTTGCTCCATGGAACGTTGGATCTTCCCAGACCAGGCATCAAAGCAATGTCCCTTGTATTGGCAGGTGTATTCCTGACCACTGAACCCCCAGGGAACTCCTACACATGTTTTATCTTGCCCTGTCCTGAACTGTAACCACTACTCCAACCTCTGCTTTCTCCTGGATTAAAAATATATGTGTATATGTGTGTGTGGGCTCAATCGTGTCTGACTCTTTGTGACCCATGGAGTGGAACCCACCAGGCTCCCTGTCCATGGGATTTTCCAGGCAAAAATATTGGCACGAGTTCCCATTTCCTTCTCCAAGGGATCTTTCCCACCAAGGGATTGAACCTGTGTCTGTTGTGTCTCCTGCCTTGGCAGTCTGATCCTTTACCACTAGCAGCACCTTTCTTTTGAAAGTCTGAAAGAAAGTGTGTGGCTTTATAAGCTGGACCACTTGAATCATTTCCCCTACAAGGAGTTCACTGACACCACTCACTCACACCTGCAGTGTACCGACTCCTTTCACACAGGTCCAGCTTAGTATCTGCAGCCTTTGACACATCCCTCTTGCATGTATTTCCAACCTAAATACCAGCTTTATTACTGGTGAAACTGATTGGGAAGAACGTGGCTTTGGCAGCTGTTGTTGTTGTTCAGTCTCCCAGTCATGTCTGACTATTTGCAGCCTCATGGACTGCAGCTCACCAAGCCTCTCTTTCCCTCACCATCCCCAGAGTTTGCCCAAGTTCATGTTCATTGCATCTCTGATGCCATCCAGCCATCTCTTCCTCTGACATCCTCTTCTCCTTCTGCCCTCAGAGTTTTCCAGCACCAGGGACTCTGCCAGTTCTGTCCTCCCTCTGCCTCCCTTTCCTCTCTGGTGCACTGCCTGCCAGCTCCAACAGCCTCTGCTCTGTGATTCCCCCTCGACACCCAGAGAGCCGGCTGGACATGGCCTGGGCCGTCTGTGTAGACAGCAACCTGGGGAAACAGCACAGCTCATCTCTTAAGTGTCTCAGCTCCCAGAGATGACTGCTGATCCTCTGACCTGATGTCCACTTTTTTACACTGAGCTTCATATATTTTGGGCGCTTTTAAGAGGATCTTTGAAGCCAGTGGCAGGGCAGAGCCTTTCCTGTTCCTCCATATGTGTGAACAAAGTCTGTCATTACAGAACCCAGAGAGCTCTGCCCTCGTGGGCTGGAAGGAGGCAGGTGTTGCTTCTGGGGATGGTGGCAATGGTCCTGGGCATGACAGCGATGGAGTCTCTCACCCGCCAGCACCCAGCAGCTCTAGTGGCTACAGTGATCCTTCCTTTCAAAATGTAAGCCAGATATGTCTCCCCTGTTCAGTTCCCTTCACTGGCTTTATTCTCACTCAGAATATAAGCCATAGGTCCTTATAATGACCAGATAGGACCCATATGCTCATCTGTGAACCTCCATTGCCTCTGTACCTCCTCTGCTGTGCTCATTCTTGCTCACCCATGCCGACCACACTGGCCTCTTGGCTGCACCCTCAACATTCCAGGTTTTCTTAGGAATTAGTCTTTTTACATAGTCTGTTCTCCCTGCCTTGACTATGCTCTCAAATATAGCTCCTGGCCACCTCCATCATCTCAAAGTCTGCACAGGTCTCATCTTCTCACCTGACTTGCTCCTGCGTCCACCCTCCCCACAGCCCAGTGGGCAATCAATCCGCTTCATCCTGTTCTTTCCCACGTTGCTCATCACTTTCTATAATACACTATAATTTACAAATTTGTTTTACTTCCAGCCTCTTCCCAATAGAGATAATCACTATTCTGACTTCTATCACCATAGAGTATGAAAATGAATTAAAATTCATGTTGGAAACCAAAGCAAAGGAAATATTAAAATTTCAAGACAGATATGAAACAGTTAAGTTGTGTTCTTTTCTGTGTAATAAAAAGAGGCTAAAACTTATTCTAATAAGAGGTTTTTACCATGAAAAACAGACCATGAGAACACAGTGCTGGACAGAAGCCAAATTAAGGGACACATCCCATGGATTTGCCTCCCTTCCCCCACTGAGGTCTCCCAGGAAGCAATGTCCGTGTGTGGTGCCCGAGTGGGGTCAGGTTCACGATCAGAATTGTGGAGTTCCAGTGACTGGCAGACTTGATTGGAAAGGCCACCCTGTCCCTTAAACCTCCAGCACCCCATCTGTCATCAGTGAGGTGCCCATGTGGGAACATCTGTCTCAGCTCTGCTCTCTCCCATTGGGAACCCTGCTCCAGCCTGCACAGTGCCACTCTGTCTCAGAAAATAAAAACTAATTTTAAAAAAGGCACAATTAAAATCAATAATAATAAATGCAATTTAAGATCAAAGAAAATAAAGTAGAAAGGTGGAATCTTAAGGAGGTGCCTAGTGGAGTAAAGGGCCCAGTGCTCAAAGAACCTGGGGCTCAGGTTAGGTTTCCTGGCCCTTGCTTCTCAGGTTAGCATTGTGGGCCAAAATACCCTTCTTTAATTGGAGGTTGGTCTGGAGTGTCAGGAAAAACCATTCATGGTAATTGGCCTGGTCTTTGACCAGGGTGAGGAAGTTCACGTGGCTTCCCCTCCTTTCTCTCAGCACCAGAATTCCCCATGGCTGTAGGGTCTGTGCCTTTGGCCTGGTTCCCCCAAACCCAAGCCCCAGCTACTCTGGTTGTCTCTGCCTTACATCATGGCCTAGAGACACTGCTGACCCAGCACCCAGGGCAGCTGGGAGCATCAGCCATGGGGAAAAAGAGAGGTGAGGGCACAAGAGACCCCTGCTGTGGGGAAGCAGGCTGGGTGCTCTTGCCTTTTAATGTCAGTACCAAAGGTCACCTTATTTGTGGTATCTGGCTGGGCCATTGATTTTACTGTCAACTACTGGAGCTAGTTTCTGACCCAGAAAAAAGACATGGTTTGGTTGATCAGATGCAGTGCTTTTTCCAGCCACCTGCTGAATGGCTCGCAGCAAAGTAACATGGATGTAGGGCATTGCATGTGAGTCAGGTTAGCCCTGTTGTACTTGAAAACATCAGCGAAGTCTATTTTCAACACTCAGCCTTCAAAACTGGAGCCAATTATACAGAGTGAAGTAAGCCAGAAAAGAAAAACACCAATACAGTATACTAATACATATATACGGAATTTAGAAAGATGGTAATGATAACCCTCTTTATGAGACAGCAAAAGAGACATAGATGTATAGAACAGACTTTTGGACTCTGTGGGAGAGGGAGAGGGGTGGGATGATTTGGGAGAATGGCATTGAAACATGTATACTATCATGTAAGAAACAAAGTTCCAGTCTAGGTTTGATACAGGATACAGGATGCTTGGGGCTGGTGCATTGGGATGACCCAGAGAGATGATATAGGGAGAGAGGTGGGAGAGGGGTTCAGGATCAGGAACTCATGTACACCTGTGGTGGATTCATGTCAATGTATGGCAAATCCAATACAGTATTGTAAAGTAAAATTAAAACATGTTCTGAGTTTTTATCAGAGGTCATTACATAAAACAAATAAGAGGACACTTAGGTTATGATTCTTCCTTATAACTTTTATTAAAGCCGAAATGAAATAGTAAAAACACCGTGAATTTTTCAAAATGGATGATTTTGTCATTCTCTGGCTCCAGGGCTTGGGACTTCAACATCTGTTCTTGGGGACACAATCCAACCTATGGCCACCCTCCACCACCTCCCACTTCACTCTGAGCACAGCCGTCAGCATGTCCCCTGAGGCCTCCACATCCAGTCCCTGTCAGCTCTCGGCCCCCTGTCCTGCTGCTCTCCTCTTCACCACTCTGCTTCAGCCACACTGGTCTCCTCACACTCCCAAACCTCCCTCAAGTTCTCACTCAGTCTCTGTTTCCAAACTGAAGCCAACCCCTGACCACCTGGCTGAAAATGGAAAACCAGTCCTCCAAGTGGTCCCTTTCTTTTTTCCTCTTGCACTTCAGGCCAGAGTTCTCACCACCTTCCCATAAGCTACATAGTGTGGTTCTTTTCTCATTTCTTAACAGTGTCTCCTGGCTGAACTGCAACCTCTATGGAGGCCTGGAAAGGTGTCCAGCCAAAATTGTTCCTTGAGTTACCAAATAAATAAAGCTACTATAGAAAAATGTAAGTAAATATCCTTGTGAGCTAGGAGTAGGGAAGTACTTCCTAAACGTTGTTTTAAGCCCATAACAGATCAAATCCAGAATATACTGATATTTTTGATATCCTGTTGATCATCAAGAGTATAATAACAATTCTGATTTGTGCAAATGGGCAGAGGATACAAATAGGCTAGTTACAGAAGAGGAAACCCACAAAGTTTGCAGGATATGGTAGGAGTGCAAATGAGTACAATCATAGCAGGAAGCAGCCTGGCAGGACTGAATCCAGTGAAACCTGCACATCCCTGAACTCCAGCATTTCTGCTCCTGTGACCAGTCCCCTCAGTGGGGTGTATGAGGGCATCCACACGGTGTCATCTGTGGAGGCGGGAATCAGAGCCACCTAGACGTTCCACTGACTCTCCTTCAGGTGGGTCTGGTCAATTCGTAAGTTTCCACTTGTGGGATGGATGACAGTAAAAGTCAAAATGCTAGACCCTTCCTACAAATGTTCTTTGGGCTTTCCTCCCCCATGTCTCACCAAAGTGTCCACACCTGCTTTACCTACCCATGTGAATCTGGTTCTGCCCTGACCTGGTTTTTCTCCATGGATTATGGCGAAAACATATTAATATCTGCTAAGCCTACAACTAAAACTGTAACAACATCTGCTCATGGCTCTCTCTTTGTAGCACCCACAGGGGAGCCTGGAACAGAGAGCTCATTTTGTCATCTATCAGCAACTTGGAGGCTTTACTTCCCACTTGGCTTTCATACAGGATCCCTAGCCCAGCTCCACACTGCCCTCCTCTTGCCACATTGACTTTATTTATATATTTTGCCTGTGCCCAGTGTTTGTTGATGCACACGGGCTTTCTCTAGTTGTGGCCAGTGGCGTCTATACTCTAGTTGCTGAGCACAGGCTTCTCATAGCAGTGCCTTCTCTTATTGAAGAACATGAGCTCTAGAGCCCAGGCTCAGTAGTTGTGGGGCATGGGCTCAGTTGCTCCGTGGCTTGGTGAATCTTCCCTGTCCAGGCATCGAAGCAGTGTCCCTTGCACTGACAGGTGGATTCCTGTCCACTGAACCCGCAGGGAAGTCCTCCTCATGTTTTATCTTGCTCTTTCCTGAACTGTAACCACTTCTCTAACCTCTGCTTTCTCCTGGATTAAAAGTATATGTGTATGTGTGTGTGGGGGGCTCGATCGTGTCTGACATGTTGTGACCCATGAACTCATCCATTCTGTCCATGGGATTTCAAGGCAAGAATACTGGAGTGGGTTCCCATTTCCTTCTCCAGGGGATTTGCCCACCCAGGATTGAACCTGTATCTGTTGCACGTCTTGTGTTGGCAGGCAGATTCTTTACCACTAGCATCACCTGTCTTTCAAAAGCCTGAAAGAAAGTGTGTGGCTTTACAAATTGGACCACCTGAATCATTTCCTCTAGAAGGAGTTCACTTACACCATCCACTCATGCCTGCTGCGAGTCCTCTTCCACTCCTTTCAAATCGGTCCAGCTTAGCATCTGCAGCCTTTGACACATTCCCCTTGCATGTGTTTCAACCTAAATATCAGCTTTATTACTGATGAAACTGATTGGGAAGAACATGGCTTGGGCATCTGAGCCAAGTCAAGCTGCTGACTTCCCCCAGACTGGCTGAGACATGGGGATGGCCACCTCAGGGAAACATGGGCCCCGAGGATTGATCCACCTTCCCAGGCTGCTGCATCCCATGGTCAGCTTCATTTCCTGTCACACTCTGACATGTGTGACAGGCCCATTTTCTTCCATACATATTATCTCTCAGATTTGGTTTCTCATACTGAATCAGATTATCTGTCACACACACTCTTTCTGTAAATATTCCTGTGTCACTCTATAATGCTTTTTCCATCACACTTATTCTCTCCCACACCTGATCTCTCCTAGACTCTATCTCTGACACTTTGTGTGCCACACACTCACTCTGTCACGGTATCTGTGAGAGAGTTAACTCAGTTAGGTTGCTAGGGAGACCAAGGCTCTTTAAGGAGGAGATGAACACTCTTTCTTTTTCACATTCTTTTTCCTTAGACATGGAGGCTTAGTAGGCAGCAGAATCTCTTGCTCAAGGACATGATTTGTTTGAGCTCAGAACCTGTGTTATGGGAGAAGGTCTGGGTACAACGTCCCTGGCCTTGAGCTCTAGGTTAACCCATTTCTTCCGGTTAATATCCTGCTGATGTCATCCTCGGATATATGTTATGAGAAAGGGTCTGGGCAAAATTTTCATAGCCTTGAGTCATCCTTTTATCTATACTCATCCTTTTTCTCTATTCCCAAGCTACGTTCTTCCCAATCAGTTTCATCAGCAATAGAGCTGATATATAGGTTGAAACACATGTCAAGGGGATGTGTCAAAGGCTGCAGATGGTAAGCTGGACCTGTTTGAAAGGAGTGGGAAAGGATTCCCAGCAGGCGTGAGTGAATGGTGTCAGAAAAGTATATAATGCTCTGCTTAAACTAGCAAACCAGGTACTCTTTCTACCTTGTTCTTATATCGATCTTAGAAGATTTTTCTATAACATTCACTTTAATTAAATTTCTACTACACAAAGCTCTGAGTGACTGAACCTGAGTCTCTTGGTTCTGGAATTAAATGTTCTCCTTTGGAGACCACGGATCTGGTGACACCATTCACCATTCACTGTACATGTTAAGTTATCATCTATCAGTTTGGGGGCTTGCTACCTCTATACTATCATCTGCATCTTAGTCTCTTCCCATCACATTCTGTTCTTTTAAATTCCTGTCCCAATGACACATTCCCTCTGTCACGCTCAGTCAAAACCATGCACCTGTCACAGTGGTAAACTCTGTGAAACTCATTCTATCATACACTCTCTTTCCTTCATACTTTTGTCACTCTCTTGTCACACATATTGTCATTGTCATTATCATTTTCCTTTGCAGATCTCACAGTTCAGACCCAACTTAAGTCCCATGCCTGATGGAGCACTGCAGTCATCAGTTTTGAGAAATGGAGAAATCAAAATGCACAAGACTTTGAACCGCTGGTTTTGGTGAATGAGTGGGTGTGTGTGATTTCTGTGGAGGAGACCTGCATCATGGGAGACAGGATACTGACATGGCAATACTGTCTGAAAACTGACTTGATGGATGAATACATGGAAAGCACATGAAACAGTGCATGGACTGTAGAAGTGTTAGCTATCACTATGGATGAAGAGCACAGGTACAGATGTGGAGTGGGCAGAGGGAGGACGCTGGTGGGGCATGTGGCTTAGTCCCTCACCCTCTAGTCCATCATAGTCTAGTGAGCCCCCTTCTACAGCATGACTATCTTTACAAATGTCCCCCAACCTGACAGTGGGCCCCTGAGGGAGAGGTGTGTCCAGGTTCCCTGCTGGGGTCCTCTAGGCCACAGAGCAGGGAACAGGCACAGGCATTATACAGGATCTACCCACACCCTAAAACTGACTTGGAGCCAGATTGGAGAGAAACTGGGTAGGTGGGAAGGTAGGACAGGGATGCCCCACCGCTGAGCAACCACTGCCGGGCCCTCTCTCCCTGCACTGGGGATGGGGGAAGGCTGCTGGCCTTGGATTTGAGGGCTGAGTGGACTCTCCAGCCAGGGGGTGGGGCTCAGGGATGGAAGAGGGCAAGAGACTGGGCAGTGTCCAGCGGAACATTGCTCTTCCCCCAGTCCTTGAGTGTATTGGGTTCCTCTGGTGCTTCTACGGGGTCCCTGCAGTCCGCGTGCCTGGAGCCCCAGGCAGCCCAGTCCCATGCCATCCCCAGTGAGTCTAACAGCAGTCCCCACTTCCCTTCCCAGGCGGGCAGGCACAGCAGGCTCTGCATTCCTGGTATCATGCCTTCAGGGCCAGGCCACCACACTCCCATGTGAAAGCACCTGTGCAAGCACATAAGCAGACACATATGCCCATGTGAATGCATCTCAACCATGCTCTCTTTGACACACACATTTACACAGGGACACACCCATGTGCATGCACCTGACCACATGCTCTCTCATGACCAAACATACATGCCCATGTGCAAGCACCTCCACACACAGACACATGCACACACCTATATACTGGAATCTGTGTGTGTGCTCTCTCTCTGAAACACACCCATGCACATGCTGATGGGCAGGCACCTATGTAAGGGCACTCTCTCGGGCACACACACAGATACGCACATTCACATGCCTATGTGCATGAATCTGTGCACGTGTGTGTTCTCTCCTCACAAACACACCCATACAGACGCCCATCTGCATGCACTTGCCCCCTGTGCTCACACACACAGACGCACATACACGCATGTGAGCTATGTGTGAGACGCCAGAGGGACAGACCGGCCCTGACTCAGGGGTGCCTGACTCACTTCTGGGAGTCGATGACAGGGGCAAGATGGTCACCTGTGAGCAGCACCAGGCTTGCAGCAGCACAGACATGGAGGTGCACAGGGACCAGGGCTTACTTGGGGGTTTGCAGGCTTGGAGTGGAAACAGGTTCCCTGAGGAGTGAGGCGGGGTCTGTTTGAGCATGTGCACTGAGAAGTTGTCCCCACACTAAAGGGTGGAGCACCACCCAGAGGCCTCACGGCTGAACCATTTACCAGGTTTCCAGGCCCGAGGCAGGGCTGACACAGAGAGCCCAGATCACGTGGGTGTGTATCTGCGCACGCGCATTGGGGCAACACGGTGTGCTAACAAGTGAAGTTTCAGCAGGGGGCACCCATTGCCTGAGAGCCTGCAGTCATCACCAACCAATGGTTGGTGGGAACCAATCTTGAGGCAGGACTGTGCACAGGCACTCTGCCAGTGCTGAGTTTCAGGTCACAGTACAGAGCTGGGATCTGTAGGGATGGTTCAGTATTTTCCGACATGGAGGGAGGGGCAGAGGGCTTCAAGATGCCGAGGCACACGGTGGAGGAGCCACGAGGGCAGCTGATGAAGACGCAGGTGCTGTGGCCTTTGCAATGGGTAGAGCACATGGCAGCCAAGGTGTGCCAGGTGGTGCTGCTGGCTACGATGGCCCTGGTGTCCCAGCTGGCCCTGGAGATGCCGTCAGTCAAGAAGCCCCTGCCGGCTCCCGTGACATGGCTGATCCCAGAGGCCCCAGTGCTGCAGGAGAGTCAGGTGGTGCAGCCGCTGCCATTCTGCAGATCCCGGGGGCACCCAATGCACCAGGGCCTGGTGGAGACACTGCACCCAGAGCCAGAGTTCTGAGTAACCGAGTCTTCCAGTTGTATCCTATTCCAGGAGCCCCAGTGGGCCAGGCGGCTGTGGGGGTTGGGGTGTGGGCTAGGGGTGGTTTGGAGGATTGCAGGCTGCAGAGCCTAAAGTGTAGGAGGAGGGTACTCTGGGAGGCTGGGGGGTATGGGTCACGGGTGGTCTGGATCTCAGTGCATGGTGGTGAGGAAAAGCACCCTGAAGTGATCCAGAGGGTTAGGTGGTGATATGCAGGGAGTCCTGCGGTGGCCTTGTGGGAGAAGGTGAGTCTCCGTGAGCAGGGAGCCTGACATACAGGCAAAATGACGTGTGGATAGTGGTGAGGAAAAGCAATCTGAAGGGAACTAGAGGGTCAGGCCGTGATATGCAGGGTGTTCGGTGGCGGCCATGAGGGAGAAGCGGGTCTCCGTGAGCAGGGAGCCTGAAATACAGCCAAAATGACTAGTGTGGATGGTGCCTTAACCGTATCTCCACCAGCAGCTTCAGCGTGCCTTTCTCATCACACATGGAGGCAGACAACGTGCGCCACATCCTGACTCAACGTATTCAACTGCGATGGCCGGTTCAGAGGGAGCTCTACGTTAATGGCTGCATGTTGGTTCTGTCAGTTCTAAAAGGGGCCAGGGCGAGGGAGGGAGTGGTGGGTGGTGACCAGTCTCGGCCCAGGAGGAGCCATAATGAAGGGTTAAGCCTAGAGGAGAAGTATGGTGCTCTGGGCTTGTCAGTGAGTGGAGACAGAGAGAGGACATGCTCCTCTTCCTCCTTCTCAGTGGGAACATTAATTTCATTTTCCCTCCCTTTTAACCGATTGACTACTGAAGACCATACCCTGCTCCAGACGGCTGTCGACTTCTGTCTGGGGCAGCTTTACCTGGTGATGTGGGCCTTGCAGAACTTCGTGCCCCACCTTTTTCCTCAGTCTCAGCCCAGAAGAGGGCCTTAAAAACTAGCCTATGTGCCCTAGTCTCAAGTATCAGTCCCAAAGGCATTGCTTTCTGCAGTAGTTTGATCGGGCTTCATCTTGTGCCTGTGCTGGGTCCACATAGTTTGTTTGGGGATTGTGAACTGCAGAAAATAAAAGTGAACTGCTGTGCTGTCTCTGACTTTAGTTTTAGCTTGTTCACTTCCTAATGTTCCTTCCGGTTGGAGGAAAGCTTCTCAGATCCAGATATCCAAGGAGTACAACATAAGTGAAGATGATGTATGTAAGAAGTGGGAGAATAAGAAAGTTGTGTATTGCCATTCAGTATTGATTTTGAAATATTTTGTCAATTTTATAGTTACATTTATATATTAAGATATAATACCAGAACATTGTTGTTCAGTCTCTAACTAGTGTCCAACTCTTTGCAACCCCATAGACTGTAGCACACCAGGCTCTGTGTCCCTACTTTCTCCTGGAGTTTGTTCAAGTTCATGTCCATTGAGTGGGTTATGCTGTCAAACCATCTCATCCTCTGTCCTCCCATTCTCCTTTTGCCTTCAATCTCTCCCAACATCAGGGTCTTTTCCAGTGAGTCACCTTTTCACATCTGCTGGCGAAAGTGTTGAAGCTTCAGCTTCAGCATCAGTCCTTCCAATGAAAATTCAGGACTGATTTCCTTTAGGATTGACTGCTTTGATCTTGTAGTCCAAAGCACTTTCAGGAGTATCCTTGTATCTGAAACCATGCTAAACTCATTAATTAATTGCAATAGCTATTTTGTAGATACCATTGACCTTCCTACATAGACAATCATTTTGTCTGTAAATAAATACACATTTACTTCTTCCTTTCCAATTAATGCATTTTAACTGGTTTATGTTAAAATTAAATTGCCAACACTTTGGCACCTGATGTGAAGAGCCAATGACCCTGAATATGGGAGAGATTGAAGGCAGGAGGAGAAGGGAATGACAGAAGATGAAATGGTTGGATGGCATCACGTCTCAATGGACATGAGCTTAAGCAAGTTCTGGGATATGGTGAAGGACAGGGAAGCTTGACGAGAAGCACTCCATGGGGTTGTAAAGAGTTAGACTCGACTGAGCAACTGAACAACAACACACTGATTTCTGTTATAATGGATTGGAGTTTCCTGCTTCTCTGCCTCCTGGTAATTTTACATTGGATGCCAAACATTATCAAATTTCCCTTGCATGCTTGATATTTTTCTATTCCTAAACTTATTCTTGAGCTTTATTCTGGAATCCTGTTAAGATGCTTGGAAACAACATGCTTTGGGTCTTACTTTTTAAGATTGGCTCTGTAGGACCAGAACAGATCTTAGTGTAGTATGAACTTAATTAACTGAAATCGTCAATGTCTGAGAATGCTATAGCTCGAAACAAGGACTCTTTTTAAAAATTTTAATTATGAAAATTATTTTTTTATTTTGGGTGTGCCACCTCTTTTTAAGTGCTTACAGCCTTTCTGTGCTTGCAGCCATCGGGGGGCTACTCTCTAATTGCTCTGCTCAGGCTTCTCATTCCGGAGGCTTCTTTTGTTGAGGAGCAGGAATTCTAGATCGGGGTGAGCTCAGTAGATGTTGCACACTGGCTTAGTTGCACTGAGCATGTGGGATCGTCTTGGCCCAGGGATTGAACTCATGTGCCCTGCATTGGTTGGCAGATTCTTAACCACTGGACCTCCAGGAAAGCCAAAACAAGGAGTATCAGAGGGATAGTAAAATTTATCTGGACATTTGGTTGGCACTTTCTATTACATTTTAAGATGCTCGTATCCTTTGACCCAGTTTTCAGAATCTATCATAGGAAAATTCTTGTATATGTGAGCAAGACAGAATTGACCACAGTATTCATTACTGCATTGTTTGTCACTGTGAAAAACTGGTAGAATGTAAACCCAGGGGGAAACATTGAGTAAATGATGGTAATTCCATCTTGCTGGAATGACATATGGCAATCAGAAAGCAAACAAGATAGCTGAGAACCAATATGGAAAGAGATGAAAGCAAATTGCAGAATTCTGGGTCTGGCATATTCCTGTCTTTTCAGGACTTTCTGACCCTATTTCCTATGCAAAGAAATGCAGAGTAGAACCACCCAGAATAAGCACCACTTGCTCAACTGTCAATGTTATCCCTGGACATTAGGGAAAATCATTTCCATATTTAGATTTCCATGTTGTTTAACTATCTTATGACTTTTGAAATGATGTTGCTTTGGAACATAAAGGTTTGCTCCATTTCCCCATTGAAAAAAAGCACTTCCTTAGAAACATTAATTCAGCAAAGGTCTGTGAGGGAGCATGGGGAAGAGGATACTCCCAGGAAGTGGATGTGGACTCCCAGAGTCAGGGGATGGAAGCTGATGGGGGTCAGTAGCAGAGCCCATGCTCACATTAATGACAAATCTTTCCTATCTCACTTAAAAAAAAAAACATTAGAAATTGATTTTGAATTTAATGAAAACTGTATACCACCATCAAAGACATCTATGGGTTTTGTCACCTGGCTCTCATTTTCCTTCTCTTGGTCCTGGTATCCTCCTATCACCCTGGGAAATTACCCATTTCGTTTTCTCTCATCCAATATGATTATGATAGAGTTGATTTCACCTTCAATTCCAGGAGTGGGCATGTAGCTCAGGCCTGGCCAATCAAAAGCACCGTTATCCTCCAGCTGTGTTGATATCATCCAACCAATGACACTTTGGGAGCTGTAGGGGAGGCAGGCTGGCAAGGAACAGAGGGGGAGCTGGAGCAAGAAGGCGGATCTCAGGGAGCCAAATGCTGGATCGAGCCTTTCCTGAAGACAGAAATGACCTCTTTACTTTGTAGTTAGACCCATAAAGTCTCCGTTTGGCTTAAACCAAGGTGGTTATTTTGTATTGATTTGTTCCTTTTTTTCACTTGCAATAGCAAAATCTTCACTATTATTGGATTGAGGTACCACAGTTTTATTGATTACTTAATTTTCTTGCTTAGGAATTGGCTCTTAGGTAAGAAATGGCCAAGCTGTATTGTAGAAAAGGAGACAAGTGAGAGTATTTGTGGGTAAATTGCCAAAGAGGGAGGGGAGGATTTATAATGGGCAGATGGAGGAAAGGACAAAAGCTGGAGAAGGGGCACTGGAGACAGCCCTTTCTAGACAGTGCTCCTCAAACTGGCCCAAAATGGTGAAGTCAGTCCACTAGGGGGATGGGACTCTCGTCTGATTCTTCCTTCCTCAGCCAGCAAACGTGGAATCATTCACCTACTTTGAACCCATACATGGACTGCTGAAGCTGCTAGGTTCCTTTAAAACATGTCAGGTCCTTAGAAGAAATAAAAAGAGTCAACATATAATGAATAATGCAATAAATGAGATCAGAAACACTCTAGAGGCTACAAATAGTAGAATATCAGAGGCAGAAGATAGGATTAGTGAAATAGAAGATAGAATGGTAGAAATAAATGAATCAGCGAGGGAAAAAGAAAGACGAATTAAAAGAAATGAGGACAACCTCAGAGACCTCCAAGACAATATGAAACGCTCCAACATTCGAATTATAGGAGTCCCAGAAGAAGAAGACAAAAAGAAAGACCATGAGAAAATACTTGAGGAGATAATAGTTGAAAACTTCCCTAAAATGGGGAAGGAAATAATCACCCAAGTCCAAGAAACCCAGAGAGTGCCAAACAGGATAAACCCAAGGCGAAACACCCCAAGACATATTTTAATCAAACTAACAAAGACCAAACACAAAGAACAATTACTAAAAGCAGCAAGGGAAAAACAACAAATAACACACAAGGGGATCCCCATAAGAATAACTGCAGATCTTTCAATAGAAACTCTTCAGGCCAGGAGGGAATGGCAAGACATACTTAAAGTGATGAAAGATAATAACCTTCAGCCAAGACTACTGTACCCAGCAAAGGATCTCATTCAAATATGAAGGAGAAATCAAAAGCTTTCCAGACAAGCAAAAGCTGAGAGAATTCAGCACCACCAAACCAGCTCTCCAACAAATCCTAAAGGATAGACTTTAGACAGGAAACACAAAAAGGACATATAAACCCGAACCCAAAACAATAAAGTAAATGGCAACAGGAGCATACTTATCAATAATTACCTTAAATGTAAATGGGTTGAATGCCCCAACCAAAAGGCAAAGACTGGCTGAATGGATACAAAAACAAGATCCCTATATATGCTGCCTACAAGAGACCCACCTCAAAACAACGGACACATACAGACTAAAAGTGAAGGGCTGGAAAAGATATTCCATGCAAATAAAGACTAAAAGAAAGCAGGAGTAGCAATACTCATATCCGATAAAATAGACTTTAAAACAAAGGCTGTGAAAAGGGACAAAGAAGGCCACTACATAATGATTAAAGGATTGATCCAAGAAGAAGATATAACAATTATAAATATATATGCACCCAACATAGGAGCACCGCAATATGTAAGACAATTGCTAACAAGCATGAAAGGGGAAATTAACAATAACACAATAATAGTGGGAGACTTTAATACCCCACTCACACCTATGGACAGATCAACTAAACAGAAAATTAACAAAGAAACGCAAACGTTAAACGATACAATAGACCAGTTAGACCTAATTGATATCTATAGGACATTTCACCCCAAAACAATGAATTTCACCTTTACTCAAGTGCACACGGAACCTTCTCCAGAATAGATCACATTCTGGGTCATAAATCTAACCTTGATAAATTAAAAAAAATTGTAATTATTCCAAGCATCTTCTCTGACCATAATGCACTAAGGTTAGATCTGAATTATAGGAGAAAAACTATTAAAAATTCCAACATTTGGAGGCTGAACAACACCCTACTGAATAATCAACAAATCACAGAAGAAATCAAAAAAGAAATCAAAATATGCATTGAAATGAATGAAAATGAAAACACAACTACACAGAACCTTTGGGACACTATAAAAGCAGTCCTAAGAGGAAAGTTCATAGCAATACAGGCATACCCTCAAGAAACAAGAAAAAGTCAAATAAATAACCTAACTCTACACCTAAAGCAACTAGAGAAGGAAGAAATAGAGAACCCCAGAGTTAGTAGAAGGAAAGAAATCCTAAAAATTAGGGCAGAAATAAATGCAAAAGAAACAAAAGAGACCATAGCAAAAATCAACAAAGCAAAAGCTGGTTCTTTGAAAGGATAAATAAAATTGACAAACCATTAGCCAGACTCATCAAGAAACAAAGAGAAAAAAATCAAATCAACAAAATTAGAAATGAAAATGGAGAGATCATGACAGACAACTCAGAAATACAAAGAATCATAAGAGACTACTATCAGCAATTATATGCCAATAAAATGGACAACTTGGAAGAAATGGACAAATTCTTAGAAAAGTACAATTTTCCAAAACTGAACCAGGAAGAAATAGAAAATCTTAACAGACCCATCACAAGCACGGAAATTGAAACTGTAATCAGAAATCTTCCAGCAAACAAAAGCCCAGGTCCAGACGGCTTCACAGGAGAATTCTACCAAAAATTTCGAGAAGAGCTAACACCTATCTTACTGAAACTATTCCAGAAAATTGCAGAGGAAGGTAAACTGCCAAACTCATTCTATGAGGCCACCATCACCCTAATACCAAAACCTGACAAAGACACCACAAAAAAAAGAAAACTACAGGCCAATATCACTGATGAACATAGATGCAAAAATCCTCAACAAAATCCTAGCAATCAGAATCCAGCAACACATTAAAAGATCATACACCATGACCAAGTGGGCTTTATCCCAGGGATGCAAGGATTCTTCAATATCCGCAAGTCAATCAATGTAATTCATCACATTAACAAACTGAGAAATAAAAATCATATGATTATCTCAATAGATGCAGAAAAAGCCTTCGACAAAATTCAGCATCCATTTATGATAAAAACTCTCCAGAAAGCAGGAATAGAAGGAACATACCTCAACATAATAAAAGCTATATATGACAAACCCACAGCTAACATTATCCTCAATGGCGAAAAATTGAAACCATTTCCCCTAAAGTCAGGAACAAGACAAGGGTGTCCACTTTCACCACTACTCTTCAACATCGTACTGGAAGTTTTGGCCACAGCAATCAGAGCAGAAAAAGAAATACAAGGAATCCAAATTGGAAAAGAAGAAGTAAAACTCTCACTGTTTGCAGATGACATGATCCTCTACATAGAAAATCCTAAAGACTCGACCAGAAAACTACTAGAGCTAATCAGTGAATATAGTAAAGTTGCAGGATATAAAATCAACACTCAGAAATCCCTTGCATTCCTATACACTAATAATGAGAAAGTAGAAAAGAAGTTAAGGAAACAATTCCATTCACCATTGCAACGAAAAGAATAAAATACTTAGGAATATTCCTACCTAAAGAAACTAAAGACCTATATATTGAAAAACTATAAAACACTGATGAAAGAAATCAAAGAAGACACTAATAGATGGAGGAATATACCATGCTCATGGGTTGGAAGAATCAATATAGTGAAAATGAGTATACTACCCAAAGCAATCTACAGATTCAATGCAATTCCCATCAAGCTACCAGCAGTATTTTTCTCAGAACTAGATCAAATAATCTCAAGATTTGTATGGAAATACAAAAAACCTCGAATAGCCAAAGCAATCTTGAGAAAGAAAAATGGAACTGGAGGAATCAACTTGCCTGACTTCAGGCTCTACTACAAAGCCACAGTCATTAAGACAGTATGGTACTGGCACAAAGACAGAAATATAGATCAATGGAACAAAATCTAAAGCCCTGAGATTAACCCACATACCTATGGACACCTTATCTTCGACAAAGGAGGCAAGAATATACAATGGAGTAAAGACAGTCTCTTTAACAGGTGGTGCTGGGAAAACTGGTCAACCACTTGTAAAAGAATGAAATTAGACCCCTCTCTAACACCATACACAAAAATAAACTCAAAATGGATTAAAGATCTAAATGTAAGACCAGAAACTATAAAACTCCTAGAGGAGAACATAGGCAAAACACTCTCCGACATAAATCACAGCAGGATCCTCTATGATCCATCTCCCAGTATACTGGAAATAAAAGCAAAGATAAACAAATGTGATCTAATTAAAATTAAAAGCTTCTGCACAACAAAGGAAACTATAAGTAAGGTGAAAAGACAGCCTTCTGAATGGGAGAAAACAATAGCAAATGAAACAACTGACAAACAACTAATCTCAAAGATATATAAGCAACTTATGCAGCTCAACTCCAGAAAAATAAATGATCCAATAAAAAAAAAGGGCCAAAGAACTAAATAGGCATTTCTCCAAAGAAGACATACGGATGGCTAACAAACACATGAAAAGATGCTCAACATCACTCATTATCAGAGAAATGCAAATAAAGACCGCAATGAGGTATCAGTTCACACCAGTCAGAATGGCTGCGATCCAAAAGTCTACAAGCAATAAATGCTGGAGAGGGTGTGGAGAAAAGGGAACCCTCTTACACTGCTGGTGGGAATGCAAACTAGTACAGCCATTATGGAAAACAGTGTGGAGATTCCTTAAAAATTGCAAATAGAACTACCTTATGACCCAGCAATCCCACTGCTGGGCATACACACTGAGGAAACCAGAATTGAAAGAGACACATGTACCCCCAATGTTCATTGCAGCGCTGTTTATAATAGCCAGGACATGGAAGCAACCTAGATGTCCATCAGCAGATGAATGGATAAGAAAGCTGTGGTTCATATACACTATGGAATACTACTCAGCCCTTAAAAAGAATAAATTTGACTCAGTTCTAATGAGATGGATGAAATTGGAACCGATTATACAGAGTGAAGTAAGCCAGAAAGAAAAACACCAATACAGTATACTGACACATATATATGGAATTTAGAAGACAGTAATGATGACCCTATATGTGAGACAACATGAGACATAGAGGTATAGAGTGGACTTTTGGACTCTGAGGGAGAGGGAAAGGGTGGGATGGTTTGGGAGAATGGCAGTGAAGCATGTGTATTTTCCTGTAAGAAACGAAGCGCTAATCTATGTTTGGTGTAGGATGCAGGATACATGGGGCTAATGCACAGGATGATTCAGGCAGAGGATGTGGGGTGGGAGGTGGGAGGGGCTTCGGCATTGGGTGATTGTGTTCACCTATGGCTGATTCGTGTCAATGTATGGCAAAACAAATACAGTATTGTAATTAAAAAAATAAATAAATTTAATTAATAAAAAGAAAAAGAAAAAAAAGAAAAATAAAATAAAATAAAGAAAGCTGAGTGCTGAAGAATTTAAAAAAAATAAAATAAAAATAAAAAATAAAACATGTCAGGTCCTGAAGTTATTCAGTTCCAACCCTCCAACAGGCTCCCTCTAAGTCAGAGTTGAAGCCACAGCTTTCCAGTGGACTGCAAAGTCCTACATGGTCCAGCCTGCATCTTCTCTGGCTTCATATATTCAGTTTCCAGTACCCCTTTGCCTAGTTGAATCCAGACACATAGAGCTCCTTGCCCTTTATGAAACATTGCTGCTGCTGCTGCTGCTAAGTCGCCTCAGTCGTGTCTGACTCTGTGCGACCCCACAGATGGCAGCCCAACAGGCTCCCCATCCCTGAGATTCTCCAGGCAAGAACACTGGAGTGGGTTGCTATTTCCTTCTCCAAAGCATGGAAGTGAAAAGTGAAAGTGAAGTTGCTCAGTCATGTCCGACTCTTGGCGACCCCATGGACTGCAGCCTACCAGGCTCTTAAGCCCATGGGATTTTCCAGGCAAGAGTACTGGAGTGGGTTGCCATTGTCT
This sequence comes from Nanger dama, assembly GCA_917880005.1. NCBI lineage: Eukaryota > Metazoa > Chordata > Mammalia > Artiodactyla > Bovidae > Nanger > Nanger dama. The sequence continues at coordinate 295,969 of CAKJTW010000144.1, forward strand.
TCCCCCTATGAAACATTAGGGTGCATTTAAGAAAATCTGTCACACACCACCATGGAGGAAATTGAAGAAGACCTAAAAATGCAGAGATGTATCACATGCATGTTTTTCAGTCATATTTGATTAGAAGAAGTGATATTGTTCAAGGCTCAATTTCCCCCAAACTCATCTATCAGTTCAGTTCAGTTCAGTTCAGTTGCTGTCGTGTCCAGCTCTTTGCGACCCCATGAATTGCAGTACGCCAGGCCTCCCTGTCCATTACCAACTCCTGGAGTTCACACAAACTCATGTCCATCAAGTCAGTGATGCCATCCAGCCATCTCATCCTCTGTCATCCCCTTCTCCTCCTGCCCCCAATCCCTCCCAGCATCAGAGTCTTTTCCAATGAGTCAACTCGTCGCATGAGGTGGCCAAAGTACTGGAGTTTCAGCTTTATCATCATTCCTTCCAAAGAACACCCAGGGCTGATCTCCTTTAGAATGGACTGGTTGGTTCTCCTTGCAGTCCAAGGGACTTTAAAGAGTTTTCTCCAACACCACAGTTCAAAAGCATCAATTCTTTGGTGCTCAGCCTTCTTCACAGTCCAACTCTCACATCCGTACATGACTACTAGAAAAACCATATCCTTGACTAGACAGACCTTTGTTGGCAAAGTAGTGTCTCTGCTTTTGAATATACTATCTAGGTTGGTCATAACTTTCCTTCCAAGGAGTAAGCATATTAAGTTCCAAAGGATAGCAAGAAGAGATAAGAAAGCCTTCTTCAGCGATCAATGCAAAGAAATAGAGGAAAAGAACAGAATGGGAAGGACTAGGGTTCTCTTCAAGAAAATTAGAGATACCAAGGGAATATTTCATGCAAAGATGGGCTCAATAAAGGACAGAAATGGTCTGGACCTAACAGAAGCAGAAGATAATAAGAAGAGGTGGCAAGAATACACAGAAGAACTGTACAAAAAGATCTTCACAACCCAGATAATCATGATGGTATGATCACTAACCTAGAGCCAGACATCCTGGAATGTGAAGTCAAGTGAGCCTTGGAAAGTATCACTACGAACAAAGCTAGTGGAAGTGATGGAATTCCAGTTGAACTGTTTCAAATCCTGAAAGATGATGCTGTGAAAGTGCTGCACTCAATATCCAAGCAAATTTGGAAAACTCAGCAGTGGCCACAGGACTGGAAAAGGTCAGTTTTCATTCCAATCCCAAAGAAAGGCAATGCCAAAGAATGCTGACTACCGCACAGTTGCACTCATCTCACATGCTAGTAAAGTAATGCTCAAAATTCTCCAAGCCAGGCTTCAGCAATACATGGACCGTGAACTCCCTGATGTTCAAGCTGGTTTTAGAAAAGGCAGAGGAACCAGAGATCAAATTGCCAACATCTGCTGGATCATGGAAAAAGCAAGAGAGTTCCAGAAAAACATCTATTTCTGCTTTATTGACTATGCCAAAGCCTTTGACTGTGTGGATCACAATAAACTGTGGAAAATTCTGAGAGATGGGAATACCAGACCACCTAACCAGCCTCTTGAGAAATCTGTATGCAGGTCAGGAAGCAACAGTTAGAACTGGACATGGAACAACAGGCTGGTTCCAAATAGGAAAAGGAATACTTCAAGGCTGTATATTGTCACCCTGCTTATTTAACTTATATGCAGAGTACATCATGAGAAATGCTGGACTGGAAGAAACACAAGCTGGAATCAAGATTGCTGGGATAAATATCAATAACCTCAGATATGCAGATGACACTACCCTTATGGCAGAAAGTGAAGAGGAGCTAAAAAGCCTCTTGATGAAAGTGAAAGAGGAGAGTGAAAAAGTTGGCTTAAAGCTCAACATTCAGAAAACGAAGATCATGGCACTGGTCCCATCACTTCATGGGAAATAGATGGGGAAACAGTGGAAACAGTGTCAGACTTTATTTATTGGGGCTCCAAAATCACTGCAGATGGTGACTGCAGCCATGAAATTAGAAGACGCTTACTCCTTGGAAGAAAAGCTATGATCAACCTAGATAGTATATTCAAAAGCAGAGACATTACTTTGCTGACTAAGGTCCATCTAGTCAAGGCTATCGTTTTTCCTGTGGTCATGTATGGATGTGAGAGTTGGACTGTGAAGAAGACATAGTGCCGAAGAATTGATGCTTTTGAACTATGGTGTTGGAGAAGACTCTTGGGAGTCCCTTGGACTGCAAGGAGATCCAACCAGTCCATTCTGAAGGAGATCAGCCCTGGGATTTCTTTGGAAGGAATGATGCTAAAGCTGAAACTCCAGTACTTTGGCCACCTCATGTGAAGGGTTGACTCATTGGAAAAGACTCTGATGCTGGGAAGGATTGGGGGCAGGAAGAGAAGGGGACGACCGAGGATGAGATGGCTAGGTGGCCTCACGGACTCAATGGACATGAGCCTGAGTGAACTCTGAGAGATAGTAATGAACAGGGAGGCCTGGCGTGCTGCAATTCATGGGCTTGCAAAGAGTCAGACACGACTGAGCAACTGAACTGAACTGAATTTCATGGCTGAAATTACTATCTTCAGTGATTTTGGAGCCCAAAAAAGTAAAGTCTGACTCTGTTTCCACTGTTTCCCCATCTATTTCCCATGAAGTGATGGGACCAGATGCCATGATCTTAGTTTTCTGAATGTTGAGCTTTAAGCCAACTTTTTTCACTCTCCTCTTTCACTTTCTTCAAGAGGCTCTTTAGTTCTTCTTCACTTTCCCCCATAAGGGTGGTGTCATCTGCATATCTGAGGTTATTGATATTTCTCCCAGCAGTCTTGATTCCAGCTTGTGTTTCTCCCAGTCCAGCATTTCTCATGATGTACTCTGCATATAAGCTAAACAAGTAGGTTGACAGTATACAGCCTTGAAGTACTCCTTTCCCTATTTGGAACCAGTCTGTTGTTCCATGTCCAGTTCTATTCTAACTGTTGCTTCCTTGCCGGGAGCCAGTATGAGGAATCCCACCCATGGCAAAGGTCCTGAGGAAGGAAGCCTGACAAAACACAAAGGCGTGATCTGGCTTCTGGGGTTCCCCCTGGGTTTTCCTGAACATCTACCCCCAAAAAACAGAGTCTGCCTGCTTTATTGTACTGTGCTTTCCACTCTTATGACATTCTCTGGAAAAAGTTAACTCAGGGTTTCAGTTAACAGTTTCCTGCAAAAGAATGTCTGGTCTGCCTGGACTTTTACAACTTGTAAATTTTTTATGGCCCCCAACCGCGAGAGGCATGAAGCTTAAAGCATCTTAAAGATACAGAGCCTTAAGCTAAAGATTATATTGGTGATGGGTTTCACTGTTGAGTCAATGACTGCTGCCAGGCCTCCACATTCTTTATCTTTTAGGCACCTGAAGTATATTAATCAATGGTAATCGGGATGCAGAAATAGGAATATAGTAGTTTTGATGTTAACAACACTAGACTTATGAGTTAACTAACTTTCTTTGTTATAAATCTCTGTACTTCTTTCAGTGTTATAAATTGCTGTGCCCTTGCTATGTAAGAATGTAACTTTATTTAGTGCTTTCTGAGAGTGGCACCAGACTTTGGGAAAAACAACGCTTTTAAGACAAGTAAGTCTTTTGGTTGACAAACCCTTATCAGAAAAGGGCTGTAAAATGTTAATTGGCCTTCTGGCCAGAAGATGATGTAAATCACCTAAGACTTGTGCATACAACTAAGTATGCAGAGAAAAAGCCTGGTCTTGGTAAGAGTCAGGGCTGCTGACACTGCATAATTTTATAGTATCCATTTATCTCTATGTACAAAAAAAGGTATAAAAGCCTTTACAATAGAGGATGGGCCAGTCACTGGAAAGACTGGTTTCCCCCGTATCTTCTTTTACTCTAATTTCTGGCTGAATTCCCATCTGGAGAGGGGAGGCTCACCACGTCTACTTACTCGCCCTGGCTTTTAAGTCCCATGAGAGAGGGAGCCCAAGGCGGGGCACCCTCCGCTATTCAAACGAGCACTGGCGGCCTAACGTAGATGGTGCAAACTTCTTGTCCTGAAGTTTTATTGGCTTTCCTTGTAAACCAAGTTATTCAGCATCTTTTCTCCACTAAATTTTCCTACTACACTATTTCTTCCTAATCTTTCTTTATATTTCTAATTAAATAAATAAGTTTTCCTCGCCTACACTGTCTCCCCTTCGAATTCCCTGGGTCCACCGGGGCAGGACCCTGGCAATTCCTGACCTGCATACAGGTTTCTCGGAGGCAGGTCAGGTGGTCTGGTATTCTCATCTCTTTCAGAATTTTCCACAGTTTCTCGTGATCCACACAGTCAAAACTCATCTATAGAGTCCATAAAAATGACAGCAAAGATTTTTGTAAAAATTGATGAGCTGATTTCTTAAACAAATACTTTCTTTATTTTGCCCGATCAGGTCTTATTTGGGGAATGTGGAAACTTTATTGTGTCATGTGGGATCTTTTGTTGCAGTGCACAGAGAATCCAGTTGCAGTGCCCAGGATGAGTACTTGCTCCACTGCATGCAGAATCTTAGTTCCCTGACCAGCAATCGAAATGATGTCCCCCACAATGTGAAGCAGGTTGTTTTTTAAAAGATTCATTTGTTAGTTTGTTTATGTAATTTTGGCTTGGTTGGGTCTTTGATGCTGCACACTTGGGTTTTTGCTAGTTGTGGTGAGTGGGGGCTATGCTTTAGTTGCAGCAGATAAGCTTCTCATTGTGGTGACTTCTCTTGTTGTGGCACACAGGCTCTAGGCACTTCAGCTTCAGTAGTTGCAGCTGGCGGGCTCTAGAGCACTGGCTCAGCCATTGCGGTGCTTGGGTTTAGTGGCCTTGCACCTTATGGGATCTTCCCAGAGCAGGGATTGAACCCATGTTTCCCTGCATTAGCAGGTAGAGTCTCAATCACTGGACACACAGAGAAGTCCATAATGAGCTGATATTGAAATTTATGTGAGAGGAGAAACCTGATGATAGCCTGAAGAATTGTGACTATATACAGATAAAAAGACTAACACAGCCTAATTTCATAGCTTATTCTACATGTCCAGTACTGGAGCTGTGGATCCATGGGACAGGACTGACAATCCAGAAACATTTCCAACCTTTACGTTTAATCAGGTCCCACTTATTTACTTTTGTTTTAATTCTGTTACTCTAGGAAATGGGTCATAATGGATCTTGCTTTGATTTATGTCACAGGGTGTTCTGCCTGTGTTTCCCTCTAAGAGTTTTATAATAGTTTCTAGTCTTCCATTTAGGTCTGTAATCCATTTTGAGTTTATGCATGGTGTTTGGGAGTGTTCTAATTTCACTCTTTTACATGTAGCTGACCAGTTTTGCCAGCATCATTTATTCCATTTATTGAACCCGCTGTCTTTGTTCCATTGTACATTCTTGTGTCCTATGTTAAAAATAAGGTACTGAGTTGGTCCCAAAATGGTGGAGGAATAAGGCTGCGAGACAACTTTCTCCCCACAAATATATCAAAAGATCATTTGAATGCTGAAGAACTTACACAAAACAACTTCTGAAAGCTGGCAGAGGACACCAGGCACCCAGAAAGGCAGCCAGTTCTCTTCAAAAAGAAGTAGGACAAAATATAACAGACAAAAAGAGAGGCAAAAGAGTTAGGAACAGAGACTCACCCTGAGGAAGGATTTGTGAAGGAGAAGTTTCCAAATAGCTGAAAACCCTCTCACCAGTGGGTTGGTGGGGGAGTTTAGAACATCAGAGCGCAACATAACTGGGAGGCAAACACACACACACACACACACACACACACACACACACACACACACACACACACACACAGAATAGGCAACTAACTGCAACTCCCAGTGGAGAAGTAGCCCAGACACTCGCAGCCACCACCAGAGAGCAGAGGCTGGATAGGGAGGTGCAGGTTGCATGCTTAGGGTAAGGACTGGGTTTGAATGCCCTGAGGACAATCTCAAGGAGCTAACATGAGATAGCAACCCAAACTGTGGGATCGCCAAAGAAAAAAAAAGAAAGAGAGAGAGAACTTTCCTGTGAAAGGCTCTAACCTAAGGTACAGCCTGGCCCGCTCACAGATCAAAGCACTGAACAATCACTAAAGGAAAGCTGGCTGGCTGTGGACCGGCCCCTCACCCACTGAAGGCAGAGAGGCAGGCATGAGACAGCCAGAGCCAGAAGGCGAGGGGCCATCTCAGCCCCAGAGTCAGCATCCTCCAAAAACTGTGAGCAGGCTCCCAGTTGCTAACCATGCCTTCCAAGGATCCTGGATGGTTGAATTCTGCCAGGAGGGTCACAGCCTGAGATCAGATCCTCAGAGGAGACACATGGCACACCTGGAGACAGTGCTCTCACGGTGCACCTGGGAAACCAAGGTACCAGGACCAGGTAGGTGATTAAGATGAACGGTCCACCTGGGACTGTGCACTCGTCAAGCACCTGGTGGCCTGAGGTGTTCAGATTTGGGAAGGGCACAAAACGCACACCCAACCAAGTCTGTGCCTTTGTGGAGTACCCTAAACCTGAACCTGAGCAGCTCTGACCTGGGAAGTGCGTGAAACACAGCATCTGCTTTGGACAGTTCCCCTGCAGAGCAACTTGCAGCCTGAGAAGTGTAGACCTGGTAAGCACATGCTGTGGTGAGTGGGGGCTAACCCAGTCTGGTCCATACACTGTGAGCACTCCCCACACACGCCAGTGATGTTTGTTTGCCGTGTTCCTCCCTCCCCACAACACAACTGAACAAGTGAGCCTAAATAAGTGACCATCGTGGCCCCTTTGTGTCAGGGTGGAAATTAGACACTGAAGAGACTTGCAAAACAGAGGAAGCCAAAATAAAGAAGAGGAAATTACTCTGGAAGTGACAGGAGCAACAGATTAAAACCCAGTAGTTAGCATTGACTAAGCATTGGAAGGGGCCTATAGACCTTGAGAACAAGAATAAGCTGGAAGAAGGAACTATCTGAAACTGAAATGACTCCACACTGTCTGCAACAGCTCCAGAGAAATTACTAGATATATTTTTACTATTATTATTTTCAAATTATTTTTTATTTTGAAGATCTTTATTGCTCCTTTAATTTTCATTTTTATAACCTACTATTGGCTTGCAAAAAAGACTCTATTTTTAAAGCAAATTTAATATATGTATTTTTTAATTTTTGTAATTGGTTTTGTTTCATATTTTTAATATTGTATTTTTGAGAGTCTAACCTCTAACCTCTAGCCTAGATTTTTCTTCTTTGCTTTTTGTTATTTGTATTCAATGTTGTACCTTTAAGAATCTAATCTTCAGTATCCATTTTCACCTAGGGGTGAGATAACCAGCTTAATTGCTCTGTCCTCTTTTGACTCTCCCCTTTCTCCCCCAGGTCACCTCTATCTCCTCCCTCCCCTTCTCTTCTCTACTTAACTCTATGAATATCTCTGGGTGTTCCAGCTGTAGAGAACACTTAAGGAACTGATTGCTAGCTAGATTGGTCTCTCCCACTTTGACTCCCTTTCTTCTCCCCCTGGTCACCTCTATCATCCTCCTCCCTCTTCTCTTCTTTATGTAACTCTGTGAACCTCTCTGGGTGTTCCAGACAGTGGAGAGCACATGGGCAAAGAATATTAGGAAAAGCAAAGAAATGAATAAATGTATAAAAATAATAATAAGCTTAAAAATGAAAAATTTTTAAAGAGAAAAGGAAAAAAAAAAGGAAATTGCATAGAACTGCCAAAGCACAATGTAGAGCCAGAAGTTTATAACAACAATTTAAAACTGTGACTGCGGAAAACAAACAAAAAAGAGCTCAAAAGCTTTAATTAGATTTCAAAGTGCCAATAAAATAGACAACTACAACAGAGGGTGAAACAAAAGGGAAAAATCCAAAAGAGTCTACAGAGCAAGTGAAAACATAAGAAAACTATATGTTTTTCTTCAATCAAATCTCAGAGTCTCTTCCCTTGCCCCAGAATGCCCTCCAAAACTGTGCTGATCTCTGGACCTGTTGTAGGGCCAGCTCAGATTCTAATCTGGCCCTACTGTGTGTTCTTGTGTGAATCTGTGTGTTCTTGCCTCCAATGTCCACAGCTATCAGAACCAATGAGTTTTGTTTTGTGGGAGCTCTCAATGTCCTTTTATATATTCCATAAACACGGAGTCTGCCTAGTTGATTGTGTGGATTTAATCTGCAGCTTGTACAGCTTACTAGAAGGTTTTAGCTCTTCTTGCTTAGACACACTGCCCCCGGCTTTCCATTACGTTTTTATTTTCATCTCTGTATGTGGAAACCAGTATTGCCCAATATGCTCCAGTAGTCTTGCCTGGAGAAAACCCCTGACAGAGAAGCCTGACAGGCCACAGCCTACAGGGTTGCAAAGAGTTGGGCACGGCCAAAGTGACCCTGTGCACATAGACACAAGACTTTTTGCCTGGGGCACCTCTGCCCCAGGGACAGTTAAGCGTGAAGGTGGCACAGCTGCTTGGCTTGTGGGGACTCTGTCAGCACAAAGTGTGTAGGTACACAAACTGCCTCCACCCCAAGAGTTATGGACCTCAATTCATTTCAGTCGCTCAGTCGTGTCTGACTATTTGTGACCCCATGGACAGCAGCATGCCAGGCTTCCCTGTCTATCACTAACTCCTGGTGCTTACTCAACCTCATGTCCATCGAGTCAGTGATGCCATCCAACCATCTCATCCTTTTTCATTGCCTTCTCCCACCTTCAATCTTTTCAAGCATCAGGGACTTTTCCAATGAATTAGTTCTTTGCATACAGTTGGCAGGAAGGTTTTGGGTCTTCTTGCGTAGCCACACTGCCCCTAGGTTTCAATTATGTTTCTTTTTCCACCTCTGCATGTGGCTTGTCCACAAGGGTTTTCTCCTGAGGCTGCCTTGGAGTACTTGGGTTTGCCTCCATGAGGGCCAGGTGTGGAGGTGGTGCAGCTGCCTGGGTTGCATGGATTCTGGCAGTACCAGGTACTCAGGGGACTTGGGGGCTAGGGAAGCAGGATATATACTGATCTAGAAGCATATGGAAACCAGTATTGGCCAATATGCTCCAGTATTTTTGTCTGGAGAACCCCCAAAAAGAAGTCTGACAGGCCACAGTCTACAGAGTCTCAAAGAGTTGGGCGCGACTGAAGCAACCCTGCACACATAGATGCAAGATACTTTTTGCCTCTTGCAGCTCTACCCAGTGAGATTTGAACATGAAGGGGGCACAGCTGCTTGGCTTGTGGGGACCCTGGCAGCACAAAGTGTGCAGGGACATGGACTGCCTCCACCCCAGGAGTTATGGCCGTCATTGCAGTTCAGTCACTCAGTCGTGCTCAACTAGTTGTGACGCCATGGGCTGCAGCACGCCATGCTTCCCTGTCTATCACCAGATCCTGGAGCTTACTCAGTCTCACGTCTATTGAATCGGTGATGCCATCCAACCATCTCATCCTCTGTCATCCCCCTATCCTCCTGCCTTCAATCTTTCCCAGCATCAGGGTCTTTTTCAATGAGTTAGTTCTTCAAATCAGGTGGCCAAAGTATGGGAGATTCAGCTTCAGCATCAGTCCTTCCAATGAATATTCAGGACTGATTTCCTTGAGGATTGACCGGTTTGATCTCCGTGCAGTCCAAGGGACTCTCAAGAGTCTTCTCCAATTCCAGAGTTCAAAAGCGTCAGTTCTTCAGCACTCAGCTTTCTTTATGGTCCAACTCTCACATCCGTACATGACTACTGGAAAACCACAGCTTTGACTAGATGGACATTTGTTTGCAAAGTAATGTCTCTGCTTTTTAATATGCTGTCTAGGTTGGTCATTGTTTTTCTTCCAGGGAGCAAGTATCTTTTATGTATTTATTTATTTTGCTTCAAATACTGTATTTACAGTTAATTTTAAAGCAGTGCTTAGGAATTTAACTATATCAGTCAATTTCATATTAAAGGAATATAGGTTGTCAGTGGGAAGAAGTCACTTACAAAATGGAGATGTAAGAAACTGCTAAGCTTCCCAGGGTTGATTTTTTTAAAAATCCTTGCCAATAAGAACAAAACAACCATTTAGGTTGGAATTTACCAAGAGTATGGGAAAGAAAGGGCTTCCCATGTGGCTTAGTGGTGAAGAATCCACCTGCCAATGCCAGAGCTGCAGGAGCCCCAAGAGATTGATTGGGTTCAATCCCTGGGTCAGTAATATCCCCTGGAGAAGGTAATGCAACCCACTCCATATTCTAGCTGGGATAATCCCATGGACAGAGGAGCCTGGTGGGTACAGTCCATGGAATTGAAAAGAGTTGGTCACGACAGCACACATCCATTGGTTAATCTAAGATGGCCTCTCAGTACTTTAGCTGCATGCTGTACTTTCTCACTATCCAGGATTATTCTTTCTATGAAATATGATTTCAGATCTCTCCTTCTAAGAACATCTTCTATGAGAACTTTTTTGCCTTTAGCCCTCTCATTCAGCTACTCCTATCACATCTTGTCTTTGAACTTGTCAAGACCTCCATCCCATGATGCTGCTACTACCTATCAATCCCATCCTGTTTTAATTTCCTTCCCATCAGCAGACTCCCATTTCACCCCCTCCCAAAAAACAGAGGCATTATTTTACCAACAAAGGTCCATCTGGTCAAGGATGTGGTTTTTCCAGTAGTCACGTATGGAGAGTTGGACTGTGAAGAAAGCTGAGCTCTGAAGAATTGATGCTTTTGAACTGTGGTGTTGGAGAAGACTCTTGAGAGTCCCTTGGACTGCAAGGAGTACCAACCAGTCCATTCTAAAGGAGATCAGTCCTGGGTGTTCTTTGGAAGGAATGATGCTAAAGCTGAAACTCCAGTACTTTGGCCACCTCATGCGAAGAGTTGACTCATTGGAAAAGATTCTGATGCTGGGAGGGATTGGGGGCAGGAGAAGAAGGGGACGACAGAGGATGAGATGCCTGGATGGCATCACCGACTCGATGGACATGAGTTTGGGTGAACTCCGGGAGTTGGTGATGGACAGGGAGGCCTGGCGTGCTGCAATTCATGGGGTCGCAAAGAGTCGGACACGACTGAGCGACTGGACTGAACTGAACTGAATCACTCTCATGCTCTTATTCTCAATTCTGTTTTTCAATTTTCCTTCACTCTAGGATTTCCTTTACCTCCTGATGAAACTCCACATTAGAGAAATATTTTTATCAAGTTAAATTATTCAAAAAAATCTCTTTTCTCTTACACCTGGGATGCTGCACTCTATAAAATAAAGCTTAGAAAATAATCAGTACTATCACCACTAAGGTTATCACAGTCAAAAGTAATTGGGCTTTCAAGATCAAGAAATCTTTTTTATATATATTTTCCAAAGTAGCATTCTCTTTTACTGTTGATAACAACTACTTCAAACCTACTTATCTTGCTTTAAAATTCTTACCCTACTACTTACATACCCCTTTTAGCAGATGAACTTGGTTAATATCTTAAAGAGAAAACAGAATCCATCAGATGAAAATCATCTTAATTTCCTGTCCCCAAACTGATACTCTTGATAGCATATGGACTTGTAATTTCCTCTGCTGAGTTCCCATCCACGTAAATCCAACTCCTTCTTATTTGCTGAAACCTGTCTTTGACAACCTTCTAGGGGCTTAACACTGATGATATCCTTTCCTGTATTTTTGAATTTTCTCCCTCTTTACTCAGTACTGCAAATCAGCATTTTAAAAACATTTCTCTAGGCTTAAAAACCCTCTTGAGTCTAAATTCCCCTCCAGATACAAATCTACTTTTTTTCTTTTGCAGCTAAATTTCTCAAAAGGATTTGAATGTTTGCTTTCTTATACTTTCGCGCTTTTTTAAAAAAATTTAATTAGAGGCTAATTACTTTAAAATATTGTGGTGGGTTTTGCCATGTATTCACTTGAATCAGCCATGGGTGTACAGGTGTTCCCCATTCTGACCCTCCCTCCCACCTCCTCCCCATCCCATCAATCAGGGTCATCCAAGTGAACCAGCCCTGACCACCATGCCTCATGCATTAAACCTGGACTGGTGATCTATTTCACATATGATAATATACATGTTTCAATGCTATTCTCTCAAATCATCCCACCCTTGCCGTCTCCCAAAGAGTCCAACAGTCTGTTTTTTACATCTGTGTCTCTTTTGCTGTCTCACATATAGGGTCAACATTACCATCTTTCTAAATTCCATATATATGCACTAATATACTGTACTGGTGTGGTTTTTTTTTTTCTGACTTACTTCGCTCTGTATAATAGGCTTCAGTTTCAACCACCTCATTAGAACTGATTCAAATGCATTCTTTTAATAGCTGAATAATATTCCATTGTGTATATGTACCACAACTTTCTTAACCATTCGTCTGCTGATGGACATCTAGGTTGCTTCCATGTCCTGGCTATTATAAACAGTGCTGCGATGAACACTGGGGTACATGTGTCTTTTTCAGTTCTGGTTTTCTCAGTGTGTATGCCCAGCAGTGGGATTGCTGGGTCATATGGCAGTTGTGTTTCCAGTTTTTTAAGAAACTTCCACACTGTTCTTAGTGGCTGTACTAGTTTGCACTTCCACCAAAAGTGTAACAGGGTTCCTTTTTCTCCACACCCTCTCCAGCATTTATTGTTTGTAGACTTTTTGATAGCAGCCATTCTGACCAGCTGTGAGATGGTACCTCAATGTGGTTTTGATTTGCATTTCTCTGATAATGAGTTATGTTGAGCATCTTTTCATGTGTTTGTTAGCCATCTGTGTGTCTTCTTTGGAGAAGTGTCTGTCTAGTTCTTTGGCCCATTTTTTGATTGGGTCACTTATTTATCTCGACTTGAGCTGCAGGAGTTGCTTGTATATTTTTGAAATTAATTCTTTGTCAGTTGCTTCATTTGCTATTATTTTCTCCCATTCTGGAAGGCTGTCTATTCACCTTGCTTATAGTTTCCTTCATTGTGCAAAAGCTTTTAAGTTTAATTAGGTCCCATTTGTTTATTTTTGCTTTTATTTCCATTACTCTGGGAGGTGGGTCATAGAGGATCTTGCTATGATTAATGTGAGAGTTTTTGCCTATGTTTTCCTCTAGGAGTTTTATAGTTTCTGGTCTTACATTTAGATCTTCAATCCATTTTGAGTTTATTTTTGTGTTTGGTGTTAGAAAGTGTTCTAGTTTCATTCTTTTACAAGTGGTTGACCAGTTTTCCCAGCACCACTTGGTTAAGAGACTGTCTTTTCTCCATTGTATATTCTTGCCTCCTTTGTCAAAGATAAGGTGTCCATAAGTGCATAGATTTATCTCTGGGCTTTCTATTTTGTTCCATTGATCTATACTTCTGTCTTTGTGCAAATACCACACTGTCTTGATGATGGTTGCATTGTAATAGAGCCTGAAGTCAGGCAGGTTGATTCCTCCAGTTCCAGTCTTCTTTCTCAAGATTGTTTGTTTATTCAAAGTTTTTCTGCAATTTCATACGAATTGTGAAATTATTTGTTCTAGTTCTGTGAAAACTACTGTTGGTAGCTTGATAGGGGTTGCACTGAATCTATAGATTGCTTTGGGTAGTATACTCATTTTCACTATATTGATTCTTCCAATCCATGAACACGGTATATTTCTCCATCTATTTGTGTCATTAATTTCTTTCATCAGTTTTTTATAGTTTTCTATATATAGGTCTTTTGTTTCTTTAGGTAGATATATTCCTAAGTATTTTATTCTTTTCATTGCAATGGTGAATGGAATTGTTTCCTTAACTTCTCTATTTTCTCATTGTTAGTGTATAGGAATGCAAGGGATTTGTGTGTGTTGATTTTATATCTTGAAACTTTACAATATTCACTGTTTAGCTCTAGTAATTTTCTGGTAGCGTCTTTAGGGTTTTCTATGTAGAGGAGCATGTCATCTGCAAACAGTGAGAGTTTTACTTCTTTTTTTCCAATTTGGATTCCTTTTCTTTCTTTTTCTGCTCTGAATGCTGTGGCCAAAACTTCCCAAATGATGTTGAATAGCAGTGGTGAGAGTGAGCATCCTTATCTTGTTTCTGACTTTAGGGGAAATGCTTTCAATTTTTCTCCAATGAGGATAATGTTTGCTGTGGGTTTATCATATATGGCCTTTATTATGTTGAGGTATGTTCCTTCTATTCCTGCTTTCTGGCTAATTTTTATTATAAATGGATGTTGAATTTTGTCAAAGGCTTTCTCTGCATCTATTGAGATAATCATGTGGTTTTTATCTTTTAATTTGTCAGTGTGGTGTATCACATTAACTGATTTGCAAATATTGAAGAATCATTGCATTCTTGGGATAAAGCTGACTTAGTCATGATGTCTGATCTTTTTAATATGTTGTTGGATTCTGTTTGCTAAAATTTTATTAAAGACTTTTGCATCTATGTTCATCAGTGGTATTGGTCTGTAGTTTTCTTTATTGTGGCAACCTTTCCTGGTTTTGATGTTAGGGTAATTGTGCCTCATAGACTGAGTTTCGAAGTTTACCTTTCTCTGCAAATTTCTGGAAGAGTTTGAGTAGGAGAGGTGTTAGCTCTTCTCTAAGTTTTAGGTAGAATTCAGCTGTGAAGCTTTCTGGTCCTGGGCTTTTGTTTGTTGGAAGATTTCTGATTATGGTTTCAATTTCTGTGCTTGTGATGGGTCTGTTAAGATTTTCTATTTCTTCCTGCTTCAGTTTTGGAAAGTTATACTTTTCTAAGAGCTTGCCTATTTATTCCAAGTTTTCCATTCTATTGGCATATAGATGCTGATAGTAGTCTCTTATGATCCTTTGTATTTCTGTATTGTTGGCTGTGATTTCTCCATTTTCATTTCTAATTTTGTTGGTTTGATTTTTCTCCCTTTGTTTCTTGATGAGTCTGACTAATGGCTTGTCGATTTTATTTATCTTCTCAAAGAGCCAGCTTTTAGCTTTGTTGATTTTTGCTATGGTCTCTTTAGTTTCTTTTGCATTTATTTCTGCCATATATATAAAAATTTATTTATTTTAATTGAAGGCTAATTACTTTACAATATTATATTGGTTTTGCCATATATTGACATGAATCCACCATGGGTATAAACGTGTTCCCCATCCTGAACCCCCTTCCCACCTCCCACTATATACCATCCCTCTGGGTCAGCCCAGTGCACCAGCCCCGAGCATCCTGTATCATGCATCGAACCTGGACTGGTGATTCGTTTCACATATGATATTATACATGTTTCAATGCCATACTCCCAAATAATACCACCCTTGCTCTCTTCCACAGAGTCCAAAAGACTGTTCTATACATCTGTGTCTCTTTTGCTGTCTTGCATACATGGTTATCATTACCATCTTTCTAAATTCCATATATATGCGTTAGTATACTGTATTGGTGTTTTTCTTTCTGGTTTATTTCACTCTGTATAATCGGCTCCAGTATCATCTACCTCATTAGAACTGATTCAAATGTATTCTTTTTAATGGCTGAGTAATACTCCATTGTGTATATGTACCACAGCTTTCTTATCCATTCAGCTGCTGATGGACATCTAGGTTGCTTCCATGTCCTGGCTATTACAAACATTTCTGGGATGAACATTGGGGTACACGTGTCTCTTTCAATTCTGGTTTCCTTGGTGTTTATGCCCAGCAGTGGGATTGCTGGGTCGTATGGCAGTTCTATTTCCAGTTTTTTAAAGAATCTCCACACTGTTCTCCAAAGTGGCTGTACTAGTTTGCATTCCCATGAACAGTGTAAGCGTGTTCACTTTTCTCCACACCCTATCCAGCATTTATTGCTTGTAGACTTTGGATAGCAGCCATTCTGACTGGCGTGAAATGGGACCTCATTGTGGTTTTCATTTGCATTTCACTGATAATGAGTGATGTTGACCATCTTTTCCTGTGTTTGCTAGCCATCTGTATGTCTTCTTTGGAGAAATGTCAATTTAGTTCTTTGGCCCAATTTTTGATTGGGTCACTTATTTATCTCGACTTGAGCTGCAGGAGTTGCTTGTATATTTTTGAGATTGATTCTTTGTCAGTTGCTTCATTTGCTATTTTCTCCTACTCTGAAGGCTGTCTTTTCACCTTGCTTATAGTTTCCTTTGTATGCAGAAGCTTTTAATTTTAATCAGGTCCCATTTGTTTATTTTTGCTTTTATTTCCAATATTCTGGGAGGTGGTTCATAGAGGACCCTGCTGTGATTTATGTCGGAGAGAGTTTTGCCTATGTTCTCTTCTAGGAGTTTAATAGTTTCTAGTCTTACATTTAGATCTTTAATCCATTTTGAGCTTATTTTTATGTACGATGTTAGAAAGTGTTCTAGTTTAATTCTTTTACAAGTGGTTGACCAGTTTTCCCAGCACCACTTGTTAAAGAGATCATCTTTTCTCAGAAAGTGTTCTAGTTTCATTCTTTTACAAGTGGTTGACCAGTTTTCCCAGCACCACTTGTTAAAGAGATTATCTTTTCTCCATTGTATATTCTTGCCTACTTTTTCAAAGATAAGGTGTCCATAGGTGCATGGATTTATCTCTGGGCTTTCTATTTTTTTCCATTGATCTATACTTCTGTCATTGTGCCAGTACTATACTCTCTTGACTGTGGCTTTGTAGTAGAGCCTGAAGTCAGGCAGGTTGACTCCTCCAGTTCCAGTCTTCTTTCTCAAGATTGCTTTGGCTATTGGAGGTGTTTTGTATTTCCACACAAATTTTGAAATTATTTGTTCTAGCTCTGTGAAAAATACTGTTGGCAGCTCGATAGGGGTTTCATTGAATCTATAGATTGCTTTGGGTAGTATACTCATTTTCATTATATTGATTCTTCTGATCCATGAACAAAGTATATTTCTCCATCTATTTGTGTCATTGATTTCTTTCATCAGTTTTTTATAGTTTTCTATATATAGGTCTTTAGTTTCTTTAGGTAGGTATATTCCTAAGTATTTTATTCTTTTCACTGCAATAGTGAATGGAATTGTTTCCTTAATTTCTCTATTTTCTCATTATTAGTGTATAGGAATGCAAGGGATTTATGTGTGTTGATTTTATATCCTGCAGCTTTTCTATATTCATTGATTAGCTCTAGTAGTTTTCTGGTGGAGTCTTTAGGATTTTCTATGTAGAGGATCATGTCATCTGCAAACAGTGAGAGTTTTACTTCTTCTTTTCCAATTTGGATTCCTTTCATTTCTTTTTCTGCTCTGACTGCTATAGTCAAAACTTTCAAAGCTATGTTGAATAGTAGTGATGAGAGTTGGCACACTTGTCTTGTTCCTGACTTTAGGGAAATGCTTTCAATTTTTCACCATTGAGGATAATGTTTGCTGTGCATTTGTCATATATAGCTTTTATTATGTAGAGATATGTTCCTTCTATTTCTGCTTTCTGGACGTTTTTTTTTAAATCATAAACGGATGTTGACTTTGTCAAAGGCTTTCTCTGCATCTATTGAGATAATCATATGGCTTTTATTTTTCAATTTTAATGTGGTATATTACATTGATTGATTTGCGGATATTGAAGAACGTTTGCATCCCTGGCAATAAAGCCCACTTGGTCATGGTGTATGATCTTTTAATGTGTTGTTGGATTCTGATTGCTAGAATTTTGTTAAGGATTTTTGCATCTATGTTCATCAGTGATATTGGCCTCTAGTTTTCTTTTCGTGTGGCATCTTTGTCACGTTTTGGTATTAGGTTTTGGTATTATAGAATGAGTTTGGGAGTTTACCTTCCTCTGCAATTTTCTGGAAGAGTTTGAGTAGGAAAGGTGTTAGTTCTTGTCTAAATTTTTGGTAGAATTCAGCTGAGAAGCCATCTCATCCCGGGCTTTTGTTTGCTGGAAGATTTCTGACTACACTTTCAATTTCTTTGCTTGTGATGGGTCTGTTAAGATTTTCTATTTCTTCCTGGTTCAGTTTTGGAAAGTTGTACTTTTCTAAGAATTTATCCATTTCTTCCAACTTGTCCATCCTATTGGCATATAGATGCTGACAGTAGTCTTTAACGATGCTTTGTATCTGTGTGTTGTCTTTGTGATCTCTCCATTTTCATTTCTAATTTTATTGATTTGATTTCTCTCCCTTTGTTTCTTGATGAGTCTGGCTATTGTTTTCTCAATGTTATTTATCTTCTCAACTAACCAGTTTTTGGCTGTATTGATTTTTGCTATCATCTCTTTTGTTTCTTTTGCATTTATTTCTGCCCTAATTTTTAAGATTTCTTTCTTTCTAATAACCCTGGGGTTCGTCATTTCTTCCTTTTCTAGTTGCTTTAGGTGTACAGTTAAGTAATTTATTTGACATTTTTGTTGTTTCTTGAGGTATGCCTGTATTGCTATGAACCTTCCCCTTAGCACTGCTTTTATCCATAGGTTTTAGGTTGTGTTTTCATTTTCATGTGTTTCTATGCATATTTTGATTTCTTTTTTGATTTCTTCTGTGATTTGTTGGTTATTCAGCAGCGTGTTTTTCAGCCTCCATACATTTGAAGTTTTAATAGTTTTTCTCCTGAAATTGAGAATCTTACTGCATTGTGGTCAGAAAAGATGCTTGGAATGACTTCCATTTTTTTGAATTTACCAAAGTTAGATTTATGGCTCAGAATGTGATCTATCTTGGAGAAGGTTCTGTGTGCACTTGAGAAAAAGTTGAAATTCATTGTTTTGGGGTGAAATGTACTATAGATATCAATTAGGTCTAACTGGTCTATCGTATCATTTAAAAATTGTGTTTCCTTATTAATATTCTGTGTAGTTGATCTATCCATAAGTGTGAGTGGGCTGTTTAAGTCTCCTACTATTATTGTGTTATTGCTAATTTCCCCTTTCATACTTGTTAGCATTTGTCTTACATATTGCAGTGCTCCTATGTTGGGTGAATATATATTTATAATTGTTATATATTCTTCTTGAATTGATCTTTTGATCATTATGTAGTGTCATTCTTTGTCTATTTTCACAAATTTTGTTTTAAAGTCTACTTTATCTGATATGAGTATTGCTACTCCTGCTTTCTTTTTGGTCTCTATTTGCATGGAATATCTATCTCCAGCCCTTCACTTTTAGTCTGTATGTGTCCCTTGTTTCGAGGTGGGTCTCTTGTAGACAACATATATAGGGGTCTTCTTTTAGTATCCATTCAGCCAGTCTTTGTCTTTTGGTTGGGGCATTCAACCCATTTACGTTTAAGGGAATTATTGATAAGTATGATCCCGTTGCCATTTACTTTATTGTTTTGGGTTTGAGTTTATACACCCTTTCTGTGTTTCCTGTCTAGAGAAGATCCTTTAGTATTTGTTGGAGAGCTGGTTTGGTGGTGCTGAATTCTCTCAGCTTTTGCTTGTCTGTAAAGCTTTTGATTTCTCCTTCTTATTTGAATGAGATCCTTGCTGAGTACAGTAATCTGGGCTGTAGGTTATGTTCTTTCATCACTTTAAGTATGTCCTGCCTTTCCCTCCTGGCCTGAAGAGTTTCTATTGAAAGATCAGCTGTTATCCTTATGTGAATCCCCTTGTGTGTTATTTGTTGTTTCTCCCGTGGTGCTTTTAACATTT
The DNA here is from genome assembly GCA_917880005.1 of Nanger dama. Lineage (NCBI taxonomy): Eukaryota > Metazoa > Chordata > Mammalia > Artiodactyla > Bovidae > Nanger > Nanger dama. The sequence continues at coordinate 315,463 of CAKJTW010000144.1, forward strand.
GTTCTTTCTGCTTGATCTTTGTTAATTTGATTAATATGTGTCTTAGTGTGTTTCTGCCTTGGGTTTATCCTGTTTAGGACTCTCTGGATTTCTCAGACTTGGGTGATTATTTCCTTCCCCATTTTAGGGAACTTTTCAACTATTATCTCCTCAAGTATTTTCTCATGGTCTTTCCTTTTGTCTTCTTATTCTGGGAGTCCTATGATTCGAATGTTGGGGCCTTTAACATTGTCCCAGATGTCTCTGAGTTTGTCCTAATTTCTTTTAATTTGTTTTTCTTTTTCCTCCTGTTTCATTTATTTTTACCATTCTATATTCTACCTGGCTTATCCTATTTTCTTCCCCCATTATTCTACTGTTGGTTCCCTCCAGAATGTTTTTCTTCTCATTTATTGCAGTATTCATTATATATTCACTCTTTTTATTGTTTCTAGATCCTTGTTAAACCTTTTTGCATCTTCTCGATCCTTGTCTCCAAGCTATTTATCTATAACTCCATTTTGTTTTCAAAATTTTGGATCATTTTACTATCATTATTCGGAATTTTTTATCAGGTAGATTCCCCATCTCTTCCTCTTTGGTTTGGTTTGGTGGGCATTTATCCTGTTCCTTTACCTACTGGATATTTTTCTGCCTTTTCATCTTGTTTAGATTGCTGTGTTTGGGGTGGCCTTTCCGTATTCTGGCACTTTGTGGTTCCTGTTTATTGTGGAGTTTCCTCACTCTGGGTGTGGTTGGACGGGTGCCTTGTCAAGCTTTCCTGGTTAGGGAAGCTTGTGTCGGTGTTCTGGTGGGTGGAGCTGGATTTCTTCTCTCTGTAGTGCAAAGAAGTGTCCAGTAATGAGTTATGAGATGTCACTGGGTTTGGAGTGACTTTGGGCAGCCTGTATATTGAAGCTCATGGCTATGTTCCTGTGGTGCTGGAGAATTTGCATGGAAATTTTTAGCCCTTGTGTGGTGCTTGGTTTCAGTGTAGGTATGGAGGCATTTGATGAGCTCCTATCGATTAATATTCCCTGGAGTCAGTTCTCTGGTGTTCTCAGAATTTGGACTTAAGACTCATACCTCTGGTTTTCAGTGTTAATTTTACAGTAGCCTTAGGACTTCTCCATCTATACAGCACTGATGATAAAACATCTAGGTTAAAGATGAAAAGTTTCTCCACAGTGAAGGACACCCAGAAAGGTTCACAGAGTTACATGGAGAAGAGAAGAGGGAGGAGGTAGATAGAAGTGACCAGGAGAAGAAGAGGAAGAATCAAAAGAGGAGAGAGAAAGTTAGCCAGAAATCACTTCCTTATGTGCTCTCCACAGTCTGGACTGCTCACTGATGTTCATGGAGTTATACAGAGAAGAAAAGAGGAAATAAGGAGACAGAGGTGGCCAGGAGGTTAAAGGCGGGGAATCAAAAAGAGAGACACCGATCCAGCCAGTAATCAGTTCCCTAGGTGTTCCCAACACTCCAGAACACACAAAGAGATTCACAGAGTTGGGTAGAGAAGAGAAGGGGAGGGAGGAGATAGAAGCCACCTGGTGGAGAAAAAGGAGAGTCCAAAGGGGGAGAAAAAAGTCAAGCCAGTAATCTCTTTCCCAAGTAACAATGGGTACTGAAGATTGGGTTCTTAAAGGTACAAAATTGGTCACAAATAATAAAAAGCAAAGGTTAAAAATCTAGAGTAGAGGTTTAGTATTATATATATATATATTAAAGGAGTAATAGAGGACTTAAAAATACTTTTTCTCCCATTCAGAAGGCTGTCTTTTCACCTTACTTATAGTTTCCTTTTGTTGTGCAGAAGCTTTTAATTTTAATTAGATCACATTTGTTTATTTTTGCTTTTATTTCCAGTATACTGGGAGTTGGATCATAGAGGATCCTGCTGTGATTTATGTCGGAGAGTGTTTTGCCTATGTTCTCCTCTAGGAGTTTTATAGTTTCTGGTCTTACATTTAGATCTTTAATCCATTTTGAGTTTATTTTTGTGTGTGGTGTTAGAAAGAGGTCTAGTTTCATTCTTTTACAAGTGGTTGACCAGTTTTCCCAGCACCACCTGTTAAAGAGACTGTCTTTACTCCATTGTATATTCTTGCCTCCTTTGTCGAAGATAAGGTGTCCATAGGTGTGTGGGTTTATCTCTGGGCTTTCTATTTTGTTCCATTGATCTATATTTCTGTCTTTGTGCCAGTACCATACTGTCTTAATGACTGTGGCTTTGTAGTAGAGCCTGAAGTCAGGCAAGTTGATTCCTCCAGTTCCATTCTTCTTCTCAAGATTGCTTTGGCTATTCGAGGTTTTTTGTATTTCCATACAAATCTTGAGATTATTTGATCTAGTTCTGTGAAAAATACTGCTGGTAGCTTGATAGGGATTGCACTGAATCTGTAGATTGCTTTGGGTAGTATACTCATTTTCACTATATTGACTCTTCTGATCCATGAACATGGTATATTTCTCCATCTATCAGTGTACTCTTTGATTTCTTTCACCAGTGTTTTATAGTTTTCAATATATAGGTCTTTAGTTTCTTTAGGTAGGTATATTCCTAAGTATTTTATTCTTTTCATTGCAATGGTGAATGGAATTGTTTCCTTAACTTTTTTTCTAGTTTCTCATTCTGAATGGGAGAAAACAATAGCAAAATGAAACAACTGACAAACAACTAATCTCAAAAATATACAAGCAACTTATGCAGCTCAACTCCAGAAAATAAACAATCCAATCAAAAATGGGCCAAAGAACTAAATAGGCATTTCTCCAAAGAAGACATACAGATGGCTAACAAACACATGAAAAGATGCTTAACATCACTCATTATCAGAGAAATGCAAATCAAGACCACAATGAGGTACCATTTCACACCAGTCAGAATGGCTGCGATCCAAAAGTCTACAAGCAATAAATGCTGGAGAGGGTGTGGAGAAAAGGGAACCCTCTTACACTGCTGGTGGGAATGCAAACTAGTACAGCCATTATGGAAAACAGTGTGGAGATTCCTTTAAAAATTGCAAATAGAACTGCCTTATGACCCAGCAATCCCCTGCTGGGCATACACTCGGAGGAAACCAGAATTGAAAGAGACACATGTACCCCAATGTTCATTGCAGCATTGTTTATAATAGCCAGGACATGGAAACAACCTAGATGTCCATCAGCAGATGAATGGATAAGAAAGCTGTGGTACATATACACAATGGAGTACTACTAAGCCCTTAAAAAGAATAAATTTGACTCAGTTCTAATGAGATGGATGAAACTGGAGCCGATTATATGGAGTGAAGTAAGCCAGAAAGAAAAACACCAATACAGTATACTGACACATATATATGGAATTTAGAAAGATAGTAATGATGACCCTGTATGTGAGACAACAAAAGAGACACAGAGGTATAGAACGGACTTTTGGCCTCTGAGGGAGAGGGAGAGGGTGGGATGATTTGGGAGAATGGCATTGAAACATGTATACTATCATGTAAGAAACGAAGCACCAGTCTATGTTCAATACAGGATACAGGATGCTTGGGGCTGGTGCATGGGATGATCCAGAGAGATGATATGGGGTGGGAGGTGGGAGGAGGCTTTGGCATTGGGAGATCGTGTACACCTGTGACTGATTCATATCAATGTATGGCAAAACCAATACAGTATTGTAACGTAGAATAAAGTAAAAATAAAATTAAAAAAATTTTTAATTAAAAAATGAAAATAGTAAAAATGTATCAGAAGTTGTTTTATGGAATTTACTCAGCATTCAAATGTTCTTTCAATGAATTTGTGGGGGAGAAAGTGGTCTCTCCGTCCTATTCTTCTGCCATATTAGGACTGCTTCCTCTGTCCTACTTTTTGTGATTTCCTTCCTTCTGCTAATCCAGGGTTTCTTCATTTTTTTTTTTTCCTTTTCTAGTTGCTTTAGGTGTAGAGTTAGGTTATTTATTTGATTTCTCTTCTGTTTCTTGAGGTAGGCTTGTATTGCTATGAACCTTCCCATTAGCACTGCTTTTACTGAATCCCCTAGGTTTGGGTTGTTGTGTTTTCATTTTCGTCCATTTCTAGGCATTATTAAATTTCTTTTCTGATTTCCTCTGTGATTTTTGGTTATTCAAAAGGATGTTGTTTAGCCTCCATATGTTTGCATATTTAATAGTTTTTTTTCCCTGAAGTTGACATCTAACCTTACCATATTGTGACCAGAAAAGATTCTTGAGATGATTTCAATCTTTTTGTATTGACAAAGGCTAGATTTATGGCCCAGGATGTGATCTATCCTGGAGAAGGTTCTGTGTGCACTTGAGAAAAAGGTGAAATTTCTTGTTTTAGGGTGAAATGTCCTATAGATGTCAATTAAGTCTACCTGGTCCATTATATCACTTAAAGTTTGTGTTTCCTTGCTAATTTTCTGTTTAGTCAATCACACATAGGTGTGAGTGGGGTATTAAAGTCTCCCACTATTATTGTGTTAATGTTAATTTCCCTTTCATACTTGTTAGCATTTACCTTACATGTTGCGGTGCTCCTATGTTGGGTGCATATATATTTATAATTGTTATATCTTCTTCTTGGATTGATCCTTTGATCATTATGTAGTGTCATTCTTTGTCTATTTTCACAGCCTTTATTCATATTCTATTTTCTCTGATATGAGTATTGCATCTCCTACTTTCTTTTGGTCTCCATTTGCATGAAATATCTTTTTCAAGCCCTTCACTTTCAGTCTGTATGTGTCCCTAGGTTTGAGGTGGGTCTCTTGTAGACAACATATATAGGAGTCTTGTTTTTGTATCCATTCAGCCAGTCTTTGTCTTTTGGTTGGGGCATTCAACCCATTTACGTTTAAGGGAATTGTTGATAAGTATGATACCATTGCCATTTACTTTGTTGTTTTGGGTTTGAGTTTATACACCCTTTCTGTGTTCCCTGTCTAGAGAAGTTCCTTTAGGATTTGTTGGAGAACTGATTTTGTGGTGCTGAATTCTCTCAGCTTTTGCTTGTCTGTAAAGCTTTTGATTTCTCCTTCATATGTGAATGAGATCCTTACTGGATACAGTAATCTGGGCTGTAGGTTATGTTCTTTCATCACTTTAAGTATGTCCTGCCTTTCCCTCCTGGCCTGAAGAGTTTCTATTGAAAGATCAGCTGTTATCCTTATGTGAATCCCCTTGTGTGTTATTTGTTGTCTTTCCCTTGGTGCTTTTAATATTTGTTCTTTCTGTTTGATCTTTGTTAATTTGATTAATGTGTTTTTGGGCTGTTTCACCTTGGCTTTATCCTGTTTGGGATTCTCTGGGTTTCTTGGACTTGGGTGATTATTTCCTTCCTCATTTTAAGGAAGTTTTCAACTATTATCTCCTCAAGTATTTTCTCATGGCCTTTCTTTTTGTCTTCTTCTTCTGGGACTCCTACAATTCCGAATGGTGGGACATTCAACATTGTCCCAGAGGTCTCTGAGGTTTTCTTCATTTCTTTTAATTCTTTTTTCATTTTTCCTCTCTGCTTTGTTTATTTCCACCATTCTATCTTCCACCTCACTTATCCTATCTTGCATCAGTTATTCTACCAATGGTTCCTTCCAGAGTGCTTTTGATCTCAGTTATTGCATTATTCATTATATACTGACTCTTTTTATTTCTTCAAGGTCCTTGTTAAACTTTTCTTGCATCTTCTCAATCCTTGTCTCCAGACTATTTATCTGTAACTCCATTTTGTTTTCAAAATTTTGGATCATCTCATTCAAATATGAAGGAGAAATCAAAAGCTTTACGACAAGCAAAAGCTGAGAGAATTCAGCACCACCAAACCAGCTCTCCAACAAATCCTAAAGGATAGACTTTAGACAGGAAACACAAAAAGGACATATAAACCCGAACCCAAAACAATAAAGTAAATGGCAACAGGAGCATACTTATCAATAATTACCTTAAATGTAAATGGGTTGAATGCCCCAACCAAAAGGCAAAGACTGGCTGAATGGATACAAAAACAAGATCCCTATATATGCTGCCTACAAGAGACCCACCTCAAAACAACGGACACATACAGACTAAAAGTGAAGGGCTGGAAAAAGATATTCCATGCAAATAAAGACCAAAAGAAAGCAGGAGTAGCAATACTCATATCCGATAAAATAGACTTTAAAACAAAGGCTGTGAAAAGGGACAAAGAAGGCCACTACATAATGATTAAAGGATCGATCCAAGAAGAAGATATAACAATTATAAATATATATGCACCCAACATAGGAGCACCGCAATATGTAAGACAATTGCTAACAAGCATGAAAGGGGAAATTAATAATAACACAATAATAGTGGGAGACTTTAATACCCCACTCACACCTATGGACAGATCAACTAAACAGAAAATTAACAAAGAAACACAAACGTTAAAGGATACAATAGACCAGTTAGACCTAACTGATATCTATAGGACATTTCACCCCAAAACAATGAATTTCTCCTTTTACTCAAGTGCACAAGGAACCTTTTCCAGGATAGATCACATTCTGGGTCATAAATCTAACCTTGATAAATTCAAAAAAATTGTAATTATTCCAAGCATCTTCTCTGACCATAATGCACTAAGGTTAGATCTGAATTATAGGAGAAAAACTATTAAAAATTCCAACATTTGGAGGCTGAACAACACCCTTCTGAATAATCAACAAATCACAGAAGAAATCAAAAAGAAATCAAAATATGCATTGAAATGAATGAAAATGAAAACACAACTACACAGAACCTTTGGGACACTATGGCAATGAAACGTGTATATTTTCTTGTAAGAAATGAAGCGCCAATCTATGTTCAATGTAGGATGCAGGATGCATGGGGCTGATGCACAGGATGATTCAAGTAGAGGATGTGGGGTGGGAGGTGGGAGGGGGCTTCGGCATTGGGAGATTGTGTTCACCTATGGCTGATTCGTGTCAATGTATGGCAAAACAAATATAGTATTGTAATTTAAAAAATAAATTAATTTAATTAAAAAAATTAAAAGCAGTCCTAAGAGGAAAGTTCATAGCAATACAGGCATACCTCAAGAAACAAGAAAAAGTCAAATAAATAACCTAACTCTACACCTAAAGCAACTAGAAAAGGAAGAAATAGACAACCCCAGAGTTAGTAGAAGGAAAGAAATCCTAAAAATTAGGGCAGAAATAAATGCAAAAGAAACAAAAGAGACCATAGCAAAAATCAACAAAGCAAAAAGCTGGTTCTTTGAAAGGATAAATAAAATTGACAAACCCTAGCCAGACTCATCAAGAAACAAAGAGAAAAAAAATCAAATCAACAAAATTAGAAATGAAAATGGAGAGATCACGACAGACAACTCAGAAATACAAAGAATCGTAAGAGACTACTATCAGCAATTATATGCCAATAAAATGGACAACTTGGAAGAAATGGACAAATTCTTAGAAAAGTACAACTTTCCAAAACTGAACCAGGAAGAAATAGAAAATCTTAACAGACCCATCACAAGCATGAAAATTGAAACTGTAATCAGAAATCTTCCAGCAAACAAAAGCCCAGGTCCAGACGGCTTCACAGGAGAATTCTACCAAAAATTTCGAGAAGAGCTAACACCTATCTTACTGAAACTATTCCAGAAAATTGCAGAGGAAGGTAAACTGCCAAACTCATTCTATGAGGCCACCATCACCCTAATACCAAAACCTGACAAAGACACCACAAAAAAGAAAACTACAGGCCAATATCACTGATGAACATAGATGCAAAAATCCTCAACAAAATCCTAGCAATCAGAATCCAGCAACACATTAAAAAGATCATACACCATGACCAAGTGGGCTTTATCCCAGGGATGCAAGGATTCTTCAATATCCACAAGTCAATCAATGTAATTCATCACATTAACAAACTGAGAAATAAAAATCATATGATTATCTCAATAGATGCAGAAAAAGCCTTCGACAAAATTCAGCATCCATTTATGATAAAAACTCTCCAGAAAGCAGGAATAGAAGGAACATACCTCAACATAATAAAAGCTATATATGACAAACCCACAGCTAACATTATCCTCAATGGCGAAAAATTGAAACCATTTCTCCTAAAGTCAGGAACAAGACAAGGGTGTCCACTTTCACCACTACTCTTCAACATTGTACTGGAAGTTTTGGCCACAGCAATCAGAGCAGAAAAAGAAATACAAGGAATCCAAATTGGAAAAGAAGTAAAACTCTCACTGTTTGCAGATGACATGATCCTCTACATAGAAAATTCTAAAGACTCGACCAGAAAACTACTAGAGCTAATCAATGAATATAGTAAAGTTGCAGGATATAAAATCAACACTCAGAAATCCCTTGCACTCCTATACACTAATAATGAGAAAGTAGAAAAAGAAGTTAAGGAAACAATTCCATTCACCATTGCAACAAAAAGAATAAAATACTTAGGAATATTCCTACCTAAAGAAACTAAAGACCTATATATCGAAAACTATAAAACACAGATGAAAGAAATCAAAGAGGACACTAATAGATGGAGAAATGTATCATCCTCATGGGTCAGAAGAGTCAATATAGTGAAAATGAGTATACTATCCAAAGCAATCTACAGATTCAATGCAATTCCCATCAAGCTACCAGCAGTATTTTTCACAGAACTAGATCAAATAATCTCAAGATTTGTATGGAAATACAAAAAACCTCGAATAGCCAAAGCAATCTTGAGAAAGAAGAATGGAACTGGAGGAATCAACTTGCCTGACTTCAGGCTCTACTACAAAGCCACAGTCATTAAGACAGTATGGTACTGGCACAAAGACAGAAATATAGATCAATGGAACAAAATAGAAAGCCCAGAGATAAACCCACACACCTATGGACACCTTATCTTCGACAAAGGAGGCAAGAATATACAATGGAGTAAAGACAGTTTCTTTAACAGGTGGTGCTGGGAAAACTGGTCAACCACTTGTAAAAGAATGAAACTAGACCTCTTTCTAACACCACACACAAAAATAAACTCAAAATGGATTAAAGATCTAAATGTAAGACCAGAAACTATAAAACTCCTAGAGGAGAACATAGGCAAAACACTCTCTGACATAAATCACAGCAGAATCCTCTATGATCCAACTCCCAGTATACTGGAAATAAAAGCAAAAATAAACAAATGTGATCTAATTAAAATTAAAAGCTTCTGCACAACAAAGGAATCTATAAGCAAGGTGAAAAGACAGCCTTCTGAATGGGAGAAAACTATAGCAAATGAAACAACTGACAAACAACTGATCTCAAAGATATATAAGCAACTTATGCAGCTCTACTCCAGAAAAATAAATGATCCAATAAAAAAATGGGCCAAAGAACTAAATAGGCATTTCTCCAAAGAAGACATACGGATGGCTAACAAACACATGAAAAGATGTTCAACATCACTCATTATCAGAGAAATGCAAATCAAGACCACAATGAGGTACCATTTCACACCAGTCAGAATGGCTGTGATCCAAAAGTCTACAAGCAATAAATGCTGGAGAGGATGTGGAGAAAAGGGGACCCTCTTACACTGCTGGTGGGAATGCAAACTAGTACAGCCACTATGGAAAACAGTGTGGAGATTCCTTAAAAATTGCAAATAGAACTGCCTTATGACCCAGCAATCCCCCTGCTGGGCATACACACTGAGGAAACCAGAATTGAAAGAGACACATGTACCCCAATGTTCATTGCAGCATTGTTTATAATAGCCAGGACATGGAAGCAACCTAGATGTCCATCAGCAGATGAATGGATAAGAAAGCTGTGGTACATATACACAATGGAGTACTACTCAGCCCTTAAAAAGAATAAATTTGACTCAGTTCTAATGAGATGGTTGAAATTGGAACCGATTATACAGAGTGAAGTAAGCCAGAAAGAAAAACACCAATACAGTATACTGACACATATATATGGAATTTAGAAGATAGTAATGATGACCCTATATGTGAGACAACAAAAGAGACACAGGGGTATAGAACGGACTTTGGGACTCTGAGGGAGAGGGAAAGGGTGGGATGGTTTGGGAGAATGGCATTGAAACATGTATACTATCTTGTAAGAAACAAAGCGCCAGTCTATGTTCAATGCAGGATGCTGGATGCATGGGGCTGGTGCACAGGATGATTCAGGTAGATGATGTGGGGTGGGAGGTGGGAGGGGCTTTGGCATTGGGAGATTGTGTTCATCTGTGGCTGATTCGTGTCAATGTATGGCAAAACAAATACAGTATTGCAATTAAAAAAAAAAGGTTAGCAGAAAAAAAAATTTGGATCATTTTTACTATCATTGTTCTCAATTCTTTTTCAGTTAGACTCTCCATCTCTTCCTCTTTTGTTTGGATTGGTGGGTGTTTATCATGTTCCTTTCCCTGCTGAATATTTCTCTGCCTTTTCATCTTGTTTAGGTTTCTGTGTTTTGCGTGGACTTTCTGTATGCTGGAAGCTTGTGGTTCTTCTTTACTGTGGAGGATCCTCCCTGTGGGTGGGGTGGGACCAGTGCTTGTCAAGGTTTCCTAGTTAGGGAAGCTTGTGTTGGTGTTGTGGTGGGTGGAGCTGGATCGCTTCTCTCTGGAGTGCAATGAATTGTCCAGTAGTGAGTTTTGAGGTGTCTATGGGTTTGGTGTGACTTTTGGCCACCTTTATTTTTGTGCTCAGGGTTATGTTCCTGCTTTGTTGGAGAACTAGCTTGAAATGTCTTGCTCTGAAACTTGTTGGCTCTTGGGTGGAGCTTGGTTTCAGTGTAGGTATAGAGGCTTTTGTATGAGCTTTGGTCGATTAATGGTTCCTGGAGTCAGGAGTTTTCTGGTGTTCTCAAGATTTGGATTTAGGACGCCTGCCCATGGCTTTCAGTCTTATTCTTATAGTAGCCTCAAGACTTCTTTATCCATAAAACTCTGGTGATAAAACATCTAGGTTAATGGCAAAAGATTCTCCACAGTGAGGACACCCAGGAGGTTCACAGAGTTACATGAAGAAGAGAAGAGCGAGGAGGGAGATAGAGGTGATCAGTAGGAGAAGAGAGGGAATCAAAAGGGGAGAGAGCAGTCTAGTCAGTAATCAATTCCCTATTGAGCAGTCGTCTTTTAATTTCATGGTTGCAGTCACCATCTGCAGTGATTTTGGAGCCCCCAAAACTAACTTATCTCACTGTTTCCATTGCTTCCCCTTTTATTTGCAATGAAGTGATGGGAACAGATGCCATGATCTTAGTTTTCTGAATGTTGATTTTTAAGCAAACCTTTTCACCCTCCTCTTTCCCTTTCATCAAGAGGCTATTTCCACTTCAATTTCTGCCATAAGAGTGGTGTTATCTATATATCTGAGGTTATTGATACTTCTTGTGGCAATCTTGATTCCAGCTTGTGTTTCACTCAGCCCAGCATTTCACATGATGTACTCTGCATATAAGTTAAACGAGCAGGGTGACAATATACAGCCTTAATGCATTCCTTTCCCCATTTGGAACCAGTCTGTTGTTCCATGTGCACTTCTAACTGTTGCTTCTTGACCGGGATACAGATTTCTCAGAAAGCAGGTCAGGTGGTCTGGTATTCCCATCTCTTGAAGAATTTTCCAGTTTGTTGTGATCCACAGAGTCAAAAGGCTTTAATGTGGTCAATAAAGAAGAAGTAGATATTTTTCTGGAACTCTCTTGCTTTTTGCATGATCCAATGGATGTTAGCAATTTGATCTCTGGTTCCTCTGCCTTTTCTAAATGTAGCTTGAACGTCTGGAAGTTCACATTTCACCTATTGTTGAAGCCTTGGTTGGAGAATTTGGAGCATTACTTTGCTAGTGTGTGAGACAAGTGCAATTGTGGAGTAGTCTGAACATTCTTTGGCTTTGCCTTTCTTTGGGATTGGAATGAAAACTGATCTTTTCCAGCCCAGTGCTCATGGCACAGTTTCCCACATTTTTGGAAAACATTTTTTTCCAAAATTTTTTGGAGATTTCCAAATTTCTGCCATTTTGAGTGCAGCACTTTCACAGCATCACCTCTTAGGATTAGAAATAGCTCAACAGGAATTCCATCACTTCCACTAACTTTGTTCTTCATGATGCTTCCTAAGGCCCATTTGATTTCACATTCCAGGATATCTGGCTCTAGATGAGTGATCACACCCTCCTGTTTATCTGGGTCATGATGATCTTTTCTGAATATTGCTTCTGTATATCCTTGCCACCTCTTCTTAATATCTTTTCCTTCTCTTAGAACCATACCACTTCTGTGTTTTATTGTGCCCACCTTTGCATGAAATATTGCCTTGTTATCTCTAATTTTCTTGAATAGATCTCTACTCTTTCCCATTCTATTGTTTTCTTCTATTTCTTAGCACTGATCAGAGAGGAAGGGTGTCTTATCTCTCTTATTCTTTGGAACTCTGCATTCAAATAGGTTTATCTTTCCTTTTCACCTTTGTCTTTAGCTTCTCTTCTTTTCTCAATTATTTATAAGGCCTCCTCAGACAACCATTTTGCCTTTTAGCATTTCTTTTTCTTAGGGATGGTCTTGATCACTGCATCCTGTACAATGTCACGGTGTCTTCTGTGGAGGCAGGAGTCAGAGCCACCGGGACATTCCATTGACTCTCCTGCTGTCCCAATGTTAGACCCTCAGGTGGGTCTGGTTAATTCATGAGTTTCCACTTGTGGGATGGACAACAGCAGAAGTCAAAATGCTAGACCCTTGCACAGTACGTTCTTTGGGATTTCCTCCCACATGTCTGACCAGAGTGTCCACACCAACTCTACGTACCCATGTGAGTCTGGATCTGCCCTGATGCAGTTTCTCTCCAGGAATGATGGTGAAAACATATCAATATCTGCTAAACTTACAACTGAAACTGTAACAATGTCTGCTTACAGCTCCTCCTTTGTAGCACCTGCAGAAAGACTGGAACAGAGAGCTCATTTAGTCATCTGTAAGCAACTGCAAGGCTTTATTTCCCACTTGATTTTCATATAGGACCCCTGGCCCAGCTCTGCCCTGCCCATTACTGAGAGAAGCTGGCCACTCTCCTCCCATCAGGTTGATTTTATTGATTTATTTTTGCATGTGTTGGGTCTTCCTTTCTGTGCCCAGGCTTTCTCTAGTTGTAGGGAGTGGGGGCTAAATTCTCGTTGCTATGCACAGACTTCTCATCGTGGTCATTTCTCTTATTGCAGAACATGGGATCAAGAGCACAGGCTCAGTAGGTGTGGGGCATGGGATCAGTTGCTTTGTGGCATGTTGGATCTTCCCGGACCAGGCATCAAAGCATTGTCCCTTGCATTGGCAGGTGATTTCTCGTCCACTGAACTCTCAGGGAAATCCTATACATGTTTTATCTTGCTCTCTCCTGAACTGTAACCACTACTCAAACCTTTGCTTTCTCCTGGATTAAAAATATATGTACATCTGTGTGTCTGGGCTCAATCGTGTCCGACTCTTTGTGACCCATGTAGGGAACTCTCCAGGCTCCCTGTCCATTGGATTTTCCAGGCAAGAATACTGGAGTGAGTTCCCATTTCCATCTCCAAGGGATCTTTTCCACAAAAGGATTGAACCTGTGTCTGTTTTGTCTCCTGCCTTGGCAGTCTGATCCTTTACCACTAGCAGCACCTTTCTTTTAAAAGTCTGAAAGAAGGTGTGTGGCTTTATAAGCCGGACCCCTTGAATCATTTCCCCTATAAGGAGTTCACTGACACCACCCACTCATGCCTGCAGGGTGTCCCTTACGACTCCTTTCACACAGGTCCGGCTTAGCATCTGCAGCCTTTGACACATCCCCTTTGCATGTGTTTCAATATGAATACCAGCTTTATTAATGATGAAACTAATTGGGAAGAACGTGGCTTGGTGTTCAGTCACCCAGGCATGTCTGACTCTTTGCAACCCCATGGACTGCAGTTCGCCAGGCCTCTCTTTCCCTCATTGTCCCCCAGAGTTTGCCCAAGTTCATGTTCATTCTATCTCTGATGCCATCCAGCCATCTCATCTTCTGACATCCTCTTCTCCTTCTGCCCTCAGTCTTTCCCAGCACCAGGGACTCTGCCAGTTGTTAATAATTTTTCATTACTTTAGTTAATGATTCAGTGGAATTCATGTATATAATTCTTTCATTAATGGTTATTTCCTTAAACTATTAATATGTTCCAAAAGTTAGAAAGATTTACCTAAATGTTTATTTCTCTATTTCTTTTTAAAGACTCTGGAACACAGGGAATTCCCTGTTGGTCCAGTGGTCAGGACTCCAGGCTTTCACTGCAGGAGGCATGGCTTTGGTCCCATGTCGGGGAACTAAGATCCTACAAGCTGTGAGATGCAGTGAAACAAGACAAAAGACAGAAAGGAAACAGACTCTCTAAAAACAAACAAGCAAAAAGACTTTTGATCACAATTTCTCTCAGAAAATATGTCTGCTACCCAATTTCTGGTTTTCCAACATCATTGCCACAATTGGCTTGGTTTCCTACTAAAATTAAAACCTTAGTTTGCATGAGGAGAAAAAAAAAAAACCAAGGCACACTAAAATAAGAATTTTGTGGCTGACTGGACATGTATCAAGTCAGTGAAGAAAAGTGCTGGGACAATTAGTTGAGTGATTGGGCATGGCCAGTTAGTTCTCTCTTAATATATCTTTTATCCTTCAATCTTGCTAAATTCAATGATTAGTTCTTGTCAATATTTTGTAGATTTCATTTGATTTTCTGCATAGGCAATCATGTCTGCAGATAGTTTTACTTTCTCCTTTCCAATTGAGATGCCTTTTATCAATTGATTTCTCTCCTCATAATGGTTTGGATATTTCTCATTCTTGGCATACTCTTCCTTGGGTGCTGGGTGTATTTTTCCCTAGGTATATCCATAACTTTTTAAAACGTAATGTTGTTTACTTAACTTAGAAACACTTTTATCCTGTTGAGTCTTGCCTTAAGGGTTGATCAGTGGGGGTTTGCGACAAGATCCCTCTAAGTACTGTATATGATGTCACCTGAATGAAGAGTTTCTGCTATGGATCCAGCGGACTCTCTTCCCACATGCAGGGTTCTGTCCTCCCTCTTCTGCCCTCTCCTCTCTGGTGCACTGCCTGCCAGCTCCAACAGCCTCTGCTCTGCAATTCCCCCTCAACACCCAGGGAGCCAGTTGGGCATGGCCTGGGCAGTCTGTATAGACAGAAAGCTGGGGCAGCTGCACAGCTCATCTCTTCTGTGTCTCAGCTCCCAGTGATCATGGTTGATCCTCTCTGGCCTGATGCCCAGTTTTTTCACAGCCTGAGCTTCATATATTTTGGCCACTTTTCAGAGGATCTTTGAAGCCAGTGGCAGGGCAGAGCTTTTCCTGTTCCTCCCTATGCATGAACAGTCTGCCATGATAGAACTTGGAGAGCTCAGCCCCTGTGGGCTGGAGGGAGACAGCTGCTGCTCCTAGGGATGGTGGCAATGGTCCTGGGGGTGATGGTATTGGAGTCTCTCACCCGCCAGCACCCAGCAGCTCTAGTGGCTACAGTGATCATTCATTTCAAAATATAAGCCAGAGGCGGTCCTAAGATGGCAGAGGAATAGAACTGGGAGACCGCTTTCTACCCCAATGTTCATTGCAGCACTGTTTGTAACAGTCAGGACATGGAAGCAACCTAGATGTCCATCAGCAGGTGAATGGTTAAGAAAGCTGTGCTACATATACACAATGGAGTATTACTAAGCCATTAAAAAGAATACATTTGAATCAGTTCTAATGAGGTGGATGAAACTGGAGCCTATTATCCAGAGTGAAGTAAGCCAGAAAGAGAAACACCAATACAGTATACTAACATATATATATGGAATTTAGAAAGATGGTAATGATAACCCTGTATGTGAGACAGCAAAAGAGACACAGATATATAGACCAGTCTTTTGGACTCTGTGGGAGAGGGAGGGGGTGGGATGATTTGGCAGTATGGCACTGAAACATGTATAATATCATATCAGAAAGGAATCGCCAGTCTAAGTTTGATGCAGGATACAGGATGCTTGGGGCTGGTGCACTGGGATGACCTAGAGGGATGGTATGGGGAGGGAGGTGGGAGGGGGATTCAGGATTGGGAACACTTGTACACCCATGGTGGATTCATGCTGATGTATGGCAAAACCAACACAATATTGTAAAGTAAAAAAAATAATAATAATTTAAAATTTTTCTTTAAAAAGAACATTTAAACGCTGAGTAAATTCCACAAAACAATTTCTGATGCCAGCAGAGGACATCAGGCACCCAGAAAAGCAGCCCATTGTCTTCAAAAGGAGGTAGGAAAAAAATATAAAAGACACAAAGAGAGACAAAAGAGGTAGGGACAGAGCTCTATCCTGGGAAGGGAGTCTTAAAAAGAGAGGTTTCCAAACACCAGGAAACGCTCTCACTGCTGAGTCTGTGGCTGAGCCTTGGAAACACAGAGGGCCACATAACTGGAAGGAAAAATAAATAAATAATTAAATCCCACAGATTATGTGCCCAACATTAACTCCCCCAGCGGAGAAGCAGTGCAGACACCTGCACCTGCCATTAGCAAGCAGGGCCTGGGCAGGGAGGCGTGGGCTGCTTTGCTTAGAGCAAAGACCAGGCCTGAATGCCCCGAGGGCAATTTGAGGGAACTAACTTGGGCTAGCAAACCAGACTGTGGGATAGCTACCATGCAAAAGCCCTAACCTAAGACATCATCAGGCCCACTTACAGAACAAAGGACTGAACAGAGCTAGCCGGCTGCAGACCATCCCCCTCCAGTGACAAGCAGCCCGAGACAGAAGGGGGCAATCACGGCCCCAGAGAGGCATTATCTTCCAAACTACAAGCAGGTTTCTTTGCTAACTAAGACTTCTTGGGATTCTGGATG
Organism: Nanger dama; assembly: GCA_917880005.1. Classification (NCBI taxonomy): domain Eukaryota; kingdom Metazoa; phylum Chordata; class Mammalia; order Artiodactyla; family Bovidae; genus Nanger; species Nanger dama. The sequence goes on from CAKJTW010000144.1 coordinate 332,322, forward strand.
GTCAACATCTGCCTGAGAAGGTGCACCAGTTGTACACCCAGAAAACCGAGGGGCAGGTGCAAGGGAGACAATAAGTTGCAGTGACTGCACTCGCCAAACACCTCATCACCTCAGCTGTTCGGACCTGGGAAGGGCACAAAATGCAGGCCCAACCGAGTCTGCGCCTCTGAGGAATACCCAACTACCTGAACCTGTGTGGCTTAGACCTGGGAAGTTCATGTAGCCCAGGGCCAGCCTCGGACAGTTCCCGGTGGAGCAACCTAGAGCCTGAGCAGTGTGGGCAGGGAGGGCACATGCACCATGAGCGGGGGCAGGCCCAGTGTGGCTGAGGCACTGCGAGCACATGCCAGTGTTATTTGTTTGCAGCATCCCTCCCTCCCCACAGTGCGACTGAACAAGTGAGCCTAAAAATGTGTCCACCACTTCACCCTTGTGTCAGGGCAGAAATGAGACACTGAAGAGACCAGCGAACAGAAGAAGCTAAAACAGGGAACCTCCTTGGAAGTGACAGGTGCAATAGATTAAGACCCTGTAGTTAGTACCAAATACATAGGAAGGGGACTACAGATCTTGAGAAATATAAGCTGGAAAAAGGAACTATCTGAAAATGAACTGACCCCACACTGCCCACACCACCACCAGAGAAAGTCCTAGATATATTTTACTATCATTCTTTATTTTTAAAAAATTCTAAGTTTTCTATTAGTCCTTTAATTTTCATTTCTATAACTTACTATTACTTTGCCAAAAAAAGAGAGACCCTAAAGCAAACTTCATATATAAATATTTTTATAATTTCTGTGACTTTGTTTTTTTCTCTTTCATTTAATTTTGTATTTTTGAAAATCCAATCTCTACTCTAGATTTTTAATTTTGCTTTTTGGTATTTGTGACCAATTTTGTATCTTTAAGAACCCAATCTTCAGTACCCACTGTTACTCGGGAAAGAGATTACTGGCTTGACTGATCTCTCCCGCTTTGGACTCTCCTTTTTCTCCAGCAGATCGCCTCTATCTCCTCCTTCCCCCTTCTCTTCTCTACCCAATTCTGTGAATCTCTTTGTGTGTTCCAGATGGTGTAGAACACTTGGGAACTGATTACTGGCTGGATCTGTCTCTCTCCTTTGATTCCCCCCTGCCTTAATCTTCCTGGCCACCTCTGTCTCCTTCCTCCCTCTCCTCTTCTCTGTGTAACTCTGTGAATATCTCTGAGCGGTCCAGACTGTGGAGTGCACATAAGGAAGTGATTACTGGCTAGCTTGCTCTCTCCTCTTTTGATTCCACCTCATCTCATTCGAGTCACTTCTAACTCCCTCCTCCCTCTTCTCTTCTCCATATAACTCTGTGAACCTCTCTGGGTGTCCCTCACTGTGGAGAAACTTTTCATCTTTAACCTAGATGTTTTATCAATGGTGCTGTTTAGATGGATAAGTCTTGAGGCTACTGTAAAAATAACACTGAAAACCAGGGCAGGAAGCTTAAGTCCAAATCCTGAGGACAGTAGAGAACTCTGACTCCAGGGAACATTAATCGACAGGAGCTCATCAAACGCCTCCATATCTACACTGAAACCAAGCACCACCTAGGGGCCAAAAGTTCCAGAGCAAGACATACCATGCAAATTCTCCAGCAACACAGGAACACAGCCCTGAGCTTCAATATAGAGGCTGCCCAAAGTCACTCCAAACCCACTGACATCTCATAACCCATTACTGGACACTTTATTGCACTACAGAGAGAAGAAATCCAGCTCCACCCACCAGAACACCGACACAAACTTCCCTAACCAGGAAACTTTGACAAGCCACCCGTACAACCCCACCCACAGTGAGGAAACTCCACAATAAAGAGAACTCCACAAACTGTCAGTATACAAAAAGGCCACCCCAAACACAGCAATATAAACAAGATGAAGAGAGAGAGGAATACCCAGCAGTGAAGAAACAGGATAAATGCCCACCAAACCAAATAAAAGAGGAAGAGATAGGGAATCTATCCAAATAATGATAGTGAAAATGATCAAAAATCATGAAATCAAATGGAATCACACAGAAATAGCCTGGAGAAAAGGATTTAGAAGATGCAAGAAAGGACCTAAAAGAAATGAAAAAAGAGTCAATATATAATGAATAATGCAATGAATGAGATCAAAAACACTCTGAAGGGAACAAATAGTAGAATAATGGAGGCAGAAGATAGGATTAGTGAAGTGGAAGATAGAATTGTAAAACTAAATGAATCAGCGAGGGAAAAGAATGAATTAAAAGAAATAAGGACAATCTCAGAGACATCTGGGATAATATTCAATGCACATCACTCGAATCACAGGAGTCCCAGAAGAAGACAAAAAGAAAGACCATGAGAAGATACTTGAGGAGAGGATAGTTGAAAACTTCCCTAAAATGAGGAAAGAAATAATCACCCAAGTCCAAGAAACCCAGAGAATCCCAAACAGGATAAAGCCAAGGTGAAACAGCCCAAAAAACACATTAATCAAATTAACAAAGATCAAACAGAAAGAACAAATATTAAAAGCACCAAGGAAAAACAACAAATAACACACAAGGGGATTCACATAAGGATAACAGCTGATCTTTCAATAGAAACTCTTCAGCCAGGAGGGAATAGCAGGACATACTTAAAGTGATGAAAGAAAATAACCTACAGCCCAGATTACTGTACCCAGCAAAGATCTCATTCAAATATGAAGGAGAAATCAAAAGCTTTACAGACAAGCAAAAGCTGAGAGAATTCAGCACCACAAAATCAGCTCTCCAACAAATGCTAAAGGATCTTCTCTAGACAGGGAACACAAAAAGGGTGTATAAACTCGAACCCAAATCAATAAAGTAAATGGCAATGGGGTCATACTTATCAATAATTCCCTTAAATGTAAATGGATTGAATATCCCAACCAAAAGACAAAGACTGGCAGAATGGATTTAAAAAAGACCCCTATACATTTTGTCTACAAGAGACCCACCTCAAAACAAGGGACACATACAGACTGAAAGTGAAGGGCTAGAAATAGATACTCCACGCAAATAGAGACCAAAAGAAAGCATGAGTAGCAATACTCATATCAGATAAAAACAGACTTTAAAACAAAGGCTGTGAAAAGAGACAAAGAAGGACACTACATAATGATCAAAGGATCAATCCAAGAAGACATACATTATATATATATATATATATATATATATATATGCACTCAACACAGGAGCACCTGCAATATGTAAGACAAATGCTAACTAGTATGAAAGAGGAAGTTAACAATAACACAATAATAATGGGAAGCTTAAATACCCCACTCACACCTATGGATAGATCAACTAAACAAACGTTAAATGATACAATAGACCAGTTAGACCTAATTGATATCTATAGGACATTTCACCCCAAAACAATGAATTTCAACTTTTTCTCAAGTGCACACAGAACCTTCTCCACGATAGATTACATCCTGAGCCATAAATTTAGCTTTGGTAAATTCAAAAAATTGAAATAATTCCGAGCATCTTTTCTGACCACAATGCAGTGAGATTATATCTCAAGTACAGGAGAAAAACTATTAAAACTTCAAACATATGGAGGCTGAACAACATGCTTATGAATAACCAACAAATCAGAGAAGAAATCAAAATATGCATAGAAAGGAATGAAAATGAAAACACAACCACCCTAAACCTGTATGACACTGTAAAAGCAGTGCTAAGGGGAAGGTTCATAGCAATACAGGCATACCTCAAGAAACAAGAAAAAAGTGAAATAAATAACTTAACTCTACATCTAAAGCAACTAGAAAAGGAAGAAATGAAGAACTCCTGGGTTAATAGAAGGAAAGAAATCTTAAAAATTAGAGCAGAAATAAATGCAAAAGAAACAAAAGAGACAATAGCAAAAATAAACAAAGCCAAAGCTGGATCTTTGAGAGGATAAATAAAATTGACAAACTGATAAAACATTAGCCAGATGCATCAAGAAACAAAGGAGGAAAAATCAAATCAATAAAATTAGAAATGAAAATGGAGAGATAACAACAGACAACACAGACATACAAAGGATCATAAGAGACTATTAGTAGCAGTTCAGTTCAGTTCAGTCACTTAGTCGTGTCCGACTCTTTGCGCCCCATGAATCGCAGCACACCAGGCCTCCCTGTCCATCACCAACTCTCGGAGATCACTCAGACTCATGTCCATCGAGTCAGTGATGCCATCCAGCCATCTCGCCCTTGCTCGTTCCCTTCTCCTCCTGCCCCCAATCCCTCCCAGCATCACAGTCTTTTCCAATGAGTCAGCTCTTCACATGAGGTGGCCAAAGTACTGGAGTTTCAACTTTAGCATCATTCCTTCAGGAGAAATCCCAAGGCTGATCTTCTTCAGAATGGACTGGCTGGGTCTCCTTGATGTCCAAGGGACTCTCAAGAGTCTTTTCCAACAATACAGTTCAAAAGCATCAATTCTTTGGCACTCTGCCTTCTTCACAGTCCAACTCTCACATCCAGACATGACTACTGGAAAAACCATAGCCTTGACTAGATGGACCTTAGCTGGCAAAGTAATGTCTCTGGTTTTTGAATATGCTATCTAGGTTGGTCATAACTTTTCTTCCAAGGAGTAAGCGTCTTTTAATTTCATGGCTGCAGTCATCATGTGCAGTGATTTTGGAGCCCCAAAAATAAAGTCTGACACTGTTACCCCATCTATTTCCCATGAAGTGATGGGACCATATGCCATGATCTTCGTTTTCTGAATGTTGAGCTTTAGCCAAAGTTTTCACTCTCCTCTTTCACTTTCATCAAGAGGCTTTTTAGTTCCTCTTCACTTTCTGCCATAAAGGTGGTGTCATCTGCATATCTGAGGTTCTTGATATTTCTCCTGGCAATCTTGATTCCAGCTTGTGTTTCTTCCAGTCCAGCATTTCTCATGATGTACTCTGCATAGAAGTTAAATAAGCAGGGTGACAGTATACAGCCTTGAAGTACTCCTTTTCCTATTTAGAACCAGTCTATTGCTCCATGTCCAGTTCTAACTGTTGCTTCCTGATCTGCATACAGATTTCTCAAAAGGCAGGTCAGGTGTTCTGGTATTCCCATCTCTTTCAGAATTTTCCACAATTTATTGTGATCCACACAGTCAAAGGCTTTGGCATAGTCAATAAAGCAGAAATAGATGCTTTTCTGGAACTCTCTTGCTTTTTCCATGATCTAGAAGATGTTGCCAATTTGATCTATGGTTCCCCTGCCTTTTCTAAAACCAGCTTGAACATCAAGGAGTGCACAGTTCACGTATTGCTTAAGCCTGGCTTGGAGAATTTTGAGCATTACTTTACTAGCATGTGAGATGAGCGCAACTGTGTGGTAGTTTGAGCATTCTTTGGCATTGCCTTTCTTTGGGATTGGAATGAAAACTGACCTTTTCCAGTCCTGTGGCTGCTGCTGAGTTTTCCAAATTTGCTGGCATATTGAGTGCAGCACTTTCACAGCATCATCTTTCAGGATTTGAAATAGCTCAACAGGAATTCCATCACCCTCCACGAGCTTTGTTCATAATGATGCTTTCTAAGGCCCACCTGACTTCACATTCCAAGATGTCTGGCTATAGATGAGTGATCACACCATCATGATTATCTGGGTCTTGAAGATCTTTTTTTGTACAGTTCTTCTGTGTATTCTTGCCATCTCTTCTTAATATCTTCTGCTTCTGTTAGGTCCAGACCATTTCTGTCCTTTATTGAGCCCATCTTTGCATGAAATGTTCCCTTGGTATCTCTAATTGTCTTGAAGAGATCTCTCATCTTTCCCATTCTGTTCTTTTCCTCTATTTCTTTGCATTGATCGCTGAAGAAGGTTTTCTTATCTCTTCTTGCTATTCTTTGGAACTCTGCATTCAGATGCATATATCTTTCCTTTTCTCCTTTGCTTTTCACTTCTCTTCTTTTCACAGCTCTTTGCAAGGCCTCCCCAGACAGCCATTTTGCTTTTTTGCATTTCTTTTCCATGGGGATGGTCTTGATCCCTGTCTCCTGTACAATGTCATGAACATCATTCCATAGTTCCTCAGGCACTCTATCTATCAGATCCAGGCCCTTAAATCTATTTCTCACTTCCACTGTATAATCATAAGGGATTTGATTTAGGTCATACCTGAATAGTCTAGTGGTTTTCCCTACTTTCTTCCATTTAAGTCTGAATTTGGTAATAAGGAGTTCATGATCTGAGCCACAGTCAGCTCCTGGTCTTATTTTTGTTGAATGTATAGAGGTTCTCCATGTTTGGATGCAAAGAATAGAATCAATCTGATTTCGGTGTTGACCATCTGGTGATGTCCATGTGTAGAGTCTTCTCTTGTGTTGTTGGAAGAGGGTGTTTGCTATGATCAGTGCATTTTCTAATATAACTATTAGCAGTTATATGCCAATAAAATGGACAACTTGGAAGAAATGGACAAATTCATAGAAAAGTACAACTTTCCAAAACTGAACCAGGAAGAAATAGAAAATCTTAACAGACCCATCACAAGCATGGAAATTGAAATTGTAATCAGAAATCTTCCAGCAAACAAAAGCCTAGGTCCATACGGCTTCACAGCTGAATTCTATCAGAAATTTAGAGAAGAGCTAACACCTATCCTATTCAAACTCTTCCAGGAAACTGCAGAGGGAAGGTAAACTTCGAAACTCATTCTATGAGGCCACCGTCACCCTAATACCAAAATCTGACAAAGATGCCACAAAAAAGAAAACTACAGGTCAATATCACTGATGAACATAGAGGCAAAAATCCTTAACAGAATTCTAGCAATCAGAATCCAACAACACATTAAAAGATCATACACCATGATCAAGTGGGCTTTATCCCAGGGATGCAAGGATTCTTCAATATCCACAAATCAATCAATGTTATACAGCACATTAACAAATTGAAAAATAAAAGCCATATGATTATTTCAATAGATGCAGAGAAATTCTTTGACAAAATTCAACATCCATTTATGATAAAAATCTCTCCAGAAAGCAGGAATAGAAGGAACATACATCAACATAATATAAGCTATATATGTCAAACCCACAGCAAACATTATCTTCAATGGTTAAAAATTGAAAGTATTTCCCCTAAAGTCAGGAACAAGAAAAGGGTGCCCACTTTCACCACTGCTATTCAGCATAGTTTTGGAAGTTTTGGGCACAGCAATCAGAGCAGAAAAAGAAAGAAAAGGAATCCAAATTGGAAAAGAAGAAGTAAAACTCTCACTGTTTGCAGATGACATGATCCTCTACATAGAAAACCCTAAAGACTCCACCAGAAAATTACTAGAGCTAATCAATGAATATAGTAAAGTTGCAGGATATAAAATCAACATACACAAATCCCTTGCATTCCTATACACTAATAATGAGAAAATAGAAAGAGAAACTAAGGAAACAATTCCATTCACCATTGCAATGAAAAGAATAAAATACTTAGGAATATATCTACCTAAAGAAGCTAAATACTTATATATAGAAAACTATAAAACACTGGTGAAAGAAATCAAAGAGGACACTAATAGATGGAGAAGCATACCATGTTCCTGGATTGGAAGAATCAATCTAGTAAAAATGAGTATACTACCCAAAGCAACCTATATATTCAATGCAATCGCTATCAAACTATCATCGGTATTTTTCACAGAGCTAGAACAAATAATTTCCCAATTTGTATGGAAAAAAAAAAAACAAACTCGAATAGCCAAAGCAATCTTGAGAAAGAAGAATGGAACTGGAGGAATCAACCTGCCTGACTTCAGGCTCTACTACAAAGCCACAGTCATCAAGACAGTATGGTACTGGCACAATGACAGAAATATAGATCAATGGAACAAAATAGAAAGCCCAGAGATAAATCTGCATACCCATGGATACCTTATCTTTGACAAAGGAGGCAAGAATATACAATGGAGAAAAAACAATGTCTGTAACAAGTGGTGCTGGGAAAACTGGTCAACCACTTGTAAAAGAATAAAACTAGAACACTTTCTAACACCATACACAAAAATAAACTCAAAATGGATTAAAGATCTAAATGTAAGACCAGAAACTATAAAACACCTAGAGGAGAACATAGGCAAAACACTCTCCGACATAAACCACAGCAGGACCCACCTCCCAGAATATTGGAAATAAAAGCAAAAATAAACAAATGGGACCTAATTAAAATTAAAAGCTTCTGCACAACAAAGGAAACTCTAAGCAAGGTGAAAAGACAGCCTTAAGAACGGGAGAAAATAATAGCAAACGAAGCAACTGACAAAGAATTAATCTCAAAAAATACAAGCAACTCCTGCAGGTCAATTCCAGAAAAATAAACCACCCAATCAAAAAATGGGCCAAAGAACTAAACAGACATTTCTCCAAAGAAGACATACTGATGGCTAACAAACACATGAAAAGATGCTCAACATCACTCATCATCAGACAAATGCAAATCAAAACCACAATGAGGTACCATTTCAAATCAGTCAGAATGGCTGCAATCCAAGTCTACAAGCAAGAAATGCTGGAGAGGGTATGGAGAAAAAGGAATCCTCTTACACTGTTGGTGGGAATGCAAACTAGTATAGCCACTATGGAGAACACTGAGGAGATTCCTTTTAAAAATGGGCTTCCCTTGTAGCTCAGTTGGTAAAGAATCTGCCTGCAGTGCAGGAGACCCAAGTTCGATTCCTGGGTTGGGAAGATTCCCTGGAGAAGGAAATGGCAACCCACTCCAGTATCCTTGCCTGGAAAATCTCATGGACAGAGGGCTGCAGTCCATGGGGTCACAAAGAGTCGGGCACGACTGAGCAACTAACACTTAACACTTATGACCCAGCAATCCCACTGCTGAGCATAGACACCAAGGTAACCAGAATTGAAAGAGACACGTGTACCCCAATGTTCACTGCAGCACTGTTTATGATAGCCAGGACGTGGAAGCAACCTAGATGTCCATCAGCAGACGTATGGATAAGAAAGCAGTGGTACATATACACAATGGAGTATTACTCAGCCACTAGAAAGAATACATTTGAATCAGTTCTAATGAGGTGGATGAAACTGAAGCCTATTATCCAGAGTGAAGTAAGCCAGAAAGAAAAACACCAATACAGTATACTAATGCATATATATGGAATTTAGAAAGATGGTAATGATAACCCTGTATGCGAGGCAGCAAAAGAAACACAGATGTATAGAACAGTCTTTGGACTCTGTGGGAGAGGGAGAGGGTGGGATGATATGGGAGAGTGGCATTGAAACATGTATAATATCATATATGAAATGAATCACCAATCCAGGTTCGATGCAAGATACAGGATGCTTGGGGCTGGTGCACTGGGATGACCCAGAGGGATGGTATAGGTAAGGAGGTGGGAGGGATGTGCAGGATGGGGAACACGTGTACATCCATGGCGGATTCATTTTGATGTATGGCAAAACCAATACAATATTGTAAAGTAATTAGCCTCTAATTATATAAATTTATATTTAAAAAAATAAAATAAAAATATATATAAGCCAGATATGTCTCCCCTGTTCAGTTCCCTTCACTGGATTTATTCTCACTCAGAGCATAAGCCAGAGGTCCTTATAATGACCAGAAAGAAGTTTGCACATTCTCATTTGTGAAGCCTCTTTGCCTCTCTACATCCTCTGCTGTGCTCATTCTTGCTCACTCCATACCAACCACAATGGCCTCTTGGCTGCACCCTCAACATTCCAGGTTTCCTGAGGAATTAGTGCTTTTACATAGTCCGTTCCCCCTGCCTTGACTACACTCTCAAACATAGCTCCCGGCCACCTCCATCAACTCCGAGTCTGCCCAGGTCTTATCTTCTCACCTGAAATCCTCCTGTGTCCACCCTCCCCACAGCCTAGTGCACAGTCAATCCTCTTCACCTTGTTTTTTCCCACACTGCTCATCACCTTCTACAATACACTATACTTTACAAATGGCTTCGATCAAGCAGAAGGGATATATCCCATGGATTGGCCTGCCTTCCCCACGGAGGTCTCTCAGGAAGTGATGTCTGAGTGTGGTGCCAGAGTGGGGTCAGGTTCACAATCACAATTGTGGAGTTCCAGTGACTGGCAGCCTTGGAAAGCCCATCCTGTCCCTTAAGCCCTCCAGCACCCCATCTGTTGTCAGTGAGGTGCCCATGCAGGAGGGGGTCTGTGCCCCAGCTATGCTCTCTTCCATCAGACCCCCTGCTCCAACCTGCACAGTGCCACTCTGTATCAGAAAATAAAACTAAATTTATAAAACAATGGCACAATTAAAATAAAGAAATAATAATTAATGCAATTTCAGATCAAAGAAAATAAAGTAGAAAGTGGAAACTTAGGGAGGTGCCTGGTGGAGTAAAGGGGCCAGAGCTCAATGGGCCTGGAGCTCAGAGACCTTCAGGTTTGGTTTCCTGGCCCTTTCATCTCAGGTTAGCTGTTTGCAGTAATCCGCCTGGTCCTTGACCAGGGAGGGTGAGGAAGTTCACATGGTTTCTCCTTTCTCTCAGCACCAGGATTCCCTTGGCTGTAGGGTCTGTGCCTTTGGCCTGGTTTCCCAAACCCAACCCCTGGCTACTCTGGTTGTCTCTGCCTTACATCATGGCCTAGAGACTCTGCTGGTCCGGCACCCAGGGCACTGGGAGCATCAGCCGTGGGGAAAGAGAGGTGAGGACACAAGAGACTCCTGCTGTGGGGAAGCAGGCTGGGTGCTCTTGTCTTTTAATGTCAGTACCAAAGGTCACCTTATTTGTGGTATCTGGCAAGGTACCACAGTAAAATTCTTGATTTTACTGTCAACTACAGAAGCTAGTTTCTGACCCAGAAAAAAGACGTGGTTAGGCTGATCAGATGCAGTGCTTGTTCCAGCCAGCTGCTGAACGGCTCGCAGTGAAGTAACATGGATGTGGGGCATTCCATGTGAGTCAGGTTAGGCCTGTTTTACCTGAACACAGCAGGGAAGTCTGTTTTCAACACTCAGCCTTCAAAATGTGTTCCAAGATTTTATCAGAGGTCACTACTTAAAACAAATAAGAGGACGCTTAGGTCATGATTCTTCCTTACAACTTTTATTAATGCCAGAAATGAAATAGTAAAAATTCAGTGAATTTTTAAAAATCAGCATGACTGCAGATACAAACATGGTTTAAGGTCTTGAGAGGGGAAAGCCAGGCCTGAAGGGTGCCTTCAGTCTCCCGTGGCACCTAAAGGCCATAATTCAGCTGCTGTTTACTTCATGAAGTGGCCTGGACAGTCAGTCCCCCGGGTTACACGATGCCCTTGCAGCTGGGCTCTGTGCTGGGCATCAAGTTCCTCCCTCCCCACAGAAAGTTAACTCCCAACATCCTGGGCTTGTGGTCTTAGGGGGTTGCAGGCATGAAAACCTTTAGTTCCCCTTTTGGCATGACACATTCCCTGACCTGGAGGTATTTCCTAATGAAATGAGACAGAAGGAAATGAAGCAAAAGGGAACAACAGAAAACAATGGAGGATTAATTGGTGCCTTTTCCTCTTTATGTTGATGCCAAATTTTCTAGAAAGATGTACTATGCACAGTGCATAGACATGCCATGTGCACTTGAATTGGAGTGGTGTTGGAGATTACCTCTTAAAAAAAAAATCCTCAAAGCCCATCAGAATCATAGCTCTTTATTACATGTGGATTATCTCTGCCAGAAAACAAGATCTGGCTAGCATCCATCATTGTGATTTACAGTGTCTTTCTCAGGAGCATATGCTGCAGAAACTACCTGTATTTTGGGTCCGTGAATCATTATGTTTTTGTGTACATTAGCATCCATTAGCAGTTTTATCAAAGCAAGACATAAACGCATACACCCTGAAAATGAGGGTGAAGTTATATTTGAAAAACCCCAAATCACTTCCAAAAAGTCACACCACTCAAGTGTCTATTGCTTAGTGCAGTAAACATGTCCCTGGAAACGTTCTGTAGAAAAATATTTCTTTTTTGTTAATTGGATGACATTTCACTGCTGACATCATTTCAGCTGCATTTACTTTTCCAATCTATCTTCAATGTGGTGAGGTTCTTGACTCTTGGACGTACAATTTTTTCTGCACTGGCCTTTGTCAGGCAGTGATATAAACACAGGTGGCCCACACATGAGGAAGTCACCATCTATGGGAACTGGCTGTCTGTACCCCTGAATTCTTGCCTGAGGCCCTGTGACTGTTTGCAAGTCACACTCGAAGAAGGCAGCACCTTAACAGGCTCTGGCCGAGGAGTAGGCCATGGGGTCCAGGGGCCTTCTTGTGGCTCCATCCAGACTCACTAAGGACTCACCTTAGTTAAAGAACTTGGCAATTTCCCCCATTTTGCTCTAGGAAGAAAATGATGTAACAAGATCCTGTCATTTTGAACATCTAAATTACTTATTTTATGGTCTGAAAAACCAAGATTTTCACACTTACCTTTGGAGCAGTTTGAAACCCTGTAGCAAAGCCTACAATTGCCCTGACTAATGCTGACTGTCATAGACCTGCCTGCCTACTTCCTCTGCCCCCATGTGTAAAACGCAGTGGCAGGACAGGATACCAGTCTCTATTTATTACCCAGTTGTTCAGATTTGTCGTCCAGCTTCAGGTGCTCAGGACGATCAGGAATGGCATTAAGTAAAACCCTGTGCTCAACTGAGCCTTTTTCTGGACCTCTCCCTGGAACCCCAGTGTCTCAAAAAGGAAGGGGTGACAAGGTGCCCTCGCTGCACAGTGGGAACGTTTGCCCTCTTAGGACCTAGTCACCACTAAAGCAGAAGGGGAAAGTTAGGCAAGACCCCTGATACTGGAGCTGGCTGGGTTTGGTTTTTTTCAGATCATAGCCACCACTTGAAAGCTTGAGTCCAGGACAGGATGGCCAAGGGATAGCCTTCCCGGGGTGGTTCATGGGAAATGCACTGCCAAGGGGACCACGTGAACCAAGAATGGACTTCACACTGATTTTCAGGAGGTATCTCTGATGGTAACTGTTGATTATGTTCGAGTGCCCTGTTTGAACACCACACGAAGAAACCCTGGTTTGACATGCATACCTTTCCATTATAAAAAGCACCTGCTCAAAATCCTATGAAAAGGAGAGGGGACGATGAGCCATCCCGTGTTTGCATGTATTTCCCACTGGTCGCCAAAATTACCCTAACTGATTGAGGCAGTGAGAGACAGCAGAAGAAGCCTGACTGACTCTCTCAGCATGACTCATCTTGGGCAAAGTGTTCCCTCCTCCAGTTCTTAGCATCTTTTCCCTCAAAGCTGGCGCAATGATCTCTGCCAAGCCTAACTTCTGAGATCTTTTAGGGAAGAGATGAGATGATGAATGTGAAAGAACACTGGGAAAAGGCCAACAGCAATGGGACACCCAGCCATGGGTGGCTGCTTAAGCACAATGCTCTTAGAGCCACCAGTGTCATGTGATCTGCTCATCATGGAGCCCAGGACTTGATGCCCCTGTCATTTGTGTTGTTTTTCTTTGGGGGACAGAAATACTTGTCTGCTAGATTCTTTGGAGTAAGGAGTACAGATTCTATCACCATCCCTAGGCTTGATCTCTTGCACTGTGTTTTCCAGTGGGGGCAAGAAGGTGTCCAGGTGGGTGTCTCCTAGGATAATTTATGATTCCAATGGAAGCACAGAAGAGAGATTAAAAGTTCAAGTGTTGAAGGCAAATGATGTCATCTTGTGGGCAGTGATACCGGCTCTAATGTGCACTTCAAATGCTCCACTGGAGATGTTTAACCCAACTTCCATTTTGATTGTTCCCACCCTGTCCAAATGGAGTTTTCTACATTCCAGTCCATGGCTGTGGAATCCTCTCTCTCTGCTTCTCATGACTGTGGAGCCAACACAACACTTGTCTGAGGCTCAGAAGAGGCACATGTGGCTGTGACCAGAAATGCTGTGATCAGTGGGGGTTGGGGCAGGGGCTGGCCCCCTGAGAGCCCCTCTGGGAGGAGACCACTTCCTGCTCCTCCTTGGTAAGTATGTACAAATGTCCTCTCTCCCAAAGGTCTCATCAAGACTCTCTGTGTCTTGACCTGTGTTGAGCATCAGTGGGCTTCTAGCAGAAAAACTCAAAGTGAGCCCAGCCTCCTACCTGCAGCCCGACCCTGTCACACTTTGGACTGCCTCTCATCCGTCCACTCCTGCTTTGTGCTCTGAAGAGCTTGTGTCTTCTGCTCATCCACTTGGACATAGTCCACTCTTTGTTCCTCTGATAGGAGAATTTTCTGAAGGGGGGAGAACAAAAGGTTTTCATTACACTTAATCAAAAAATTCAGCACATCCCTGGTAGATTACAGGTTCACGTGTTTGCTACGCCTTCCTCCTGGGCCATTTACCTGCAGAAGTGTTACACTGTGTGTGTGTGTGTGTGTGTGTGTGTGTGTGTGTGTGAATCTCTCTTCAACTCTACTCCCTTCAACTTGGCTCTCGCCATCTAACTTGCCTTGACCAGTATACTGTGAGCAGAGGTGACACTGCAATTCTGCTCTCTCTTTTTCCTCTGCCAGGACAGTGGCCCCTGAATTGACAATGACCTGAGACACCAAGGCTCTGGCTGTGATGGACTGTCCTGGAGGCAACAATTGAGAAGCCTTCATGGTTGAAAGCTATGGAGGTCTGGAGACTCTCTTCACAGTTTGAATTTACCGATTTCATCCTGCTCACCAGCTTTTCTGAAGTGACATTGTAGGTTTGGGGAATGAAATGAAAGGTAAAGAAGAAAGGTAAAGCAAAAGGGAAGGCAAGTCTCCCAAACATCTTTCTCCACAAACACAAAATGAAATCATATTGTATATCCTGTTCAGTAAATTTATTTTCTTATCAAATAATACATTGTTAGTACAGTTTAGACTATGACCATCCTTTGCTCAAAAATATTTAGCTCTTGTCCACTGTTTGCCAGTCATTCCTGCCACATGCAGTGAGTGACAACAGTCAATGGCTAGGGTCTGTTACATGTATTAACTCATTTAATCCTCACAACAGGCTTCAACATAGCTGCTATTTCTGATCCCCACTTTACAGATGAGAATACTATGCAAAGGAGTCAAAACTGCCCAACCTGCCACTTGAGGCCCTTTATGGAGGGGTTCCAATTGCAACTGAGAGCTTCTGTTCCCAGTGCCTAGAGTTGAGCCAAACAAAGCTATCCCTTCTTCCTTCAGCAGACCCTTCCTGTGCCTAGTCTACCATTTACCCCACCCTCATCTCTGCCAGACATTTCCCAACAAACTCTATGGTCCAAGTTTTGAAGAGCATGAACACTACATACATTTATACATAGACATTCAAGAACACACCCCAGAGGGAAATACATCAGGATTTCTGGGAGACAGAATTAGAGCTGATTTTAAGATTCTTCACAGTATGTCTGTATGTTTAAGACTCTGCAAAGAGAACATGCATGGTGCAATCATCAAAACAAAACCAAACAGAAATGAAATCTCTTGGGAATTGTGATACAGACTACTTCCTACCTGCTGTACAGGGGCTGGTGATGCTGAGTTGAAGTCCAGGGCTAAATAATCCAGGCTGAATTTCCTCGTCCATGTCACAGCTCCACTGCTCAAGGAGTTGGTTGCTCTGCGCTTCTCCTAGAAACCAATGTCCCAGGATTCGGGTTAACAGTTTCTGGCTGGGCTGCCCAAGGGAAGGCGGCTGAGTGTGTCTCCACTTGAGCAGCTGCCCACAGAAAGTGTATGAGTCTTGTGCAGCTCAGCCTGCACATCACAAGGAGATCTTTCAAATATGATATGGCCAATTCTGCCTTCACACGAAGCCCTGCCTTTATTCACCATGGAAACAGTTGGCCAAAATCTCCCCCAAGAAGAACTTATTTGATGTATCTGACAGGCTCATGATACCTGAGGGATTAAATCTTAAAAAGATCAGTCATGCTTATGAAAGCTCTAGTAAAGGCATCCCAAGTGCTTTTGAAGATACTTTACACAATACACCTATGGCCCTAACAGCCAGCTTCAAAGGTAGAATATACCACTGTTACAAGACACACGACACACATGAAGGAGAACCTGCCCCCTTCTACTGCAGCCTTCTTGTCCACAAGGGGATGAGCACAATCTTGAATTTAGTGTTCATCACTTCTTTTCTTTTTAATATGATTTTATGAGTGTGTGTGTCCTTAAGTGACATACTATTTTGTTTTGCATGTTTTGAACTGTCATCAACAGAACCATATTGAGTGCATTTTTGGTGAGTTCTATTTTCAATCCATTTATACATACTTCACATCCATCTGTGTCAATGCACTAGCCCTATTTCATTTGTTTTCATTACCATAGATGATTCCATTGCATGATTTATTTAACCGTGCCACCAACAATGGTCATTTGAGTTGCTTCCAGCTTGGAGGCTCTTACTAGCATGTACCCAGGGATGTGGACACCTTCAACTTGACTATCACTCACCTGATCTGGGGGAAAACATACCCTCTTGTGGTTTGATTTTCCATGCCCCTGATAATGTAATCAACTGACCATCTTTTCATCTACTTAAAACTCATTTATTTTTCTCTTCTATGAATTATCTGTTTAGATTTGGTTTGGTTTTGCTAATCTTTATACTGAATCTTTATACTTTGTATTTCTGACTTTTCTCAGTACTTCCTCACATACCTAGGAGAGTGATAATTTGTTGGTAATGTGTGTTGCTAATAGTCCATCACAGTTTATAGCTGGTTTTTCTTCCTTTTTATGGCATTTTTAAAATGAAGAATTGTTCTTACTTTTAATGTAATATATCAATATTTTTCTGAGTAGCTTGCTCTTGTATTTTATTTAAAGAATTTTTCCTATGCTGAGGTCACAGTTTGTTTTCCCACACTTTCTCCTAAGTTATTAAGCTTTGTCCTGGGCTCCCCTGGTGGCTCCTTTACATTTAAGTAATAACCTAACCTGAACTAATTGTAACATATGCTGGTGAAATAAGGAGACAATTAATTCTCTTCTCTTTTGTGTGTACCTCATCTGGGAACCAGCCTTTCTCAGTAGTGCAGCCTCTATTATATACCACTTGCATCTGGATGCTTATCTGTATCCTTTATTGTCTCTTTTATAATAAACTAGTAAATGTCCATGCTTCCCTGAGTTCTGTGAGCTGCCCTAGCAAAGTAGTTAAACTGATAGAGGGGGATGTGGAAACCTCCAGTTTGTATCCTGTCAGGCAGAAGCACAGATAACGACCTGGGCTTGTGACTGGCATCTGAAGTTGAAGGGGGTGGGCAGTCTTGTTAAGACTGAACCCATAACCTGTGGAATCTGATGCTGTCTCTGGGTAGAAAGGGTCAGAATTGAGCTGAATTCTCAGATACTCTGTCTGAGAAATGCTTGGTGTTAGTGTGAACCCACTCCAATCAACACCCACACGTTGGAATTGGCTCCAGAAACCCAAAAGAGTGGTCTTTGCGGCTGGTTTCTTTCATTCAGCATATTGTTTTCAGGGTCCATCCTTGTCATTTCATGGATCTGATTTCATTGTATGGCTGCTTATATAACATTACACCTTGTATCCATGCTACATTTTATTGACCCATTCATCATTTGGTGAATATCTGGGTTGCTTTCATTTCTTGGCTGTTATGAAAAATGCTGCTATGAATGTTCATGTACAAGATGTGGTTGGACTTACTTTTGATTAGGATTTTTAACCTGCATGAATGAGGTTGGTATATAATTTTCTATTCATGTCAGTGCTATTTGTTTTGGTATCAAGTTATTTTAGTTTTATAAATAAACTTCTACTTATTTTAGATAGTTTAATTTAGACAGGATAATATGTCTTCTTTTTGCCATTCCTGAAGCAGTTTATATAAGACTGCAATGATCTCTTCCTCTTTATAGAAAGTGTCTGTAAAGTTTTGAGGGCATTGTGACCTTCTGTAGTAAAAATCTCCCTACATATTAATTTCTCTAATGGTTGTATAACCATTTGCGTTTTCTGTTTCTACTTGAGTCAGTTTGTAATAATATTTTTCTGAGACTTTGCCTATTTTCACTAAAGTTTTCATATTCACTACTTTGACGTTGTTCATAATATTCTCACATCTTTATCTCTGATGTATTTGCAGCTATTCCATCCTTTGCATTCTTAATATGTTTATATACATTGCTTTTTCTTGATTGATTATGTTCAAGTTTAATCTTTCAAAAGAACAAATCAGGTCTGTGCTGATTCTCCCTAATTTTGTTCGTTTTGTTAATTTCTGTTCTGACTTTTATTCATTTTCCTTTAATGGGGTTTTTAAAATTTATTTTATTATTATGAAAAATTTCTAATAATCAGTCAAACTGAAGAAAATATGCTATGAACACCAATATACCTGCCATCACAACTACCACTAACATTTGATGCAATAAACTGCCTATGAGACTTTGGACTGATGATTGTGAGAAACTGCCATTATGCCTTTCCATATTGATTCTCTGTTTTTTCCTTATCATCTCCTGCAACTCTGGCTGTTTTGGTCTCTTTAACCTGACTTATTAGTGAATTCACAACTATATTCCAGTTCACTAAACTACTCTTTGGGTTCAGCCCATTTACCTTCACCCACTGAACTTCTAATTTCATCCTTATTTTTATGTCTAGCAGTTCTAAATGGTCTTTTTAAATCCAACTGGTCATTTTAAAACAGTATCTTGTAACAGTCCAACTTGCAACCCTTCATCTTATTTTTAAGTATACAAAACTTATTTTATACTAAGTATCTAATATTTTCAATAATGACTTACTTCTAGACTTGATTTTATTGTTTGTAGTTCCTATTGATTCTCGTGGTTTGCGATTTCTCAGTATTTTTAGCTTAAGAGATACCCTTTCTTTTCTTGGCAGTTGAGTTTTGGATTTAAAGAATACATTTAGTGGGACTTCCCAGGTGGTCCAGTGGCTAAGACTCTGTGCTCCCAATGCAGGAGAGGCCTGGGTTTGATCCGTGGTCAAGGAACTCAGTCCCACATGTCACATCCAAGAGTTTACATGTAGCAACTAAAGATCATGTATGTTGCAACTAAGACCCAGTGCAGCCAAATAAATAGAAATAAATATTTAAAAATATATTCTCTACTATTTTAAGATTATCTTATATGGTGGTGATGTGTACCTTGGTATTTTCATGGTACCTTGCCTACTGAAGTGCTTCATCAAATTTTTAAAAAGTAAAACAAATGTAGTTCCACTTCTAGCAATGTTAGATTAAATAATTTTGACTACCTTCCTGAAGAAAACAGCATTTCTTTGTTTTGTTTTGGTTTTTTCCATTTTTAGTAGACTTTGATTAATTTTTTTAAAATTTTTATAGGAATAGAAAGGACCATAAAATAGCCAAAGAAGTCTTGAGGAGGATAAATAAAGCAGGAGGACTTCCTTTCCTAGATATTGAGAACTGTCAAGCTACCATAACTAGCAAAGTGTGGTACTGCCAAATGATAGACATGTAGACCAACAAAACAGAATCAGGAGTCCATAAAAAAAAAAAAAAAAAAACACATATGGATAATTGACTTATGGCAAAGAAGGCACTGCAGAATGGTTGTAAATGATAGTAAATTTAAATAATCAAACTTATTAGATTAGAGAAACATGGAGGAGAAATAAATCTTGACTTTTACCTCAAATCACACACAAAAGTTAATTCCAGGTAAATGTGACCTAAATGTGAAAAGTAAAACTATAAAACTTCTAGCAAATAACCAAAATTCACCCAAGATTACATAACTCATGTCAATGGTCCTCCAAGTATTACAGAAATTGAATTCACCCAGATGATTTCACTGGTGAATTATACCAAAAAAGTTAAAGAATAAATAACAGTAATTCTATTCAATCTGTTCCAAAAAGTAGAATACTTCCAGGGGAGCCCAGCATTACTTTGATTACAAAATCACACAGATCAACATCTAACATCAACATAGACACAAAATCCTCAACAAAATATTAGTGAATCAAATCCAGCAATACATAAAAATAACAATGTACCATGACCAAATGAGGTTTCTTCAGTGAATAAGAGGATGGTTCAATAAAGATGAATCAGTCTAATCTACACTATAACAGTCTGAAGAAGAAAACTAAGTGATCAGATCAATGAATGTGGAAAAGCATAAAATTCTACATCCATTCATGGTTTAAAAAAAAACTATCAGCAAACTAGGAATTTTTATTGTTGTTTAGTTGCTAAGTTGTGTCCAACTCTTTGCAACCCCATACGCTATAGCCTGCCAGGCTTCTCTGTCCATAGTATTTCCCAGGTAAGAATACTGGAGTGCATTGCCATTTCCTTCTCCAGGAGATCTTCCAGATGCAGGGATACAACCCACAGTTCCTGCATTCCAGGCAGATTCTTTGCCATCAGAGCCACTAGGGAAGGCCTTAAAACTAGGAATAGAAGAGAGCTTACTTAATGTGATAAAGAATGTCTGTAAAAATACCTTCAGCTAACATCAGACTTAATTGTGAAAGACTGAATGCTTTCCCCTAAGATGGGAACAGAGAGATTCATCTCACCACATATGTTCAACATTGCACTGAAGTGTTAGCCTGGCGGTAAGGCAAGCAAAAGAATATAAGAAGACACAGATTGGAAAGAAAGAAATAAAGCACTGTATTCACAGATGAGATGATCATGTACATTGAAAGCCCCAAGGAATCTTAAGAAAATTCAAAATGCCTATAATTAATAAGTGAATTTAGCAAGGTTGCAGGATACAACACTAATACACACCAAAAAATCAATCATATATCTATATATCACCAATGGAAGCTGAAATTATAAAAATGCCATCTGGGACTTTCCTGGTAGTACAGTGGATAACAATCCACCTGCCAATGCAGGAGACACTGTCAAGCTACCAAGACACAAGTTACTATTCAATCCCTGGGCCAGGAAGATTCCACATGTCACAGGGCAACTAAAGCCCATGTGCCAAAACTACTGAAAACCTGTGCTCTAGAGACCATAAGCCACAACTACTGAGCCCATGTACTGTAACTACTGAAGCCCATGCACCTAGAGCCTGTGCTCTACAACAAGAGAAGCCACTGGAACAAGCAGCCCACACACTGCAACTAGAGAAAGCCTGCATGCAGCAACAAAGACCCAGCACAGCTAAAATATAAATAAATTAATTAATTTAAAAAAACACAAAAAGCCGTTTACGATAGCTCCAAAAATAAAACACTTAGGTAAAGGTATAATAAAATACACATAAGATCTATATGTTATAAATTACAAAATTCTGAGGAAAAAAAAATAAGACCTCTGAATAAACAGAGAGATGTATTACATTCAAACTGAAAGATTCAGCATAATAAAGATGTTGATTCTCCTCAAATTTTTCATAGATTTAGCACAATTTCAATCAAAAATTTCATCTGGATATTTTTGTAGGTAAAGAAAAGCTCAAAGATTGAGGGCAGGAGGAGAGGGGAACGACAGAGGATGAGATGGTTGGATGGCATCACCTACTCAATGGACATGGGTTTGGGTGGCCTCCGGGAGTTGGGTGCTGCGGTTCATGGGGTCCAAATAGTCGGACGCGACTGGGCTACTGAAATGAACTGAAATAAGTAAACGCTGAGCAATTTGGAAATATAAGAAAGTGAATTTCTAAAGCTTTTACATTTTCCCCTGTCTTAGATTGCAGTTGTGTTTGCTTCCAAGTAACTTTAATTATTTTTCCATCGATCGATTTAAGTATCCCCAAAATGAAAGCATTAAAGAGGGAGAAAAAGAAAATTTTACTAGTCATTAAGGTTCTTGAAAGTGAATATTATTCTCCAGTGGATAGAGAAGAAGGAAAATGTTATTTTCCACATTTTTCCTCTAAACATATTCAGTTTAGTTTTTCTTCCTACTGTAGAAACTAAAACAGATCTAAAAAGCGTCAGCATCCCATCTCTATAATGCCTGTCAGCATTATTACAACTGTTGAATGGTGGAATGTATTTATGAGCCATCACATTTCAGGAGACTTCTTAATATATAAGTATTCATAAGAATGTGATTTAAAAAGATAAGAAAAGAAAAAAATTTATATATGGATAGATGAAGTTAAATAACAAAATTTGAAAAAACAAGAATGAGGTTGGAGAAAATATACTTCCCATTAGCAAACTGAATTCAACAATACATTACAAAGACCATACATCATGATCAAGTGGGATTTACCCCAGGAATGTAAGGATGGTTTGATATCTGATATACCACATTAACTAACTGAGGAATAAAAACTATATGATCATCTTAATAGATGAAGAAAAAGCATTTGAAAAAATTCAACACTAATTTATGATACAAACTCTTATCAAAGTGAGTACAGAATAAATATATCTTAACATAATAGAAGCCATGTATATCAAGCCCATAGCTAACATCACACTCAACACTGAAAATCTGAAAACTTTTCCACTAAGATCAGGAACAAGGCAAGGATGTCTACTCTTGTCACTTTTACTCAATGTAGTATTGGAAGTCCTAGTCTTAGCAATCAGATAAAAATATATATAAACAAAAGAAATTAAAACTGGAAAGGACAAACTGTCACTGTTTGCAGATGACATATTACTATATATAGAAAATCTTAAACACACTACCAAAAAAATCCATTAGAACTCATCAATGAATTCAGTCAAGCTGTAAGACACAAAATTAACATGCAGATGTATTGCAGTTTTATACACTAACAAGAAACTGTCTTAAAAGAAATTAAGAAAGCAATGCCATTTGTAATTTCATCAAAAATAATAAGATATCTAGGAATAAAACTAATTAAAGAGATTACTCAGAAAACTATAAGACCCTGATGAAAGAAATTGAAGATGAGACAAACCGATGGAAAGATATCCTGTGCTCATGGATTGGAAGAATTAATATTTTAGAAATGTCCACACTCCTCAAGGCATTCTATATATTCAATGCTACTGCTAAGTCGCATCAGTCGTGTTCGATTCTGTGCGACCCTATAGACGGCAGCCCACCAGGCTCCCCCGTCCTGGGATTCTCCAGGCAAGAACACTGGAGTGGGTTGCCATTTCCTTCTCCAATGCATGAAAGTGAAAAGTGAAAGTGAAGTGGCTCAGTCGTGTCTGACTCTTAGCGACCCCATGGATTATAGCCTACCAGGCTCCTCCGTCCATGGGATTTCCCAGGCAAGAGTACTGGAGTGGAGTGCCATTGCCTTCTCCAATATATTCAATGCAATTCCTATCAAAAAACCAACAGCATTTTTCACAGAACTGAAACAAAAACACTAAAATTTGTATGGAACCCATAAAGGACCTAGAATACACAAAAACATCTTGTGAAAGAGAAACAAAAACAAAGCTGGAAGAATCACATTCTCTTATTTCAAACTATAATACAGTTATAATAATCAAAGTAGCATGGTATTGGCACAAAAACAGACACATAGATCAATGAAACAGAATAAAGAGAAATAAACCCATATTTATACAGTCAATTAATCTATGTAAAAGGAGGCAAGAATATACTACAGAGGGGAAAACAGCTTCTTCAATAAATGGTGTTGTGAAAACAGGACAGTTCCATTCAGTTCAGTAGCTGTGCCGTGTTCGACTCTTTGCAACCCCATGGACTGAAGCATGCCAGGCTTCCCTGTCCATCACCAACTCCCAGAGCTTGCTCAAACACATGTCCATCGAGTCAGTGATGCCATCCAACCATCTGGGCAGTTACATGCAAAAGAATCAAACTGGAATATTTTCTCACACCATATATAAAAATGAAACCAAAATGGATGAAAGACAAATGTAAGATCTATCTGAAACCATAAAACTCCCAGAAGAAAACACACAGACTAACTCTTTGACATGGGTCTTAAAAATATTTTTGGATATGCTTCCTCAGGCAAGGGAAACAAACAAATATACACACACAAAAAGGAACCACATCAAACTAAAAGCTTTTGCATAGCAAAGGAAACTATGAATAAAACAAAAAGGCAGCCCAATGAATGGGAGAAGATATTTTCAAGTCATACATCTAATAAGAGATTCACATCCAAAATATACAAATAACACATACAACTCAGCAACAACAACAACAACAACAAAATAAGCTGATTAAAAATAGAGGACATGACTAGACATTTTTCCAAAGACATACAGGTTTCTAACAGACAGATGAAATGATGCTCAACCTCATTAATCATCAAGGAAATGTAAATCAAAACCAAAATAAAACATCACCTCACACATGTTAGAATGAAAGTGAAAGTCACTCAGTCATGTCTGACTCTTTGCAACCCCATGGGATTTTCTAGGCCAGAATACTGGAGTGGGCAGCCTTCCCTTCTCCAGTGGATCTTCCCAACCCAGGGACTGAACCCAGGTCTCCTGCATTGCAGGCGGATTCTTTACCAGCTGAGCCAGCAGGAAAGCCTCAAAATACTGGAGTGGGTAGCCTATCCCTTCTCCGGTGGATCTTCCTGACCCAGGAATCGAACCAGAGTCTCCTGCATTGCAGGTGGATTTTTTTACCAACTGAGCTATCAGCGAAGCTCTGATAGAATGGCTATGTTAGAATGTCAGAATGACTAACATGATAGAATGACTATCATCAGAGAGAACACAAATAACAAATATTGGTGAGGGTGTGGAGAAAAGAGAACCCTTGTACACTGTTTTGGGAATGTAAATTGGTACATCCACTGTGGAAAACAATATGGAAGTTCCTCAAAAATTAAAAATATGATTCACCAATTTCACTTCTGAGTATTTGCCCCCAATACAAAAACACTAATTCAAAAAGATATATACAGTCCCATGATCATTGAAGCACTATTTACAATAGCCCAGATATGGAAGCAACTTCAGTGTTCATCAATAGATGAATGGATAAAGATGTTTTTATATATATGAGAAGGAAATGGCAACCCATTCCATTACTCTTGCCTGGACAATTCCATGGATGGAGGAGCCTAGTAGGCTACAGTCCATGGGGTCACAAAGATTTGGACATGACTGAGCGACTTCACTTCACAGCTGATAAAAAGTTTAGGTTGTCTCAGTGGGGTGGATTTGCTCCTGGATGGATGGATGGATGGATGGATGGAGATATATAAGATCATATGGTATTTGTCTTTCTCTGTCTGACTTATTTCACTTAGCATAATGCCCTCTAGATCCACCCATGGTGTCATAATGGCACAATGGAATATTACCGAGCAAAAGGAAGAAATGTTGCCATTATGACACCATGGGTGGATCTAGAGGGCATTATGCTAAGTGAAATAAGTCAGACAGAGAAAGACAAATACCATATGATCTTACTTAGATGTGAAATCAAAAAATAAATACAAACAGACTCATAGACCTGGAGGACAAATGGGTGGTTGCCAGAAGGGAGGCAGATGAGGGGTAGGTGGAATAAGTGAAAGAGATTTAAAGGTATACACCTCCATTATATAGTAAGTAATCCATGGGAATGTAATCTATAGCACAAGGAATAGGATCAACGATATTGTAGTAACCTAGAGGTCCATATGGTTACTAGACTTATCATGGGGGTCACTTCATTCATGTATGCAAATGTCAGTCATTATGTAGTACATCCGAGACTAATATAATGCTGTGCATCAACTATATTTCATTAAAAAATAAAGTCACTAAAGAAGAATACAGGACTTTTATGAAACAAAACTTTTTCAGACTCTAGCCTAAATTTTTAGTCAGGTAAGAACTTGTCCTTAAAGGGAAGAAATTATGCATATGATTACATACAAAATCAAAATTGAATTATATTAGTTCAGTCTACCAAATGGGTTGTTTTGTGGAACAAGTGAAATATTGTAAATAAATGACATTTGAAAATATTGTATTACTGCAGTTAAAACACACAGGTGAAAAAGATGGGATAGTCTTTAAACACATTTCTGTGATGAGTTCCTCAGAGCTACCTTCCTTCAGTCAGCTTTCTGGGCTCTTAAGCTACTGAGTCATATTGCTTAATAATGTACAGAGACAGTCATCAACCAATGATTATAAAAGGGCAAGAAACCAATCCTGAACAATGTTGTTAATGAGACACTGGGCTTTCTCACAACCTGAAAGATCAGAAATAACTGCTAGCATCTGGAATGACTCGGCATTTGCTTCTGTGAGGTTATAGATTCACTTCCTTTTTCTGTTCTCTGGAGACAAAGCACAGCTGGTCAGTATCTTTTATGAGTGTTTTCTTCTAGAAGTTTCCCAAGGGCCATTACTAAGTGTGAAAAATATTGGGAATACCACAGCAGACTGGATATGAGTCACTTTCCACCTGCATATGATTAAGGGGACTCACAGCACAGTCCATTAAATAGAGGCAAAATGCAGCACTTAATTGCTGTTTCACTGGACATGACTGCTTTGAGAACTTTAAATGCCTGTTATTGTCATGCATATGAAGGCAGAGTTGTTTCTGCTCAAAAGCATATAGTAACAGTGCCTTGAACATTGTCTAAATTTTACAGTTCAAAAGAAATTCTCTCAATAGTTTCCTAGATTTTAAATTCACAGAATGGTGAGAGTTCTGGCTAAAGGGCCTGAGGTACTAAAAGGCCCTCTTTGTTCTCAGTAACCCACTGGCAACAGAATCCAAGGAAAGAGAATGGAAGGGAAACAGAAGGCAAGAAGGAGACACCAGGACTCTAGAACCATAGATGGTTAATCAGAGGATAGACATGCTAGGTCTTTGTGAACTCAGGTTTACAGAAAGGCTCCACAAGAAATCTCCAGAAACTAATACCCACCCATGAGCTGGGACACAAGGCCACCCTGCCAACAGGACTCTAAGTGATGCATCTTTGGTAAAGGTGCAGAGGAAGTCAGAGCAGGGCTACTGGGGGGTTTGGTGGAAGGGAGTAATCCAGTGTCAGGGTTTTCCCAGCTAAATGGTACAAGGAGCTGAATTCTGCAGGGAAGAAAACCAACTTCGTGTCAATCTGTTCCCAGTATGGAAAACACAGTAACCTGGCATTACAATTAAGTAATAGTTTTAAGATTTCATGGCACTTTCTGAGCAATATGTTTCCTTTACAGCGACCCCATAATAATATAGACTGGGGTGAATACGAAAAATGAAAAAAGGATTACCATTCGGATGTAGCTTTTTCCTCTTCTCTGGAAACAGAATTGGCAAAAAATCTTGCAGAATTAATACCATTTCTTTCTGGAGATAGAAAGCTGGTTCGATTGCTAGGAACAAAAATATAGATGAGGTCAAAGCAATGTCTTACAGCTGGTCTGAAAGCCAGCCAAGAACTGACATGGCCCCTGTGGGGTTTCACCCTCCCCTTCCAGATGCAACTTCCTTCCGGCCAAAGCAATTCCTGAAGTGACAGAGACTACCCTGCAACTCCTGTCCCACTATGGGGCAAATGGCTCCCATTTCTCAAAGGTTATTCTTTTTCCAGGCTCCCCATGTGCCACAGCTCATGAGCTTTCTAGAAAGAGACCAAGGCATCATATCACTGAGAGAAAAACAAAACAGAAATGCTCCTTTGAGGCTCCATTTCATTCCTCTGAGAAGATGAAACCAAGACCATGAATCCACTTTCATCCTACTCCCATGTCAGAAGCGCAAGCTGAGGCTCTGCATCCCTCTCTGGAGTGTGGCCCATTACAGATTCATCATGTGCTGTGGTATTTAGGGTGAACTAGTGAACTAGCAGTAATCTGCCTGTAGTGCAAGAGGCCTGGGTTCAATCCTTGAGTCAGGAAGATCCCCTGGAGGAGGGCACAGAACCCACTTCAGTATTCTTGCCTAGAGAATCCCATGGACAGAGGAACCTGGTGGGCCACCATTGCAAACAGTTGGACATGACTGAGCAATTAAAACAGCAGTAGAGAACCCACAGAAGCTGCAAGAGACATGGGTTCCATCCCTGGGTCGGGAAGATCCTCTGGAGAAGGAAATGGCAATGCAGTCCAGTATTCTTGCCTGGAGAATCCCATAGACAGAGGAACTGGGTGGGCTACAGTCCCATGGGGTCACAAAGAGCTGGACACGACCGAGTGACTAAACCAGCAAGAAACTACCAGGACAAGCTCAGGACTCTGAAACTCAAGCTTTTACAAGGTGAGATGAGAGAGTGCAGACACATTTGAGGGTTTGTTTACCAAGAGAACTCCATTCACAAAGTTGAGCTTCTAGAAGCCATGCCAGCAGTGCCAGCCCTGCTCAGCAGGCCAGAGCTGCATCCACCGTAGCTGGGGCAAAACAATTCCCTCTCCCAACAAATGTGAATTGGAGGTTGAAAAAGAACCCCTCTCTGTTGGTACTAGAATTGTAGCAGGTAAATACAGATCTACAGGATGGCTGATGTAGGCTGTGAGGATTGTGCAACAGAAAAAATGAGTTCTTGAAAGAAAGAGGAATGAGCAAATGTGAAGAGAGAAGCACACATTAGAGACAGTTCCCAGCAGCACTCTCATTCTTGATTCCATTGTGCTGGGAGATTCAGTTACCATTATTCCTTGGTGACCTATAAAACACTTCTGATTCAAGATAATAAATCTTATTCCTCCCTTGTGTTAAGCTCTCTTTAACCACAGAGGTCTGACTAAGGCTGAGAGGGCCCCAGATGAGGCCCCTGGGAGCAGTCAAAGACTCACCAAGGCGCAGTGTGGGTCCTGGTTAGGCATGTGTGTTCCCGGATCGTGGAAAGGTTTTTCAGGTCCAGGGTGGGTGGCCGTGCTACAAGGTAACACAGAACATCCAACATAAGTTCTCAGGGGTTCAAGGCCAGAATCTGCAGACTGTAAAACTATGACAATTCCACTTACTAAGCATATCAAGCCCACATTTACTCACAAGCACTGCTAATGATGAGTGCCCATTTTGCTGTCCTACTGTTTCCTGCCTCAGCGGAAGCAGAGGGCACAAGCACTGAACCAGTGGTCCCATCAGCAGCTGGGGTTACATCCCATCACTACACATTTATTGAGAACTCATCATAAGTCAGGCCTGGTGCTGGGTGTCAGATGAAGGTCTCTGATCTCATGTCATTCTGTTGCCTGTCTCACCCCTTGACCCCTCTCATCACAGACAGAGGTGGTCACTCAAGTTCTAATCATCCCCCTCTCCAGGCCACTGTCTACTTGGTCCTTCTGTGTAGAACAGTCGTCCCCATCTCTCTGCCTGGTTATAGTCATCTTCAGATCTCAGCTCAACACCCCCTGCTCAGGAAGGCCTTCATGGGCTCTCACGAGTTCATGTGCTTACTGTTCATGGCACCCACCTGTCTGTGATGATCCAACATTCCTGAGTTGGGTCTAGACTGACTGAACTCTGGGAGGACAGGGTTTTTTTCCTGGTTTGTTCACTGCAGTAGCCTTTGCTAAAGAAGCACCTGGTACCTGATCCTCACTCCATCTCAGCAACCCACCTTGCTGAGTTGGTCATGCACATATTCCCCTATCACTGCCTTGACCAGCTTGTTTTTCTAGCTCTTTCCTCCCACACTGGTAGATACTGTTTAATTCCTTCCATATCACCAGTGGCATTCCTGCTGTTCAGTCAGCTGTGCAGCCACGTGTGTCAGAATCACCCCCTCCCGGCCCAGGAGTTCACCTTCCCAGCCACTCAGTGAATCCCTAACTCTGTGTCTGTCCAAAATCTCTGCACCTTCCTCCATCACCAGGTCTTTCAGACTGGTGATGCCCAAAATGGTAGCCACTAGCCACATGTGACTGTTGATATTTAAGTGCATTGAAATTAAATCAAATCTTAAAATTCACTTCTTCAGTTGCACTAGCCACATTTCACACGTTTAACAGCTCTATTTTCTTCATTACAGAAACTTCTGTTGCACAGGATTGCTACAGAAAAGTAATCAAGCAAAACAATAATATATACCTCAAAGTTACAGGTGCCTGTGAAATGGTTTCTCACCAGAATGAATGGCTATTTCCTCCAAACCTGATACAGGGCTTGTTCTCCTATTTAGTACCTATTGCATAATTCTTCTTCTTCCAGGTGGTTTTGACATATCTTTCTCCCCCTCAACCTGGGGAACCCTGCTTGTTTCGTCATCTCTGTCTCCCCCTAGTGTTAAGCAAACACAGGGGAAATGGGATTTGACTCAAAGCGAAGAGGGCAGGGCTGGAACAGAGCAGGCATAAGCAAGCTGCTTAGTTACAGCTCTGAGAGTGGCTACGTGAAGTAGTAGTTTTTCCAAAAAGCAAATATGGGTGGTGGTGGAGCTGATGGAGTGCAGGAGTCATGGTCGTGGTACCAAGTATTTCCTCAGAATCACCCAGCCCTACTGGGCAGGTGACGGCAAGCAAGAATGAAGTTAGCAAGTTACTCTGACCTACTTTTGCTCAAACCCTCTTCACCTTCCTCCCTGCCTGTTCCTGCCACTCAGCAGATGGGAGGAACTTCCTGGAGCTCTGTGCCCACAGGAGCCACACTTCTCACCTCCACATCCTCCATGTTCCCCCTCCCTCCAAAGACACGTCTTCGGTTGGGTACACACAGGGCACTGAACCATGGGGCCTGTGACTGGGTCTGCATTCAGGAATCAGTGTCAAAGATTGGCTGCCTTACATAACGGGGATGGTATGATTACATTTAAGTGCTGTTGAAACAAAGAGAGACCAAGGGGTTCCATTCACACCCAACTCACTCGTTTCTGGGACTTCGATAGGGAAGTAGGCAAAGATGAGCCCCCTGGAGTGGATTTGGCTTTGGAGACCACGTTTGCCATGACTGCAAGTCTCCAGGTTCCTGTTACCCTGATGATCTGGAGCAACGGTGCTCCTCAGCCCTTCCCACTGGATCCCAGGCACTTCTTTCCCCCAGGCCCCTAGGGTGGAGGGTTTCTGTAGTGCTTCCTTTGCAGAGAGGCTTAGGAGGGAAGCTTTTCCACACGATTATCACACTTTGCCCCTCCCCCATCCCACCCAGGAGTGGCTTACTCTTCCTCTGAGGCTTGAGATCTCTGTTCACAGGGGGAGGCTCCAGGTCTACGGGGAGCTCGGGCAAGGGGCTGGAGATGCTCCCTGAGTTCATTGGAATGTAATCGTCAGAGCTGTCATGGGGTCCGAGAGCAAAGGCGGCAGTCTGGGGACTCATGGGCACATAGCCGTCCTCAATGCTGGTGGAAGTTGGCGGGGACATTGGGAAGAACCTGCATGGCTGGAAGGGAATGAAAACCAGTTGGAAAGCACAGAATAGCATAGAAACTGCTTCCAGTGGGCAAACTTGGCTGCATGTGGGATTTCAGTTGAAAATTATCTAGTAACAACTCTGAACTTCCTTAGTAAAGTTAAACAAGCCTCTAACTCAAGCTCTGCCTCTGGACTTATCATAGGAGGTAAGTGATGACTCGCCTAGGACTCATGCTGGAAGACAGAGGTCAATGAAATTTATGCAGATACTTTAATAATAATGGGATGACCTCAATAGCTACCTCAGGTCTGAGATGTGTCCAGACCATTAGAACCAGTAAGGTCCTTACAGAGCATAAAGTCCAGTAGTTCCCAGACAATTTCAAGCTTTAATGGGAGACTGGAAGGGTCCTCAGAGATTCAGAGTGCTGAATCTCAAAAGATATCAAGGGAGCATATATAGGGTAGACTATGTTTTTTTTTTAAATTAAGACTTAAAGAAACTCAAGTGCCAAACTTACCAAATTTAAACTTAGCCGCTTGTCTCGGTGTCTTAAAGACTGGCCTTCGACATCTGCTGCAAGAAACAAGCCAGGGTGGTGAAAAATGCAGGACACCAGTTGAAACTAAGCTCAGGGCCCTGTGCTCAGCTCCAGAGGGAAAGAGGTTTGCTACTCAGCCTAGCTGGACAGCCAGAATATTCCCCCGCAGGTGGAAAGCAGACCAGATTTTGAAGAGGTTTCTGTATGATGCTTTAGTTCTGTGAATTGGGGGAGTCATGGGAAGCAATTAAGAAATGCTTGCTGCATTTGGCACATGAATTTTCTGCACTTAGAAATGGCAGAAACAGAGCTGGAGGTTTGAGAAAAGGAGAGGAGGCATGAAATAGCCCCTGCAAAGAACAGAGGAATGGGGTGAACAAAGGAGCAATAGCCTTGCAGAGCATCAACACAAATTGGGGACCATGAATTTCTGCAGCCAGAGTCAGTGCTTCAGTACAGATCCAGAGAGTGAGGAGAGCTGGATGAATCTAAGATTAGACATTTCTGAGATGGATGTGACCCATATAGAGTGTGATGTAAAAATTCAGAATAACTGTTGAATTAAAATAGATATCCAGAAGGTAGCAAGACATATGTGTGCAGAGTCAAATGAGACTTACTTAGAGATGGAGTCAAAACCTAAGAGAAGAGGAGATAATCTAGAGGTTTTAAATGTTGAGAAAAGTTTAAGTATAAAATCCTGGAAACTCTGAGCTTCCCTGGTGGCTCAGAGGTAAAGAATCCGAATGCCAATGAAGGAAATATGGGATCAATCCCTGATCCGGGAAGATCCCACATGCTGTGGGCAGCTAGAGTCTGTGCGCCAGTACTAGTGAGCCTGTGCTTTAGATCCTGGGAGCCACAACTGTCAAAGTTCAAGCATCTTAGAATCTGTGCTTCACAACAATAGAAGCCACTATAATGAGAAGCCAGCACATGCCAACTAGAGAGTAGCCCCTGCTCAGTTCAACTAGAGAAGGTGCATGAAGCAACGAAAACTCAGCACAGCCATAAATAAATAAATTAATAAAAGTATGTTTAAAAAATCCTAGAGATTATCACTATTCAAAGAGCAGAAAGATGAGAACTGGCTCATGTTGAGAGAGAGAGCAGTTGAAGAGTAAGGAGGAAAGCCAGGGGCTAGAACCACGAGAGCCCACAGGAGGAGATGAGGCTGGTGGCAGTGAGCATCGCTGGGAAGGGCCCTCAGCATGTGGGACTGGAGCAAACTGTCTCCCTAGAACCTGGAGATGTGAAAAGCCAAGCTTCCTCTGAGAAATTAACTGTAGTCAACATCATCTTCAAGCAAGAGAATAACTCCCAACTTAGAAAGATGTGATGGAGACTGGAAATTGATTAAGAATGTCTTTTATATATACACAGATATGTGTGTTTATGTTTCTATTTCTTGAAAGGGGAAGTTAAAAGATGCTCTGGAGTCACACTGGTTTTAAATCCCTAACCTGCCACATATTAGCTCTGTGACACTAGACAAGTTACTTTCTCTGTGTCTCAGTTTCCTAATCTATAAAGTGAGACCAATAATAGAACCTATTTCACAGAACTTCTGGAAAGATTAGATGTGTTAGGGCATCCAGAGACTTAGAACAGTGCTTGGAACACAAAGTATTTAATAAATCCTACCAATTATTATGGACATTGTTAATAAAGAATATGGTGATCCAGTGGTTAAGATTCTGTGCTCCTACTACAGGGGATACAGGTTCTATCCCTGATCAGGGAACTAGATCCCACCAGCCACAAAAAGTGGCCAAAAAAAAAAAAAATTAAGAATGTGGAACTTGCATATGTGTACACAGTCCCTAACTTCCTCTCTATCACAAAATTCCTATTGAAATCACCAAATAACACAATTTCAGAGAAACCCCTGCATCAACATCAGCTAGTTTAAGGAATTTGTGATACAGGAAAGATAAGATTCGAGAGTGGATGCACATTCCTATGAAATAGATATCTGTCACATTCACCCTTTTTCATATTATTCCCTTGCCCCCACCTGCTCTACTAATCTCCTTGACCCTGTTCTACTTTTTCTCTTTCCAAAGTACTATCACCTTCTAATGAATCAAATAGTTTTGTTTTACCCAGCCTTACTGAGAATGTGACTGCATGTGTGTAAAAACACTGTGTCAATTAAAGGTGTACAATATGCTATTTGGCATATATATATTGCAAAATGATTACCACCATAGCATTAGCTAACACCTTCATACCATCACACAACTACCATTTCTTTTTTTCTGCCAGTTTCACTGAGATGTAATTGACATACAGCACTGTGTAAGTTTTGGGCTTCCTTGGTGGCTCAGTGGTAAAGAACCCACCTGCCAATGCAGAGGATGTGTGTTCAATCCCTAGGTCAGGAAGTTCCCCTGGAAAAGGAAATGGCAACTCACTCCAGTATTCTTCCTTGGAAATCCCATGGACAGAGGAGCCTGGCAGTCTACAGTCCATGGGGTTGCAAAGTGCCGGCCACGACTGAAGTGACAAGGCATAGCATTAATATTAGTTATCAAAAGTTTATTTCCAACATTTTGCTTTAAAGTAAAGGGGAGAAATGGGGGTAAATGGGGGAAATGAAATAAGAATTGATTAACAATACTCAAGAAAGAAATTAAAGAAAAAGAGAAAACCATCTCAGAAATGAAGCCTAAGTTACAAAATTCCAAGGGAAGAAGATATTCAACTGAAAATGCAATAAGTGGAATTGAAGAAAGGCCACAAAACAGCTAAGAGAACAAAAAATAAAGTAAAAAGAATCACAGAAAAGAGATTGAAATAGAAGGTAGGCAATGAAGATGCAATATATGTATTGTTAGATTTCCCCCAAAGGAAAACAAAAGAACAGCATATTACTAATATTGAAATCACAATCCAAGAAAAGTTTCACAAATAAAGTAACACTTGAATCTACGTATTAAAAGACCCATCAAGTAATTGGAATAGTCAATTCTACCCAGAATGTAAAATTTATTAAAACAGCTGTGTCAATCAAAATGACAAAATGAAAACAAGTGAATTAAATACCCAGTTCAAAGCTAGAAAAGGAACAATAGAGAAAACCAAAAGAAATCATAAAGTAAAGATAAAATCAAACACTAATAAAGTCCAGAGGAAGTAGATTTACTTTTTTAAAAATCAAAATCTTGGTTTCCTGGGGAAAAATTTTAAACTGAGGGAAAACCACTAGCCAATCTAATCAATAGAGGTGGCACAAATATACAAAATAAGAACTGATAAGGAGAAAGCAATCATTAAAACAGAGGAGATTTTTTTAAAGAGACACTTCTGCATGCCTCTACACAAATAAACTTTAAAATCTAGATGAAATGGACGATTTCTAGAGAAATACACTACACCAAAATTGACACAAAAAGGGATAGAAATCTTACACATTTAAATTTCCATAGAATAAAATAGACAAAGTTACCTCCCAAAACTACCTCCCAAGACCACCCCCAAAAATGAAGTCATTCAGTCGTGTCCAACTCTTCGTGACCCTGTGAACTGTAGCCTGCTAGGCTCCTCTATCCATGGGATTCTCCAGGCAAGAATACTGGAGTGGATTGCCATTTCCTTCTCCAGGGGATCTTCCCAACCCAGAGACTGAACCTGGGTCTCCTGCACTGCAGGCAGACTCTTTACCAAATGAGCCAGGGAACCTTCCCAACATCACCTCCCAAAGCTACCGCCCAAAGTCACCTCCCAAAACTACCTCTCAAAACCACTGAGATCAGATGGTTCCAACAGACAATTTTACCAGATCTTCAAACACCAGGCAGTCTCAATGCTTCAAAAATTTGTTAGAAAGTTTAGAAGACCAAGGACTATTTCTAATTCTTTTTATGAAGCAAGTATAACTTTGGAAGCTAAACCTGATAAAGGTAAAATATATCAGAAAAGTATAAACTAATATCATTTATGATTATTAACACAAAAATTCTAACTAAAATATTAGCAAGCATCATGCCCTCTTTGAACCATTACTATAAAACTTCTCACTATCCTCTCCAAGTTGGGACACATTGTTTTGAGGGCATTAGCCCACTCTGGACTCCTTAGCCTAGCAAAGCAATAAAGCTACTTTTTTCTACTTCACCAATTCAGTTTCTCAATTCATAGCACAGGCAGTGTGTAATTCCCCTACTATATATACTGCTGCTAAGTCACTGCAGTCGTGTCCAACTCTGTGCGACCCCATAGACGGCAGCCCACCAGGCTCCCCCGTCCCTGGGATTCTCCAGGCAAGAGTACTGGAGTGGGGTGCCATTTCCTTCTCCAATGCATGAAAGTGAAAAGTGAAAGTGAAGTCGCTTAGTCCTATCTGACTCTTAGCGACCCCATGGACTGCAGCCAACAAGGCTCCTCCATCCATAGGATTTTCCAGGCAAGAGTACTGGAGTGGGGTGCCATTGCCTTCTCCGCTACTATATATAGAGGACCCACAAATCATTACAAAAGATAATGCAATATAAAAATGAGCAAACACTGTAATATTTTATAGAAAAGGATATATGAATTGTTTTTAAAGTTACAAAAGTATGTGTAACTTCATTCACAAGAGAAATACAAACTAAATCTATACCGAAATACATGTTTTTACCTGTCAAATTGGCAAAAATAAAAATGTTTGACAGTACATGGTGGGAGCAATCAGGCATATAAATTGGTACATCCACTATATCTGCTAAAATTAAATGTACATAACCCCCAGATCTATTCAAAAGATATAAAACAGTATTCAGAGAAAATTCCCTCTAGAAAACAGAAGAAAGTGGTATTACTAGAATGGCTGAATAAGGAGCTCAGAGAAGCTATTTCCCCAAAAGCAATGATAAAACTGTACAAAATTATTTTTGTATGCAACTATTAGGGGACTTTGAAAATTTACCAAAAGCATACAACAAAACTACTGCATATTGTATTTGGAAGCTTTTATTGAAAAAAAAAAAACAAACAAATAAACAAACTACTGAACATCACATAAGAACAGTGAGAATTTGTGGCATTTTAGCTTGGGGTGCTCCATTACCCTTCAGCAGCTCACTCAGCAGTAGTTCTACCAGGGCAAGGCAAGTCATAAAAACTGGCAGCTTTTTTTGCCAAAGGGGTCTCATTTGATTAGGATCAAAGCATATAAAAACTCCATTCCTCCCTCAGAGGCCAAAAGTCTGAGGGAGAGGGAGAAAGGTGGGATGATTTGGGAGAATGACACTGAAACATGTATACTATCATATAAGAAATGAAGCGCCAGTCTATGTTCAATACAGGATACAGGATGCTTGGGGCTGGTGTATGGGATGATCCTGGGAGACTGTGGGGTGGGAGGTGGGAGGGGCTTCGGCATTGGGAGATTGTGGACACATGTGGCTGATTCATGTCAATGTATGGCAAAACCAATACAGTATTGTAAAGTAGAATAAAGTATTAAAAAAAAAAGGATATTAGGTCTTAAAATGCTCTGGGCTAGATCTACCATGGAAAATCATTTAGCTTCTCCATGTAAGGACACAGCAACTAAATGTTATACAATTCTAGTTCAGGAACACTTCAGCCTATTGATGTCCTGTTTTCCTCTACTATGTCTCAGGAAACTGATGTGAAATCATTTTAGGGCAGTAATTTCAGAATCTGCTGAAAAGCACTATCTTAATAGAAATACACTGGGAGCCAAACAAAATGTTCTAGTAGCTACATTAAGAAAAATAAATAGGTAAAATTATTAAAAAAAAAAACAACTCCATTCCTCTATGTACTATCAAAAGCATACCAACATTCACTTTAAAGGGGTTCCAGAGGGAGAAAAGAGAGAGAAAAGAACAAAAAATGTATTTACAGAACTTATGGTTGAAAACTTTCTACATGGAAACAGACATCCAAGGACAAGAAGCACAGAGGGTCCCTAAAAAAAATGAACCCAAACAGACTTACAAGACATGCCATAATTAAAATGGCAAAAATTAAAGAGAGAATTCTGAAGAGTCATTTACAAGGAAATCCCCATCAGGCTAACAGCTTATTTCTCTGAAGAAACTTTTCAGGCCAGAAGAGAGTGGTATGATAGAGTCAAAGGCTCAAAAGGGAAAAACCTGTAACCTAGGATAACCTACACAGCAAGATTACCATTTAGAATCAAAAGAGATATAAAGAGATTCTCAGACAAGCAAAAACGAAAAGAATTCATCAATACTAAACCTACCCTAAAAGAAATGTTAGAAGATCTTCTCTATGCAGAAATGAAGGAAAAAGTATTTAAGAAAAGGAAAATCCCACTAGGAAAGCCATATATATATATATCAATAACTGAGGAAAACCACTTAAATAGCCAATAAAGATTAAAATATAATAAATTATAAAATCAACTATAACTACACTAAAGAATTAAGGGACAGACATGAAGATGTAAAATATGACATCAAAAACAAAAAATGTGAGTGAGGAGAGTAAAAAATACAGACTTTTTAAGAGTCTGTTTGAACTTAAATGACTATCAGTTTCAAACAAGTAGATATAGGTCAACATATATGAAAACAATGGTAACCACAAACAAAAAAGCTACAATAGATACACAAAGACTAAAAAGAAAGGAACACAAACATAATACTAAAGAAAATAATCAAACCACAAGGGAAGACACAGGAAGAAGAAATGAACAGAGAATAATAATTATTATTATTAAAATAAAAATAAGGACATATCTATCAATAATTACTTTAAATGTCAATGGGCTAAATGCTAAAATCAAAAGACATAGTCTGGCTGATCAGATCAAAACGAGATTCTTCAATATGTTGCCTATAAGAGACTCACATCAGGGCTAATGACACATAGAAGCTGAATGTGAAGGGATGGAAAAAAATATTTCATGCAAACAGAAATGACAAAAAACTGGAAGTAGCAATACTCATATCAGACAAAACAGACTTTAAAACAAAAGCTATAAAGAAAGACAAAGAAGGACACTATATAATGATAAAGAGATCAATAAGAAGAAGAGGCTATTACACTCATTAACAAATATGCACTCAATACAGGAGCATCTAAATACACAACGCAAATACTAACAAACTTAAAGAAAGAAATTGACAATAAAAAAATAATATTAGGGGACTTTTACACTGCACTGACATCAATGGACAGACCATCCAGACAGAAAATCAGTAAGGCAACAGTAGTCTTAAATGACACAATAGACTGGTTGAACTTAATAGATATCTACAGGACATTCAATCAAAAACAAAATACATATTCTTTTCAAGTTCACAAGGCAAGAATATACAATGCAGAAAAGACAGTCCCTTCAACAGGTGATGCTCAGAAACCTGGACAGCTACATGTAAAATAATGAAACTAGAACACTTCCTAACACCATATACAAAAATAAACTCAAAATGGATTAAAGATCTAACTACAAGACCTGAAATCATAAAAGTCCTAGAAGAGAACATAGGCAGAACACTCTTTGACATGATAGTAGCAATATTTTTTGAATCTATCTCCACTTTATGGAAAATAGAAGGGGAAAAAAGTGGAAACAGTGACAGATTTTATTTTCTTGGGCTCCAAAATCACCATGGATGATGATTGCAGCCATGATGTTAAAAGACACTTGCTCCTTGGAAGGAAAGTTATGACAAACCTAGACAATGTGTTAAAAGCAGACACATCACTTAGCCAAAAAAGATCTGTATAGTCAAATCTATGGTTTTTCCAGTAGTCATGTATGGATGTGAGTGTTGGACCTTAAATATAAGGCTGAGTGCCGAATGATTGATGCTTTCAAGTTGTGGTGCTGCAGAAGACTCTTGAGAGTCCTTTGGACAGCAAGGAGATCAAACCAGTCAATCCTAAAGAAAATCAATCCTGAATATTCACTGGAAGGACTGATGCTGAAGCTGAAGCTCCAATACTCTGGCCACCTGATGTGAAGAACTGACTCACTGGAAGAGACCCTGATGCTGGGAAAGACTGAAGGCAAAAGGAGAAGCAGTGGCAGAGGATGATATGGTTATATAGTGTCACTGACTCAATGAACATGACTTTGAACAAACCCCAGGAGATAGTGGAGGGCAGGGGAGCCTGGCATGCTTCAGTCCATAGGGTCACACGATTTAGCAACTGAACAACAACAATAAGCAAACAAAAGAAATAAAGGTGAAACAAACAACTGGGACCTAATTACACTTAAAAGCTTTTGGACAGCAAAGGACAACCACCAACAAAACAAAAAAACAACCTATGTAATGAGAGAAAATATTTGCAAATGATATGACCAACAAGATTTTAATATTCAAAATACATAAACAGCTTATAAAACTCAATATATATATATATATATATATATAAACAAAGTATGTGATTTGAAAATGGGCAAGAGAGAGAAACTGTGGCTCCTGAGGCATGCTGGATGCAGAGAAACTGAAGATGTAGTCAACCAGATTTTGGAAATAACTACAACAGGAGGTCTGAAAAACAAAGAGGTCATTTTCATCTCATCAGGCCTAGATGAAGAGATCAAGCCCTGAGCCTTTGGAGTGGGAGTAATGACTCTAAGACCCTAGACTACCAGAGAATTAACCCAAGGAAGTATCAAATAGTGAGAACTCACACAAAGGAAACCACTTCAATACAAGACCTGGCATCACCCAACCACCAGTAGCACCCTGTGCAGGACGCCTCATCTAAACTATAAACAAAACAAACACAAATTCAATCATCAGCAGACAAGATTACCACCTCACTCAGCCTTGCCCATCAGAGGGGAAAAAAAAAAGACTCAGCACAAATCTCACCCTATATGAAGCTTACACAAACCACTGGACCAACCTTAGGAGGGCAGAAACCAAAAGGAAGAAAGAATTCAACCTTGAAGCCCGGGAAAAGGAGACCTCAAACATAATAATAATAATAAAAATAATGAATAAGGCAGAGAAATGCTACATAAATGAAGAAAGAAACTAGAAATAGAGAAGTCCAAATAAATGAAGAGGAAATAGGCAAACTACCTGAAAAAAAAATTCAGAATAATGATAGTAAAGATGATCAAAAACCTTGAAAACAAAATGGAGAGAA
Source organism: Nanger dama (assembly GCA_917880005.1). Taxonomy (NCBI): domain Eukaryota; kingdom Metazoa; phylum Chordata; class Mammalia; order Artiodactyla; family Bovidae; genus Nanger; species Nanger dama. The sequence continues at coordinate 373,120 of CAKJTW010000144.1, forward strand.
TGCAAGAATCAACTAGCAAATACATAGAAGAATTAAAGAATAAACATACAAAAACAACACAATTACTGAAATTAAAAATACTCTAGAAGGAATCAATAGCAGAATATCTGAAACAGAAGAATGAATCAGTGAGCTGGAAGTTAAAATGGTGGAAATAATTTCTGAAGAGTAGAATAAAGTAAAAGAATGAAAAGAACTGAGGCTACTCTCAGAGACCTCTGGGACAATATCAAATGCACAAACATTTGAATTAGAGGGATCCCAGAAGAAGAGAAAAAGAAAGGATATGAGAAAATTTTGAAGAGATTATAGTTGAAATTTTCCCCAACATGGAAAAGGAAATAGTCAACCAAGTCCAAGAGGTGCAAAGAGTCCCATACAGGATAAACCCAAGGAGAAACACACCAAGACACATACTAATAAAACTAACAAAGACTACACACAAAGAATATTAAAAGCAGCAAGGGAAAAGCAACAAGTAACATACAAGGGAACCCCATAGGTTTAACAGCTTATCTTTCAGCAGAAACTCTGCAGGTCAGAAGGGAATGGCAGGATATATTTAAAGTACTGAAAGGAAAAATCTACAACCAAGATTACTGTACTCAGCAAGGATCTCATTCAAAATTGATGGAGAAATAAAAGCTTTTAGACAAGCAAAAGTTAAGAGAATTCAGTACCACCAAATCAGCTTTACAACAAATGCTAAGAAATACAAGAAAAAGATCTAAAAAATCCACCCCCAAACAACTAAAAAAATGGCAATAGGAACATATATATCAACAATTACTTTAAATGTAAATGGATTAAATGCTCCAACCAAGAAGACACAGACTGGCTGAACGGATACAAAAACAGGACCCATATATATGCTGTCTACAAGAAACCCACTTCAGACCTAAAGGCACATATAGACTGAAAGTGAGAGGATGGAAAGATATATTCCATACAAATGGGAACCAAAAGAAAGCAGGAGTAGCAATCCCCATATCAGACAAAATAGACCTTAAAGTAAAGAAGATTATAAGAAATAAGGAAGGACACTACATAATGATCAAGGGATCAATCCAAGAGGAAGACATAACAATTGTAAATATCTATGCACCCAACATAGGAGCACCTCAATACATAAGACAAACACTAACAGACATAAATGAGAAATTGACAGTAACACAATAATAGGAGACCTTAACACCCCACTCACAGCAATGGACAGTTCATCAAAACAAAAATTAAGGAAACACATCTTAAATCATACATTAGATGAGATGGATCTCATTGATATCTTCAGGACATTCCATCCAAATGCAGAATACACTTTCTTCTCAAATGCACATGGAACATTCCGCAGGATAGATCACATCTTGGGTCACAAATCAAACTTCAGTAAATTTAAGAAAATTGAAATGGTATCAATCCTTTTCTCAGACCACAATGCTATGGGACTACATATCAATTACAAGAAGAAAAAAAAAAACTGTACAAAACACAAGCATATGGAGGTTAAACAATATGTTTCTCAATAACAAACAGGTTACAGAAGAAATCAAAAGAGAAATCAAAAAATTTCTAGAAACAAATGACAACTCAAAACCTATGGGATGCAGCAAAAGAAGTTCTGAGAGGGAAGTTTATAGCAACACAATTCTACCTCGAGAAATAAGAGAAACATCGAATAGACAACCCAAATTTACACCTAAAACAACTGGAAAAAGAAGGAAAAAAAGCCTCAAAATTAGTAGAAGGAAAGAAATCATAAACATCCAAGCAGAAATAAATGAAAAAGAAATGAAACAAACAATAGTAACAATTAATACAACTAAAAGCTGTCTTCAAGAAGATGTTTTTCTTTGTTTAAATTGACAAACCTTTAGCCATACTCATCAAGAAAAAAGGAGAGAAGAATCAAATAAACAAAATTATAAATGCAAAAAGAGAGGTTACAACAGACAATGCAGAAATACAGAGGATTATAAGAGACTATTATGAACAATAAAATGCAATACTATGGCAACAAAATGAATAACCTGGAAGAAATGGACAGATTCTTAGAAAAGTTCAATCTCACAAGACTGAACCAGGAAGAAATAGAAATTATGAACAACCCAAATACAAGCACTGAAAGTGAACCTGTGATCAAAATCTACAAAAAAACAAAATCCCAGGATCAGATGGCTTCACAGGAGAATTCTATCAAACATTTAGAGAAGAGCTAATACCTATCCTTCTCAAAATCTTTCAAAAACTTCCAGAGGAAGGAACACTTCCAAATTCATTCTACAAGGCCACCATCACCCTGATACCAAAACTAGACAAAGATAACACACAAAAAGAAACCTACAGGCCAAAATCACTGATGAACATAAATGCAAAAATCCTCAACAAAATTTCAGCAAACAGAATTCAGCAACACATTGAAAAGGTCATACACCATGATCAAGTTGGATTTATTCCAGGGATGCAAGGATTCTTCAGTATATGCAAAGCAAACAATATGATATCCCACATTAATGAATTGAAAGATAAAAACCATACGATAATCTCAATAGATGCGCAAAAAGCCTTTGACAATATTCAGCACACATTTATGAGTCAGTTCAGTTCAGTTCAGTTCAATCGCTCAGTCGTGTCTGACTCTGCGACCCCATGAATCGCAGCACACCAGGCATCCTCTACATTACCAACTCCCTGAATTCACCCAAACTCAAGTCTATCAAGTCAGTGATGCCATGCAGCCATCTCATCCTCTGTCATCCCCTTCTCCTCCTACCCCCAATACCTCCCAGCATCAAGGTCTTTTCCAGTGAGTCAACTCTTCACATGAGGTGGCCAAAGTATTGGAGTTTCAGATTTAGCATCAGTCCTTCCAAAGAAAACCGAGGGCTGATCTCCTTCAGAATGGACTGGTTGGATCTCCTTGAAGTCCAAGGGATTCTCAAGGGTCTTCTCCAACACCATAATTCAAAAGCATCAATTCTTCAGAGCTCAGCTTTCTTCAAAGTCCAACTCTCACATCCATACATGACCACAGGAAAAAAATAGCCTTGACTAGACGGACATCTGTTGGCAAAGTAATGTCTCAACTTTTGAATGTACTATCTAGGTTGGTCATAACTTTCCTTCCAAGGAGTAAGCATCTTTTAATTTCATGGCTGCAGTCACCATCTGCAGTGATTTTGGAGCCCAAAAAGAAAGTCTGACACTGTTTCTACTGTTTCCCCATCTATTTCCCATGAAGTGATGGGACCAGATGCCATGATCTTAGTTTTCTGAATGTTGTGCTTTAAGCCAAATTTTCACTCTCCTCTTTCACTTTCATCAAGAGGCTTTTAGCTCCTCTTCACTTTCTGCCATAAGGGTGGTGTCATCTGCATATCTCAGGTTATTGACATTTCTCCTGGCAATCTTGTTTCCAGCTTGTGCTTCTTCAAGCCCAGAGTTTCTCATGATGTACTCTGCATATAAGTTAAATAAGCAAGGTGACAGTATACAGCCTTGATGTACTCCTTTTCCTATTTGGAACCAGTCTGTTGGCCCATGTCCAGTTCTAATTGCTGCTTCCTGACCTGTATATAGGTTTTTCAAGAGGCAGGTCAGGTAGTCTGGTAGTCCCATCTCTTTCAGAATCTTCCAGAGTTTATTGTGATCCACACAGTCAAAGGCTTCGGCATAGTCAATAAAGCAGAAATAGATGTTTTCCTAGAACTCTCTTGATTTTTCAATGATCCAGCAGATGTTGGCAATTTGATCTCTGGTTCCTCTGCCTTTTCTAAAACCAGCTTGAACATCTGGAGGTTCACAGTTCACATATTGCTGAAGCCTGGCTTGGAGAATTTTGAGCATTACTTTACTAGTGTGTGAGATGAGTTCAATTGTGCAGTAGTTTGAGCATTCTTTTAGGACTTTCTTGGTGGCTCAGACTATAAAGCATCTGCCTACAATGTGGAAGACCCATGTTCAATTCCTGGTTTGGGAAGATCTACTGGAGAAGGAAATGGCAACCCATTCCAGTATTCTTACCTGAAAATCCCATGGATAGTGGAACCTGGTAGGCTACAGTCCATAGGGTCACAAAGAGTCAGACATGACTGAGCAACTTCACTTGAGAATTCTTTGGCATTGCCTTTCTTTGGGATTGGCATGAAAACTGACCTTTTCTGGTCCTGTGGCCACTGCTGAGTCTTCCAAATGTGCTGGCATATTGAGTGCAGCACTTTCACAGCATCATCTTTCAGGATTTGAAACAGCTCCACTGGAATTCCATCACCTCCACTAGCTTTGTTTGTAGTGATGCTTTCTAAGGCCCACTTGACTTCACATTCCAGGATGCCTGGCTCTAGGTGAGTGATCACACCATTGTGATTATCTGGGTTGTGAAGCTCTTTTTGTACAGTTCTCCTGTGTATTCTTGCCACCTCTTCTTAATATCTTCTATTTCTGTTAGGTCCATACCATTTCTGTCCTTTATTGAGCCCATCTTTGCATGAAATGTTCCCTTGGTATCTCTAATTTTCTTGAAGAGATCTCTAGTCTTTCCCATTTGGTTTTTTCCTCTATTTCTTTGCACTGATCACTGAGGAAGGCTTTGTTATTTCTCCTTACCATTCTTTGGAACTCTGCATTCAGATGCTTATATCTTTCCTTTTCTCCTTTGCTTTTTGCTTCTCTTCTTTTCATAGCTATTTGTAAGGCCTCCTCAGACAGCCATTTTGCTTTTTGCATTTCTTTTTCCATGGGGATGGTCTTGTTCCCTATCTCCTGTACAATGTCACGAACCTCTGTCCATAGTTCATCAGGCACTCTCTCTATCAGATCTAGTCCCTTAAATCTATTTCTTCCTTCCACTGTATAATCATAAGGGATTTGATTTAGGTCGTACCTGAATGGTCTAGTGGTTTTCCCTACTTTCTTCCATTTAAGTCTGAATTTGGTAATAAGGAGTTCAAGATCTGAGCCACAGTCAGCTCCTGGTCTTGTTTTAGATGACTGTATAGCGCTTCTCCATCTTTGGCTGCAAAGAATATAATCAGTCTAATTTCGGTGTTGACCATCTGGTGATGTCCATGTGTAGAGTCTTCTCTTGTGTTGTTGGAAGAGGGTGTTTGCTATGACCAGTGCGTTCTCTTGGCAAAACTCTATTAGCCTTTGCCCTGCTTCATTCTGTACTCCAAGGCCAAATTTGCCTGTTACTCCAGGAGTTTCTTGACTTCCTACTTTTGCATTCCAGTCCCCTATAATGAAAAGGACATCTGTTTTGAGTGTTAGCTCTAAAAGGTCTTGGAGGTCTTCATAGAACCGTTCAACTTCAGCTTCTTCAGCATTAGTGGTTGGGGCATAGGCTTGGATTACTGAATGGTTTGCCTTGGAAACGAACAGAGATCATTCTGTCGCTTTTGAGAATGCGTCCAAGTACTGCATTTCAGACTCTTTTGTTGACCATGATGGCTACTCCATTTCTTCTAAGAGATTCCTGCCCACAGTAGTAGATGTAATGGTCATCTGAGTTAAATTCACCCATTCCAGTCCATTTTAGTTCACTGATTCCTAGAATATTGACATTCACTCATGCCATCTCCTGTTTGACCACTTTCAATTTGCCTTGACTCATGGACCTAACATTCCATGTTCCTATGCAATATTGCTCTTTACAGCATCAGACATAGCTTCTATCACCAGTCACATTCACAACTGGGTATTGTTTTTGCTTTGGCTCCATCCCTTCTTTCTGGAGTTGTTTCTCCACTGATCTCCAGTAGCATATTGGGCACCTACCTACCTGGGGAGTTCCTCTTTCAGCATCCTATCATTTTGCCTTTTCATACTGTTCATGAGGTTCTCAAGGAAAGAATACTGAAGTGGTTTGCCATTCCCTTCTCCAGTGGACCACATTCTGTCAGACCTCTCTACCATGACCCACCCATCCTTGGTGGCCCCACACAACATGGCTTAGCTTCACTGAGTTAGACAAGGCTGTGGTCCATGTGATCAGATTGGCTAGTTTTCTGTGATTATGGTTTCAGTGTGTCTGCCCTATGACGCCCTCTTGCAATACCTACTATTTTATTTACAGCCCATGGGATCGCAAAGCGTTGGACATGACTGAGCGACTTCACTTCCAATTTCATTTCTTCTAGGTTGTCCATTTATGATTAAAATTCTTCAAACAATGGGCACAGAAGGAACCTACCTCAACACAGTAAAGGCCATATATGATAAGCCTTCAGCAAACATTATTCTCAATGGTGAAAAACTGAAAGCATTCCCCTAAGATTATGAACAAGACAAGGGTGTCCATTTTCACCACTATTATTAAACATAATTCTGGAAGTCTTAGCTACAGCAATCAGAGAAGAAAAAGAAATAAAAGGAATCCAGATTTGAAAAGAAGAAGTAAAGCTCTCACTGTTTGCTGATGACATGATATTGTACATAGAAAACCCTAAAGATAGTATCAGAAAATTACTAGAGCTAATCAGTGAATTTAGCAAAGTAGCGGGATACAAAATCAATACACTGAAATCACTTGCATTTTATATACTAATAATTAGAAATCAGAAAGAAAAATTAAGGAATCAATCCCATTCACCATTGCAACAAAAAGAATTAAATATCTAGGAATAAACCTACCTCATGAGACAAAAGAAGTGCACACAGAAAATTATAAGACACTAATGAAAGAAATCAAAGACAACATAAACAGATGGAGAGATATTCCATGTTTTGGACAGGAAGAATCAATATCATGAAAATGGCTATACTACCAAACAGTCTACAGATTCAACTCGGTCCCTATCAAATTATGAATGACATTTTCACAGAACTAGAACAAAAAATTTCACAATTCACATGGAAACACAAAAGACCCCAAATAGCCAGATCAGTCTTGAGAAAGAAGAATGGAGCTGGAGGAATCAATCTTCCTGACTTCAGATTATACTACAAAGGTACAGTCATCAAGACAGTATGGAACTGGCACAAAAACAGAAATATAGACCAACGGAACAAGACAGAAAGCCCATAAATAAACCCATGCACCTATAGGTACCTTATTTTTGACAAAGGAGGCAAGAATATACAATGGGACAAAGATAGCCTCTCCAAAAATGGTCCTGGGAAAACTGGACAGCTACGTGTAAAAGAATGAAATTAGAACGCTTCCTAACACCATACACAAAGATAAACCCAAAATGGATTAAAGACCTAAATGGAAGACCAGAAACTATAAAACTCTTAGAGGACAACATGGGCAGAACACTCAATGACATAAATCAAAGCAAGATCCTCTATGACCCACCTCCTAGAGTCATGGAAATACAAACAAAAGTGAACAAGTGGGACGTGATTAATCTTAAAAGCTTTTGCAAAGCAGAGGAAACACTAAGCTGAAAAGACACTTTTCACAAAAGTGAAAAGACAACTCTCAGAATAGGAGAAAATAATAGCAAGTGAACTGACAAAGGATTAATTTCCAAAATATACAAGCAGCTTATACAACTCAATACCAGAAAAACAAACAACCCAGTCAAAAATGAGAAAAATACCTAAACAGACATTTCCCCAAAGAAGACATACAGATGGCTAACAAACACATGAAAAGATGTTCAACATTGCTAATTAATAGAGAAATGCAAATCAAAACTACAACTACCTCACACCAGTCAGCATGGCCATCATCAAAAAGTCTGCAAACAATAAATGTTGGAGAGGGTGTGGAGAAAAGGGAACGCTCTTGCACTGTTGGTGGGAATGTAAATTGATACAGCCACTATGGGAGACGGTATGGAGAGTCCTTTAAAAACTAGCAATAAAACCACCATATGACCCATCAATCCCACTCTTAGGCATATATCCTGAGGAAACCAAAACTGAAAAAGACACATGTATCCCATTGTTCATTGCAACACTATTTACAATAGCTAGAGCATGGAAGGAACCGAGATGTCCATCAACAGATGAATGGATAAAGAATGGAATATTACACAGCATAAAAAGGAACACATTTGAGTCAGTTCTTATGAGGTGTATGAACATAGAGCCTATTATACAGAGTGAAGTAAGTCAGAAAGAGAAAGATAAATATCATATTCTAACACATGTATACAGAATCTAGAAAAATGGTACTGAAGAATTCATTTACAGCAATGGGGAAAACAGACACAGACAACAGACTTATGGACATGGGGAGAGGGGAGGAGAGGATGAGATTATGGAAAGAGTAACATGGAAACTTATATCACCATATGCAAAATAGATAGCCAATGGGAATTTGCTGTATGGCTCAGGAGGGGTGGGATGGGGAGGGAGATGAGAGGGAGGTTCAAATAGAAGGGGATATATGTATACCTATGGCTTATTCATGTTGAGGTTTGACAGAAAACATCAAAATTCTGTAAAGCAATTATCCTTCAATTAAAAATAAATTGATTTTTTAAATGGGGAGGAAAATGAATGGACATTTTCACAAAAAAAAATCATAAGATAGCCAACAGGAACATGAAAAGATGTTCAACATCAGTAATTATTAGAGAAATTCAAATCAAAACTACAAGAAGATATCACCTCACACGTGTGAGAATGGCTATCATCAAAAAGACAACAAATAACAAGTGTTGGTAAGGATGTGGAAAAAGGGAACCTTTGTACAACTGCTGGTGGAAACATAAGCTAGTGTAGTCACCATGGAAATAAATGAAGGTTTCTCAAAAACTTAAAATAGAGCTACCATGTGATCCAGAAATCCCATTCCTGTGCATTTATCAGGAAAAATAAAAAAGAAACTCTAATTCAAAAGACACATGCACTCCAATGTTCATAGTAGCACTATTCACAATAGCCAAGACAGGGAAGCAACTTAAGTGTCCATCAACAGATGAATGGATAAAGAAGATGTGACACATATATACAGTGAAATATTGTTGTTTTTCAGTCACTAAGTTGTCTCCAACTCTTTTTACCCAGTTCCTAACTCAAAACATAAAAGACAGTGCATAACTCAAGGAGAAAAAAAATGTGTACAGAAACTATGGTGTAAAATACAAAAGATACTATGATAAAGGGTCAGACACAACTGAGCAACTAAACAACAAAAACAACCTGTAAAAATACTGAATCACTGTGTTATACACTTGAAAGGGAAACTAATATAATATTATAAATAATCAACTATACTGCGAAAAGAAATTGGCCAGTGAAGTTCTTCATGTTAACAGGATAAAGGAGAAAAATCACATGGTCATAAAATGTTTCAACAATTTCAATACTCCTTGATGATTAAAAAAAATAACATTTAGCAAAGTAGGAATATCAGAGAATGTACTTAATTTAATGAACGGTATCTACAAAAGTTTCCTGCAAACCACATTACAACAGTGAAACACAGAAGTTTTCCAGGTGAAACCAGGAATACGACAAGGATCCCAGTTATTAACAGTACTATTCAAAGATATCCTGGCCTTCCTAGCCCAAGCAGTGACATGAAAAAAAAGAAAATGAAAGATATAGATGTTAGAAAAAACAGTTTTTAGTATTTGCACGTTATATGATTGTATACAAAGAAAATGTAAATAAATATACATTTAGAAAAGATAGGGGACTTCCTGGTGGCCCAGTGGCAAAGATTCCCAATGCAGGGTGCCTAGGTTTTGATACCAGTAGGGGAACCAGATACCACATGCCACAACTAAGACCCAGCACTTCTAAATAAATAAATAGTAAAAAAAAAAAAAGAAAAGAAAAGAAAGAAAGAAAGAAAAGGTAGATATAAAAATAAAAATGAAAAGCTAATTTATTTTTATGCAATAGCAAAAATTTTTAAGTAAAATACCATTGACAATAACATAAAAATAACAAATACATGGGAATATATTAATGAGATATGCAAGACTTCCCTAAAAGCCATAAAAACTATAGACACAAATAAAATAATAAGGAGAATTCCCTGGTTGCTCAGTGGTTAGGACTCTGTGATTTCACTGCTGGGGATACAGGTTGATCAGGGAACTAAGATCCGGGGAACAAGCCTGTGAGATGAGGCCAAAAATAGGTAGTAGTTGGAAATGTGGAATGGGGAGAAAAAGAACTGAATGAAGGCGGTCAAAAAGTACAAACTTCCAGTTGTAAGACAAATACATATTTGGGAGGTAATGCATGACAAGATAAATAAAAATAACAGTGCTGCATGTTATATGTAACAGTTGTCACAAAAGTAAATCCTAAGAGTTCTCATCAGAAGGAAGATTTGCTTCTATTTTTTAATGTTATATCTATATGAGATGATAGATGATCACAAAACTTGTGGTCATCATTTCATGATGTATATAAGTTCCTTAAACTTACACAGTGCTGTATGTCAATTATATCTCAATAAAAGCAGAAGAAAAACAAAAGAAAGATAAAGGATATAGGCAAGGCAGATCACAGTGGGCCTTGCACACTATGGTAATAAATTTAGGTTTTATTCCTAGTACACAAAGAAGTCATTAGATTGGTTTTTTAGCGAGGAACTGACTATCTGATTTACATTTTTTACAAGATCACTTGACTGCAGTGTGGAAAACAGATTAGAGGCAGACAAGCATAGTGGTGGCATCATGTCAAGATAACGAGTTGCATTGCACTAATTATTTTCAGATTTCATTTATGCTTTAAAAAGAAGATGTAGTATGTACTTCTGTATTGTTTAACTTTTTCAGAGTGAAGTAAGAATTCATGCACTCTGACAATAAAAAAATTCATAGAAATTTAAACTGAGGAATGTGTTTTAAGAGGTTGCTGATTAATCACTTGAAATTGAAAACTTTAAGGAACAGAAACACTATAGAAATGTCATATTTTATAATTAAGCAGCAAAGTAAGTCAGGAAACAAAACTTAGTAACTGTTAAACCTGGAGCATGAGATAAGAAAGCCTTCTTAAGTGATCAAGGCAAAGAAATAGAGGAAAACAACAGAATGAGAAAGACTAGCGATCTCTTCTAGAAAATTAGAGATACCAAGAGAACATTTCATGCAAAGATGAGCACAATAAAGGAAAGAAACGGTATGGACCTAACAGAAGCAGAAGATATTAAGAAGAGGTGCAAGAATACACACAAGAACTACACCAAAAAGATCTTCATGACCCAGATAACCATGATGATGTGATCACACACCTAGAACCAGACATCCTGGAGTGCAAAGTCAAGTGGGCCTTAGGAAGCATCACTATGAACAAAGCTAGTGGAGGTGATCGAATTCCAGGTGAGCTATTTCCAATCCTAAAATATGATGCTGTGAAAGTGCTGCACTCAATATGCCAGCAAATTTAGAAAACTCAGCGGCCACAGGCCCGGAAAAGCTCAGTTTTCATTCCAATCACAAAGAAAGGCAATACAAAAGAATGTTCAAACTAATACACAGTTGCACTCATTTTGCACACTAGTAAAGTAATGCTAAAAATTCTCCAAGCCAGCCTTCAACAGTATGTGAACTGAGAACTTCCAGATGAACAAGCTAGATTTAGAAAAGGCAGAGGAACCAATTTTGCAACCAAATTGCCAACAGCCACTGGATCATAGAAAAAGCAAGAGAATTCCAGAAAAACATCTACTTCTGCTTCACTGACTATGCTAAAGCCTTTGAGTGTGTGGATCACAACAAACTGTGGAAAATTCTTCAAGAAATGAGAATACCAGATCACCTGACCTGCCTCTTGAGAAATCTGTATGTAGGTCAAGAAGCAACAGTTAGGGACTTCCAAAGTGGTCCAGTGTCTAAGACTCCATGCTCCAAAGGCACTGGGGCATGGGTTAAATTCCTGGTCAGGGAACTAGATCCCACATGCTGTAAGTAAGAGTTTGCATGCCACAACTAAGACCTGGCACAACCAAATAAATAAATATAAAAAAAATTTTTTTAAGACAAGTGGCAAAGGAATAGGACAGGGAGACCAATTTCTCCCCCATAAATTCATCAAAAGAACATTTGAAAGCTGAGTAAATTTCACAAAACAACTTCTGAATGCTGGCAGAGGACATCAGGCACCCAGAAAAGCAGCCCATTGTCTTTGAAAGGAGGTAGGAAAAAATATAAAAGATACAAAGAAAGACAAAAGAGGTAGGGATGGAGATCCGTCCTGGGAAGGGAGTCTTAAAAGAGAGAAGTTTCCAAACACTAGGAAACACTCTCACTGGTGAGTCTGTGGTGAGCCTTGGAAACACAGAGGGCAACATAACCGGGAGGAAAAATAAATAAATAATTAAAACCCGCAGATTTACGTGCCCAACGGTAACTCCCTGTGGAGAAGCAGCATAGAGGCCTGCATCCACCACTAGCAAAAAGGGGCTGGGCAGGGAGGCATGGGCTGCATTGCTTAGACTAAGGACTGGGCCAGTCAACATCCACCTGAGAAGGTGCGCCAGTTGTACACCCAGAAAACCGAGTGACAGGGATGGGGTAGGTGATGAGTCACAGAGACCGCACTCGCCAAACACCTGGTCACCTGAGATGCTCGGACCTGGGAAGGGCACAAAACGCAGGCCCAACCAAGTCTGCACCTCTGAGGAGTACCCGAGTACCTGAACCTGAGCGGCTTAGACCTGGGAAGTGCGTACAACCCAGGGCTGGCCTCAGACATTTCCCAGCAGAGCAACCTAGAGCCTAAGCAGTGTAGACAGGGAAAGCATACACACCATGAGCAGTGGCAAACCCAGTGTGGCTGAGACACTGTGAGCACATGCCAGTGTTATTTGTTTGAAGTGTTCCTCCCTCCCCACAGCATGACTGAACAAGTGAGCCTAAAGAAGTGTTCACCACCACCACCTTGTGTCAGTGAGGAAATTAGACACTGAAGAGGCTGGCAAGCAGATGAAGCTAAAAGAGGGAACTGCCTTGGAAGTGACAGATGCAATAGATTAAAACCTTGTAGTTAGTATCGACTACATAAGAAGGGGCCTATAGATCTTGAGAAGTATAAGCCAGATCAAGGAACTATCTGAAAATGAACTGACACCACACTGTCCACAACAACACCAAAGAAAGTCCTAGATATATTTTGACTATTATCATTCTTTAATGTTTAAAAATTTTTAAGTCCTCTATTACTCCTTTAATTTTCATTTTTATAACCTATTTTTACTTTGAAAAAAAAGACCTTACTTTTTAAAGCAAACTTCTATATATATATATATATATATATATATATATATATTATAATTTTGTGACTTTGCTTTTTTTCTTTAATATTGTATTTTTTAAAATCCAACCTCTAGATTTTTAATGTTTCTTTTTGGTATTTGTTATCTATTTTGTACCTTTAAGAACCCAATCTTTAGTACCCATTTTTACTTGGGAGTGAGATTACTGGCTTCACTGCTCTCTTCCCCTTTGGGCTCTCCTTTTCTCCAGCAGGTTGCTTCTCTCTCCTCCTCTCTCTCTTCTCTACTCAACTCTGATAATCTCTTTGTGTGTTCCGGATGGTGGAGACCATTTAGGGAACTGATTACTAACTGGATCTGTCTCTCTCCTTTTGATTCCCTATTTATACTCCTGGCTAAGTCTGTCCCCTTCATCCCCCCCGTCTTCTCTTCTCAGTATAATTCCGTGAACATTTCTGAGTGGTCCAGACTGTGGAACACACATAAGGAAGTGATTACTGGCTAGCTTGCTCTCCTCTCTTGATTGCCCCTCGTCTCATCCCGGTCACCTCTATCTCTTCTCTTCTCCATGTAACTCTGTGAACCTCTCTGGGTGTCCCTCACTTTGGAGAAACTTTTCATCTTTAACCTAGATGTTTTATCAGTGGTGCTGTATAGATGGATGAGTCTTGAGGCTACTGTAAAAATAATACTGAAAACCAGAAGCAGGAGGCTTAAGTCCAAATCCTGAGAACACAAGAGATCTCCCGACCCCAGGAAATATTAATTGATAGGAGCTCATCAAACACATCCATACCTACACTAAAACCAAGCACCACCCAAAGGCCAACAAGTCCGGAGCAAAACATACCATGCAAATTCTCCATCAACACAGGAAAACAGCCCTGAGCTTCAATATACAGTCTGCCCAAAGTCACTTCAAACCCATTGACATCTCATAACTCATTACTAGAAACTTCATGGCACTCTAGAGAGAAGAAATCCAGCTCCACCCACCAGAACACTGACACTAGCTTCCCTAACCAGGAAAACTTGACAAGGCACCTGTCCAAATACACCCACAGAGAGGAAACACCACAATAAAGATAACTCCACAAACTGCCAGAATACGGAAAGGCCACCCCAAACACAGCAATATAAACAAGATGAAAAGGCAGAGGAACACCCAGCAGGTAAAGAACAGGATAAATGCCCACAAAACCAAACAAAAGAGGAAGAGGTAGGTAATTAACCTGATAAAGAATTCCAAATAATGACAGTGAAAATGATCCAAAATCTTGAAAACAAAATGGAGTTACAGATAACTAGCCTGGAGACAAGGACTGAGAGGATGCAAGAAAGGTTTAAAAAGGACCTAGAAGAAATAAAAAGAGTCAATATATAATGAATAATGCAATAAATGAGATCAAAAACACCTGGAGAGAACCAAGAGTAGAATAATGGAGTCAGAAGATAGGATAAGCGAGGTAGAAGATAGAATGGTAGAAATAGATGAAAGAGAGAGAAAAAAAAAAAAACAAATTAAAAGAAATGAGAACAGTCTAAGAAACGTCTGGGACAAAGTTGAACACACCAACATTCGAATCATAGGAATCCCAAAAGAAGAAGAAAAAAAGAAAGACCATGAGAAAATACTTGAGGAGAGGATAGTTGAAAACTTCCCTAAAATGCGGAAGGAAATAATCATCCAAGTCCAAGAAACCCAGAGAGTCCCAAACAGGATAAAGCCAAAGGGAAACACTCCAAGATACATATTAATCAAATTAACAAAGATCAAACAGAAAGAACAAATATTAAAAGCACCAAGGGAAAAACAACAAATAACACACAAGGGGATTCCCATAAAGATAACAGCTGATCTTTCAATAGAAACTCTCCAGGCCAGGAGCGAATGGCAGGACATACTTAAAGTGATGAAAGAAAATAACCTACAGCCCAGATTACTGTACCCAGCAAGGATCTCATTCGAATATGAAGGAGAAATCAAAAGCTTTACAGACAAGCAAAAGCTGAGAGAATTCAGCACCGCCAAACCAGCTCTCCAACAAATGCTAAAGGATCTTCTCTAGACAGGGAACACAGAAAAGGTGTATAAACTCAAACCCAAAACAATAAAGTAAATGGCAATGGATCATGCTGCTAAGTGGCTTCAGTCGTGTCCAACTCTGTGCAACCCCAGAGACAGCAGCCCACCAGGCTCCCCCATCCTTAGGATTCTCCAGGCAAGAACAATGGAGTGGGATGCCATTTCCTTCTCCAATGCATGAAAGTGAAAAGTAAAAAGTGAAGTCGTTCAGTCTTGTTTGACTCCTAGAAATCCCATGGACTGCAGCCCACCAGGCTCCTCCATTGATGGAATTTGTCAGCCGAGAGTACTGGAGTGCGTAGCATATAGTAAATGCTCTGTTCCAGGGCAAAAATCGTAATTAAAGGGCTTACTTCCTATAGGATTATCATTAGTTTTCTGAGGAATGGAAATGGTGACTTAGGAAGAAAGTTTACATCTTCTGACAGTTTCACAAGCTTGTCCTGCAGAATATAAGCAGCTTTATAACATCTGGTGGTTCTGGAAAAAGGTTTCTATCTTCTAGATAACAGCTAAGAGGCAAGAGCTGATTATGAAGGTGTCATACTTACCAATAATTACCTTAAATGTAAATGGGTTGAATGTCCCAACCAAAAGACAAAGACTGGATGAACAGATACAAAAATAAGACCCCTGTATATGTTGTCTACAAGAGACCCACCTCAAACCTAGGGACACATACAGTCTGAAAGTGAAGGGCTGGAAATAAATACTCCACGCAAATAGAGACCAAAAGAAAGCATGAGTAGCAATACTCATATCAGATATAGACTTTAAAACAAAGGCTGTGAAAAGAGACAAAGAAGGACACTACATAATGATCAAAGGATCAATCCAAGAAGAAGATATAACAATTATAAACATATACACACCCAACATAGGAGCACCACAATATGTCAGACAAATGCTAACAAGAATGAAAGGGGAAATTAACAATAACACAATAATAGTGGGAGACTTTAATACCCCACTCACACCTAAGGATAGAGCAACTAAACAGAAAATTAACACAGAAACACAAACTTTAAATGATACAATAGACCAGTTAGACCTAATTGATATCTATAGGACATTGCACGCCAAAACAATGAATTTCACCTTTTTCTCAAGCACAAACGGAACCTTCTCCAAGACAGACCACATCCTGGGCCATAAATCTACTTTGGTAAATTCAAAAAAATTGAAATCATTCCAAGCATCTTTTCTGACCAAAATGCAGTGAGCTTAGATCTCAATTACAGGAAAAAACTATTAAAAATTCCAACATGTGGAGGGTGAACAACACGCTGATGAATAACCAAAAAGTCACAGAAGAAATCAAAAGAGAAATCAAAATATGCATAGAAACGAACGAGAACGAAAACACAACAACCCAAAACCTGTGGGACACTGTAAAAGCAGTGGTAAGGGGAAGGTTCATAGCAATACAGGCATACCTCAAGAAACAAGAAAAAAGTCAAATAAAGAACCTAACTCTACACCTAAAGCAACTAGAAAAGGAAAAAATGGAGAACCCCTTGGTTAGTAGAAGGAAAGAAATCTTAAAAATTAGAGCAGAAATAAATGTACAAGAAACAAAAAGAGACCATAGCAAAAATCGACAAAGCCAAAAGCTGGTTTTTGAAAGGATAAATAAATTGACAAACTATTAACCAAACTCATCAAGAAACAAAGGGAGAAAAATCAAGTCAATAAAATTAGAAATGAAAATGGAGAGATCACAACAGACAACACAGAAATACAAAGCATCATAAGAGACTACTATCAGCAACTATATGCCAATAAAATGGACAACTTGGAAGAAATGGACAAATTCTTAGAAAAGTACAACTTTCCAAAACTGAACCAGGAAGAAATAGAAAAACTTAACAGACCCATCACAAGCACAGAAATTGAATCTGTAATCGGAAATCTTCTAGCAAACAAAAGCCCAGGTCGAGACAGCTTCAATGCTGAATTCTACCAAAAACTTAGAGAAGACCTAAACCTATCCTACTCAAACTCTTGCAGAAAATTGCAGAGGAAGATAAACTTCCAAACTCATTCTATGAGGCCACCATCACCCTCATAACAAAATCTAACAATGATGCCACAAAAAAAGAAAACTACAGGCCAATATCACTGATGAACATAGATGCAAAAACCCTTAACAAAATTCTAGCAATCAGAATCCAACAACACAATAAAAAGATCATACATCATGACCAAGTGGGCTTTATCCCAGGGATGAAAGGATTCTTCAGTATCTGCAAATCAATCAATGTAATACACCACATTAACAAATTGAAAAATAAAAGCCATGTGATTATCTCAATAGATGCAAAGAAAGCCTTTGACAAAATTCAGCATCCATTTATGAAAAAAATTCCAGAATTCAGGAATAGATAGAAGGAACATACCTCAACATAATAAAGCTATATATGACAAACCCACAGCAAACATTATCCTCAATGGTGAAAAAATGAAAGCATTTCCCCTAAAGTCAGGAAGAAGATAAGGGTGCCCATTCTCACCACTACTATTCAACATAGTTTTGGAAGTTTTGGACACAGCAATCAGAGAAGAAAAAGAAATAAAAAGAATCCAAATTGGAAAAGAACTAGTAAAATTCTCACTGTTTGCAGATGTCATGATCCTCTACATAGAAAACCCTAAAGACCCCACCAGAAAATTACTAGAGCTAATCAATGAATATAGTAAAGTTGCAGGATATAAAATCAACACTCAGAAATCCTTTGCATTCTTATACACTAATAATGAAAAAATAGAAAGAGAAATTAAGGAAACAATTCCATTCACCATTGCAATGAAAAGAATAAAATACATAGGAATATATCTACCTAAAGAAACTAAAGACCTATATATATAAAACACTGGTGAAAGAAATCAAAGAAGACACTAATAGATGGAGAAATATACCTTGTTCATGGATCAGAAGAATCAATATAGTGCAATCTACAGATTCAATGCAATCTCTATCAAGCTACCAGCGGTATTTTTCACAGAGCTAGAACAAATAATTTCACAATTTGTATGGAAATACAAAAATACTCAAATAGCCATAGCAATCTTGAGAAAGAAGAATGGAACTGGAGGAATCAACCTGCCTGACTTCAGGCTCTACTACAAAGCCATAGTCATCATCAATACAGTATGGTACCGGCACAAAGACAGAAATATAGATCAACAGAACAAAATAGAAAGCCAAGATAAATCCACACACCTATGGACACCTTATCTTTGACAAAGGAGGCAAAAACATACAATGGAGAAAAGACAATCTCTTTAACAAGTGGTGCTGGCAAAACTGGTCAACCACTTGTAAAAGAATGAAACTAGAACGCTTTCTAACACCATACACAAAAATAAACTCAAAATGGATTAAAGACCTAAACTAAGACCAGAAACTATAAAACTCCTAGAGGAGAACATAGGCAAAACACTCCCCGACATAAATCACAGCAGGATCCTCTATGACCCACCTCCCATTGTAATGGAAATAAAAGCAAAAATAAACAAATGGGACCTAATTAAAGTTAAAAGCTTCTGTGCAATAAAGGAAACTATAAGCAAGGTGAAAAGACAGCTTTTGGAATGGGAGAAAATAATGGCAAATGAAGCAACTGACAAAGAATTAATCTCAAAAATATAAAAGCAACTGCTACAGCTCAATTCCAGAAAAATAAACCACCCATTCAAAAAATGGGCCAAAGAACTAAACAGACATTTCTCCAAAGAAGACATACGGATGGTTAACAAACACATGAAAAGATGCTCAACATCACTCATTATCAGAGAAATGCAAATCAAAACCACAGTGAGGTACCATTTCATGCCAGTCAGAATGGCTGCTATCCAAAAGTCTACAAGCAATAAATCCTGGAGAGGGTGTGGAGAAAAGGGAACCCTCTTACATTGTTGGTGGGAATGTAAACTAGTACAGCCACTTTGGAGAACAGTGTGGAGATTCCTTTAAAGACTGGAAATAAAACTGCATACAATGCAGCAATCCTACTGCTGGGCATACACAGTGAGCTAACCAGAATGGAAAGAGTTACGTGTACCCCAATGTTCATCACAGTGCTGTTTATAACAGCCAGGCCATGGAAGCAACCTAGATGTCCATCAGCAGACAATTGGATAAGAAAGCTGTGGTACATATACACAATGAAGTATTACTCAGCCATTAAAAAGAATACATTTGAATCAGTTCTAATGAGGTGGATGAAACTGGAGCCTATTATACAGAGTGAAGTAAGCTAGAAAGAAAAACACCTATACAGTATACTAAAGCATATATATGGAATTTAGAAAGATGGTAACCATAGCCCGGTATGCAAGACAGCATAATAGATACAGATGTATAGAACAGTCTTTTGGACTCTGTGGGAGAGGGGGAGGGTGGAATGATATGGAGAATGGCACTGAAACATGTATATTATCATATGTGAAATGAATCACCAGTCCAGGTTCGATGCATGGTACAGGATGCTTGGGGCTGGTGCACTTGGATGACCCAGAGGGATGGGATGGGGAAGGAGGTGGAAGGGGGGTTCAGGATGGGGAACAAATGTACACCCGTGGTGGATTCATGTCGATGTATGGCAAAACCAATACAATATTGTAAAGTAATTAGCCTCTAATTCAAATAAATAAATTAAATAAATAAAAAAGAAGCAACAGTTAGAAAAGAACATGGAACAATGGATCGGTTCCAAATTGAAAAGGAGTAGTATGTCAAGGCTGTATATTGTTACCCTGCTTATTTAACTTATATGCAGAGTATATCATGAGAAATGCCAAGGTGGATGAAGCACAACCTGGAATCAAGACTGCTAGGAGAAATATCAATAATCTCAGATACGCAGAAGACACCACCCTTATGGTGGAAAGTGAAGAGGAACTGAAGCCTCTTGATGAAAGTGTAAAGAAGAGAATGAAAAGTTGGCTTAAAACTCAATATTCAAAAAACTAAGATCATGGCATCTGGTCCCATCACTTCATGGCAAATAGATGGTGAAACAATGGAAATAGTGAGACCTTTATTTTCCTGGGCTCCAAAATTGCTGCAGCCATGAAATTAAAAGACACTTGCTCCTTGGAAGAAAAGTTATTGCAAATCTAGGTAGCATATTAAAAAGCAGAGACATTACTTTGCTAACAAAGGTCTGTATAGTCAAAACTATGTTTTTTCTAGTAGTCATGTGTGGATGTGAGACTTGGACCATAAAGAAAGATGACTGCTGAAGAATTGATGCTTTTGAACTGTGGTGTTGGAGAAGACTCCTGAGAGTACCTTGGATTACAAGATCAAACCAATCAATCTTAAAGGAAATCAACCCTGAATATTCCTTGGAAGGACTGATGCTAAAGCTGAAGCTGAAGCTCCAATACTTTGGCCACCTGATGCAAAGAACTGACTCATCAGAAAAGACCCTGATATTGGGAAAGGTTGAAGACAGGAGAAGGGGATGACAGAGGATGAGATAGTTGGATGGCATCACCAACTCGATCATCATGAGTTTGAGCAAACTCTGGGAGATAGTGGGGGACAGGGAAGCCTGACATGCTGCAGTCAATGGGGTCACAAAGAGTCCGACATGACTGAGTGACTGAACTGAACTGGGCGAAGGATACATGGGAATCCATCATACCATTTCCTACTTTTGTAAATGTGTGAGATTTTCAATAATACAGTTTTATTTGAAATCTTTTTAAGGGATTTGGGGTGGGAAAATTAAGAGAGTTAAAGATAGTTTATTTAGTTTTAAAGATAATTATTTTTTTAACTTATTTATTTTAATTGGAGGACAATTACAATATTGTATTGGTTTTTAATATAATCTTTAAAGCCATAAACACAGTTCCTAGTGTGAAATATAAAAGATAGTGCATCATTCAAGTAGAAAAATATGTACAGAAACTATAGTAAAATACTAGATAGTGAGGTAGGGATCAAATAAACATGGAGATAAAGTGCTATGTACAGGCTCTGAGAACCAGTCGGCCTAGTATAGGAGGTATAATTCATTACAGGGATGTGTTGACAGGTATGTATGTGTTCTCTACATTTGTGGGAGAGGAGGAGTCACTTTCAAAATCGCATGAAGATTTCACACATTTACATATTCAGTCAGTTCAGTTCAGTTGCTTAGTCATGTCCGACGCTGCAACCCCATGAATTGCAGCACGCCAGGCCTCCTGTCTATCACCAACTACCAGAATTCACCCAAACTCATGTCCATTGAGTGGGTGATGTCATCCAGCCATCTCATCCTCTGTTGTCTCCTCCTCCTCCCGCCCCCAATCCCTCCCAGCATCAGAGTCTTATCCAACGAGTCAACTCTTCACATCAGGTGGCCAAAGTATTGGAGTTTCAGCTTTAGCATCATTCCTTCCAAGAAACCCAGGACTGATCTCCTTTAGAATGGACTGGTTGGATCTCCTTGCAGTCCAAGGGACTCTCAAGAGTCTTCTCCAACACAACAGTTCAAAAGCATCAATTCTTTGGCACTTAGCCTTCTTCACAGTCCAACTTTCACATCCATATATGACCACTGGAAAAACCATAGCCTTCACTAGATGGACCTTTCTTGGCAAAGTAATGTCTCTGCTTTTGAAAATGCTGTCTAGGTTGGTCATAACTTTCCTTCCAAGGAGTAAGCATCTTTTAATTTCATGGCTGCAGTCACCATCTGCAGTGATTTTGGATCCCCAAAAACAAAGTCTGACACTGTTTCCACATCTATTTCCCATGAAGTGATGTGACCAGATGCCATGATCTTAGTTTTCTAAATGGTGAGCTTTAAGCCAACTTTTTTACTCTCCTCTTTCACTTTCATCAAGAGGCTTTTTAGTTCCTCTTCACTTTCTGCCATAAGGGTGGTGTCATCTGCATATCTGAGGTTATTGATATTTCTCCTGGCAATCTTGATTACAGCTTGTGCTTGTTTCAGATCAGTGTTTCTCATGATGTACTCTGTGTATAAGTTAAATAAACAAGGTGACAATATACAGCCTTGTATATTGTGGTCCACTGGAGAAGGGAATGGCAAACCACTTCAGCATTCTTGCCTTGAGAACCTCATGAACAGTATGAAAAGGCAAAATGATAGGATACTGAAAGAGAAACTCCCCAGGTCGGTAGGTACCCAATATGCTACAGGAGATCATTGGAGAAATAACTCCAGAAAGAATGAAGAGACGGACCCAAAGCAAAAACAATACCCAGTTGTGGATGTCACTGGTGATAGAAGCAAGGTCCGATGCTGTAAAGAGCAATATTGCATATGAACCTGGAATGTTAGGTCCATGAATCAAGGCAAATTGGAAGTGGTCAAACAAGAGATGGCATGAGTGAACGTCGACGTTCTAGGAATCAGCGAACTAAAATGGACTGGAATGGGTGAATTTAATTCAGATGACCATTATATCTACTACTGTGGGCAGGAATCCCTTAGAAGAAATGGAGTAGCCATCATGGTCAACAAAGGGGTCTGAAATGCAGTACTTGGATGCAATCTCAAAAACGACAGAATGATCTCTGTTCGTTTCCAAGGAAAACCATTCAATATCACAGTAATACAAGTCTATGCCCCAACCAGTAATGCTGAAGAAACTGAAGTTGAATGGTTCTATGAAGAACTTCAAGACCTTCTAGAACTAACACCCAAAAAGATGTCCTTTTCATTATAGGGGACTGGAATGGAATAGTAGCAAGTCAAGAAGCACCTGGAGTAACAGGCAAATTTGGCCTTGGAGTACAGAATGAAGCAGGGCAAAGGCTACTAGAGTTTTGCCAAGAGAACACACTGGTCATAGCAAACATCCTCTTCCAACAAAACAAGAGAAGACTCTACACATGGACTTCACCAGATGGTCAACACCAAAATCAGATTTATTATATTCTTTGCAACCAAAGATGGAGAAGCTCTACACATTCAATAAAAACAAGACCAGGAGCTGACTGTGGCTCAGATCATGAACTCCTTATTGCCAAATTCAGACTCAAATTGAAGAAAGTAGGGAAAACCACTAGACCATTCAGGTATGACCTAAATCAAATCCCTTATGATTATACAGTGGAAGTGAAAAATAGACTTAAGGGACTAGATCTGATAAATAGAGTGCTTGATGAACTATGGAATGAAGTTTGTGACATTGTACAGGAGACAGGGATCAAGATTATCCCCATGGTAAAGAAATTCAAAAAGCAAAATGGCTGTCTGGGGAGGCCTTACAAATAGCTGTGAAAAGAAGAGAGGTGAAAAGCATAGGAGAAAAGGAAAGATATAAGCATCTGAATGCAGAGTACCAGAGAATAGCAAGAAGAGATAAGAAAGCCTTCTTCAACAATCAATGCAAAGAAATAGAGGAAAAGAACAGAATGGGAAAGACTAGAGATCTCTTCAAGAAAATTAGAGACACCAAGGGAACATTTCATGGAAAGATGGACTTGAGAAAGGACAGAAATGGTCTGGACCTAACAGAAGCAGAAGATATTAAGAAGAGGTGGAAAGAATACACAGAAGAACTGTACAAAAAAGATCTTCACGACCAAATAATCATGATGGGGTGATCACTAATCTAGAGCCAGGCATCCTGGAATGTGAAGTCAAGTGGGCCTTGGAAAGCATCACTATCAACAAAGCTAGTGGAGGTGATGGAATTCCAGCTGAGCTATTTCAAATCCTGAAAACGATGCTGTGAAAGTGTTGCATTCAACATGCCAGCAAATTTGGAAATCTCAGCAGCAGCCACAGGACTGGAAAAGGTCAGTTTTCATTCCAATCCCAAAGAAAGACAATGCCAAAGAATGCTCAAACTACTGCACAATTGCATTCATCTCACACGCTAGTAAAGTAATGCTCAAAATTCTCCAAGCCAGGCTTCAGCAATACGTGAACCATGAACTCCCTGATGTTCAAGCTGGTTTTAGAAAAGGCAGAGGAACCAGAGATCAAATTGCCAACATCTGCTGGATCATGGAGAAAGCAAGAGAGTTCCAGAAAAACATCTATTTCTGCTTTTTTGACTATGCCAAAGCCTTTGTGTGGATCACAATAAACTGTGGAAAATTCTGAAAGAGATGGGAATACCAGACCACTTGACCTGCCTCTTGAGAAATCTGTATGCAGGTCAGTAAGCAGCATTTCGAACTGGTCATGGAACAACAGACTGGCTCCAAATAGGAAAAGGAGTACGACAAGGTTGTATATTGTCACCCTGCTTATTTAACTTATACACAGTGTACATCATGAGAAACACTGGTCTGAAAGAAGCACAAGCTGTAATCAAGATTGCCAGGAGAAATATCAATAACCTCAGATATGCAGATGACACCACCCTTATGGCAGAAAGTGAAGAGGAACTAAAAAGCCTCTTGAGGAAAGTGAAAGAGGAGAGTGAAAAAGTTGGCCTAAAGCTCAACATTCAGAAAACGAAGATCATGGCATCCAGTCCCATCACTTCATGGGAAATGGATGGGGAAACAGTAGAAACAGTGCCAGACTTTATTTTGGGGGGCTCCAAAATCACTGCAGATGGTGACTGCAGCCATGAAATTAAAAGACGCTTACTCCTTGGAAGGAAAGTTATGACCAACCTAGACAGCATATTCAAAAGCAGAGAAATTACTTTGCCGACTAAGGTCCGTCCAGTCAAGGCTATGATTTTTTTCATTAGTCATGTATGGATGTGAGAGTTGGACTGTGAAGAAAGCTGAACACCGAATAATTGATGCTTTTGAACTGTTGTGTTGGAGAAGACTCTTGAGAGTCCCTTGGACTGCAAGGAGATCCAACCAGTCCATTCTGAAGGAAATCAGCCCTGGGATTTCTTTGGAAGGAATGATTCTAAAGCTGAAACTCCAATACTTTGTCCACCTCATGCAAAGAGTTGACTCATTGGGAAAGACTCTGATGCTGGGAAGGATTGGGGGCAGGAGGAGAAGGGGATGACAGAGGAAGAGATAGCTGAATGGCATCACTGACTCGACGGACGTGAGTCTGAGTGAACTCCGGGAGTTGGTGATGGACAGGGACATTGTACGGGAGACAGGGATCAAGACCATCCCCACGGAAAAGAAATGCAAAAAAGCAAAATGGCTGTCTGGGGAGGCCTTACAAATAGCTGTGAAAAGAAGAGAGGCAAAAAGCAAAGGAGAAAAGGAAAGATATAAGCATCTGAATGCAGAGTTCCAAAGACTAGCAAGAAGAGATAAGAAAACCTTCTTCAGCGATCAATGCAAAGAAATAGAGGAAAACAACAAAATGGAAAGTCTAGAGATCTCTTCAAAAAAATTAGAGATACCAAGGGAACACTTCATGCAAAGATAGGCTCGATAAAGGACAGAAATGGTATGGACCTAACAGAAGCAGCAGATATTAAGAAGAGGTGGCAAGAATACACTGAAGAACTGCACAGAAAAGATCTTCACGACCCAGATAATCATGATGGTATGATCACTCACCTAGAGCCAGACATCCTGGAATGTAAAGTTAAGTTGGCCTTAGAAAGCATCACTATGAACAAAGCTAGTGGAGGTGATGGAATTCCTGTTGAGCTATTTCAAATCCTGAAAGATGATGCTGTGAAAGTGCTGCACTCAGTATGCCAGCACATTTGGAAAACTCAGCAGTGGCCACAGGACTGGAAAAGGTCAGTTTTCATGCCAATTCCAAAGAAAGGCAATGCCAAAGAATGCTCAAACTACCGCACAATTGCACTCATCTCACATGCTAGTAAAGTAATGCTCAAAATTCTCCAAGCCAGGCTTCAGCAATATGTGAACTGTGAACTCCTGATGTTCAAGCTGGTTTTAGAAAAGGCAGGGGAACCATAGATCAAATTGGCAACATCCGCTGGATCATGGAAAAAAGCAAGAAAGTTCCAGAAAAACATCTATTTCTGCTTTATTGACTATGCCAAAGCCTTTGACTGTGTGGATCACAATAAACTGTGGAAAATTCTTCAAGAGATGGGAATACCAGACCACCTGACCTGCCTCTTGAGAAATCTGTATGCAGTTCAGGAAGCAACAGTTAGAACTGGACATGGAACAACAGACTGGTTCCAAATAGGAAAAGGAGTACGTCAAGGCTGTATATTGTCACCTTGTTTATTTAACTTCTATGCAGAGTATATCATGAGAAATGCTGGACTGGAAGAAACACAAGCTGTAATCAAGATTGCCAGGAGAAATATCAATAACCTCAGATATGCAGATAGCACCACTCTTATGGCAGAAAGTGAAGGGGAGCTAAAAAGTCTCTTGATGAAAGTGAAAGAGGAGAGTGAAAAAGTCAGCTTAAAGCTCAACATTCAGAAAACAAAGATCATGGCATTTGGTCCCATCACTTCATGGGAAATAGATGGGGAAACTGTGTCAGACTTTCTTTTGGGGGCTCCAAAATCACTGCAGGTGGTGACTGCTGCCATGAAATTAGAAGACGCTTACTCCTTGGAAGAAAAGTTATGACCAACCTAGATAGCATATTCAAAAGCAGAGACATTACACTGCCAACTAAGGTCCGTCTAGTCAAGGCTATGGTTTTTCCTGTGGTCATGTATGGATGTGAGAGTTGGACTGTGAAGAAGGCTGAGCGCCGAAGAATTGATGCTTTTGAACTGTGGTGTTGGAGAAGACTCGAGAGTCCCTTGGACTGCAAGGAGATCCAACCCGTCCATTCTGAAGGAGATCAGCCTTGGAATTTCTTTGAAAGGAATGATGCTAAAGCTGAAACTCCAGTACTTTGGCCACCTCATGTGAAGAGTTGACTCATTGGAAAAGACTCTGATGCTGGGAGGGATTGGGGGCAGGAGGAGAAGGGGACAACCGAGGATGAGATGGCTGGATGGCATCATGGACTCGATGGACGTGAGTCTGAGTGAACTCCGAGAGATGGTGATGGACAGGGAGGCCTGGCGTGCTGCGATTCATGGGGTCACGAAGAGTCGGACATGACTGAGCAACTGAACTGAACTGAACTGAGGGAAGCCTGGTGTGCTGCGATTCATGGGGTCACAAAGAGTTGGACACGATTGAGCAACTGATCTGAACTGAGAAGACAAGAGCTCCACTCTACCCCCTCGGCAGAAGCCAAAGACACCACCTTCTGTACCAAGTGGGTCCCTGAGTGGCTCCAAATGAACACCAGGAGCCTGGTCTCAGGAGGGGAGGCCATCCTGTGGGTAGGGGCATGGCTACGGCACCAGGAGTCTGAGTTCTTTCAGCATCTACAGGGACCAAGGATATCTCCCAGTCTGCAGACGGGTTTGAGCAGGGGGGATGCTGGGATCGGAGCAGGGGGTTTCCAGAGGTGCACTTCCACCCAGGGCCTGACCCCGCTAGGACACTGGAATGGCCTGAGGAAAGGACGCTGAACAATGCCCTGACATGGAAACACAGAGGAAAGAGGAGCTGGCTGCTGTCAGTACCTAAGTTTAGCATCATCCAGTACTTACCTCTCCAGGTCCTCATGTTGTCTAAACCGGAAAGGGAGATTCTTCTAGGCACCACAGTGCCTTCCAGCTTCTTGAGGCTACTGGATCCTCTGCACAGGAACTGCTCCTTGTGCCACCATTCAGAGAGATGGCTCGGCTTAGGGGGCGAGGAGGGGGTATGTTAGACATCAGGTCTAGTTCTTTTACCCCATAGGGCAAGGAAGCTTGGTTTTGATCTACCTGGATGGCAGAATTTAAGGAAGTTTCCCCCAGTGGTAAAGAAAAGTGGTCCCTGGATGGGCCATTGACATCTTTCATCCAGATCAGTGTGGCCTGGGGCCTCATGGAGGGGGCCTCCTGAGACCCGTTCCTGGGGTGTGAAGGGCAGGCCAGGCTCCCAGAGGGTGGCAGCTGTGGGCAGTCCACAAAGACGTCATCAAAGGAAGCCTGCTCCAGTGAGCGTTCTGAGTTTGACCAACTATCACGTCTGGTGGGGAGACTGAGGGAAGAAAAGCACAGACATTTGACTGAAAGGTCAGCAGTCCCCACAGCAGCTGTTGGTACTGCTACACCTTTGGCATAAGTTTGAAGGAGAAAGCCACCCACCCACTGCAAAGCCATGCTGTGGGGGAAAAGAGGCCATGCTGCCATCACTCCCCCTACTCTAATGTCACTGTTTGTTTTTTTTTTTTTTTTAACTTTTATAGAGACATTCCCTCCACACCCCTCAGTGACAGCAACCCCTTGATGCAGGGGAAAAAAAAAAGGTTTGTTGATTTTTTTCATCATCTAAGTGGAAGATATAAATGAAAATGCAAGGTTAGAAATGAAAGCCACAACACCAAAATGCCTGAGTCATTCTGTTTGGTGTACCACATGCTTCGACCTTGATAGTGGTTGATAGGGATCTGGCCCCGCCCTGGCAGCAGCAGGAAGCGAGGGGAGCAGAGATACAGCCACTAGAAGATGCTACAGCTAAATGGCCTGATTCACAGCAAGGGCATGACAGTCATACAGGCTGCAAGAGGAAGCAATGTGGGTTCTGCCAATGGAGGGGCGTGTGCTAGGAGGCCGGGCGCAGAGGCGTACCTGGCGTGGTGTAGTCTTCCCGTCTCGCAGTTGGATAAAATCAGATAATCAGGAAGGAAGAGCAACTCTGACTCACTTCTGGTTTCCTCAGTGGCTACAGTACTAGTGCTCGGGTCATCTCTTGGCAGGGAGCAGACAGCAGGGTTGGTGAGAAGGGAGCTGGAGGGGAGGGCTGTGCAGAGGAGGGGGCGCGACAGCCAGTCTCCGTGGAATCTGCAGGACAAATCGTTTCCCAGCAGAATGTTTAAGAATGGCTAGAACACAGTTTCTCAGATGGCATCTAAGAGGCCAAACAGAAGATGAAAATCACAGCTGGTGTTTGTACTGATGGAGAAGACCATTTCCCCAAGCTATAAACAACGTCTGAGGAAGAAGGCCAATGTTCCAAGAGTGAAGTGTTGAATCAATTAAGGGCAAAATAAAGCAATCATTCTTGGCCTAAAAATCTGCAGATAGTCTACACACAGCTTTTTCATGGCTCTTAGCCACAACTCTGCATTCATCACTGTTTATTCATTCAACAAATATATACACATATATGCATAACAAATATATATACATATACTTACATATGCATTTGGGCACATGTGCAGGCATGCAGATATAGCCATATTATGTCTACTTATGTCTATATAGATACCTTCTCTTGCACTTACTATGTACACGGGACTGTTGTAACTTTGCCAGCCAAGACAAAGACTCTGCCCCCATTGGCATTTACAGCCCACCAGAGGAGAGAGACAAGTAAAACATAAAGAGCAGTGTGAATGATTGACCGCTAGCGATGTCTAAGAAATAAAGTGTGATGGCTGGTAAAGCCCACATTCAGAAACTCCCAATGAAAAGCCTGCTTTGATTTCCCTTTTGAACCAAGTTGGCAGGAATTTAGGATTCCTGAGTCAGAGTGGCCCAGAACTGCCTGGATTCAAGTGCAGACTCTAGTATATAGCAGTCATGACCTTGGCCAAGTTACCTGCTTGGTCCAAGTTTTCTTCTCTATAAAGTGGTTATGCTCAGAGTACCTCTGCAACACAGTTGGTCTGGGGATGAGAAGAGCTAATACTCAAAAGCATTTAATGGAGTTACTGGCCAGGGTACACATGATGTGCTGCCCACCTATGGTTACCAGAGACAGAACCAAACACTGTATGTGGGAAGCCACAATACAGCCAGCCCCTTCAGGCTTGGTTCTCAGATGAAGAGGAATCAACCCCTACAGTTCAGTTCAGTTCAGTTCAGTTCAGTCGCTCAGTCATGTCTGACTCTTTGCAATCCCATGAATTGCAGCACACCAGGCCTCCTTGTCCATCACCAACTCCCGGAGTTCACTCAGACTCGTGTTCATCGAGTCAGTGATGCCATTCAGCTATCTCTTCCTCTGTCATCCACTTCTCCTCCTGCCCCCAATCCCTCCCAGCATCAGAGTCTTTTCCAACGAGTCAACTCTTCACATGAGGTGGCCAAAGTACTGGAGTTTCAGCTTCAGCATCATTCCTTCCAAAGAAATACCAGGGCTGATCTCCTTCAGAATGGACTGGTTGGATCTCCTTGCAGTCCAAGGGACTCTCAAGAGTCTCTCCAACACAACAGTTCAAAAGCATCAATTCTTCGGTGTTCAGCTTTCTTCACAGTCCAACTCTCACATCCATACATGACTAATGAAAAAACCATAGCCTTGACTAGACGGACCTTAATCGGCAAAGTAATGTCTCTGCTTTTGAATATGCTGTCTAGGTTGGTCATAACTTTCCTTCCAAGGAGTAAGCGTCTTTTAATTTCATGGCTGCAATCACCATCTGCATCATCTGTATCTCTGATTTTGGAGCCCCTCAAAAATAAAGTCTGACACTGTCTCCACTTTTTCCCCATCTATTCCTCCTCCAAACGAAGGTGGGGGGAGGCTACAGGGAACATGTAGAGGTCATGGGGGACTTGCTTACCCTTCAACTTCAGGCCAGAGCTTTCTGTTTTGTGCCTGGTGCCTTACTCATTTCTGCTCCCCTTGGCATATTGGGAAACATGTTATGTATCTATGTTTTAGCATCACTGCCAAATGAGGAAACACAAGTCACATACGACATGAAACACAAATATGCATTTAATTGCACTGAAGGTAGGGACTAGGTGTGAAGAAAGCAGCAAGGCTCTGCTGGGTTGCACAGTGTCTTGACAAATTCAGTGCGACTTTGCAAAGAAACTCTGTTGCAGCAAGGGCAACAGACTGCCATTATTTCATTTCCTCTTACTCGAGTGCTCTCAAAGTTCAACGGTGTAACTGAGTAGCTTCACCTAGTAAGCTTGCCTGCGTCGTGAAAAGAAAAGGACTTCGTTGGCAGGAAGCACACACAGCCTCACGTCTGTCTAGAGAGGGATGCAACTCTGACTCTTCCGCGCCACCTAGTGTTAGAATGTGGTTATTTCCATGGAAGACGATAAAGCACCCAGTTAAGGAGGGAAAGGGTGAAGCGACTGTAGGCCATGGGATTTAAGGGTAAGGTTGGCCTGCTAGGCTAAGAGGCTAAAAGAAACCGAGATTCGAAGTCCGTAGTTTGAGGATCAAGGCATGGTGCCAGGGGCTCAACAGCAACATCCACGAAGGGGAGTTAATTGTAAACTTAAGTGCATTATAGCCAGTATATTACATAGAAACGGCAGTGTGTGTGTGTGTGTGTGTGTGTGTGTGTGTGTGTGATGTGTGTAAAAGAGAGAGCAAGAGTGGCAGACAAAGAGCCACATGGGTCATTTGCTCCCAGTGCCCCAAAATGGTTCAGAGCAAACTTAACTCATTTTCGCTGCAGAGACCTTGAGCCACTTGAACATAAGCGGAAACCTTCCCTGCGTATGACAGGCAGCCAACTTCTGTCTTTCTAAAATTCAGCACAGAAAACCTGGAGTTCCTGGAATTCTTTAAAGACAGCAATATTTTATATTTCTAGAAAAACCAGCAGCAGCAGTGTGGGGAAAATCAGAGCTGTATAGAACGTCCCTATCCACATTGTGCTTTCAATGCCTGCATGTCCTGATGATGGCAAAGCCACCGGGCAGCTTTGAAGGGACCAAAGTAGCTCGTCATGCTCTGCAGGCAGTGCCCAGGCTTGGCCACCCAGCTCCCCCACCCCCTGGCGCACTTAGGGCCAACACCTTTGCCTCAGCCCCCCACTCCCGACCCCCCACCCGGAGTTGGCTCTTACCTGTGCTGTCCTCCAGGTGGCTGAGGTTGCAGACCTGACTGATGCTGTGCACCCACACCTGCATCTCTTCCTCCGTCTTGGCCACCAGATAGAACGTGCGAGACGTGGTCTTGACAATGAACACGAAGTGGTTCTGGAATTCCTTGCGAACGAAGCCTGGGCCCGTATGCTTCCAGACGGGCGCACTCGCTGAGGTCAATGGCGCGGATGGGCTTGCTGGCACGCTGGCTGCGGTAGTACTCCAGCACATCGCGGTCGCCACTCAGCCGGCCCCGCCGCAGCACGAACCAGCGCCGGCGCCAGGCCTGCCGGAGAAGCAAGCAGACGTCGGCCTCCATGACAGGGAAGCCCTAGAGCCCACTCAGCCTCTTCCACTTTTCCGGTCGGCCATCACGACGTGGGGCGGGGGGTAGCCATGGGAGTCACGCTCCCAGGTCGAGTAGAAAATTGCACTCATCACAAAGGCATGCAACACAAATTTACAGGCACCCATGCTTAAAAAAAAAATTAGGGATTTCCCTGGTGGTCCAGTGGATAAGACTCTGAGTTCCCAATGTAGGGGACCCAAGTTTGATTCCTACTCTGGGAACTAGATCCCACAAGCCACAACTAAGTGTTCTCACCCCACAACTAAGACTCAGCACAGCCAAATTAAAAAAAAAAAGAAGAAAACTTTAATAGTGAAGGGCAGGAAGGAAGCTTTTTACCCCTATATACCTCAATCCAGTGCGACCTAACCTAGTTGTTGAACTTATAGAGGATTGCTCAACAAGAAAGGGAAAATCATACTTATTGGTGAGGAGAGCAGGTTATCATTATTTTAAGTTAACGACTGTCTAAATTGTAGCAATGGATGTGAACTCGAGGGAGGGTGGAAGGATCAGAAAATGTGAAGTAAAAGAAAATCAGTACTGTGAAGTAGAGAGATGGGTATTGCCAGCAATTCTTTACAGATGTTTTATCATAAAGCAGGAGACACTTCTGCAACCACTTCCTAGGTCAGTATTCCTCCATCAAGGAACTGAGATGCCATCGGGGACATCTGAAGATAGCCCTGTGCTGCCAGTCAAGAAGGTTGTGGGCATGGAGGGTGCACACTGTCTGGCCTAAAGTGATCCTCTGTGCCCTTTTGAGAAACACCATAATAGGATAGGAAGGAACTTCCCTTAGTGCTGTAGGAATCTGGGAAACAGCCAAATCTTGAGGTCAGATGATTAGGCAAAGTTGAGTCCAGGCTCAAAAAGAAAAGAAACCAGAGCTGAAATAGGGCAGGCTGCTCTGTGGGCCGCTGCACTGTCATTTGGGGCTGACACGTTGAGAAGGCCACCAGCTTTGGCTTTGACTAGGGTGGCAGGGTGGGGGAGAGAAGCCCCATGTGGGGTGTTCTCAGCTCCCTCCCTGCCCAGGGGCTGTGAGATGTGAGGCAACAGAGAATTTGATGAGGCGCTGAATGGTGGATATGACCTGCAATCAGGGCTCAGAATGGAAAGCCCCTTTGATGCTGGGCAAGAGGCAGAATCAGAAGGGAGGGGGGCGGGGGTGAGCGGTCACCCCATGTGAGATTGGGACAGGGAAAAGGAAACAGAACCTGGCAGGTAAGGCATGGCTAGGTAGGGTCTGCCTTTAGGGATTGTGTAAAGTGCTCAGGAGGAAAAGGGGATGACAGAGGATGAGATGGCTGGATCCATCACCGACTCGATGGATGTGAGTTTGAGTGAGCTCCGGGAGTTGGTGATGGACAGGGAGGCCTGGCATGCCGTGATTCATGGGGTTGCAAAGAGTTGGACACGACTGAGTGACTGAACTGAACTTGACTGAACTGAAAGTGCTCAGGAGACATCTGGCCCCTTGGAAGAGGGACGAAGCAGTGTAATTAAGTGCTTGTTTTTAGCATTTGTGTAGGCTTATGGGAGTGATGGAAGAAGAAGCATTAATGATTAGAGAACTTTCTGTTACAAAAACCTGGGACTGGATAGCACGGAGCCCCTGACCATGAGAGGAAGCTCCAGCGTCAGTCAGGATGAGAGAATGCCCTGGGGCACCAGGGGTACCCCAAACTTTCCAAAGGCCACTTTGGTAGGGAAATGTGAAGAGGAACTTTGTCATACTTCCCAAAAAATGTTTATAAAAGAGGAAGTCAAAGTGGAGGCTCAAACAAGTTTCAAGTTAATTGCTCTTTGTTTTGTAGAAACCCATTTCTTAGCCTTGAATAACAGTGTTGGTGGGCTGGGGCTGGGGAACACGATTAGGGCTCACCAAGTAGCTGGGGTGCTGAGAGAGGGGGAAGAGATGAAACGGGAAGATTTCAATTCCATGAAGGAGCACTTTGCTAGGAGAAGGATACAGACATTCGTTCAGCAATTATCTGTTGACATCCTAACAGGCTGGCCAGTGGGCAGACACGGGGGAATGGAGGTGAACCAGCCATTGAACAGGCCCTGCCACTCAGTCTCGTGGGCAACAGAGAAAATGGGCACATGGATAAACAGACAATTGCTGTCAGCAAGATCAGCGCTATGATAAGGGAGAGCTAAGATGCTATGGGAATACCCAAGAGATCTCCTTCAGGAAGGTGTGGTGGCCAAGCTGAAAGTAAAGAAGGGCCAAGGATGCAGCCACATCCAGCGCAGTCTGTGTGCGAAACTTACCAGCACACACTCCCTCGAGTTGTTAAACCTCTGCCTAAGACTTTTGATAATACAAAAGCTCAAATGACGCTTTCTTGGAGCATTTTACTAAGTAGGTGGGACCAGGTTTCTAGAAGTGAAAGACGCGTGACAAAGACCTTTAAAAAGCAGTCAGCCAGCATTGAAGTGAAGCTCTTCACAGGGACACTGTTCTGCAAGGAACTTATCGAAAGAACTCAGGGGTCAAGGTGAAGACACTCCCACTGGACAAAGATGGAGCAATTCGAGCTTTAATAAATTGTAATAATCACAGTGGTTTGAAATCCATCAAATATATTTAAACCTGAGAGTTCATCATGATATTAAAAAGAAAAAGAATGTGTCATCCTCAGAGCAGGTGAGGGAACCACTTCATGATCTTTTTCACAAATGTATGCTGACTAATAAAGGAAAACCAACGATACAATTAGAATCTCACCATTTTGCTTGCCGCAGTGCATTCACAAGCAGCTGTGTTCGCCCTCAACAGTTGCTAACTTATGAAGAGGAATAAGCAAATGTGAAAGTTCCACCCACGAAGCTAGACTGTGGGAAATTCTGTGGTCAAAGGCCCAGGTTCTTCAACAGATAAATGACAAGAAAAAGAAGGGCCGAGAGGGTCTATGGAGTAAATGAATCTTAAAAGATAAATCAAAAATTTTCTGTGGGCTTATTTTTTATTGAAGTGTAGTTTATTTCTGGTTTTCTGTTAATTACAGGTGTATACCACACAGATTCAGTTACACATCTATATATATATATATAAAATTTTTCAGATTTGTTTACATTATAGATTATTATTAATATAAGATATTGAATATAGTTCCCTATGCTATACAGTAGATCTTTGTTTCTTTTATGTATAGTAGTCCAGATCTGCTAATCTCAAACTCCTAATTTATCCCTTTCCTGCCCTATCCCCTTTGGTAACTATAAGTTTGTTTTTTATGTCTCTGAGTCTGTTTCTGTTTTGTAAATAAGGTCATTTGTATCAATTGTTTAGATTCCACATATACGTGAGGTCATACTATATTTGTCTGTCTTTTTCTGACTTCCTTCACTTACTGTGATAATCACTAGGTCCATTCATGTTGCCGCAGCTTGCATTGTGGCGCTCTTTTTATGCCTCAGTAGTATTCCTTTGCATTATTGTGTCTAGGGGATGCCCTTTAGAGTAATAAGAAAATTAAAGAATGCAAAGAAGAGATGTGTCTACACGTCAGGATAGTAGTCACATATGGGGAACAGGAGAAGGTTGTGGTTCAGATGGGGTACATGATGAGGCTCAAGCAGTGGGTGGCAAAGTTATTTTTAAGCGGTTGGTGGTTACAAGGGGAGGGTGCAGTCATCTAAGAAAAATTCATAAAGCTATACATTTGCCCTATGTGGTTTGCTATATTTGTGTTTTCTTTGACAATAAAAAGGATTTTAAAACAATTCCTCTGGACAGGGCATGTTCATGGATGTGTTCACTGTGTGCCAGGCATGGGAGCAGCTGCTAGCTCTTCCCGTGGGGAGAAGTTCACATTCACAAGGGCAGGATTGCAAACTCCACAGCAAAACTTTGTCACCTGGAAAGTAACTTGTAAAATGACATGGGATTGTTGGCCCCCAGGGCACCAGGCATCACATCTCCTCACTGTACCCCATTGGGCCCTGAGGGCTCCTCTAGCTCTGGCCATGAAGGATCTATTTCCCATCAGCCTTTCCTGCCACAGCCTCTAAGGTGACTCATTACCACTCTACCAGCTTTATCTCCACAACAAAAGCCTGCAACATCCTGTAACATTGTGGAAAAGTGTTTGTGCTCATTTCTCAGATGTGAAGGAGGTGAAACTAAACTCCTCTAGAAAGCTGTGATGGAGATCACAGACCTGTTGATTTGCCTGGAACTGGTTGGGGAATAACTGGATCTAATTCCTCTGATAATGAAAGCTATGTACTGTCTTCAACCATCTTCAATACAACTTGTTGATTCTGTTTACAAACACCTCCTGGTTGGTTTCCTGATAGAAAGGGACCCCCAGGTTAAACAAAGGTGCAAGTGATTGCAAGGCTGAGGCAGGCACTGTGCAGTGGCAGCCTTGGTTATCCAGGGAAGAAGGACTGAGACTTGAATCTGAATTTCCCTGTTATGGACTGAAGTGTCCCCTGCCTCAAAATTCCAGTGTTGAAGTCCTAGTGCTAAGCACCTCAGAAGGTAACCTTATTTGGAGACAGGGTCTTTACAGAGGTAATCCAGTTAAAATAAGGTCTTTGGTGTATCCCTAATGTAATATGACAGGCACATTTATAAGAGGGGACACTTGGAGACGCAGACATGCATGGAGGAAAGATGATGTGAAGACTCAGGGCACTGACAGCCTCTCCAATCCCAGGAGAAAGGCCGGAAACACATCCTCCCTCATGGCCATCAGGAGGAACCAATTCTCCCCATGCCTGGATCGTGGATTTCTGGCCTCCATGACTGGGAGATGATACGTGTCTGTGGCTTAAAACTACCCAGTTTGTGGTACTCTTACAGCAGCCCCAGGAACCTAAGACATTCCCCTGCTTTTATTCTACATCTGAACCACGTGGGAGAACTTCCACTTCCAGCCACATTGGTGTACTTAGCCCTGAACTTGCCCCCCACCCACAAAACCAACTAGAAAACTAGACCTAATATATGAATCCAATGACTTCTGACATTGAGCAACAGTCAGCTGTGGTGTGTAGGAGAAGAGAACAATGTGACTGAGTCTCAAGACTCTAGCATACTAGCTCACAGCCTGTAAGCCTGTTTCTAACTGATGGTATAGGGAAGGGGCTCCCAACAGACCACGGCAATCTGGCCAAGTTGAGAAAGACAGTTCAGCATTCTGGAGGGTTGAGGTAGCTGGGAATCAATAGGGAAAGGCACCAAAGACAAGGGTATTGGGTAAAAGAGCTCCTGAAGTCCATATGGGAATTCCTTTATGGGACTGTGGCTGAATACTAACACCCCATGTTAAGCTCAGTCATTCAGTTGTGTCTGACTCTTTGTGGCCCCATGGACTGCAGCACGCCAGGCCTCCCTGTCCTTCATCTCCCAGAGCTTGCTCAAACTCATGTCCATCGAGTCGGTGATGCCATCCAACTATCTCATCCTTTGTCATCCCCTACTCCTCCCACCTTCAATCTTTCCCAGCATCAGGGTCTTTTCTGAGTCAGCTCTTCGCATCAGGTGGCCAAAGTATTGGAGTTTCAGCTTCAGCATCAGTCCTTCCAATGAATATTCAGGACTGATTTCCTTTAGGATATACTGGTTTGATCTCCTTACAGTCCAAGGGACTCTCAAGAGTCTTCTCCAACACCACAGCTCAAAAGCATCAATTCTTCAGTGCTCAGCTTTCTTAATGGTCCACCTCTCACATCCATATGTGACTACTGGAAAAACCATAGCTTTGACCAGACGGACCTTAGTCGGCAAAGTAATGTCTCTGCTTTTTAATATGCTGTCTAGGTTGGTCATAGCTTTTCTTCCAAGGAGCATGGGTCTTTTAATTTCATGGCTGTAGTCACCATCTGCAGTGATTTTGGAGCATAAAAAAATAAAGTCTCTCATTGTTTCCATTGTTTCCCCATCTATTTGTCATGAAATGATGGGACCTGATGCCATGATCTTTGTTTTTGAGTGTTGAGTTTTAAGCCAGCTTTTTCACTCTCCTCTTTCACTTCCATCAAGAGGCTCTTTAGTTCCTCTTCACTTCTGCCATAAGGGTAGTGTCATCTGTGTTTCTGAGGTTATTGATATTTCTCCTGACAATCTTGATTCCAGCTTGTGCTTCATCCAGCCCTGTCATTTCTCATGATGTACTCTGCATTAAGTTAAATAAACAGAGTGACAGTATCAACCTCCTTTCCCAATTTGGAACCAGTCCATTGTTCCATGTCTGGTTCTAACTGTTGCTTCTTAACCTGCATATAGCTTTCTCAGGAGGCAGGTAAGGTAGTCTGGTATTCCCATCTCCTGGGGAATTTTCCAGTTTGTTGTGATCCACACAGTCAAAGGCTTTGGCGTAGTCAATAAAGCAGAAGTAGATGATTTTCTGGAATTCTCTTACTTCTTCAATGATCCCATGGCTGTTGGCAATTTATTCTCTGGTTCCTCTGCCTTTTCTAAATTCAGCTTGAATATCTGGGAAGTTCTCAGTTCATGTCCTGTTGAAACCTGGCTTGGAGAACTTTGAGCATTACTTTGCTAGCGTGTGAGATGAGTGCAACTTGTACATTCTTTGGCATTGCCTTTCTTTGGGATTGGAATGAAAACTGAGCTTTTCCAATCCTGTGGCCACTGCTGAGTTTTCTAAATTTGCTGGCATACTGAGTGCAGCACTTTCACAGCATTATCTTTTAGGATTTGAAACAACTCCTCTGGAATTCCATCACCTCCATTAGCTTTGTTCATAGTGATGCTTCCTATGGCCCAGATGACTTCTCACTCCAGGATGTCTTGCTCTAGGTGAGTCTGAGTGATCACACCATCATGATTATCTGGGTCATGAAGATTTTTTTGTACAGTTCTTCTGTGTATTTTTGCCACCTCTTCTTAATATCTTCTGCTTCTGTTAGGTCCATACTGTTCCTGTCCTTTACTGTGCCAATCTTTGCATGAAATGTTCCCTTGGTATCTCTAATTTTCTTGAAGAGATCTCTAGATTTTCCAGTTCTATTGTTTTCCTCTATTTCTTTGCATTGATCACTGAGGAAGGCTTTTTTTATCTCTCCTTGCTATTTTTTGGAACTCTGCATTCAGATGGGTATATTTTTCCTTTTCTCCTTTGCCTTTAGCTTCTCTTCTTTTCTCAGCTATTTGTAAGGACTCCTCAGACAACCATTTTGCCTTTTGCATTTCTTTTTCTTGAGATGGTCTTGATCACTGTCTCCTGTATATCATGAACTTCCATCCATAGTTCTTCAAACACTCTGTCTATCAAATCTAATCTCTTGAATCTCATTGTCACTTCCACTGAAGGGATTTCATTTAGGTCATACCTGAATTGTCCAGTGATTTCCCCTACTTTCTTCAATTTAAGCCTGAATTTTGCTATAAGGACTTGATGATCTGAGTCACAGTCAGCTCCCATTCTTGTTTTTACTGACTCTATAGAGCTTCATCTTAGGCTGCAAACAATATAATCAGTCTGATTTCTGTATTGACCATCTGGTCATGTTCGTGTGTAGAGTCTTCTCTTGTGTTGTTGAAAGAGAGTGTTTGCTATGACTAGTGGATTCTCTTGGCAAAACTCTGTTAGCTTTTGCTCTGGTTCATTTTATACTCCAAAGACAAATTTGCCTGTTACTCCAGGTATCTCTTGAATTCCTATTTTTGCATTCAAATCCCCAGTGATGAAAAGGATATCTTTTTTGGTGTTAGTTCTAGAAGGTCTTATAGGTCTTCATAGAACCATTCAATTTCAGCTTTTTCAGTATTAGTGGTTGGGGCATAGACTAGGATTACTGAGATATTGAAAGATTTGCCTTGGAAATGAGGAGAGATCATTCTGTCATTTTTGAGATTGCATCCAAGTACTACATTTCAGACTCTTTTGTTGACTATGAGGGCTACTCCATTTCTTCTAAGGGATTCCTGCCTGCAGTAGTAGATATAATGGTCATCTGAGTTAAATTCACCCATCCCAGTCCATTTTAGTTCACTGATTCCTAAAATGTCGATGTTCACTCTTGCCATCTCCTGTTTGACCACTTCCAATTTACCTTGATTCATGGGCCTAACATTCCAGGTTGCTATGCAATATTGTTCTTTACAGCATCAGACTTTAGTTCCATCACCAGTAACATCCACAACTGGGCATTGTTTTCACTTTGGCCCCATCTCTTCATTCTTTCTGGAGTTATTTCTCCACTGATCTCCAGTTGCATATTGGGCACCTACCAACCTGGGGATTTCATCTTTCAGTATCCTATCTTTTGCCTTTTCATACTCTTCATGGGGTTCTCAAGGCAGGAATACTGAAGTGGTTTGCCTTTCCTTCTCCAGTGGACCACACTTTGTCAGAACTCTCTTGTATTGCCCTACATGTCATGGCTCATAGTTTCATTGAGTTAAGACAAGGTTGTGGTCCCTGTGACCAGTTTGGTTAGTTTTCTGTGATTATGGTTTTCATTCTATCTGCCCTCTGATGGATAAGGATAAGAGGCTTATGGAAGCTTCCTGATGGTAGAGACTAACTGTGGGGGAAACTGGGTCTTGTTCTCATGGGTGGAGCC
The DNA here is from genome assembly GCA_917880005.1 of Nanger dama. NCBI lineage: Eukaryota > Metazoa > Chordata > Mammalia > Artiodactyla > Bovidae > Nanger > Nanger dama. The sequence continues at coordinate 413,980 of CAKJTW010000144.1, forward strand.
ATGCTCAGTAAATCTTTAATCCAATTTTCTATTGATAGGCGGGGCTATGTTCCCTCCCTGTTGTTTGGCCTGAGGTCAAACTACGATGGGGTAATGAAGGTAATTTTGACCTCCTTAAAAGGACTTGTGTATGCATTGTTGTATTCAGTGCCGCTGACCCTGCAGCAGGCCACTGTCCACCCATGCCTCCACCAGAGGCTCCTGGACACTCACAGGCAAGTCTAGTTCAGTGTTTTGTGAGGACACTGCTCCTTTCTCCTGGCTCCTGGTGAACACAAGGTTTTACTTGTGCCCTCCAAGGGTTTCCCAGTCCTGTGGAAGTTCTGTGATCAAATCCCACTGGCTTCCAAAGTCAAATTCCCTGCAGGTTCTCAGTCCCTTTGCTGGATACCCAGGTTGGGAAATCTGTTGTAGATCCTAGAACTTTCTTAACAGTGCCAGAATTTCTTTGGTATAATTATTCAATCCATGAGGTGAATCCAAAAACAGTTACTGGACACCCAGAAACTGATCAACTACCAGAGCTCACACAGGGCTGGGACAGGTTCAGACCAGCTAGGATGGAGAAACCTGAAACATTCAGGAGAGACTTAGAGTCAGGCCTCAGTATAGGTTCATCTCCAACCTGCCCCGAGAAAGTTTAAGAAGAAGACTTGGAGTGACAAAACCAATGTTTTTGTTACTGAATTGACTGCCAAACAAAACTCAACACTTTTAAAGGAAGACAAGAAAACCCAGACACTCAACAATATAATATTTATGATGTAAAGCCTCCTCCAAATTACCAGAGCTGCAAAAAACTGGAAACTGTGTCTCATATTAGGTGAAAATCAGTCAATAGAGAACTAAAAATGACAGGGATGATGGAATAAGCAGACAATATTTTTAAAACAGCTCTTATAGTGTTTGACATTTAAAGGAAAATATGTACATATGAGAAGAAAGATAGAAGATACAGACAAGAACAAAATGGAACTTGTAAAGGTACAAATACAATATCTGAAGTGAAAAATGTATTGGATGTGCAGAACAATATCTTAGACCTAAGAAAAGTGCTCAGTGAACTGGTAGCACAATTTTAGCACTTTCCTGGAAAGAAGTGAATAGACTCCCAAGTTCAGTTCAGTTCAGTCACTCAGTCATGTCCAACTCTTTGCAACCCCATGAATTGCAGCATGCCAGGCCTCCCTGTCCATCACCAAATCCCGGAGTTCACTCAGATTGAGTCAGTGATGCCATCCAGCCATCTTATCCACTGTCGTCCCCTTCTCTTCCTGCCCCTAATCCTCCCAGCATCAGAGTCTTTTCCAGTGAGTCAACTCTTCACATGAGGTGGCCAAAGTACTGGAATTTCAGCTTTAGCATCATTCCTTCCAAAGAACAGCCAGGGCTGATGTCCTTTAGAACGGACTGGTTGCATCTCCTTGCAGTCCAAAGGATTCTCAAAAGTCTTCTCCAACACCACAGTTCAAAAACATCAATTCTTTGGCACTCACCTTTCTTCACAGTCCAACTCTCACATCCATACACGACCACAGGAAAAACCATAGCCTTGACTAGACAGACCTTAGTCGGCAGAGTAATGTCTCTGCTTTTGAATATACTATCTAGGTTGGTCATAACTTTTCTTCCAAGGAGTAAGCGTCTTCTAAGTTCATGGCTGCAGTCACCATCTGCAGAGATTTTGGAGCCCCCAAAAATAAAGTCTGACACTGTTTCCCCATCTATTTCCCATGAAGTGATGGGACCGGATGCCATGATCTTCGTTTTCTGAATGTTGAGCTTTAAGCCAACTTTTTCACTCTCCTCTTTCACTTTCATCAAGAGGCTTTTTAGCTCCTCTTCACTTTCTGCCATAAGGGTGGTGTCATCTGCATATCTGAGGTTATTGATATTTATCCCAGCAGTCTTGATTCCAGCTTGTGTTTCTTCCAGTCCAGCATTTCTCATGATGTACTCTGCATAGAAGTTAAATAAGCAGGGTGACAATATACAGCCTTGATGTACTCCTTTTCCTATTTGGAACCAGTCTGTTGTTCCATGTCCAGGATCTGCTAAAAACACACATTCCTGGATCTCACATCCTGGGTGGTTAGGAGTCCAAGGCCATCTCATGAAACACCTCAAAGTCACCTGCTTCTAGCTCACAGAACATGTATTACCAACCAAACAGAATAAATCAATCTCTGAACCTCAGTCTCAAGACGCACTGTTTCAACACTGAATGTCTATCCTTATATCAGTTGTGAACCCTTTAGAGAACATGATGAAATTCATGCACTTTCTCTCATCAGAAACATGCATGTGTGCATATATGCACATGCACACACACACAGAGACACATATGCATGCACTGTTCTGGATGGCCTTCCTTCATTTAATTGCCATGCTTTCCCTCACTGGCCTCACCTAGTAGCATTGCTCAGAATGACCCTTGCTTCACCCTTCACATCCAAACTGCGTGCATGGCCTGCTGACTGTACTTTCACCTCTCCATGTTACCCTGCTACAGCTGTCCTGGTCCTAGGCCCCCAGAAATCCATTCTCGACATAGAACTCAATGGTCTTTAAAAATATCAATCCACTCATGTGGCTCCCTTGATTTGCCCTTTCCAAAGGCCCTCTAAGCCTTATAATAATATCCACCCCCTTGAACCTGGCCTGGAGCCTCCCCTGGACCTAGCCCTACCCTCCTCTTCTTCTTCAGCTCCACCACTCTCTGATTCTTTTACACGGTTCTTTCTGCTGTTTCTGAACAGGTTAAATCTCATTCCCACCTTGCAGCCTTTGCCCTCCCTCGTCCTTCTTCTCAATATAGTCTTTCACCAGATTATCTGCATGCCTGTCATTCAGATCTCAGTTTCCCGTTGCTGAAACCAAAACTTAATTGTCATCATCTCAAAGCAACCTTCTCTGATCATTCAAGTCCAAGTGGTTGCACATCACCTTACACCTTAGTTCCAAACACACTACTTTCAATACCTACTGTTTCTCTTTCCTATCTGTTTGAGGATGGGTGTCTGGCCCCCACGTTAATATCTGGTCCCCTACAGAGGCCTTGTTGTCTTGATTACTGCATTAACCTCTGCTACGTGTCACAGAAGAGTTGCTCATACTTGTTGAGTTAATGAATTTCATACATGATTTCAGAGTGCCCTGGTCCTAGGTTTAAAACACTAGTCTTGAGAAACATGACTAGCTTTGTGGTTTCATAACAAACCTCATCGCCAGGATTCATTCATTACATATTTATGTGCAAGGAACTGGAGTTGTGATGGGGAATCAGACAGACAAGGTCCTAGCAGTCAGGCAAGGTGCAGTTAGAGCCTTTTAACTCAATACAGCAAAATGCAACACACAGATATGGCAGTGTTGTTTAAGAGTAAATTGGGGTGTCAGCTACACATGCCTAACATGAGTTTCTCAGCTAATAAAAGAAGCTCTCTAGGCTATTACCATAGACAAAAGTTCGAAGTATGAGCACTTTATTCCTGCACTCGATTCTATTTTCACAATGAAATAAATCTGGCTGAGTTAGAGCAAGCTTCACTTCTGAAACTCCAGAATTCACTCCAGTAAAATTGAAGTGGCCTGTCTGGATTGTATCCATTGTTGAAAGACACTGAAATGAACGGAGAAACATCCTGCGAGTCTCTGAGGCTGTAAAGAGACACCTTTGATTTAAACTGCTTTTCTGGCCAAAGTGATTACTGTCCCTTTGTTTCAGCGGAATTGGCCCCCTGCCCCCTCTGCAGCAGTGAAATCCCAAAGCTATGAAATCATTTCCTCTGCATGTGCACAGGACCGGTCAGCAAGCTGCCTGCATCGCCTGGCTTTCCAACCCAGGCTGAAGGAATGAAACCTCCATCGAGCTGCACTTCGAGCTGTGGGTTTGTATCCTTCACTATCCCTGTCATCTGAGCCAGAGCAGTTTTCAACTCCAGCTGCTCAAGGAACTGCTTGGGCTTCCTTCCCCTTGGACCCGTGGATGGGCTCCATGCTGCCTGCCCTGACCCTAAGTGTCCAGAGCTCCGGGATCTGGGGCTCAGACTCCAAAATCTGAGTCTGTTCTGATTACTTACACGTGTTGGGCTTCTGAGCTGCTCTCACATGGGCCTTATCTGTCATGCTGCAGGAGGTATCTCGATTAGAGGGGGACACACAGAAAGATGCTGCCAAGGATCTGTGGGTGGCAAGGCCCTGCTCTAGTGGGCAAAGAGTTCAACATTTCTCACTACTACATGTAAAGAGAGGTACACAGTTGGAAGCGGAACTCATTTGAGGTGCATGAGAAGTTATGTGCAAAAGAAAGGAACTCTAGGAACCAAGACAAGCCAATGACCATCAGCTGGTCTCCAACTCGCCCTGGGACTCTGGCTTATGCCCATTCTAGCCCATGTGCTCTGTGATGGCAGGACACTCCTCTGTCTCAGTCCCTGAAATATTTCCAGCATCTTTAATAGTCTTAGTCTACAACACACAATCAGTGCATTGTGCTGGACCAGGTGATGGACTCAGGGGATGGCTGGCTGGAAAAGCTTAACAGGGGGAATCCTTGTGTTGGAAGAGATCTGTTTCTTGCAGTTGTGGTCACCGGAATCGATGTGTTATAATGAAACCACAGTGAAACACACAGACATGTATACACACACAGATGCACCCAGGTCTGTAAAGTGAAACCTACAGCAGCTCCTGTTTCTTTACAGTCTCCTGGGGATGGAGGTTTCTAAATCAGTTGACGAAAAGATGTTCAATGCAAAAGAAGTCAAGAATGTACAGAAAAGAAAACCTACAAGAAGTGGGGCACATCAAAAGCACAAAATAAGATGCTTGATTTCAATCATTGCATCCAGGGGAACCATACTCAATGGGCTGGTGAAAACACGTTTATGCAATAGGCCGGGGACAAGGGAGGCAGAGAAGAGCAGGTGCTCAGAGTCCCCTGAGTGGAACAAGAGCCAACAAGCTTTCAGTGATGGCATTTCCTACTCTTATAAGTTTGTCAGTTTGTATGTATAATCCTGTGAAGTGGTCAAGGCAGCTAATTTTCCAGGAAAAGAAGCTGGTCCTCAGAGAAATGGAGGGTCTTGTTCACAGCCCTCCCTTTCAAGGACACGGCTCTATGTAATCAAAGAGAATGAATTCCAGTTAGTTGAAATTAAAGAAGAGAGAAAATAGAGCCACAGTTGGAGGATGGTACATGCCTACTTGCATTGGTTGGTGACCCAGGAATGCATCTATTCCAACATGAAGATTCCTCCTGCTAACTTACTTGGATGCAATCTCAAAATGACAGAATGATCTTTGTTCGTTTCCAAGGCAAACCATTCAATATCACAGTTATCCAAGTCTATGCCCTGACCAGTAACACTGAAGAAGCTGAAGTTGAACGGTTCTATGAAGACCTACAAGACCTTTTAGAACTAACACCCAAAAAAGATGTCCTTTTCATTATAGGGAACTGGAATGCTAAAGTAGGAAGTCAAGAAACACCTGGAGTAACAGGCAAATCTGGCCTTGGAATGCGGAATGAAGCAGGGCAAAGACTAATAGAGTTTTGCAAAGAAAATGCACTGGTCATAGCAAACACCCTCTTCCAACAACACAAGAGAAGACTCTACACAAGAAAAGACTCTACACATGGACATCACCAGATTGTCAACAATGAAATCAGATTGATTCTATTCTTTGCAGCCAAAGATGGAGTTGACGAAAACAAGACCAGGAGCTGACTGTGGTTCAGATCTTGAACTCCTTATAACCAAATTCAGACTCAAATTGAAGAAAGTAGGGAAAACCACTAGACCATTCCGGTATGATCTAAATCAAATCCCTTATGATTATACAGTGAAAGTGAGAAATAGATTTAAGGGCCTAGATCTGATAGATAGAGTGCCTGATGAACTATAGAAAGAGGGTTGTGACACTGTACGGGAGACAGGGATCAAGACCATCCCCATGGAAAAGAAATGCAAGAAAGCAAAGTGGCTGTCTGGGGAGGCCTTATAAATAGCTGTGAAGAGAAGAGAGGCAAAAGCAAAGGAGAAAAGGAAAGATATAAGCATGTGAATGCAGAGTTCCAAAGAATAGCAAGAAGAGATAAAAAAGCCTTCTTCAATGATCAGCGCAAAGAAATAGAGGAAAAGAACAGAATGGGAAAGACTAGAGATCTCTTCAAGAAAATTAGAGATACCAAGGGAACATTTCATGCAAAGATGGGCTCAATAAAGGACAGAAATGGTCTGGACCTAACAGAAGCAGAAGATATTAAGAAGAGGTGGCAAGAATACACAGAAGAACTGTACAAAAGAGATCTTCAAGACCCAGATAATCATGATGATGTGATCACTAATCTAGAGCCAGACATCTTGGAATGTGAAGTCAGGTGGGCCTTAGAAAACATTACTACAAACAAAGCTAGTGGAGGTGATGGAATTCCAGTGGAGCTGTTTCGAATCCTGAAAGATGATGCTATGAAAGTGCTTCACTCAATATGCCAGCAAATTTGGAAAACTCAGCAGTGGCCACAGGACTGGAAAAGGTCAGTTTTCATTCCAATCCCAAAGAAAGGCAATGCCAAAGAATGCTCAAACTACCACACAATTGCACTCATCTCACATGCTAGTAAAGTAATGCTTAAAATTCTCCAAGCCAGGCTTCAGCAATACGTGAATCATGAACTCCCTGATGTTCAAGCTAGTTTTAGAAAAGGCAGAGGAACCAGAAATCAAATTGGCAACATCTGCTAGATCATGGAAAAAGCAAGAGAGTTCCAGAAAAACATCTATTTCTGCTTTATTGACTATGCCAAAGCCTTTGACTGTGTGGATCACATAAACTGTGGAAAATTCTGAAAGAGATGGGAATACCAGACCACTTGACCTGCCTCTTGAGAAACCTGTATGCAGGTCAGGAAGCAACAGTTAGAACTGGACATGGAACAACAGACTGGTTCCAAATAGGAAAAGGAGTACGTCAAGGCTGTATATTGTCACTCTGGTTATTTAACTTATATGCATCATGAGAAACGCTGGACTGGAAGAAACACAAGCTGGAATCAAGATTTCTGGGATAAATATCAATATCCTCAGATATGCAGATGACATCACCGTTATGGCAGAAAGTGAAGAGGAGCTAAAGGGCCTCTTGATGAAAGTGAAAGAGGAGAGTGAAAAAGTTGACTTAAAGCTCAACATTCAGAAAACAAAGATCATGGCATCCGGTCCCATCATTTCATGGGAAATAGATGGGGAAACAGTGGAAACAGTGTCAGACTTTCTTTTGGAGGGCTCCAAAATCACTGCAGATGGTGACTGCAGCCATGAAATTAGAAGACGCTTACTCCTTGGAAGAAAAGTTATGACCAACCTAGATAGTATATTCAAAAGCAGAGACATTACACTGCCAACTAAGGTCCGTCTAGTCAAGGCTATGGTTTTTCCTGTGGTCATGTATGGATGTGAGAGTTGGACTGTGAAGAAGGCTGAGTGCCGAAGAATTGATGCTTTTGAACTGTGGTGTTGGAGAAGACTCTTGAGAGTCCCTTGGACTGCAAGGAGATCCAACCAGTCCATTCTGAAGGAGATCAACCCTGGGATTTCTTTGGAAGGAATGATGCTAAAGCTGAAACTCCAGTACTTTGGCCACTTCATGCAAAGAGTTGACTCATTGGAAAAGACTCTGATGCTGGGAGGGATTAGGGGCAGGAGGAGAAGGGGACGACCAAGGATGAGATGGCTTGATGGCATCACGGACTTGATGGACGTGAGTCTGAGTGAACTCCGAGAGATGGTAATGAACATGGAGGCCTGGCGTGCTGCGATTCATGGGGCTGCAATGAGTCGGACACGACTGAGCGACTGAACTGAACTGAACTGAACCCTTCACCAGTTGCTCCTAGTCCCCTGGCACTTCATTGGGAGGGATTTGGGTGGAACCAGGGTGATGGAGCACATTACCCTCAAGGTCACATGTTAGACTGCTTTCCGCAGACTGTCCTGTTATATGGAACTGTCAAAGCCATTTCCCTTGATCTAGTTCTGGAGGGACTCTTCTCTGGAGTCCAGAAGAGGAAACAGGACTAAGACATGCTCCTGACTGCCTTTTCATTTCTTTCTTCTCCATTTTCATTTCCTTCATTTCCATCTTTCCTCATCCCCATTTTTCTGACTGGAACAAGTTTCTCTTTGCATTGTGTGACTATTTACAGAGACTTAGTAAATGTTAGTGAGTGTTTTCCAGACCTAACAACTGTATCCCTGACTGCTCTGTGTAAGGCCATGGGAATCTTGGAAATGCTCCCAGACCCTGAGATGAAAGAAAGCTTTTGGTAACAGCTTGGAGGCTTTCAGTAGTTTCCCAATCCCGGCTCCTTTAAGCCCAGCTCCCAGTTTCTTCCCAGTGGTTTCACCTTGAAAACATTCAGGAAGTTTGGGGTGGGGTTTTGTGTTGCAGAAAGTGAACATCATCGAAGAAACAAAGTCCTGGTTAATGTTCTATTTTCTGCCATGCTTTACTCAAGGGGGCCCCAGTCTCCGCCTTCTACTTCCTCACCAAGGGGGCTCACAAAAGCCAGGGAACCCGAGGGGGGGTTGGGAATTTCCAGGAGCAGGTTAAGGCTCCTCTCAGACCTGGCTCAGCACCACCAGCCCAGGGATTGCTGTGACCCTTCAGCCTGATGTGCCTGTAACCTTCTGCCTGCCACTACACAGAGCCGGGACTTGTCACAGGCGTGGAATAACTTCCTGTGATTGTCCTGGAGACGATCTGGCCCACGAGATCTGCTTCCAGGGCTTGTCAACAGAGGCAGAGGAGTCCTGGATCTCTGCCGTGTGGACAGAGACACCCCTACATTTAAGGAGGAAGAGAGGGCAGGGCTCTTGCTAGGCTGTTAGCTCCTGAAATACATGGGATTGTGGAAAGCATTTGGAAATTTTGGTGTCTTGTGTTATTAGCTGTAAGACAGTTGAGGTCTAATGTGCAGGAAAATCTCTCTAAAATGTCCCCCCCACCTTGCTCCTGGTGCCAAGAGTGAGCTCAGTCCATCTTGTTGAGTCAGTTGATGAATTTCTAGCTCATTCCACCTGTAATCAAAATAAATTCTGCCCGAATTAAATATTTAAATAAGGACATATTTAAATTTAACTGTTTAAATGAGGACATATTCAAATTTAAATGATTGAATAAGGACACATTTAAATTTAAATATTTGAATAATGATATATTTAAATTTAAATATGTAAATTGTGCCATGTTTAAATTTGAGTGTGTGAATAAGGGTTTGTTTAAATTCACATATTTAAATAAGGAATTGTTTGGGTTTAAATATTGCAATAAGGAAATAACAGGACTGAAAAAATAGAGGTGGACATTGACCTAACACCAGCCTCTGAGAATGCTTTCTAAAAACAGGACATGACAGCCTGAGGCTACAGAGAAAAACCACGCCACACATTCATTCCTCAAAAGTTAAGATGTTGATGCTGTGAACAGGCACGCCTCCCATGACTCAGTTGCCCAGAGCACAGGGGGCAACAGAAAGAGGGTGGTAGGCAGGAGACGAGTCCTAGCTGGTAGGCTGCTAACAGCCCCAGAGGGATAGTTACAGGGCAACTCATCCACTCAAAACACTGTTCTGGCTACAGGAAGTTGCCAAATCCACCTCCCAGCCTCTGGTCAGCACAAAACTGTGACTCAAGTTGCTCCACACAGGAACCCAGATGATGCCACTGTTGACTGAAGGTCTTGTCTAGGCCTGGGAGGAGCTGGGCTCGCAGAGGGCACCTGCCTGCAGACTTCTCCCAGGTACCTAGAGAGGAAAGGAATAATCTGGCTTTCAACTGGGTTAAAGACTTGCTGAGTTAAAGACTTGCTGGCAAATACATCAATAGCAAGAAGAACCCTTCACTGTTCACAGTTCAAGGCCAATCCTCTGGGCCTCCTCCTTGCTGGAACCCAGGGCGTTTCTGGACCCTGAGCACACACATGCCAATCAGGATGTAGTCACATTTTGGGGGTGAAGTGATAAGCAGCGGTCTCAACCGTGCACCTCAAGCCACTGCCTGCTGCCTCTGGCTTCAGTTTTGTTCCCCTCAGGGTCCCTCTCTGCTCCTGACATGTGGAGCTCATGCCACTGTGAAGGAATTTTCACAGGCATCCTTCAGAAATCTTTCTCATATTTTGTAAACTGTACCTTTCCACGGGTAGATAATAGGTCTAACTGATCTAAGGTCTATTCCATGAGTTGGTTAGATTTTCCTGCTCTATTTTAGACTCTGAAAAAAAAACAAAACACTTTTTCTTTCATATTGGGTTTTAGCTGATTAACAATGCTGCAATAGATACCGGTGAACAGTTCAAGGACTCAGCCATCCATATACATGTAACCATTCTCCCCCAAACTCCCCTCCCATCCAGGCTGCCATAGAACATTGAGCAGAGTTCCCTGTACTGTCCAGCAGGTCTTTGTTGGTTCTCCATTTTAAAAATAGCTGTGTGTACATGGATTTTGGACTCTGATGAGTTTCACAGAGGGAAATTATATAAACATGCGTTCAGAAATGTCCCTTTCTTCCTCAGAAATCTCTTTGAATGCTCTGGCAGTCATACCAGTCCAAGGCAAAAGAGCACCTTGTTGTTTAAATGTGTATTTGGCTGGTGTCTCATGAGGCTTTATATTATTTCTTATGTGTCATAACCCTTTGTAGACGTTTTTTATTTGCCCATTTTCCTACTGCCATGCTGATCTTTCCCTAATGACTGACAAAGATTATTCACAGAAGTCATGGGTATAAACTCATCTGCCTTATACATTTGTATTGTTTTTGAAGCATCAGTGCCTAAAATCATGCTTGGCATACAGGAGATGCTCAGTAAATATTTGTTGAAGGGCTGAAGAAATGAATGAAGAGAAGCGTTTTATTCTCAAACAGCAAAAAAATCTGTTTTTCCCTCTATCATTTTTCTAACATATTTAGACAGGCTTTCCCCACCTCCAGATCAGATTGAGATCTGAAAACATTCTTTTGTAGAAACTGTATTTTATTGTCTTCCACTTAAATGCAACACATCTGGACTTTGTTTGCCATGTCTCTCTATGAAGTGAGATTGATCTATATTTTTATGAATTTGTTATCAAGGTTATGAAGAAGTTTGCATCTTTTCTGTGCCCAAACAGTCTAAAGAGTATGAGAGTGAGCTGTTCTTTAAAGCTCAAAAGGTCTCCAATATTAAAACATTTGAAATCAAGCATCTGTCTCAGAAGTAATTATCCATTTCTTTCATATTTACTTTATACTATTGACCAGAACAACATTTTAGGGTGTAACACTGTGAAGAGTTGTGCTCCTTTCCGGCAAGGCCATGTGAGAGTCCTCCTCTGCTGTGAAAATTTGGGTGGAGTTAAATTACAGTTTAAGCTTCAGTTTAATTTCTAAGTTACACCACGCGTAGGGCCTAAGACCCCAAACCACGGATTTCTTGTTAGCCCTGAAAGCCACAGTGTAACAGACTTGCTTCTTGTGAAATAGGAACTAGTGGTGATGAACTGAAACAGCCACCAAAAAGGAGGCCTGAGACAGGACGACCAAGCAGCCCACAAGAAAACCTAGCTGGGGTGTAGCTCTAAGGTAGGCATGGTCCTCACGTGGAAAGAAGGCAGAGGAAACTGAGTTACCAATGCTGTGGGATGCATCGTGAGAGTCTTGACTGGAGAGAGACAGACAAGAACACAGGGAGCTCCATGCCAGAAGGAACTGGACTTTGATCCCTGACAGGAAACAGCGGATTATAAAAAAAGTATTTTTTGCCATTTTCTTTCCACCTTTTATGTTGAACTAGTACAAGAATATCATTGCCAGATGTCAAGCAAGCCAGCATCATCTGATTCGGCTCTGTCCCCACAGTCAACTGTCAACTGGCTGCCAGATTGACCATTACAACGCACATCCAGTCACATGGTTTCTATGCTCAGAACCCACATAAGGTCTTCCTTCCTCACTGAGAGGAAAAGTCCCAGGCCTCTTCTTAGACCCTCCAAGACCTGACACCAGCACCCTCCCACCCTCTCCCATCACCTCTCTAACCCCAACTGCTCTTTGCTCACTCCCTGGGTTCCAGCCCAGCTAATTGCTCCTGGAACATTCCAGGTGTGTTCCTATCGGAGGGTCTCTGTGTTGAGTCCTTCGTCTCCTGTGTAAGCAGTGGGGCATTTGAATTCCCCGACCCTTGCAGATGCCTAAAGTCGAAGCCAAAAGATGTCTAGCGGCCAACAGCAATCCCTTGGAACAGGACCTGCAGGCGTTAAGTCACGAAAAGACAAACAGATATGATTCCCTTCCATGTGGAAGTAGATGAATACTACCTCCGAAGGCCAGAAACTCTGTTGAGATTTGGGATAGCTTCATGATATGAGGCTCTCAGAAAATACAGACATATGTGAGTATTGACCTGTTAAAATCGAGAGCTAGGTGGTCCATAATCAGGGATGTGAATCAGAAGCCAGCTTTGAATGGAAAAAAAAAAAAAAAAAACAAGGGGTGACAATGGCCTGATTTCTCCACTCTCGCTCCAGGTTCTGAGCACAGGGGAACTTCTAACTGGAGAAGGACCTGTGCAGAGAGAGTTAGCTGGGCTTTTCCTTTGAAGATATCATCCAAGCAGCTCATCAACAACAACAAGCCAAACTCCTCAAAAGGCCCCTCTGGGCCTTATTCTGATACCATTTTGCCACTAGGCCATATCTCCTTCTCTGTTAGGCCCAGGTCTGGAGGTAGGTGTCACTTGATTCTTGCAAATCACTGAAATGCTTCCCTCTTTGTTGCCTTCAGCAACCAGGTCCTCCATCTCCCCATCCTCTTCCCTCTCAGTGGTCCTGACACATTCCCTGCCACTCTGTAACTCCAAGTGGTTGTGCTCAGTTGTGTCCAACTCTTTGTGACACCCTGGACTATAGCCTATCCAACTCCTCGGTCCATGGGATTCTTCAGGCAAGAATCCTGGCATGGGTTGCCATTTCCTCTTTCAGGGGGATTTTCCCCACCGAGGACCGAACCCACATACCACACACTGGCGCGTGGATTTTTACCACTGAGCCCACCTGGGACACTCTCAAACTCAAAGACCTGCCCCCGAACTAAGGTCTGTGGTCCCATGCTCCCTCCTGCATGGCCTCTATGATGTAATCAGGACTCCAAAGATCTGGACAGATTGGCCTAAAGGCTCCACAGTGATCAGAAAGGGGAAATTTACCAGGAAGAAAGGAAAGGTCCAGTCCCTAGGCCTTGACAAAGCGAAACATCAACAGCACACGTAGAGGCAAGAAGAGAGAGAGAGCTCAGCAAAAGCACAGAGGAAAATGTGGTTCCCTTGACAGGAAGCCGGCATGAGTCAGCAGTGTGGTGGCCGCCAGCCCTGAGCCAGGGGGACCTGCAGCCTCCAGCAGGGGAAGGGGCACCTGGCTCCTCTCGGCCTGAGGCTTTGATTCCAGGGATGCACTCTGTCCTGGGAGCAGCTCAGAGGAGGCAGGTCTGCGGCCCAAGAACATGGAAGGATCAGCGGCATCCACCGGCCATACTCAGATGACTGAGAGGAGCCCAAGTCAGTGAGAGCAAGTGTGTGTTCCACGTAATCTCACCAGGTAACAATGGGCAGACTGTCCAGTCAGAGCTGTCACACACCTCTTTGGGAAGAGTGTTATATAACCAGTTTCCTGTTGGTAAAGTGTCCAAACAACACGTGATCGCGCAAAAAACGTGGCCAGTGTGTCATGAGATTGCCGCTGATACACTTGCCAGTCACTGAAGTTTACAGAACTGCACTGTGGCCCAGCTTGCCAACCGCCCTGCTCAACAACCTGTCTCTCCTGAATGTTTTCATTAAGCAGTCGACACCTGACATTGGTTATTTCTCTAGAATTATTCACATATTCTTACTTTCTGCTGCACTCCTACAAATAGCCTTTCTGTTCCAGTTTCCTTCCAGCTGGTCTCCCTGCCAGTTCAACCTCAAGAACGCTGCTGCAGAACCCAACACAGTCTGCGAGCCCTCTAATTAAATCCTCATCGAGTAATAGTTCCCTGATCCCAATGTGCCCAGTACTCCAATGCAGGTGTCTGCTTCTCCAATGTGCAAAAGGCTGACCAAGACTTAAATTGTTGGGCGAAGCAGGTCTGGGAAACTCGACTCTCTTCTAGCTTACATGTATGGGTTGAGATCCTCCAGAACCAACCTGAGTCTAATTCTGCAAGGTGTCCAGTGATTCCACCAGGTCTTCTATGTGAAACCACGACCACATTTAGGAGAGACTGGACCCAGAGCATTGGAATGGGACACTTGACGGCATTGAGCTACTTCTAAGCACTCTAATCTCCCCAGTGCCACTGGAAGGGCCACCAAGGAGTCGAGTCCTCAAGAAAGAAGGTTCCAGTCACCTCACCAGGCAAAAACACCTTTATCAGCTAAAGAAAGAAAGTGAAGTCAGTCATGTCCAACTCTTAGTGACCCCATGGACTGTAGCCCACCAGGCTCCTCCATCCATGGAATTTTCTAGGCAAGAGTACTGGAGTGGGTGCCCATTATCTTCTCCAGGAGATCTTCCCAACCCAGGGATCCAACCCAGGTCTCCCACATTGCAGGCAGACATTTTACAGTCTGAGCCACCATTGTAGCCCAGCTAAGGCATGGTCTTTCTCCTTTCTTCTCCCTACTATTTTCTGTAGGGTTTGCTGGTGGTGGTGAACTCCAGCTCAGTGGCCTCACTCAGCCTGTCAGACACCCACTCTCTGACACGAGAGGGAAGGAGCAGGTAGGCAGTAGTGACAGCAGGTTTCTCACTAGAACTAGCTCTGAGTTGTGGTTTGGGGTGTTTTTTCCTGGCTGTTTAACCTCAAAACTGGTTCTCCAGCCCTCTCAGCATGTCTGTCAGAGACCCAATATCATTCTGATAAGCTCTTTTTCTGCTGAAATCAGTCAGGATCAGCTTCTGGTGCTTGCAAAGTAAAACCTTGACTGGTACCATATCTACAAGGAGTATGTGGTCCGTCCAAGTTTCCTCATTTCTAAAATGCACTGAAATTGAATGAAGGAATAATAAATAGAAAAGGGGAAATTACAGAGCTATAAAAATTAAAAAGTAGAACTAATAGTAAGCATAACACTGATTCAGTGCCAAAACAAAACTCGATAAGACAGAACACATAAGTAACCTAACCAACAGGGGAAAAAGGAACAGAGCCCAAACTCACAATGACAAGAAAGCAATACCTCTGGGAAGAGGAAAAACAAATTGTAAAAATCATAAGAATATTTTATAAAATTATATGTGATGAATTTGATGGCCAGAATGAAACAGATACTTTTCCAGGAAGAGTATAATTTACATAACTGACTCAGGGAAAGATAGACTAAACAAATCAATTTCCATAAAAGAAACAGAGTTGACAAAGATCTAAACACACCAAAAAGCACCAGATATAGCTTAGAGGGGGTTCTGCCAAAATTGTAAAGAGCTGTTAATTCCAACTCTACTTAAAATATTCTAGAATATGGCAAACTTCCAAATTTTTTTATGAGCCAAGTATAACATTTATGCCAAAATCTGCTAAAGATTGTACAGAAATGAATAAAGCCAAATTTAAAGCCAAAGACCAGTCTCTCTCATGACTATTGATACAAATATACAATATAAAATATTTGGTTGGCCAAAAAGTTTGTTTGGGTTTCAAACCCTGAGCAAACTTTTTGGCCAAACCAATATTAGTATGAATAATCCAACAACACAATAAAATTATACCTCATCCAGCTGGTACTTTTTCCAGAAATGTAAAAGTGGTTTAATATTAGATGATCTATTAATAGAATTCATTGCTTTGCTAGATTTAATGAAAAAGTCATGTGACCATCACTAGAAAAACTGAAAAACTTCTTAATAAAATCCAAAAATGACTTTTGATGAAAAAAAAACTGATTAATACAGGAATTGTGGAATATTTCACTAACATGCAAAAAATATATTTTCCTAGCCCAAAAGTCAATATATTCCTTTTTTAACAAACAGCTTTATTGAAGTATAATTGACACACAAAGAACTGTACAAAACTAACATGTACAATTTGATGACTTTGGCATCACCACAAGGTAATCGATCCATTACCTCCCAAAGTTTCCCTGTGTTCCTTCGTGTGTGTGTGTGAATGTGTGTGCACTAAGATCACGTACATGAGACCTAACCTTCTCACAGCTTTTAAGTGCATAATACAGTATTGTTGGCTATAACCATTATGCTGTACAGTCAATCTCTAGAAACAACTTATCTTGTATAACTGAGACTTTATACTCTGGTGATTCACATGGTAAAGAATCTGCCTGCAATGCAGGAGACCTTGGTTTGATCCCTGGGTCAGGAAGATCCCCTGGAGAAGGGCATGGCAACCCACTCCAGTATTTTTGCCTGGAGAATTCCATGGACAGAGGAGCCTGGCAGGCTACAGTATGTGGGGTCATAAAGAGTCAGACACAGCTAACACTTTATACCAAGAGGGGCCAGCAATCCCACTTCTGGATATATGCTCAAAAGAATTCAAATCAGGATCTCAAAGAGATATCTATGCTTACATGTTCATCAGAGCATTGTTTACAATAGCCAAGGCACAGAAACAATCTAAGTATATTCACTGATGGATGCATGGCTAAAGAAAATGTGCTATGTCCATAAAATGGAATATGACTCAGCCTTTAAAAAGTAGGGAATCTTGCCATCTGTGACAACATGGATAAACCTGGAGGACATTATTCTAAGTGAGATAAGTCAAGCACAGAACAAATACTGCATGATTCCACTTTTAAGAAAAGGTCCCTAAAATAGTCAAACTCTTAGATGCCGAGAGTATGATGGTGGCTCCCAGGGAACAGGGGTAAAAGGAAATGAAGATTTGTTGTTCAAATAGTATAAAATTCCAGTATCTTAGAAAAACACTGATCTTCACTTGCTTATTTTATTTTTTTTTGGCTGCACTGTAGATCAAAATAGGCTTGCCCATTGTCAATACTACTTTTTCACATTGAGGTGTTACCCAGCACATTTGGACAAAAGGGAAAAAAATGAGATACGTAAGAATTGAAAACAGAAGTGGTAAAATTCTATTTTGGATGACATGACTGTCTACATGGGACATCCTCAAAGAAAAATCAACTGAAAAACTACTACAAAAAAATAAGATAAATCAAAGGTAAGAGGATAGAATATTAATATGTTGAAATTATATTGGACCAAATTTTGTGCATTTCCAGCTGAACTTGGCCCCACCTGCCTTCCAGACCTGGCTGCTTGCTTTGTGCAGAGCTGTGGCCTGTGCTGAGAGTCCTTCCCCACTGTGCCCAGGTCTGATCCAATGGACCCTCAAATAGTCTAGAGCCTTCCACCACTCCTGGATTCAGATTAGACACCGGGCAACAAAACATTCGCTTTCCCAGTGGTTGCCCAGAAAGACACTGAGAGACAGGCACCATAACCGAACTGGGAGATACATTAATCTCCCTTCTTCGTTGCAAAAGACCGTCTCAAAGACAAACTGATTCTATAGAGCCTGTCTAAGTCCATCCAACTGACCCAACCAAAGGGTGTGCTTTCTTATGAAAATGCAACCAATTCAGTAGCACACTATTTCATATTTTATTTACTTCCTTTCCTTTTTCCATCACTCTCACCACACTGAGATTACAACCCCAACAGAGCCTTGGCAAATAAGCTTTGGCTCAAGTTGTGTTTTCTAAGGAATGGAGGTGAAGATAGAATCTAATAGCCCTACAGATACAAACAACAGTTAGTAGACATAATGGAGAAAGCCCCGTCTACAGTAACAACAAAAGTAAAACAACAACAACAACAACAACACACACACACACACACACACACACACAGAAACCCCAAATAGACATAAGACTAATAAGAAGTGTGCAAAGACCTATGTGAGAAAAACCTGGAAATACCCTTTAAGACATAAAAGCTGACTTGAACAACTGGAAAGACATATTTTGTTCTTGGATAGAAAGGCTCAACACCATAATATCAGTTCTCTCTAAGTTAATTTAAAAATCTAAAATAACCTTCCTTTCCAATAATAATAGATATTCTTTTGAAAGTAAGCAAACCAATTCTCAAGTTCATGTGGCAAAATAAAATCAAAACTAGCCAAACTAAACTCTAAAAATTCCAACAACAACAAAAAACCACCAACAATAAAGCCATATCAGTGGAGGCTTTTCTGGTGGCTCAGCAGTAAAGAATGTGCCTGCAATGCAGGAGACCCAGGTTCTATCCCTGGGTCAGGAAGATCACCTGGAGGAGGGCAAGGCAACTCACTCTAGTCCTCTTGCTTAGTGTCCCATGGACAGAGGAGCCTGGCAGGCTGCAATCCATGGGGTCACAAAGAGTCAGATATGACTAAGTAGCAGCAGCCATATCAGTATTCAAGTCAATTATAAAACCTCTCTAATGAAAAGAGAATAATAATGGCACATGAGTTGACAGAGATACAATAGAAGATAACAGAAAATCCAGAAATTGAACCAGAATGAAATATAGGAATTTCATCTATGATAAGGAAGGGCAGTATTTGACACCAGTAGGGATGCAGATCAATTTTTAAAATAATTTTGGGTTGGCAAAATTGTACAGCAACTTGGAAAACAATAACCTCTTTACATCTGCACCAAGGTAAACTCCAAAAGGATCCTGAATCGAAAAATAAAACACAAACCAGGGCTCCTGTCTGCTTCTGCTCAGCAGCTCAGACCCAGCACCCCAGTGTCCCAAACACTGAGCTGATGACATTCCTGGGGAAGAAAGGCTGTGGGCCTCGCCTGAAGGAGGAGAAATGTATGAACTCACTGCCCCAGCACAAGACCATGCCTAGTACAGGGGCAATCACCCCTGCTGGGCAAGCAAGTTGGAGCCCCAGGCTTTGGCAGGAGGGAGCTGAGAGTCACACTTTCAAGACAATCCAAGTGGTGTAGATCCCACCCCTGGCCACCTGCCAGCATCATCATCCCTCCAGGCTGATGCCTGACCCAACCTGCAAGTACCTGCATCTCCCCCATAGACACCAATGCCTCAATAAACCCAAACACTCAGGGGAAAAATGATCAAATAAAACAAAATACAAACAAAAACAAAGCCATACAACCACCAGAAGCAGAGTCAAAATACAAGTGACAAACAAGGGAAAAGTATACACATCTCTTCTCCCAAAGGACTAATCATCTCCCAGAAATTGCAGCTAAAAAGACCAACAGGGAGAAGGCACACACATGTCAAGGCATGTTCAACTTCCCTCCATGTAAAAGAACTGCCAATTCAAATGACACTGAAACACCATTTCTCACCTATCGGATGGCAAAAATGTCCAAGTTTAACATCACGTGCTGTTGGCCAAGCAGTATTGACACTGCTGGAAGGAAAGCAAAATGGAACATTCGTTAATATCTATGGATTCTAGATTCTCAGGCCCAGCAATCCCAGCTCTGGAAATCATCCAGGTGTACCTGCACAAAAGGAAAGCATCACCTGGGCAATGTTACTAGTTGTGGCCATGGTTGTACACATCAAGAGGGGAAACAACTCAGGGGGTCCAAAATAGGGAAGTGGTTGAATAAACGTGGTATGGCCACACATCAAGATGCTACACAGCTGTCAAAAATAATGAAGATCTCTGGTCACCGACATGGACAGAATCCTAGAGTAACTTTTTTTTTTTTTGAGAATTTTCAAGATCGACTCTCTTACCAACTTTCAAATCTGCATTTCAGTATTACTAGCTACAGTCGCCATGCTGTATATTAATATACTCAGAACTATTTATTTTATAACTGCAAGTCTGTACCTTTGGAGCACCTTCACCCATGTCACCCACTCACCCCCACTTCCCCTGCCTCTGGCAACCACCAGGCTGTTCTCTGTATCTCTGAGTTCAATTTTGAAGAGTTTACATAAAATTGAGATCACCTGGTATTTGCCTATCTCTGTCAGACTTAATTCACTTAGTATAATGCCCTCAAGTTCCATCCATGTTGTTGCCAATGGCAAGATGTCCTTATTTTGGATAGCTGAATAATATCCCACTGTATATATATGTGTAGGTAAAGCTAGGTCTTTATCTCCCTGGAGAAGGAAATGGCAATCCACTCCAGTGTTCTTGCCTGGAGAATCCCACGGACAGAGGAAGGAGCCTGGCTGGCTACAGTCCATGGGGTTGCAGAGTTAGACGTGACTGAGCAACCAACACATCTTTATCTATTCATATGCTGATGGATACTTAGGTGGCTTACCTTACCTATTACAAATAATGCCTCAGTGGATATAGGGGTGCAGATACCTTTGTGAATCAGTGATTTTGTTTCCTTTGGATAAGTACCCGGAAATGGAGTTGGTAGATCATATGATAGCTCTGTTTTTATTTTTTGAGGAACCTCCGTACTGTTTTTCACAGTGTGTTTGCCGGTTTACAGTCCCACCAACAGTGTAGGAGGGTTCCCTTTTCTCCAACATCTTTGCCAGCATTTGTTAGCTCTTATCTTTCTAACAGCCATTCTGATAGGTGTGAGGGGCTAGCTCACTTGTGCTTTTGGTTTGCATTTCTCTGACAATTAGTGGTTGAGCCTACTTTCATGTGCCTGTTAGCCATCTATTTGTCTTCTTAAATGAATAGACAACGTAGAATGGAATATAGACTAAGCTGCCTTTTGTGAAAGAAAGGGGAAAATAAGGAGCTATGTACCTATGTCCTTGTATTTATACAAAGAAATATTGGACAGGTGAAGGAACAAACTAAGGAAAAAATGGTTAATTGAGGGCTAAGGGCAACTAAGATGGATGATGACAGAGGGGAGAGTGAGATTTCTCCATGTATGTCTTAAATATATATATTTTTTAAATTTTTGAAACATGTAGACAAAATATCTATTCACAGATACAGAAAAGAAACATGGTTACCAAAGGGGAAAGTGGGGGATAAATTAAGAGTTGGGAATTAGACACACACTAATATGAATAAAACAGATAAACAGCAAGGTCCTACTGTGTAGCATCGGGAACTATATTCCATATCATGCAATAACCTATCATGGAAAAACTCTATAGCTGTATAGCTGAAAGTAACACAATACTGTAAATCAACTACAGTTAAATTTTAAATTTATTCATATACACTATGGAATACTACTCAGCCCTTAAAAAGAATAAATTTGACTCAGTTCTAATGAGATGGATGAAATTGGAACCGATTATACAGAGTGAAGTAAGCCAGAAAGAAAAACACCAATACAATATACTGACACATATATATGGAATTTAGAAGACAGTAATGATAACCCTATATGTGAGACAACAAGAGACACAGAGGTATAGAGTGGACTTTTGGACTCTGAGGGAGAGGGAAAGGGTGGGATGGTTTGGGAGAATGGCAGTGAAGCATGTGTATTTTCCTGTAAGAAACGAAGCGCTAATCTATGTTTGGTGTAGGATGCAGGATGCATGGGGCTGATGCACAGGATGATTCAGGTAGAGGATGTGAGGTGGGAGGTGGGAGGGGGCTTCGGCATTGGGCGATTGTGTTCACCTATGGCTGATTCGTGTCAATGTATGGCAAAACAAATACAGTATTGTAATTAAAAAAATAAATAAATTTAATTAAAAAAATTTTAAATTTAAAAGAGCAGTCACAAAACTAACTTGGCTCATGGATTCAAGAGGATGAAACACCAGCTTAGCTTGCACTGAAAGACTTACCTAAAAACAGACTCAGCTTCTGTTAGTCATTTAAGAAACATGAACACAGTACTACTTGCTCTGGCAATGTAAGAACTGAGTTATTGCCTTGTTTGTGCTAGTAGCCTGCTTTGTTATGTCGCTGTGTTACAAATGTTACGGTGTGGACTTCTGGAGGACAGGGAGCAAGTCTTTTTCTCGATGACACAGGGCCTAGTTCAGAGTTGGTGCTCAATTAAAAGAAAGAAGGAATGAATACCCCCTATAAAATCTGAACCAACAGCGGCTCAGTGATAGCATCGCGTCGCCTCGCGGCCCTGACGCATGATCGCCACCTAGTGGCCACAGGAGATTCCTGCAGAGCTTAGAGAGAGAAACGACTTCGGCGTGTGTTCCCGAGACGGCTTTCAACCAAAAAGCATCAAAGCCTGTCTAAACGACTATGTCCCTTATTAGAAAAAATTACCCTTTCTGGTCTTGGAGTGTTGGGGAGGATGCCACTGAGGCCGTCTCGCGTCCTAAGTCTCCTCCATCACCACCCGATCACCACGCCCCACACACTAACCTGTGCAAAGTCCACACCTGCCACACCTCCATTGGACCTCCCGAGAAGGAAACACATGTGATAACAGGTGTAGACACTCATGGCTTTCCCCAAGTGGATGAGCGGCTAATCAACTTTCCTAAGCCAGTCTCGTCAGGACAAGATATACACCAGTCCTAGCCAACAACCTTCCACGAACTTTGGTCTGCAGGTTCGTCAGCTTCCTGCAGCGTCGGACACTCTCCAGTAAAGCTTTAAAATGGCTCGTATGTCGAAGGGCAGAGAGGAAACCTGCCTCGAGCTGGCTTTGCAAGGCCAGGTCTGTCGCAGACCGTCACCGCCCCACCACCCCCACCTTTCAACGTCAGTGAGTTTTCCAAGCAGTTGCACCCTTAGCAAAGTTGTTGAGTGCTTCAGAGCCCGAGAAATATTGGACATCGTGTTTAGGGACTGGTGGACCCCAAAAGAATGATGAAGGTAAACACTGGTCGTAAATCAAGGGGAAAAAAAATCTAGATCTATGGCTGTAATGAGAAAATGCCTCTAAGAGAAGGACACGAGTCTGCTCCTGGCTCATTGGAGAAAGGGGTCTGAGCAAGTGTATGTTGCAAAGACCTTGTCCTGCTGACGCGGCTGGAGAGAAGAAATTTCGAGCCGGGGTCGTCCATTTAAGATGGTGATGGGATGCGTAGGAAGGGGAGGTTTCCTGAGCGCCCCGTGTCTCCTCCTACCAAAAACCCGCGGTGCCCATAAGTACCAGCAAAGAGGGGCGTCCGAAGAAAGAAAGAACTAAGAAGGAACAGCCTGGGGAAGACCGCAAGGGCGGCGGTGTCCGATGACAGTTACGCGGAAGGATGGGGCTCGCGGCCCATCGCCGCCGCGACCCCGGGGACCGAGACGGCTCCTACGGGAGGTCTCGCTCTGAGACCGGGGTCGGCGCTCGCCTCCTCGACGTACGATCTCGCTTTGCCGGCCGCCTGCCTCGCCCGCCGCCGGAGCGTCGGGGGTGGGGAGGATCCCGGGGATCCCCCGGGGGCGGAAGGGCCCCGGGATCCCCCGAGGGCGCGGGGCGACTCCCCTACTCACGTAGCGCTGCAGCTTCCTCTCAGGGGGGACTTGACCAGCCAACCCGTGCAGACGGTGTCTCCCGTGCTCATGGTGCCTGCCTTCCCTCTGGCTCGGCCAGCGCCCGCGGCGGAGGAAGTCGGTGGGGTTGCCGGCGGGGCGGGCCCAGCGCCTCCCGCCCGATCGCCGGCCCAGCGCCGCCACCCCCCAGCAGCCCCGCGACCCTCGGCCCGGGGTGGGGGCAGGCGCCACCCCCCGGCTCCGGGCAGCCCAGCCCGGCGGGCCGGAGCTGGTCCCCCTGCCGCCAATCTCGCCCCCAGTCCTCCCCTCCCACCCCGATCGGCCGCGTCAGAAGGGCTGGTCTCAGGGCCTCGGGCCTCAGAGTCGCGAGAGGCGAAATCTACACCCGCACCTGCGGAGTCAAAGCTCACGGACGCAGCCTAAGCGCCCCGTGACTTCCCGCTTCCCCTGGTTCACCAAGAACTGCTTCTGGTGGAGCCCTCCCCCAAAGATTGCAGACTCCGGCGGCAGGACAGAACTCAAGTCCTCCCCAATCAAAAGGTTCACACAGGCAAGGGCTGTTTGCAGACTTGAAAAGATGGATCCCAGAAAGACAATGCAGCTGGAGACTGAGGCTGGTAAACAACAGCCACCAACACGACACTTGCCGAGTCCTGCAGGGCCCGGTAACTATGCCAAACGCTGGACAGGCGGCTAGCTCCCTAGATCCTCAACCCCTATTATTATCACGGTCTCAGTCGTGCAGGTGAGTAAACTCAGCCATAGCGAGACATTCCCTGCCGAAGTCATCCAACGGAAGAACTGAGACGCAGCCAGGCCTGGCTGTATGCTCTTCAACGGACACTCTGCCCTTGGTGAACACACTTGGTAAACATAAAAGCACGAATAGTAAAGTTCGGATCAGCACCCAGAGTTATAACCTGTGTGATGCCTCTCCCTCGGAAGGGACACTTGGAAGCAACAAAGGTCACATCATTTCATTGCCTGACAAAAAGACTTCTCAGCCTCCTACCATGTCCTTCCAGAGAGCAATGATTCTTGTACATTGATGTTCATGTGTTGTTATATAATCAGTCAGGATTCACTGTGGGGAACAGAGTTTGCTCTAGGGGTTTCAAGCAGAAAGGGATTTAATTCAGGGAGCAAAAGAAAGTGAAGTCCCTCAGTCTTGTCTGACTCTTTGCGACCCCATGGACTGTAGCCCACCAGGCTCCTCCATCCGTGGAATTTGCTAAGTAAGAGTACTGGAGTGGATGGCCATTGCCTTCTCCAGGGGATCTTCCTAACCCAGGGATCTAGCCCAGGTCTCCTGAATTTACCATCTGAGCCACCAGGGAAGCCCTTAGGGAGAAAGGTGCTTACAAAACCGTTGGAAGTGCTGTAGCGTCAGGAGTCAGTAGCAGCTAAGAGAAAACCAGCTATCCACTGTACTAAACCCCCTTGCTAGCCAATATCAATATATACCCCCTAGCAACAACCACTGGTTCCTGGCAAATTTAAAGCTGCTATACTATATTCCTCCTACAAACGAAACAGCACTCCCTAAAACAGGAGACCACAATGCCCATAAATCACTATATCCATCTCTAGGGGATACTGATTTGTCTTCTGGTTCACATACCATCTCACCCTCAACAATCTCAAACCTAAAGGAAAACTAAGCTAACCTCGATCAACCTTTCTTTGACATCCATAAAATCAGTAGAGAAAGAAAACTGGAAAGTTGACATGTCCCTCCCCTTGAGAGGGTAACAGACAGAAAGGCCAGGGGTCTCCAAAAGGAGGAAATAGGCTGCAAGTGTCAGACATTTTCTCTCTCTTAAGTGGCAAGAGGAAACAAACTAGTGATATTTTTTTTCCTTCTCTATACAAATTTAAAAGGTTTCTCTTAAAATACTGTATTGCCATAATGACACCTGGTTCCACCTGAACTTAACTATTCTCAAACCTTGAGTTAACCAATGCATTTTTCTTATGGAAATGTTTGTCTTAAGCTATGTTAATGTACTATGCATTTACCCCAGACTCTGTCTTTAAGTCAATTCTGCCTAATGGCTCAGAAACTACTTGACAAACCAGTATGTTTTACTCAGACATTATTCCCCTAATCTATGTAAATAAAACTATTTGTATGGTAATCTGTCCTTCTACAAGATTCAAATCAATCATTTTATGGCCTGGGATGAATCATCTGGTGCCAAGATTATCCCAGAATGCATCTTATGGATGAGGGGCCTGGTGCCATTCTGAGTTTTAAGACATTCCTTTCTTTCATTAACAGACTGCTAGTGACTATATATATATATATATATATATATATGGCTTCCCTGGTGGCTCAGACGGTAAAGCATCTGCCTGCAGTGCGGGAGACCTGGGTTCGATGCCTGGGTCAGGACCCTGGAGAAGGAAATGGCAATCCACTCCAGCACTCTTGCCTGGAAAATCCCATAGATGGAGAAGCCTGATAGGCTACAGTCCGTGGGGTCCCAAAGAGTCGGACACAACTGAGTGATTTCCACTAGTGACTATATAACATCCAGCTGAAGATTAGCAGGGGGTACTCTTTCTGCTCCCTTCTGATGCCTATGTCAGAAGCTTTCTGTATCTCCTTTATGCTTTAATAAAACTTTATTACACAAAGCTCTGAGTGATCAAGCCTCGTCTCTGGCCCCGGATTGAATTCTTCTCCTCCGGAGGCCAAGAATTCCAGCGTCTTTTCGTTCAGCAACAATCTTTCACCCTCCAACAGCTACTACCAGTCTCCTTTCTGTAACTAATCTTGAGACCATCCTTGGTCTTTTTAAGTTCTTTCTTCACTACCCTCCCTATCTTCCTTTTGCTCTCCAACTTCAGCTGGTTAGAATACGTTACCTGGTAAGTGACTCAAACCTTTCTTCCTGCTGAGCCTGAAGCCTTCATGGTCTGCCTGGATGCAGCAGGAATCAGAGGTACCCCACAGGATCCCTTGGATTCAAGTCATAATCCTTCTCAATCCCATGGGCAAACAGTGACACTATTTCCAGGTGATAACATCCTAAGAAACCTGTATGCATGACAAGAAGCAACAGTTAGAACCTTACATGGAACAACAGACTGGTTCCAAATTGGAAAAGGAGTACTTTAAGGCTGTATATTGTCACCCTGTTTATTTAACTTATATGCAAAGTACATCATGCAAAATGCCAGACTGGATGAAGCACAAGCTGGAATCAAGATTGCCCTGAGAAATATCAGTAACCTCAGATATGCAGAGGACACCACCCTTATGGCAGAAAGTGAAGAGGAACTGAAGAGCCTCTTGATGAAAGTGAAAGAGGAGAGTGAAAAAGCTGGCTTAAAACTCAACATTCAAAAAGTGAAGGTCATGACATCCGGTCTCATCACTTCATGGCAAATAGATGGGGTGGGGGGGCGGAGTTGGAAACAGTGACAGACTTTATTTTCCTGGGCTCCAAAATCACTGGGGATGAATTTACAAGACACTTGCTCCTTGGAAGAAAAGCTATGACAAACCTAGACAGTGTATTAAAAAGCAGAGATATCACTTTGCCAACAAAGGTCCATATCATTAAAGCTATAGATTTTCCAGCAGTCATGTGCGGATGTGAGAGTTGGACCATAAAGAAAGCTAAGCACGAAAGAATTGATGCTTTTGGATTGTTGTGCTAGAGAAGACTCTTGGGAGTCCTTTGGACTTCAAGGAGATCAAACCAGTTAATCTTAAAAGGAAATTAACCCTGAATATTCATTGGAAGAACTGATGCTGAAGCTGAAGCTCTCATACTTTGGCCACCCAATCAATGCAGAGTCAACTCATTGGAAAAGACCCTGATGCTGGGAAAGATTGAAGGCAGAAGAAGGGGGCAACAGAGGAGGAGATGATTGCATGGCATCACCAACTCAATAGACATGAATTTGAGCAAACTCCAGGAGACAGTGAAGGATAGGGAAGCTTGGCATGCTGCAGTTCCTGGGGTTGCAAAGAGTCGGACACGACTGAGCAACTAAAAAACAACATCAACCATCCAAGCCTACTCAGTAGACTGGTAGTTCGCCTGTTGTTTCAGTGGCATAAAAACCTTATGTCACCAGATGGCAATCTCAACTTGCAATATGATGGAACCAACACTTGGGTTTTGGTAGAAGCATCCCTTTCTTGGGAACCAACAGAGCTCCAAGCTGCAGGCAGGGGATGAAATGCCCGGAGAGTAGACGATTAGGAATGATGACTCCTAATCGTGAGGAATCCTTCCCCCTTCTTGATTCGCAGGCCGTGGATACCAGCAAAGGAGAAACAGCACCAACAATGGCCATCACCTCAGTCTTGACTCCTGTAAGACAGCAGCTCCCCTTCAGTGTCTTTTCACCAACTAGGGTAGGAACTGACCTCTACTAGACTGACCATCCCCACCGTCTACAGCCCGGGTCTTCAGGGCAGTCCCTCTGTGTGAGCACAGGGCACAAGTCTCGTGTCTTACAGGGATTATTTTGGTCAGAAGCACTGTTATATGAAAGATTGCTAAAGTGAATGCAAGACAGTAAGTCTATGGGCAGGGGGTTGGGGTGGGGCAAGTCATCCAAAAAGTCGCTTAAGATAAGCACCTATTCAAGACAGGACAAATTGTGGCCCCTCCCACCGCGGGATATGGGCTGATTTCATCAATGGCCACCAGGTGGCGGACTCCTCTCCCAGAGGGCCACCATGCTGTGCTGTGCTTAGTTGCTCAAGTCGCGTGATTCTTTGTGACCCCATAGACTGCAGCCCACCAGGCTCCTCTGTCCGTGGGGACTCTCCATGCAAGAATACTGGAGTGGGTTGCCATGTCCTTCTCCAGGGGATCTTCCCAATCCAGGGATCAAACCCAGGTCTCCCACATTGCAGGTGGATTCTTTACCATCTGAGCCTCCAGGGAAGCCCAAGACTACTGGGATGGATAGCCTATCCCTTATCCAGGGGATCTTCCTGACCCAGGACTCAAAAAGGGGTCTCTAGCATTACAGGCAGATTCTTTACCAGTTGAGCTACCTGGGAAGTCCAAAGGCTCCCTTACTGGGAGAATGAATATAGGTCTCTGCTGTGGACAGGCTGAGTACATAGCAGTGCCAGTGGCTGCGACCTGAGGTAGTTCCTGGGAGGGAGACTCACTCCTCTCTGCTGATTCCTTTACTCTGTAAACTTCCCTGGTGGCTCAGATGTTAAAGCGTCTGTCCACAATGCGGGAGACCTGGGTTTGATCCCTGGGTTGGGAAGATCCCCTGGTGAAGGAAATGGCCACCCACTCTAGTATTCTTGCTTGGAAAATCCCATGGACGGAGGCGCCTGGTAGGCTACAATCCATGGGGTTGCAAAAAGTTGGTCATGACTGAGTGACTTCACTTTCCTCTGTAAAAACAATTCTCCCCATGAGACTCTCAGTCCAACCCATGGAGCCTGCCACTTGCTTCCTTTGGAGTCCTTGAACAAGACACCTAGGAGAAGACACGTGGCAGTCAAGGGAAAGGGTCGTCCACAGTAGGGGCCACAGAGCTGGGAACCACCTGCTTGAGTGACTGTCCTATACCTTCCAGACCTGCATAAGTCTGGTCTCAAATCTTCCCCTTCCCGTGGAGAATTAGATGACCAGACATTCAGACTTTCCCACAGACAAGGAATAAGCCAGAAGCTGCTGATCACAAGGAAAATATGTTTGTAGTAGAGGGCACGATATCCTTCAGGAGTTCACAGGATGTTTCTCTTTTCAGGACTTGTCACAAGCTCCATGCAGCCCTGCAGTGTGTCAAGTGACTGGTACCTGCCAAAGAGACTTTCCTTGTCCTGGGTCCCACCAAAACTGTGTCACCTCATAGGTGACTTGCTGAAGCACTGGTGGGCACAGTTTCATGTAGTATATGCTGCCTGTGGGATCTGAAGAACCCCACCAAATGTGGTGCCCGAGTAGGAGGTGGTATGAGGTGCAGCAACTTACTGAATACCTAGCATGGTCCAGACCATCTCAAAACATCACTAAGGGTCATTCTCTTGGGTTTTCATTGGCTTGATCTCCCACACTCCACACTCTGGCATACATGTGTCTCTTTTTTTTTTCTGAATATTTTTGGGAACCAGCAGTTGTCCTTGTTACCCTGTTGCAATAGCCCATGAGGCTCCTCTGTCTATGGGATTTCCCAGGCAAGAATACCGGAGTGGGTTGCCATTTCCTTCCCCAGACATGTGTCTTGATGAAGCATCTCTGGCACCTCTTGGCCACCAACTGCAGTAAGCATGATGTCTTCAGTGTAATGGCCCAGCATAATGTTCACCATGATTGTCGAAAAAAATCAAGTTCTGTTCATCTGAGATGATGACAGATAGTCAGAGGGCAGCTGGTTTGCACTCCAGCCTGGGGAGAGTAGATAAATTGAAGAGCAAGTGTTTTTCTACAAGCTGGATTCCCTTTGTGACTTCTTAGGCTTAGTTTGAAATAGATAACCACATGGACCTACTGGATAGCAGGGAACTATATTCAATATCTATTTAGTTATATGAATAACTATATTCAATATTGGCTTCCTTGGTGGCTCAGCTGGTAAAAAATCTGCCTGCAATGCAGGAGACTTGGGTTCCATCCCTGGGTTGGGAAGATCCCCTGGAGAAGAGAGAGGCTACTCACTCCAGTATTCTGGCCTGGAGAATTCCGTGGACTGTACAGTTCATAGGGTCACAAAAGTCAGACACGATTGAGCAACTTTCACTTCATATAGGGCTTCCCTGGTGGCTCAGAGGTTAAAGCGTCTGCCTGCAATGCAGGAGACCTGGGTTTGACCCCTGGTCAGGAAGATCCCCTGGAGAAGGAAATGGCAACCCACTCCAGTACTCTTGCCTGGAAAATCTCATGGACAGAGAAGCCTGGTAGACTGCAGTCTATGGGATCGCAAAGAGTTGGACACGACTGAGCGACTTCACTTTCACTTTCACTTCATATTCAATATCTTATAATAATGTAAAAGAATCTGAAAAGAATATATATATATATATATATATATATATATATATATAACTGATTCACTGTGCTGAACACCTGAAACTAACATGACATTGTAAATCCACTACACTTCAATAAAATAAGTAAACAACATTTAGAAACAAAACAAGAGAAGAGGCAGTTTCCCCACTAAAAAAACAGGTTTAGTTTGGCAGTTATTTAAGTACTGTACATCTTGTAAATAGAGGGATTTATGAAAACAAGCACCCACTATTAAGGAAGAGTTTCTATTTTAATGATGTTATATGGGGCAAAGTGGCCATGCATCTAACTTATTCTCTGTGAAAAGAGAGGAAATTTAAAAAGAAAATTCTTCTCCAATTTCTAGATGAGGGACAGACATGAGGAGATAGCTATACATGTGTGTGAAAGGCCAATAATGTAAAATTTACAAATCACATCCACAAACACATAAAAAGAATTATACCCCATGAGCAGGTAGGGTTTTCTCTAAAGATAAAAGCTCACTCAATATATGAAAAATTGATCAATGATATCTACTATATTGACAAGCAAAAGAAGTCACATGGTTTGATGCAGAACATATATTTGACAAACCCAATGTCGATTCAAGACCACAATGCTCATGATGTGTAAGTCACTTAGTACTAAGGCTAGAGGGGGAATTTCTTCAACTTGTTAAATAGCATCTATGGAGGACATGACTAATGTCATGGTTAAATTGTGAAAAATGGGGCATTTTCTCTTATGGTTGGGAACAAGGCAAGGATATCTGCCCTCACTACTCTTATTCAACACAATGTTGGAAGTTCTAGGCAGTGCAATAAGGGGAAAAAAAAAAAACCAAAAAGTGCACAGATTGAGAAGAAGAAATAACAGCATCTCAGTTTACAGATGATATCATTGTCTTCATAGAAAATCCAAAGGAATCTACTGGAAAAACTCCCATAACCAATAAGTGAGTTTTACAGAGTTGCAGGATACAAGATCAACACATTTCAAGGCTCATTATTTAACTGCAGTGATCAAGATTGTGTGGGATCCACAATATTATAAAGTAATTAGCCTCCAATTAAAATTTTTTTAAAGTAAAAAGAAAAAGATTGTGTGGTATCAGTAGAAAAAGTGAAAGTGAAGTCACTCAGTCGTGTCTGACTCTTTGTGACCCTGTGGACTGTAACCTAGCAGGCTCCTCCATCCATGGGATTTTCCAAGCAAGAGTACTGGAGTAGGTTGCCACTTCCTAGTATCAGTAGAGGGAGAAACATATAGATAAATGGAATGGAATAGAGAACCCAGAAATAGACCCACATCAACTTCCCCAGCTGGTTTTTGGCCAAAATGTAAAACCATCCTAGTGGGGTGTGCCACTCCCAGCCAGGGCCCAGCAATTGTCAGGATTCTTTCTTTATGACAGTGAGTTCCAGGTTCAGCAACTTCTGTTTCTCTTTGCAGGGACCGTCCCTGTCAACCTGTTGCAGAGTTTTGGGCCCCTGGATTTTCATGGGGCTTATCTTTCACTTGGTGGTGAAATACTTGCTAGTTCCTGGGCATCTGGTCCATTTGGCACGATGTCTTTAATGGAGCAGGCCAGCATGATGGTTTGGGGCAGAATGAGATGATCCACTCAGTCGGGGACTTCTTTATGATAACATGCCAGATAATTGACGGGACAGTGCCTGGGGCTTCCTTTGGATGATTTTTCCATCATTGGAATTCTTCCAGCTGCCAATTGTGTTGGTTTCCAATTATGCAGTCAGGAACTGGGTGCCCACAGGTAGAGAGATCCAGACTAAGATTCCATCTCTGACTAGTGGACCACAGTGGCCTCTATGGTCCCAAAGGTAAGTCAGAGGCAGGTTAAGAGTACATACTTGCAGTATTCCGTGTACCTGGCCTCACCCTTGCTTGAGAGCTGAGCCTGTGAATTCACTGGGTCTGGAAATTCGATGAGAGGCCATGATTTTCCACGGTGGTGATTAAAGGCAGGCTGCTGTTCACCAGACTGAGTGTTTTGGTCAGTGGTGATCTACTACAGATATGTGCTGCAGTCCATGGGGTTGAGAAGAGTTGGATATGACTGAGCTGCTGAACAACAACTATATATATATGGGTTTCCCTGGTGGCTCAGATGGTAAGGAATCTGCCTGCATTGTGGGAGACCTGGGTTCAATCCGTTGGTCAGGAAGATCCCTGGAGAAGGAAATGGCAACCCATTCTAGTATTTTTGCCTAGAGAATTCCAAGGACAGAGGGGCCTGGCGGGCTACAGTCCATAGGGTTACAAAGAGTTGGACATGACTGAGTGACTAACACTTTCATTTTTCATCAGTTCAGTTGTCACCCAGTCATGTCTGACTCTTTTTGACCCCATGAACTGCAGTATGCCAGGCCTTCCTGTCTATCACCAACTCCCAGGGCTTACTCATGACAGCGTGATCAATCACCCCAAAGATCCTTGGGGGTGAACCATCTTAGTTTCAACTTCCAGCCCTGCTGTGAGTTGTGTTACCTATCCTGTTTCTATGGGATTTAGTGCCACCACTTACACTCTGCTTCTCTGGGATTCCATCCTTTCCACTGAGAGCACAAGCCTGTTTCGATGGCAAAACCTCCCACCTCCTTCCTGAGACTAGTTCTCCAGAATGTTCACCAAAGTATGTCTCAGTGTTTTGCTGAAAGGAATGTCACCCAAAGGGATGACATTAGTTAAGGGGGTGAGGCAGTGGGTTGCACATGACAACTCATTCCAACATCGTCCTCCTCAAATCTTGGGATGGGAGACAACAAGGGATGGGAGGAGTAGGTTATAAGAATGGGCATCCCTTTGCTTGGTAACTGACTAGGTGATATCATTATAAGGTCTCCAAAGAAGGTTGAAGCAGCCTCATCAGACAAGGGAGAAGGAACCACTTCTGCTGGTAAGGGGGGATCTGGAAAGGTTTAGGGTTTGGTCACCTGATGCAAAGAGCTGACTCATTTGAAAAGATGCTGGGAAAGATTGAAGGTGGGAGGAGAAGGGGATGACAGAGGATGAGATGGTTGGATGGCACACCGACTCAATGGACATGAGTTTCAGCAAGCTCTGGGAGTTGGGGATGGACAGGGAGGCCTGGTGTGCTGCAGTCCATAGGGGTGCAAAGAGTCGGACACGACTGAACAACTGAACTGAACTGAAGGGTTCAGAAGTCACAGATTCATTCAACACATACTTCCAGAGCATCTTCTAGGAGCTGTGCAGAGAGCCATGAACAAAATAGACCAGACTTTCCTGGCTTCATAAGGCGAATATTCCAGTGAAGAGACAGACAATAAAAATGGTCCATTGAAGGCAGAGGGAACAGCAGATGGCAGAGCCCCAAGAGGAGTGTGTGTGCCTGGGGAGTAGTCTTAACAGTTAGAGGCACTGTGGCCAGAGAGGTGAGAGTCTGGTCATGAGCAGAAGCAAGTGGGCTCAGAAGAGGAACTGATGGCAGACACTGACAGCTGTCATCAGCATTTTGACTCTTAGTCTTAGAGAAATGGGTTATCCATTGGTTTAGGCTGCTGTAACAAATTACTCCCAACTGGGTGGCTTTATTCTTTAATAAATTAATCTTTAATTTTAAAAAAAATTCACTTTGATTGGAGTGGAGAAGGAAACCACCACCCACTCCAGTAGTCTTGCCTGAAGAATCCCAGTGGACAGAGGAGCCTGGAGGGCTACAGTCTATGGAGTCGCAAAGAGTGAGACACGACTGAGTGACTAAGACTTTACTGGAGTACAGCTGCTTTACAATGGTGTATTGGTTTCTGCTGTACAGCGAAGTAATTCAGTTATACATATACATATCTCCACTCTTTTTAGATTCTTTTCCTATGTAGGCCATTACAGATTATTGAATTCCCTGTACTATATAACAAGTACTTGTTAGTTATCTACTTTATATATTATATATCTATTTTTATCTATTTAGTTAACTATTATTAGTTATCTATTTTACATTTTTATATAGTAGTGTGTATATGTCAGTCCCAAACTCCCAACACATTCCTCCCCCTCCTTATCCCCTGGTTTAGGTTTGAAATCTGTGACTATTTCTGCTTTGAAAATGGGTTCATTTGTACTGGGTGGCTTTAAAGAACATTTATTTTCTTACTGATTTAGAGGCTGAAGTTCCAAATCACTCCAATCTCCGCCTCTATGTTTACATGGTCTTCTCTTCTGTGTGCATCCTTTCTTCTCTTTGAAGGACACTTGTCATTGGATTTGGGGCCCACCTGAGTCATGCAGGATGACCTCATTTGCAGATGCTTCACTGCAGGACCTCTGCAAACACCCTTTTTCAAATAAGTTCATATTCATAGGGTTCAGGGGTTAGGATGTATCCTATGTGGGGCAATCTTCATCCCATTAGAGATGGGACGCCATGACAGGATTGGAGCAGAGGAGGGACATGGCCTGACTTATAGTCTCATGGTGTCTCCAGAGGCTGTGTTGAGAAGACAATATAGTTGGAACAAGCAGAAGAAGAGAGGAACTGCAGAGGAAGAAATCTAGGAGAGAGATAAGGATGGCATGAACTCCAACGACAGCATTGAGTGTGGGGAAAAACCATCAGGTTCTGGATCTGTTGAAAGCAAAGGTGCCAAGCTTTGCTAACAGATCAGATGAGGAGTGTTAGAGAACCATTAGTGAGTTCCTGAAATTTAGCTAAATATGTATCAATAAAGCATTATAAAATAATGGGGGGGTGTAATGGAATGCTGGTGGATTGTCTGACACTGTGGACTTTGTATTTAAACAAAGTATGTATGAAACATTAAGAAAATGTAAAGAATATTTATTCTCTTACAGAGAATAAAACATTCTTATGTATTTCATTAAGGCTTATGTATAAAACATTAAGAAAATGTAAAGAATATTTATTCTCTTACAGAGAATAAAACATTCTTATGTATTTCATTAAGGCTTATGTATAAAACATTAAGTTAGAGTATTATTATGATTACCTTGGTATACAACAAAATAAACTGTAGATAGAATAAAAGTTAAATGAGGAAAAACCAATTATATATGTGTGTATATATCACACACACACACACACACACACACACACACACACACACATATATATATATATGAAAAATCCAACCAATCCATCCTGGAGGAGATCAATCCTAAGTGTTCATTGGAAGAACTAATGTTGAAGCTGAAACTCCAATACTTTGGCCACCTGATGTGAAGAAGCTGATTCATTCGAAAAGACTCTGATGCTGGGAAAGATTGAAGGCAGGAGGAGAAGGAGTCAACAGAGGATGAGATGGTTGGATGGCATCACCAACTCAATGGACATGAGTTTGGGTAAACTCCGAGAGTTGGTGATGGACAGGGAGGCCTGGCGTGCTGCAGTTCATGAGGTCACAAATAGTTGGACATGACTGAGCAACTGAACTGAACTGATGAAAAATGAAAGTGTTAGTCACTCAGTCATGTCCAACTCTTTGCAACTCTATGGACTGTAGCCCTCCTCTGTCCTTGGAATTCTCCAGGCCAGAATAGTGGAGTGGGTTGCCATTTCCTCCTCCAAGGGATCTTATTGAACAATGGATTGAACCAAGGTCTCCCACAGTGCAGGCAGATTCCTCACCATCTGAGCAATAGGGAAGTTGTTGTTCAGTAGCCCAGCTGTGTCCGACTCAGCAACCCCATGGACTGCAGCACACCAGGCCTCTCTGTCCCTCACCATCTCCCAAAGTTTGCCCAAGTTCATGTCCGTTGCATTAGTTATGCCATCCAGCCATCTCATCCTCTGACACCCTTTTCTCCTTCTGCCCTCAATCTTTCCTAGCATCAGGGACTTTTCCAATGAGTCAGCTCTTTGCATCAGATGACCAAAATACTGGACTTTCAGCTTCAGTATCAGTCCTTCCAAAGAGTATTCAGGGTTGATTTCCCTTTAGACTGACTAGTTTGATCTTGCTGTCCAAGGGACCCTCAGAAGTCTTCTCCAGCACCACAGTTTGAAGGCATCAATTCTTCAGCACTCCACTTTACCGTCCAGCTCTCACAACCATATGTGACCACTGGGAAGACCATAGCCTTGACTATACGGACCTTTGCCAACAGAATAATGTCTCTGCTTTTCAACACTGTCTAGGTTTGTCATGGATTTCCTGCCAAGGAGCAAACATTTTCTGATTTCATGGCTGCAGTCACCATCCATAGTGATTTTAGATCCCCAAAAGAGGAAACCTGTCACTGTATATATTTTAAGCCACAAATAAAATGGAAAAATTCCTAATCTTTGGATGGCACCGGAGGAAATAGAAGAAGAGCCATAGTTGTCCTCTTCTGTCAGTAGCAGCTTGTTAGAAAAGATGATGGTAAAAATTCCATTGACAACAGCAATAAAGAAATAACTCCAGATCAATCAAGTCTATGGGGGCTAGGTGTAAGAATCCCCACTTGAGAGCGAGAAGAGAAATGAATGAAAGGAAGAGGGAAAAGAGCTGGGACCTGGAGCCGCTAGTTGCTTGGTGGTCCAGTACCACTGCTGTGAGCGACCTGTGAGTATTGATCACTTCACCTGGAGCCTCATTCAGTTCAGTCGCTCAGTCGTGTCTGACTCTTTGTGACCCCATGGAATTCTCCAAGCCAGAATACTGGAATGGGTAGCTTTTCTCTTCTCCAGGGGATCTTCCCCACCTAGTGATCAAACTAATGTATCCTGCATTGCAGGCGGATTCTTTACCAGCTGAGCCACAAGGGAAGCCCAAGGAGACCCATAGTGGAGCTGCAATCCAGCTGTGCTGTGACCAGAAAGCATCACCGGAAGAACTGGTACAGAAAAAAAACAACCAACCGAACAAAAAAATGGTAAAATATGTCATTCATAATGTTGTGCATTGCTTATATGCTGAAATGATAATATTGCCGATCGTTCTGTTAAATACAGTCTGTTATGGAAACCGATGTAACCTTCTACTTTGCCTTTTTTTTTTTTTTTTCAAGTGGATGTTGGAAAACTTAAAAGTCCACAACGGAATCGCACTCTGTTTCTATTGGGCAGTGCCACTCTAGCAGGATGGAAATTAGAAGCTGCAAAGCTCTATGTGTCTCAACGTCTGTCTTCATTTAGGCATCGGGACCGATCCGACAGCCACCTTGAAGGGTCAGGGGTGGGGAAGCAAGGAAAGCTGAGACACGTGCCCAGGCGCCCAGTTCAGTTCAGTCGCTCAGTCGTGTCCGACTCTTTGCGATCCCATGAATCACAGCACGCCAGGCCTCCCTGTCCATCACCAACTCCCGTAGTTCACCCAAACTCACGTCCATCGAGTCGGTGATGCCATCCAGCCATCTCATTCTCTGTCGTCCCCTTCTCCTCCTGCCCCCAATCCCTCCCAGCATGAGAGTCTTTTCCAATGACTCAACTCTTCGCATGAGGTGGCCAAAGTACTGGAGTTTCAGCTTTAGCATCATTCCTTCCAAAGAACACCCAGGGCTGATCCCAAGTTTCACGTAAAAAAAAAAACCGGTGAGAAAGACTAGACATTCGCCCGGCCACGCCCACAGAAAAGCCCCGCCCAGGTGGCCTGCGCAGGCGTTCCCCGGCCGGGCCGCTGAAGGCGGGGCGAAGCCCAAGGCGCCCGCGCGGCGGTGAGCGCGGGCCACCGCGGCCGCCAATGAGATGGTGCGGCCGACCGGCGCCCGCTGGGGACTGCGCGCCGCCTCGCCCCCGCCCCTCTGCACGACACGCACGGGGAGGCGCACAGGTGGGCGGGGCCTAGCGGCGCAGCCTGACGGCGGCGGGAGCCTGCAGGCGCTTCCTCAGCGGCGGTGGCCCACGCGGCTCGCGAGCTCAGCGGGGCAACATGGCGGACGCGGAAGGTGAGGGCGGTTCTCCGGTGGCTGGCCGGCCGGGCCCGGGTCGCGACCTCCGACGGGGGGAGCCGGGGGTGGGGGGTGGCAGACATCGAGGCCAGAACTGTCCGCTGGCTCCAGCCGCCGCGCCTCCCGCCGACCTTGTCGCTTGGCCTTGGCTCCACGGGGGTGAGGGCGAGAGATTGAGAGGCCCCCGCGGTGACGTGACGCCATGAGGCCCAGGCCTCCCGCCGACGGGGCCTGGGTCGCGCTCCCCCGTTCTGCCGCCGTGGTCAGCGCAGCGCAAGGAAGGGAAGAGAAGGGGCCAAGGGGCTCGGGCGGGCGCAGAGCTCCCAGGCGAAAAAAGAAGTTTTAGGGGCCCCAAGCCCTTGAGGACCGTCGGACGGTCCCTGACGGAACTTGCGGGCTGAGGGCCTTTCAGCCCCGCGTGGCCACGTGGTGAACCAGGCTGTAGGGGAACACGTGCGGCTGCTGTCGCGAGCCCGCCGGGCCGCTCCGGGCACTGGCCTGACCCCCTCGCTTTCTCTACGAGCCTATACCAGACGGCCGTTTTTCAGCTGCCCTGATGCGTCCTCTATTTTCAACTCGATCGCCTTGATTTTCGGGGAAAACTCCCAATTCTTGTGTGTGTTTTTAAGTCCTTATTTTGCCGAAGAAACACAAGAAGAAAAAGGAGCGGGAAATCATTACCAGAGGAGGCTGTGGCGGTGAGTAGGAATATTTTTATTCTGCTCCGACTCAAAAGAAAGGTTTCTTAGAGGCCAGATTGCAGAAAAGAAGTGTTTCTAAAGATTTTGAAGGAATGGAGTGTCATCGTGAGATAGAAACTACAAAGCTCCATCCAGCCTAGGTCTCTGCTATCAGGCACACTTTGCTAAATGGAAATTGTCTTTATCAGACCCACTATCCCTCTTTTCTCTTAAATTGGCTATTCCCATCTTGGTGCCACTTCACTTATTTTTTCTTAATTTTCATTCATTTCTACTCTTTCCTATGGAGATCTCAGTGAACAGGCATAGACACCTTGTTTTTTATTGCACAGGTGTAGACTTTGGTGGTTGTGATGGAAGGGTTCAGATTCAAGTGGGTAGTCTTAACAAGTTGTGTTTCTGTCCTCTGGAAGGAAATACAACATGCTGAAGAATTTCTCATCAAACCTGAATCCAAAGTGGCTCAGTTGGACACGTCTCAGTGGCCCCTGTTGCTAAAGGTATGTGTTTTGCATCAGCTCTATGTTTGGCTTTTATACTGTTTCTGAGTATTAAACAGTTGATTAAGAATGGATCCTGGACTTAGGCAAGGTTAGGTGAGGCTGCCTAAATCAGTGTTCCTCAAGGTAGTTGAGATGAAGACCCAAGATTTTTTTTTTCTTAATTTCCAGTGTACCCAACACTTGTGGAATACAGGTAAATTTTGCAACAGTGTGAGACTGCTATCAAATTTTATGAACAATTCTCAATTTCTGTATGTCAGTTCAGTCACTCAGTCGTGTCTGACTCTTTGTGACCCCATGAATCACAGCATGCCAGGCCTCCCTGTCCATCACCAAATCCTGGGGTTCACTCAGACTCATATCCATCAAGTCAGTGATGCCATTCAGCCATCTCATCCTCTATCGTCCCCTTCTCCTCCTGCCCCCAATCCCTCCCAGCATCAAAGTCTTTTCCAATGAGTCAGCTCTTCACATAAGGTGGCTAACGTACTGGAGTTTCAGCTTTAGCATCATTCCTTCCAAAGAAATCCCAGGGCTGATCTCCTTCAGAATGGACTGTTTGGATCTCCTTGCAGTCCAACTCCAACACCACAGTTCAAAAGCATCAATTCTTAGGTGCTCAGCCTTCTTCACAGTCCAACTCTCACATCCATACATGACTACTGGAAAAACCATATCCTTGACTAGACGGACCTTAGTCGGCAAAGTAATGTCTCTGCTTTTGAATATACTATCTAGGTTGGTCATAACTTTTCTTCCAAGGAGTAAGCGTCTTTTAATTTCATGGCTGCAGTCACCATCTGCAGTGATTTTGGAGCCCAAAATAAAGTCTGACACTTTTTCCACTGTTTCCCCATCTATTTCCCATGAAGTGATGGGACCGGATGTTATGATCTTTGTTTTCTGACTGTTGAGCTTTAAGTCAACTTTTTCACTCTTCTTTTTCACTTTCATCAAGAGGCTTTTTAGTTCCTCTTCACTTTCTGCCATAAGGGTGGTGTCATCTGCATATCTGAGGTTATTGACATTTCTCCCGGAAATCTTGATTCCACCTTGTGTTTCTTCCAGTCCAGCGTTTCTCATGATGTAGTCTGCATATAAGTTAAATAAGCAGGGTGACAATTTACAGCCTTGAAGTACTCCTTTTCCTATTTGGAAGCAGTCTGTTGTTCCATATCCAGTTCTAACTGTTGCTTCCTGAACTGCATTCAGGTTTCTCAAGAGGCAGGTCAGGTGGTCTGGTATTCCCATCTCTTTCAGAATTTTCCACAGTTTATTGTGATCCACACAGTCAAAGGCTTTGGCATAGTCAAT
Organism: Nanger dama; assembly: GCA_917880005.1. Classification (NCBI taxonomy): domain Eukaryota; kingdom Metazoa; phylum Chordata; class Mammalia; order Artiodactyla; family Bovidae; genus Nanger; species Nanger dama. The sequence continues at coordinate 454,743 of CAKJTW010000144.1, forward strand.
AAAGCAGAAATAGATGTTTTTCTGGAACTCTCTTGCTTTTTCCATGATCCAGCGGATGTTGGCAGTTTGATCTCTGGTTCCTCTGCCCTATCTAAAACCAGCTTGAACATCAGGGAGTTCACGGTTCACATATTGCTGAAGCCTGGCTTGGAGAATTTTGAACATTACTTTACTAGCACGTGAGATAAGTGCAATTGTAGGATAGTTTGAGCATTCTTTGGCATTGCCTTTCTTTGGGATTGGAATGAAAACTGACCTTTTCCAGTCCTGTGGCCACTACTCAGTTTTCCAAATTTGCTGGCATATTGAGTGCAGCACTTTGACAGCATCATTTTTAAGGATTTGAAATAGCTCATCTGGAATTCCATCACCTCCACTAGCTTTGTTCATAGTGATGCTTTCTAAGGCCCACTTGACTTCACATTCCAGGATGTCTGGCTCTAGATGAGTGGTCACACCATTGTGACTATCTTGGTTGTGAAGATCTTTTTGTACAGTTCTTCTGTGTATTCTTGCCACCTCTTCTTAATATCTACTGCTTCTGTTAGGTCCATACCATTTCTGTCCTTTATTGAGCCCATCTTTGCATTAAGTGTTCCCTTGGTATCTCTAATTTTCTTGAAGAGATCTCTCGTCTTTCCCATTCTGTTCTTTTCCTATATTTCTTCGCATTGATTGCTGAAGAAGGCTTTCTTACGTCTTCTTGCTGTTCTCTGGTACTCTGCATTCAGATGCTTATATCTTTCCTTTTCTCCATTGCTTTTTGCTTCTCTTCTTTTCACAGCTATTTGTAAGGCCTCCCCAGACAGCCGTTTTGCTTTTTGCATTTCTTTTCCATGGGGATGCTCTTGATCCCTGTCTCCTGTACGATGTCACAAACATCATTCCATAGTTCATCAGACACTCTATCTATCAGATCTAGGCCCTTAAATCTATTTCTTACTTCCACTGTATATCGTACGGGGTTTGATTTAGGTCATACCTGAATGGTCTAGCAGTTTTCCCTACTTTTTTCTATTTAAGTCTGAATTTGGTAATAAGGAGTTCATGAACTGAGCTACAGTCAGCTCCCAGTCTAGTTTTTGTTGACTGTATAGAGCTTCTCCGTCTTTGGCTGCAAAGAATATAATCAGTGTGATTTCGGTGTTGACCATCTGGTGATGTCCATGTGTAGAGTCTTTTGTGTTGTTGGAAGAGGGTGTTTGCTATGACCAGTGCATTTTCTTGGCAAAACTCTTATTAGTCTTTGCCCTGCTTCCTTCCGTATTCCAAGGCCAAATTTGCCTGTTATTCCAGGTGTTTCTTGACTTCCTACTTTTGTATTCCATTCCCCTATACTGAAAAGGACATCTTTTTTGGGTGTTAGTAAAGGTCTTGTAGGTCTTCATAGAACTGTTGAGCTTCTTCAGTGTTACTGGTTGGGGCATAGGCTTGGATTACCGTGATATTGAATAGTTTGCCTTGGAAATGAACAGAGATCATCCTGTCGTTTTTGAGAATGCATCCACGTACTGCATTTTGGACTCTTTTGTTGACCATGATGGCTATTCCCTTTCTTCTGAGGGATTCCTGCCTGCAGGAGTAGATATAATGGTCATCTGAGTTAAATTCACCCATTCCAGTCCATTTTAATTTGCTGATTCCTAGAATGTCAACGTTTACTCTTGCCATCTCCTGTTTGACCACTTCCAATTTGCCTTGATTCATGGACCCTACATTCCAGGTTCCTACACAGTATTACTCTTTACAGCATTGGACCTTACTTCTATCACCAGTCACGTTCACAACTGGGTATTGTTTTTGCTTTGGCTCCATCCCTTCATTCTTTCTAGAGTTATTTCTCCACTGATCTCCAGTAGCATATTGGGCACCTACCGACCTGGGGAGTTCCTCTTTTGGTATCCTATCATTTTGCCTTTTCATACTGTTCAGGGGTTCTCTAGGCAAGAATACTGAAGCTTCACTTTACAGACATTTACTCGTTTGTGGAGTAGTCCTTCTTTGTAGCATAGGTTTCGATGCTAGACTCCTTTGAGTCAGGCACTGTGTGACCTTAGGCTAATCTTGACCTCTCTGAGGCTCTTGGCAAATAATACCTTCTCGTTCAGAAGGCCCATTGAGGGTTGCAGGAGGTGATCCATGAAACGTGCTGAAGTGCCCAGCATATGTCACATACTCTAGAAGTTATTGACTCTCTTGTTGGGTTTTTCATAAAGTAGTTCAGTAATGAATAGAGTTAAAATTTTGTTACTGACATAATGGGTGCCAGCTTTGAGATTAGGAGGTAAGTTTACTGAAAGACAGGATTCCCTGGTGGCTCAGACTATTTCTAGTGTCTGCCCACTATGCGGGAGACCTGGGTTTGATCCCTGGGTCGGGAAGATCTCCTGGAGAAGGAAATGGCCACACTCCAGTATTCTTGCCTAGAAAATTTGAATCAACCACTAAATAAGAGGTTAAATATGAGATTTGTTTATATAATTCAATGCAGTTGAATTTCTGCTTGGCCAGATGTGTCTGCTATTTAGATAGCATCTGGTTCTCTTATTTTTACATGTTGGCAGTAGTCCTACCATCATGGAATGTAAAATCTAGAGGTGGGAGATACAGGCTGTTAAAAAATCTAATTGCTGCTTGTGGGAAGTACCAACATGAAGCTAATGAACTTGCACTGAAGGGATCGTTTTCAGACTGGTGGTGGAAGCCTGGAAAGAGTGATGAGAAGCAGATACAAGGAGTGGAATGGGAACGTTGAAGGCAGGAGTGAGCTGGTCAGGTGGGAGGAACCATGTTGTCAGTCATCCTCCAGCTGGCTACCTTTGGTGCCTGAGAAAATCAAAGCTAGTCCATATGTTACGCATAAGCCTGTGCAGTGAAGCCACACTTGTTTGTAGGACCCCAGGAGGTCTTACTGGAGGAGGGAGCAAATTTGTCTTCTTACTCGGGTAATTTCTCCAGGAAGTGGTGGAGCATAGCAGTATGCCACAGCAGATAATGGAAATACAGGAGCAAGATCCAAAACAGGAACCCAAAGGGTCGCCTTATCATGGTTCGTAGTGGTCCTGACTTAATTTTCCATATGTTAATGATTCATTGCTTATTTTGTGTTGTATCATTGCTTTCTAGAATTTTGATAAGCTAAATGTAAGGACAACACATTACACACCTCTTCCTTGTGGTTCAAATCCTCTGAAGAGGGAGATTGGGGACTACATCAGGTAAGCGTGTTGGGAGCAAGCACACACTTCTTTGCACAATGACCCTTTCATATCAGTTGAAGGAGGTGACATGCCCTCAATATATATGATAACTTGTGCCCATGGTCAACACTTGGTTTTTACTCTGCAAATTTAGTTTTCATCTGAGGCCCAGAGTTGATGACACAGTAATTTCTTTCCCAATCTAGGACAGGTTTCATTAACCTTGATAAGCCCTCCAACCCCTCTTCCCATGAGGTGGTAGCCTGGATCCGGCGAATACTTCGGGTTGAAAAGACGGGACACAGTGGAACCCTGGATCCCAAGGTGACTGGTTGTTTAATAGTGTGCATCGAACGAGCCACTCGCTTGGTGAAATCACAGCAGAGTGCAGGTAAATCAGAGTGGGAGGAAGGACGGGGCAGCTTGAAGATGGGAAGTCTTTCTGTGTTTCCTTGCCCTTCTACATGTGGCTTTCAGAAGTGATTTCTTATGTTGGTAAAATCTTAACAAACCCCCCTCCCCCCGCAAATAGAAGCAAGGGATACTCTGGCTTGGTATGTGCCTTCTGTTTTCTGCCAGATCCTGATGAGGCTGCCTTGTTGGGAGTTCTGAGTGCTTTTGACAAACATATGGAGCCAAGTGGATCTGCTTCTAGCCCTGAGGCAGAGCTGAGTCCAAGTCTGGCTGTAGGCCTGTCACTTCAGGCTCCTTGAAATAACCTGCAGCTTCTGCCTAAAATAATGCTTCCTCGTTGTCATCAGGGAAAATTCTTGGCCTTGCAGAGTGCCCTCCAGGCAGGCTGTCCACAGGTGTTCTTGTCCTTCTCAACATGTTGAGAGTTGAACCTACAACATTAGGGTCTTCATTCCTTTCCTACATCTGCACCCTGAAATCTGTCTTCCTGAAAATTTGATAGAAATTTTCCTGCTTTCCGTGGCTGCACAAGATTATGAGTGATACAAGCATATAGGAAATAACAGCAAACTCAGTGGCCACACCTGACTACTCTTGTCATTTTACAGGCAAAGAGTATGTGGGGATTGTCCGGCTGCACAATGCTATCGAAGGGGGACTCAGCTTTCCAGGGTAAGTCTGTCATTGGAGGGAAGCCACCTGAGCCACTAGGCCAACCTGGGCAGGTGTCTGCAGACGGCAGACACTTCTGCTCATGTGCTTTCTGAGGAGAGGCTTCTGATCAGTCCTGAGCCACCCATGTGGAGTTGCAAAAGGAATCAGAAATTGAAAGGCCCTTTTAGTGTTTGCAAGAGAACTTCTGTGTGTCACTTGTGCCCTTAAACTCCTCAAATCTGCCCTTTGATCATCTTTGAGAGTCCATGCAGTAAAAGCAGTTTCATTTGTGTTTCTTCCCAGGCCCTAGAAACCCTGACAGGTGCCTTATTCCAGCGACCCCCACTCATTGCTGCGGTAAAAGGCAACTCCGAGTCAGAACCATCTACGAGAGCAAAATGATTGAGTATGACCCTGAAAGACGATTAGGTGGGTCCTCAGGCCTGTGGGGCACCGAGGTGACACAGAGCACTCTGGTGTTGAATGAATTTTCCAGAATCAGAATCTGGTAAAAGTAGCTGCCTTGAGTGTATGGGGTAGTTGTGGCTTGTGTCATCTCCAGTTTTGCTGCTGCAGGTAGAGAATAACTGGGTTTCTCACCTGGTCATGTGTTTACTTAAAGAAAGTGAAGTCGCTCAGTTGTGTGCAACTCTTTGCGACCCCATGGACTATAGCCCACCAGGCTCCTCCATCCATGGAATTTTCTAGGCAAGACTACTGGAGTGGGTGGCCATTGCCTACTCCAGGGGATCTTGCTGAGCCAGGGATCGAACCCAGGTCTCTCCCACATTGAGGCAGACACTTTACCATCTGAGCCCCCAGGGAGGCCCACCCTTTTATAATAAAAACTATTCAATGAGTTAAGCATAGAAGAATAATTCCTTAACCTGATATGGGTATCCATAAAGAAAGACTTAAAGCAAACATCATAATCAATACCTTTCTCCCTGAGGGATTCCCTGGTGGCTCAGACGGTAAAGTGTTCTGCCCGCAACATGGGAGACCCAGGTTCAATCCCTGGGTTGGGAAGATCCTCTGGAGAAGGAAATGGCAACCCACTCCAGTACTCTTGCCTAGAGAATTCTATGGATGGGGCCTGGTGGGCTACAGTCCATGGGGTCGCAAAGAGTCGGACACAACTGAGTGACTTCACTTTGTTTCTTTCATATGTTTACTTAGGAAAATATGTGCTACTTTTGTGTGTGGGTGTGTTTTAGGAATCTTCTGGGTGAGTTGTGAGGCTGGCACTTATATTCGGACGCTGTGTGTTCACCTTGGTTTGTTGTTGGGAGTTGGTGGTCAGATGCAGGAACTCCGGAGAGTTCGTTCTGGAGTCATGAGTGAAAAGGTATGTCATTGGTGGGAGGTTTTTTTTTTTTTTTTTTTTTAATTGTTAAGGAGTAGTTTTGGTTTTTTTTTGTTTTCTTAAAGCTGGCTGATACTTAGATCTTCCAGCCCTTGGTAGAACTCTACCTACTTCCCATCCCAGAAAAGGCAGTTTCCAAAGTGTTGAGTTCAGTGTGGGGCAGCTTCCCTGTTCTGTTAATTAAACTTTGGGACATTAAAACAGGCTGCGGTGTGTGTGGATGGAGACTGTTACTCTCTATTCGTTTATTCCCTAGCCTACAGATATGCCTGCTTAGGTTTACTAGACTACCAGTTACAGACCAAAGACTAATGAGCTTGGACTAGCAGGCAAGACAAAACTTGGAAGTGTGAGGTCCATTTGCCTATTGGGGATACAATGGCACTTGATTAATTTTCATGCACGGCTACTTCCCAGGACCACATGGTGACGATGCATGACGTGCTTGATGCCCAGTGGCTGTATGACAACCATAAGGATGAGAGTTACCTGCGGCGAGTCGTTTACCCTTTGGAAAAGCTATTGACGTCTCATAAACGGCTGGTCATGAAAGATAGTGCAGTAAGTTCTATTTGCACAAAATGGGAGCTCAGGAGAGGAGATGTGGTCCATGGCCTGAAAATTTCTATTTAAAGAGATAAAATAGGATTTTGTGATCTTACAACCACTATTTTCCTTGGAGTTTCTTTTCTTTTTTTCTGGTTTTGTATATTGGGCACTGGATTAATTTATTTTTGTTAATGGAAGTATTTATGATTAACTATTAAGTAAAAACAGAATACAAAGTAAAAGTTTAATATTGGGCCTAATTCCATGAAACATTTAGAGTAAGTAACTTGGTTCAAGAAATAGACTGTTGGTGGTACATAAAATTTGCTCTTCCATAAACTGGTAGTTTTGCATATGCCTAAGACACCTTGGGTTTTTTTTTTAACTATTGCTAGAAAAAGTTGTTTTGATGGGGATAAAAGATTGAGATTAGAGAGTTGGCTAGTTCTCCTTTCGGAATCTCCATTAAAAGCTTTGTTGAAATAAATCCCAATTTGAGGCCATAAAACCTAAACATTGCAGAGATTATCAAGCCTTTTTTCTTAGTATGCATACTAAGTAATCTCATAGAAAGTAATCATTTATATAGTTAATAATTTGAGCTTGTTCATTCATACTCAGATCTTAAACTGTATACATGTTTGATTGTATAGATGTTAGAGTTTATAATAAAAGACAAAAAACTGAAGAGGCATACCACAGTTTGCCCCTATAATGATACAGAAAACAATACACAGACAATGTGAATGTGATTCCCTTTTGCTAGGGTCAAATTAGTGGCTTCTGGGGGAATTTCAAGGGAGGGGAGAAATGGTGAGTGAAGACAAGACCCTCAGTGGATTGGACACCTCGAGTGTGGGCAGACTCGGGGAGAGTTGCCCTTGATATGTATCTCTGGGTCCGTAAAGGACATGTCAAAACGTGTAGGATTGGTTCAGCAGGCCTTGGCAGTGTTGTTTGTTCATTCCTTTGGGGATGTAATTATTACCTAGGAATATGACCTGGGAAGGTAGTTATTACCTCGCTCTGTTAGGGAGTTTTCCCTTCATGCTGAGAAATAGAGAACAGGTAAACTCTGATCAGGAGTAGCGACCTCTAGCTCTGGTTACATTTCTGAATCAACCTGTGGTAGGTGGCGTCTGTGATCCAAGCTGCATGGCAGCCTGTGGATGCTGTCATGCCTCTGGCATGGGTAGGGGGTGCTCGCTGGTCCCCTCGACCTGCTCCGGCCTAGTGCAGAGTGGGGTGGAGGGCAGGGGCCGCCCTCTGACAGGGGCACTCATGGGGCCATCATCCCGCCAGGTGAACGCCATCTGCTACGGGGCGAAGATCATGCTCCCAGGTGTCCTGCGCTATGAGGACGGCATTGAGGTCAATCAGGAGATCGTGGTCATCACCACCAAAGGGGAGGCCATCTGCATGGGTAAGAGGCAAGCAGCCATTGTCCGCTCTGCACCATCACAGCCAGGCTCCCTTGGAGAGGGTGCCCGAGGCCTGGCCTCGTGGGGTGACCGAATGAATCCGTGTTCCTTGGGGTCTGTGGGGTGGTCACAGCCCAAAGGTCCAGTTAGGACAGGCATGTGTGAGAAAGGGTCAGCGGGGTTTCCTCTTGTCTTGCCAGCTGCTGTTAGGAGCCTTATCTCAGTGGTTTAGCTCTCCAGTGAGAGAAGAAATCATCAACAGGTGGGGAATAAAGGTGGTAACTGCGGAGCCTTCAGTCTGCTCCCTCTCTGCAATGCTAACTTGTGCAACTTTAGCTACTGTTGGATTGTCCCCGTCTGAGCTCCAAGCATGACATGTATGTTTTTGGGGTTCGTTATTGAGGTGGCCCTTCCCCTCTGGCTGCTGGCCACTCTGTGGCCACCTTGATTGTGCACAGCTGGAAAGGGATCCTGATGACACACTTTATTCCTGGTGTAAATAACACACATTAAAGAGCTTTGGATGTATTGGCCTGGCCAAAAAATGGATTTGGATTTTTCTGAGACATGTAACTGAAAAATGCGAACTTTTTGGCCAGTTGAATACTTCTTAAGAAGTCTCCTCTGAGGATGTCCAAAGCATAGGTTTTGATGAATGTGATTAGTATCAGTATTTTTTTGCACTTGATAAGTGGAACATGATTTCACAGGCTGTCTTCCCCTGATGGTGGATTTTCTCCATACGCAACTCTCCACAATGGAAACCTCAGAGCAGTAGAGCTTAAGAGTTTTATTTCAATAATGAGATTGTTTTCTAAAAAGTCATCTATCTGTTTGGCTGTGTTGGGTGTTAGTGGTGGCAAACAGGATCTTTCGTTGGGCTCTGTGGGCTTCTCTCTGGTTGTGCATGGTCTCACTGCTTGTGGCACCCCGGCATAGGTGCCCTGTGGCATGTGGGATCTGAGTTCCCCAACTTGGAATCGAACCCATGTCCCATGTATTGGAAGGTAAATTCTTCACCACTGGACCACCAGGGAGGTCCAAGCTTAGAAGTTTTCAAGAAATTTGTAAAACTTGTATAAAACAGCAGCATTTGGCCTCATTGGTTATCAGGTCTTTCCTTTTATCTCTTTCCAACACCTGCAGCAATTGCATTGATGACCACAGCAGTGATCTCCACCTGTGACCACGGCATTGTAGCCAAGATCAAGAGAGTTATCATGGAGAGAGACACTTACCCTCGGAAGTGGGGTTTAGGGCCAAAAGTAAGTGGGACTGGGCCTGTGCCCTGTGCAGCATTGTATTTTGCTTTGTTGAATACTTGAGCAGCTCTTGGTGTGTCTCCACTGCCATGTCCTGGCATCATGCCAGGCTCTGGGAAGTCGGTGCTGGTTAGAAATGTGCCTCACTTGGACCTGAGAATCTTTAGGCTAAGGGGATCGTAGAAGGACCTCAGTCCACTTGCACCACAGGGTGACTTTCGGCATAGTCGTGGGCCCTGTGAAGGGATGTGTCAAGGTCCCTGACACCTCAAGTCCACCATGAGGGCTTTGGCCTGGTCAGGGAATCAGGGCAAGAGATCTCTGCTTGAGCCACTCCAATAGAAATACACGATGTGAGATACTGAGGTGAAGGGGGGAGGGAAGTGTGGGGCCACTGGAATGGCAGGTGGTACAAATGAGACTGCAGAGGCTCCCAGGAATACAGCAAGCCCTTTGAAAGTCCCATGTCTGCACCTGTGGAAGAGAGGGTGAGTTCCGAGTGCTCTGCTATGTGTGTGTGTGATACTTGCTTTGCGTCGACACTATTGTAACCTTGACACCCTGCTGGTCCTCCAGGCGAGTCAGAAGAAGCTGATGATCAAGCAGGGCCTTTTGGACAAGCACGGCAAGCCCACTGACAGCACACCTACCACCTGGACACAAGAGTACGTCGACTACAGGTGAGGGTGGCTGTTGGCCAGCCCCGCAGTGGATAGGGGGCCTGCCTGGATGCCGGGGTCCCTTGGTGGCAGGGGGGAGGAGGGAAAGGCGTGGAGCTCCGAGTGCTGGATGCCGCCTCCCGGCCACTCTGGTGAGAACCTCAACTTAGTTCAGTTCAGTTCATCAACTTAGTTCAGTTTAATTGCTCAGTCGTGTCTGACTCTTTGCAGCCCCATGGACTGCAGGACACCAGGCCTCCCTGTCCATCACCAACTCCCAGAGCTTGCTGAAATTCATGTCCATTGAGTTGGTGATGCCATCCAACCATCTCATCCTCTGTTGTCCCCTTCTCCTCCCGCCTTCAATCTTTCCCAGCATCAGGGGCTTTTCAAATGAATCAGCTCTTCACATCAGGTGGCCAGAGTGTTGGGAGTTTCAGCTTCAACATCAGTGCTTCCAATGAGTACGGAGCCAGATATGGAGGAAACGTGCTCAGGGAAGGGCTGTTGGGACTCGCCTTGGGGGCTGGCGCTGAACCCCGGCTGCCCCGGGCAGGTCAGGGCATTGGGCCCCGCACAGCCAATAGTTATCCCTTGCCAGCCTGGCTTGTGGGATTCTAGATGGAGTCAGGCTGCACGTGGCAGTGGTGAGCTCTTCTGTCCAGCATCAGTATTCTGATGGTGGCTTTTGACTGGCCGGATATGCCTTTGTGCAGCCGGGCCTCTGAGGACAGCAGGTCCACGACCCTTACCATTTGCTTCTGCTCCTCTTGTAGCAATTCTGCCAAGAAAGACGTGCCACCCAAAGCAGTCAAAGCCACACCGGTAGTTGCTGAGGTAGTGAAAACCCCAAAGGTGAGTGGTGTGCCATGCTGGCTTTGGAACACTCCACCCAGCCCCACCAGCTGCTGGTCTGGTGTGTCTGTTGAGGGGTTCTGTGGGCCTGGGGGTTAGACCAGCCTGGGCTGCTGGCTGAGCTCAGGCCACAGCCGTGGAACAGAGTGGGGTTGACGGGTGGCAGGAACATGTTGGAATCGAGATGGGGACACTCAGGACCAGGCGGAACTTGACAGAAGGCCAGTGAACACCTGTGCACGTGGTGGCTTCAGGGCTAGGGGCCGCTGGCATCAGATGGCACGGTGGCTTGTCTGTTACTGTGGGTGGCACCGAATGTCCTGGAAAGGGCCTGCCATGGAATCTGGCAGGTGGGGTTCCTAACCCACCTGCCCCCTCTGAGGGCTTCTGGGAGCACCCCAGGGAGGAGGCGGCCTTTCTGTGTTGCCCTGGCACTTCGGCTGTGCCCCCAGCTTCCTGGCCTTCAGGCATGACAGTCCCTGAATGCCTGCTAAATCAGGCCCCTTCAGGGGTTTTCACAAACTTCCTGTTGGATCCCATCAGGATCCTCTTGGCGGACTGTCTCCCCACCTTTTGTGACTCACTGAAAACATTCTCGTTCATGTTGGTCTCGGATCTAATGTGCATCTGTGGTTTCCACCTTAGCGGAAGCGAGAGAGCGAGAGTGAGGACACATCCCCGGCGGCTCCACAGGCAGTCAAGAAGGAAAAGAAGAAGAAAAAGAAGGAGAAGACCAAAGCTGCTGTGGAGAAGCCAGGAGCTGGGGTGTGTGCAGGCAGGCCCAGGACCCGGGCCCCCCTGGGTCCCTGAGAGGGGAAGGCATTACCCACTGCCCGGGAGGGAGGATGGGACGGGCCCAGGTTTCCTAGCATGAGCTCAGTTAGGATTCTGTGTGTGGTGGGTTGGGAGGCTGCAGAGCTGGGGAGTGTGAAGGTGAAGGCATCAGTGAAAAACTCAGGATGATGATCCACAAGATTGATGTCACCCAGGACATTCGAGTCATGAGCATCACCTTCTGGTTACCCCAATGGGGTGAGACTGGGAAAGTGGCGGTGCTTTGAGATGTTTGCTTGCTTTTCCTCCCAGGACAGTGACAGCACCAAGAAGAAGAAGAAGAAGAAGAAAATCAAAGTGGAAATGGTCTCCGAGTAGGGGCGGCCACGTGTGGCATAGCGTCCAGGTGGGAGGAGCCATGAAAGCCTTATTGTGAACCTGGAGCTCCATTGGTCCTCGAGGGAGGGGACCCGAGGTCCCCAGAAGGGTGGAGAGGCTGGCATGTGGGAGCAGCTCACAGAGCCCTTGCTGACGTCCCCTGGCACAGCCGCCCCATCTCGTCCTGTTGTAAGGACCCTGGTGAAGGGGGTGGACTGGGCGTCGTCCGCTGCTCCACCCAGGAGACTCACAGCACCTCCCCTGCAGACCCAGCGCTGCCCAGTGCCCACCCACGGCTGTTTCCCAGGGCCAGCTGACCATCCTGGGCCTTTCCCAGTTGGCTTCTCCACTTCCCTCGTCTAAAAAGTTTCTAAACAAAGAAAAAAAGGCAGTTCCACAAAATGGTCTAGAGCAAGTGAAAAAAAAAAGAACTGAACCATGTTATTGAGGGGATAATCTTTCCTTTTTTTTTTTTTTTTTTTTTGCCAGCGTGCTGAGGACAGCAGTCTCATGTCAAGAGTTCCCTCGGTCACCTGGATTTCCTTTCCAGGTGGAGGCCTGACTGAGGGCTCTGGCACACTTGTCTTGTGTGCTCTTTCCATGCCCTCTCCTGTGTACACTTCACAGCTTGTACATGTACATACCACCTCAGGCGCCTGACTCCACCTGGCTAGATGTGTTTGTGAGCTCAGCCCCCCCAAAAAAAAAAAAAACCATTCCTCTAGGCTTTGTTTTACTCCTCCGTTACTTTCCCTGCTGGGAGAAGGTTGTAATTTTTACTGATTAAATTTCCTTCTGAAGTTTTTAAGTGTTCCTGTTGGATTTTTCTAATTGTTGATCTACAAGTTAGCAGAACAACAACAAAAAAGACATGGCAATTTAAAATGTAGAGATCTTTATGTCCTAGTGGAAATGTGGTGCTTTTCCTGGATGTGTGGTTACCTTTTTCCGTGTCTGGTAACATTTCCCTTGGGGCCTGGCATGGGATCAGATACTCCGGCATCTTCAAGACAGGGGATAACTGCCAATTTGGCGATCTCCACAATCACAGAGAGGAGAAAGGTTCTCCGTGTTTGTGGCAGGTGGGAGGTGGGGGACAAGGGGTCATTTAGGCACCTACAGACACATCTGGGCTTAGACACCCACGCCAGGAGCCGCTGAAGCTTGTGCTTGATGGCCAGAGAGGTGATTTGGAACCAAAAACAGTATATGGAGTGGTGGGGAGGGGCGTGCAAATGCCATGTTCCCAGTGATGGTTTCTGGTGCCTTCCACTGCCCAGGACCCTGGCCCAAGGCTGGCTTTCCCCTGCCCTAGGCATGCCTATGGTAGGTTCCCATCCAGGGTAAGACACTCAGGTGCCTGTACATGAACACCAGCCTCATGTAAGTCTTGAGGGTACACCTGCACCTGGGTTCCTGGGAGCCAGTGGAAGCTGGGGATGTTACTTTCACATGGGCAGTTGGTCTGGGTGTCCAGAATGCAAGATAAAGCTAAAAGGGAGCTTTCAGGAGGAAAAAAAAAAAAACATCTGGTAGGTGTATCAAAATCAAGTCCAAAGCAAGTGGAAGCAAAGCAGTTCAGAGCACGCTCCCCTGCTACCCCAACCTCCCCAGAGCAGAATGTAGTCAGTCCCCTTAAACTTTGGCTCCCAGCATGTCTTTGTATACCCCACGTAGACACCACCACCTGTGCCCAGAAATCAGTTGAGCCTGACCTCTAGGCTTAAGGTCGTTGCAAGCTTGAGAGAGACTTCAGAACACGGGAGAGGCATCTCCGCATCCCAGGGGCTTGGGGTGCAGCTGGGAACCAGAGTTAAAAGGCACAAGCTCACTGGCATTTTAACAGCAATACCTTTATTGCTTTTGAGGGTTTCCCTAGAGCAGACCCATCCTATTGCACAGCTGTTTGATTTGGCAGGTTAGAAAGTCGCAGTGACAAATGCTCTCTTCAAAGACACATGAAATGCCTGGTGTGACCAAAGGTAAAAGGAGTGCAGGCTTCAGAGGGCCAGGGGGGTCCATTGCTTTTCCTCCCTGTGGGCATTAGCTGTGATCAGCAGCTGCCTTGGCCGAGTGCTTCTGGCCCTCAGTGTGCAGGGATACTTTGAAAATCCTGCTCCGTCGGGAAATGAGCCCAGCCCTTCAGAAATGTGAAGACAAGACACCCACCAGCCTCATGAGGAGGAGAGTTGTAGAGAGCTAGAAGCTGACACAAAGCTAGCGAGCCTGTGGTCTTAAAAGAGCGAGGTGGGGTGGACTTCCAAAGGCTGAACAGGAGCCCCAGTCATTCCCCACTATGGTGCAAAGCTTAGTAAACCCAGGAGACAGGCACCCACTGCGGGGAACGGCACGCCTGGTCAAATGCTTCTTGCAATGTCTTCAGAGTTTCCTCAACGCTGTTATTGACCAGCGAGAGGTCAAAGTAGTGCGCATACTGGATGCGGATGGCCTCCGAGTCCTTCTGCAGCTGCTGTAGGGCGTCCGTCTGTGGAGGAGAGAAGGGGGAGGCCCATGGATGGAGCAGGCTGCCTGTGCCCTGCCTGGGAAGCCCAGGGCGGTTCAAGTGGAGGCCTTGATCACCGTGCCCACCACCCAGCTTTGAATCACATGCTGAAAAGCCTAAGGGCTTCCCTGGTGGCTTAGATGGTAAGGAATCTGCCTGCAGTGTAGGAGACCCTGGTTCAATCCCTGAATCAGGAAGATCCCCTGGAGAAGGAAATGACAACCCACTCCAATATTCTTGTCTGGGAAATCCCATGTATGGATGAGCCTGGTGAACTACAGTCCATGGGATTGCAAAGAGCCAGACATGACTGAGTGACTTTCATTCACTGAAAAAAAACTTAACCCTGAAGCCCTTGCCTGAGAATGTTAACTGCCTGGGGTATGCAGAAGTGCTCCCTGAAGACGTCTCAGTAGCAATAAACATGAAAGTGAAAGGCAAACTGCAAGTCGCTCAGTCGTGTCCGACTCTTGGCGACCCCATGGACTATACAGTCCATGGAATTCTCCAGGCCAGAATACTGGAGTGGGTAGCCTTTCCCTTCTCCAGGGGATCTTCCCAACCCAGGGATCGAACCCAGGTTTCCTGCATTGCAGGCAGATTCTTTCCCAGCTGAGCCATCAGGGAAGCCCAATAAACACTAAAAGGCCAAATTGGGGGGAGGGTTGCAACTGATACTATTAAGGGCTAATGACCCTCACACAGGGTTCCCAGAAATTAATAAGGCTAGTGACTGCACAAAAATAAGCTCAGGAGCTGACCAGGCAGTTCAGAGAAAGACAGACCTGGCCCTTGGGAGTCTAGACAAGATGCTTTACTGCTTCCAGTCAAACAAAACACCCAAGTTCAATGAGATTCCACTTCCCCATTCAGCAGACTCCAAAGATGAAAGTGCAGGACATGCTCCTGAAACAGGGGCAAGTCCCCCACCACATCCAAAATTCCCAACACGACCCTGCGTGCAATCTCCCACAGACAGATTTATACATGGGAGGCACATGCACAGAATCATGGATTGTCATATTGATGCTATTAAAAGTTTTAAACCTCAACAGACGTCAAGAAGGCAGTGAGGGAACTACAGTGAAGTCACTCACTCATATCCAACTCTTTGTGACCCCATGGACTGTAGCCCACCAGGCTCCTCCATCCATGGAAGTTTCTAGGTAAGAGTACTGGAGTGAGTGGCCATTGCCTTCTCCAGGGGATCTTCCTGACCCAGCAATCGAACCCAGGTCTCCCTCATTGTGGGCAGACGCTTTACCATCTGAGCCGCTAGGGAATACCTAGGGAACTAAATAATTCTGCTAAATCCAAATGATGGGAGACCACAGCTCCTGAGAAGGGCCCAGGAAGGTCTCCACAGATGTGTTCAGTGAAAAGCAAAGTGTCTGCAGCGGGGTTTAGAGCTCGTTGGCCCTAGTGACCCAGGAGGCTTCTCTACATGGTTCCCCCTCCCCACAGCACGACCCCTCTGGGCCTAGGGCCACATATATCCAGGGTCCCTGTCCCCCACATTTGCCCCTCTTAAGCTCACCATCCATCTCTGTGCTTCTGGAACAATGGCCTGGCTAGTGGGTTAACAACTCCCCATTGAACAGAAACTCCAATACTTTGGCCACCTGATGAGAAGAGCTGACTCACTAGAAAAGACCCTGATGCTGGGAAAGACTGAAGGTGGGAGGAGAAGGGGACAACAGAGGATGAGATGATTAGATGGCATCACCGACTCGATGGACAGGAGTCTGCGTAGACTCCAGGAGTTGGTGATGGACAGGGGGCTTGGTGTGCTGTGGTCCATGGGGTCGCAAAGAGTCAGACATGACTGAGCAACTGAACTGAACTGAACTGAACAGACTGGACGCATGTGCTCTGTCTTCTTGGTCTCAAGAGCAGGAAGACAACAGCAGCTAGGATGTTCAGCTCTGCCAGTACCCTGCCAACCATATGTCGGGTCTCCCGCCCCCTGCACAGACCCTACATTCCCACCTGAATGCCTTGGTCAGTGGGTGCAATGAACACAATGAAAGGTGAAAGTTCTGCTGTCCGAACGATCTTCAGGGTCTGGGAAAAAAACGAAGTGGAGGGAGGGAGAAGAGAGGGGAAAAAGAGTCAGTGGTCACAGCAGACCCCTGGCAATCAGCATCTTAGGGCCTCGCCAAGGCCAGGACTGTCTCTGGCATGGCTGGTCCAGCTCTTCCTCCTGGTGACCCCACTGACAGCCCGTGAAGCCGGGGTGCACATCCTGCAGGTCCCCCTGAGCTGTGCTCTTCAGCACCATGCTCTCACCTGCTCCACCCTTCCCCACCAACCCACCTGAGGCTCGATGTCCAGGATGGCAACCTTGTCCTGCTTGTGAATCTGGTGCACGGTCTCGAACTTGGTGCCGAACATGTTGCCCTGGTAGCTGCCAAACTCCAAGAACTCATTGGCGGAGATGCTCCGCGTCATTTCCTCTGTGGAGATGAAGTGATATTCCTTGCCATCTTCTTCACTCTTCCTGGCCGGCCGTGTCGTATCTGCACCAGGAGAACCCTGATCAATCCCTGAGCCACTCGGGAGTCCCCCTCCGCAGCTCCTGGGGGGTGCAGACCCTGGTGTCCCCACCACCACCCCAGCTGCCTTTAGTGCAGGGGCTTCTGATTCACAGAATCTTTTACGGGTGTCTCAGATGGTACAGCATCTGCCCGCAAAATGGGAGACCTGGGTTTGATCCCTGGGTCCAAAAGATCCCCTGGAGAAGGCAAAGGCCACCCACTCCAGTACTCTTGCTTAGAAAATTCCATGGCTGGAGAAGCCGGGTGGGCTACAGTCCATGGGGGGTCGCCAAGAGTCAGATACGACTGAGCGACTTCACTTTCTTATTAGGACCCTCAGGGCTTGACTCAAGAAAATGAAGTGGGCCAGGAACACGTTTAAATGCTCCAGAGTGAGCGCCCATCCTCCTGCAGTCATAAAGTTGCCTCTCTTTCCAACACCAACCCCAGGGACACAGAAGCTGGAAATCTTTGCAGAGCAGATCTGCTGACTTTGCAGGTAGTCCAGTGGTTAAGACTCCATCCTCCAATGCAGGCTGGGGCACAGGTTTGAACACTAGTCAGGGAACTAAGATCTCATGCGCCATGCAGTGTTGTGAAAAAATTTAAAAAATAAATAAAACCGATCTGCAGGCTATATATAGTCTGGACTTCTGGGAAGCGCACTAAAAGTCTCCCTTCTTTGACCCAACTTCTTACTTTCACCCACTCTTGCAAACTCAGTTTGCATTTTAAGTTATTGAATGACCCTAAGTGCCACTATGTCCCTTATGCAGACCAACAGCATAACTACTTTGTTAGTTGCAGCAACTCTAGGGACAAATTTGTACCTTTCCAAACAATCTTTTCTTTTGATCATCAAATGTTTAAGGGAAAAAATGACAAAGAAGGGACTTCCCTGGCCGCCTAGTGGTTAGGGCTCTATGTCTTTACTGCCAAAGCGTGGGTTCAGTCCCTGGCCAGGGAGACTGGGATATCCCCAGCTACGTGGCATGGCCAAGAAGGAAAAAAAAAAAAATCACAAAATTACAGACCACTATGGAACCATGGCCCTCAGGCCCCTGAGCTACTCACATGGGGCAGGGTATGCAAACTTGTCAGGGTTCTGGCTGAGCAAGGCACTCTTGATGTGGCTGCGGCCCACTCCGCTGGCTCCTGCATGGACAGAAGAGACAGGCATGCAGATCAATGCTGCCATTTCTTTCCCCAGAGACAAAGACAGGGCTAGAAAGAGGACTAACATGTGGGTTTTCAACTCTCAGAGCCCATGATCAGTGACGGGTCAAAGCAAAATGCATGGGCTTCTGAAGGGCTGGGGTCAGGAGGATCAAGGGTTTCAGGGCCTAGCGTCCTGATGACAATTCAGAACACAGCTGTCGTTTGCACATAGGAGCTGGCTACCACAGGGCATTTTCGGTTTCTTTCTGAAGGCTATTTGCCTTCCTAGACTCCCCCAAAATGAATGGAACAGGCTTTTCCTGCAAGTTTAAACAGATCCTCTAACCATCTAACCTTTTCCTTCTAGAGACAGGGAGGACTTGCTCCATTTCAAAGAGCCCTGAATCCTTTTCTGGAGAATGCAAGCATATGCCTAGAGCATCCCTACTGCTGGCCAGACAGATAAACCACCCAAAAGAATTAGTTGCTGAAAACTGTATCAGGTTTACCCTCTCTAGCAACATGAACCAAGGTGAGTCCTGGTAAGGACACAGTAAACTCTTAAATCCGCTTCATATGGAGGCCCAAGACACTGACTTCTCGCTTCCTTTTCTTCCTCACTGGCCCCTACATTTTTGGAGGAACAGAGTGGGGAGAAGGCATAGAGGTAGGTTACATCCTCCAGGCAGGGAGGCAATGGAGGTAGGGTACATCCTGCAGGTAGGGGAACACAAACAGAAATGTCATGTCCAGTAGCAAAGCAACAAGAAGATACCGATGAGAACCAGGGTCTTCCTCTTGAATGCGGGCAGCCGAACCACTTCCTCGTAGGAAACAACATCCAACTGGTCAAAAACTAGGGACAAAGAAAAGCAAACCAAGGTCATCCCAGAGCTGGGCAAACTGGGCAGGCTGAGATCAGCCAGACAGGCTTGAACACTGGCGGGGACAACTGTGGGTGGGACTGACCCTTGATGGTGGGTGCCCTTCCTTGGGGTCTATGTCTTGGTTTTCCCACCCCTCTGCCACTGAAACTCAACAGAGCTGTCAGTCAGTTCTTTGCACTCAAATTTTCTGTAAGCTTTTGGCCCCAGCTATCTGCCCTACCACCATCATCTCGCCAGTACCGCCTGTACTGGCCTTTGTCTCAGGGGACGTGAGTGTCATCCTGACTCTGATCTTGCCGCCTCCCACGTCACACAACTGCCCTCTGTGGCTCCATGGAGACTCCTGACTTGGCAGGTGCTTTCAGGTCCTGTGATTTGCTCCTGTCTTTCTCGAAAATGCTCCCGTAGGGAAGGAGGCATTTAACAGACAGTAGCTCATTCATGGATGATTCTTCCTTTCTTATCTACAACCTGCTTGTGCCCACAGCAGGTAAAGAACACAATCAGAGTTAGTTCAGGACAACAGGCCGCTGTCTGAGGTGGCTTGAACCCTGTACTGGGTCATACTGATGTCGGCTGATGTATTGAGAAAGGTCTGGAAGGCTGTCAGGGTGGATCCCTAAGGGGAAAGTGTGATGAGCAGCCTTCCTCCCACATGCCCTGACTGTGTGGAGCCAGGCAGAGGGATGTGGTCACAGGAGACCAGGAGCAGTGGCAAGTCAGGGAGCATACTTGCGCTGTGCTTCGCCAGGTACTTGTCTTTGTACTTCTTCTTTTTCCCAAAGGGGCTGCAGCTAGGGGCCTCACTTGGAGAAGAGTGGGCCCCACTCGCCACTCGCCTGGAGGGAAGAGACAACAGAGGACATCGGTGGCTTCTTGGTGCAAAAGCCCTGGGTCACTTGCCTGTGTGGCCCCTCTATATGAAACCCCTAGAATCATCTGCCTCTGGCCCTTTCTCTCAAGGCATTATTTACAATAGCAAAGACATGGAAACAACCTACATGTCCGCCAACAGATGAACGGATAAAGATGTAATGTGCATATGCATGTGTGAGCATACACACAGAGGAATATTACTCAGCCATTAACAAAAAGAATGAAACTCTGCCAATTACAATA
Organism: Nanger dama; assembly: GCA_917880005.1. Classification (NCBI taxonomy): domain Eukaryota; kingdom Metazoa; phylum Chordata; class Mammalia; order Artiodactyla; family Bovidae; genus Nanger; species Nanger dama. The sequence continues at coordinate 474,479 of CAKJTW010000144.1, forward strand.
ACATGGATGGGCCTAGAGAGTATTAGGCTTAGTGAAAACTCAGAGAAAAACAAAACTTTGTTATCACTTGTATGTGATATCTAAAATATAAAATGAATGAATGAATAAGACAAAATGAACAGACTCACAGATATGGAGGACAAACTCGTGATTACCACTGAGGCAAAAGAAGAGGGAGGGGCAATATAGGCATAGAGGATTAAGAGGTATTAATACAAAAACTGCTATGCATAAAATAAATAAGCTACAAGGATGTATTATATAGTACAGGGACATATCACCATTATTTTATAACTTTAAATGGAATATAGTGAATCCCCTGGCAGTGCAGTGCTAAGAGGTCTGCATTTTCACTGTCAAGAGTGTGGGTTCAAATAAAATACTTAGGAATATTCCTACCTAAAGAAACTAAAGACCTATATATCGAAAACTATAAAACACTGATGAAAGAAATCAAAGAAGACACTAATAGATGGAGGAATATACCATGCTCATGGGTTGGAAGAATCAATATAGTGAAAATGAGTATACTACCCAAAGCAATCTACAGATTCAATGCAATTCCCATCAAGTTACCAGCAGTATTTTTTTCAGAACTAGATCAAATAATCTCAAGATTTGTATGGAAATACAAAAAACCTCGAATAGCCAAAGCAATCTTGAGAAAGAAGAATGGAACTGGAGGAATCAACTTGCCTGACTTCAGGCTCTACTACAAAGCCACAGTCATTAAGACAGTATGGTACTGGCACAAAGACAGAAATATAGATCAATGGAACAAAATCGAAAGCCCTGAGATTAACCCACATACCTATGGACACCTTATCTTCGACAAAGGAGGCAAGAATATACAATGGGGTAAAGACAGTCTCTTTAACAGGTGGTGCTGGGAAAACTGGTCAACCACTTGTAAAAGAATGAAATTAGACCCTCTCTAACACCATACACAAAAATAAACTCAAAGTGGATTAAAGATCTAAATGTAAGACCAGAAACTATAAAACTCCTAGAGGAGAACATAGGCAAAACACTCTCCGACATAAATCACAGCAGGATCCTCTATGATCCATCTCCCAGTATACTGGAAATAAAAGCAAAGATAAACAAATGGGATCTAATTAAAATTAAAAGCTTCTGCACAACAAAGGAAACTATAAGCAAGGTGAAAAGACAGCCTTCTGAATGGGAGAAAACAATAGCAAATGAAACAACTGACAAACAACTAATCTCAAAGATATATAAGCAACTTATGCAGCTCAACTCCAGAAAAATAAATGATCCAATAAAAAAAATGGGCCAAAGAACTAAATAGGCATTTCTCCAAAGAAGACATACGGATGGCTAACAAACACATGAAAAGATGCTCAACATCACTCATTATCAGAGAAATGCAAATCAAGACCACAATGAGGTATCATTTCACACCAGTCAGAATGGCTGCAATCCAAAAGTCTACAAGCAATAAATGCTGGAGAGGGTGTGGAGAAAAGGGAACCCTCTTACACTGCTGGTGGGAATGCAAACTAGTACAGCCATTATGGAAAACAGTGTGAGATTCCTTTAAAAATTGCAAATAGAACTGCCTTATGACCCAGCAATCCCACTGCTGGGCATACACACTGAGGAAACCAGAATTGAAAGAGACACATGTACTCCAATGTTCATTGCAGCACTGTTTATAATAGCCAGGACATGGAAGCAACCTAGATGTCCATCAGCAGATGAATGGACAAGAAAGCTGTGGTTCATATACACTATGGAATACTACTCAGCCCTTAAAAAGAATAAATTTGACTCAGTTCTAATGAGATGGATGAAATTGGAACCGATTATACAGAGTGAAGTAAGCCAGAAAGAAAAACACCAATACAGTATACTGACACATATATATGGAATTTAGAAGACAGTAATGATGACCCTATATGTGAGACAACAAGAGACACAGAGGTATAGAGTGGACTTTTGGACTCTGAGGGAGAGGGAAAGGGTGGGATGGTTTGGGAGAATGGCAGTGAAGCATGTGTATTTTCCTGTAAGAAACGAAGCGCTAATCTATGTTTGGTGTAGGATGCAGGATGCATGGGGCTGATGCACAGGATGATTCAGGTAGAGGATGTGGGGTGGGAGGTGGGAGGGGGCTTCGGCATTGGGCGATTGTGTTCACCTATGGCTGATTCGTGTCAATGTATGGCAAAACAAATACAGTATTGTAATTAAAAAAATAATAAACTCTTTTTAATGGGAAAAAAAAAAAAAGAGTGTGGGTTCAATGCATGGTTGAGCAACTAAGATCCTGCAAGCCACACGGTGCAGCCAGTTTTTCTTGGAGTTTTATACTTTCTAGTCTAACACTTCAGTCTTTAATCCCTTTTCTTTTTGTAAATGGTGTGAAAAAATATTCTAATTTTATTTTATAAAGTAAATGTAGTTGTCCAGTTTTCCTAGCACCACTTATTGAAGATACTGTCTTTCCTTCTTTGCATATTCTTACCTCCTCTGTCATAGGTTAATTGATGTTAAATACATGTGTTTATTTCTGGGCTCTCTGTTCCATTCCATTGGTCTGTGTGTCTGTTCTTATGCCACTACTATGCTATTTTTTAAACTTTTTATTTTGTATCAGGGTATAGACAATTAACAATATTGTGATAGTTTCAGGTGAACAGCAAAGGGACTCAGCCATCCAGTATACGTGTATCCATTCTCCCCCAAACTCCCCTCCCATCCAGGCTGCCACATGACATTGAGCAGAGTTCAATGTGCTATGCAGTAGGCCCTTGTTGGTTATCCATTTTAAATATAGCAGTGTAGGACTATGCTCTTTTGATGACTGTAGCTTTATAGTATACTCTGAAGTCAGGAAATGTGCTAACTCCAGCTTTGTTCTCTTTTCTTAAGATTGTGTTAGAAACTCAGGGTTTGTCTTTTTTTGTGTGTGTGTGTGGTTCCAAATAAATTTCAGGATTGTTCTACATTGGTGAAAAATGTTACGGGTATTTTGATAGGGATGGCAATCCAACTTGGGCACAGGGATTACCTTTCCTATGTACCACAAATGTGCATATGGACACATCCTTAAAATCTGACTGTTCTCAGCAGGGCTCAGAGTCTGCCTACAATGTGGGAGACCCAGGTTCGATCCCTGGTTCAGAAAGATCCTCTGGAGAATACAATGGCCACCCACTCCAGTCCTCTTGCCTGGAGAATCCCCTGGACAGAGGAGCCTGGTGGGCTACAGTCCATGGGGTCACAAAGAGTTGGACACGATGGAGCGACTTCACTTTCACTTTTTCTGCAGGACTCAGAAGATCATGGCTCAGAAGGGCGCTGGGGCAGGGGATTAAGTCCCAGTGCCACGGCCTGCTTTGTAAGCTAAGGGAAAGCATTTGTGGCCACAGAGATCCGTGGATGCAGGGAGAACTAGTCAGGCTCCTTTAGCCATAAAACAGCCAGTCAAGCTCGTAAGGGCATCATTGCCCCTGCCCCCCGGCCATTGTACTAGGAAAACTGGGATGTTGGCCCCATTGAGCAACAGAAAGGATACATGGCATGACAGATTGTGGAAGCTGGGCAGTTCTCTGTGGTGGGCGTGGGTCCTCATCCATCAGTGGCTCACCATTCCTGCAGCTCAGGGGAGGGGATCAGGCCCGCTGACTCCTGGGATGAGCCTTCCACTCGGCCCTGCCACCAGTTGCTGTCATCCTTGTTGATGATCTGGATGACGTCCCCGTGATGAACTTCAGTCCCGCCTCCTTGCAAGGGATTAGGTTGTCCTTTCTGGGATCATAGTCGAACTGTGCCCGCATGAACATCTGAAAAAGCAGGCAAGGGATGCTGCATTAGTGGGAAGTTTGGCTGTAAATAAGCAGGGTCTGCACTCGTAGACAGCAGGGAGGCAAAGATGCTGTGTGGTTACTGGGACTCAGCTTTCCGTCCTGGAGTACAAAGCAGCTACTTTATGAACATGCCCCAAGTCTTGCTGCTGATATCACATAAAATGAGAAGATCATTTCAAATCAAAGCAAATCAAAACAAATCAAGCAAATAAAATGTGTTTGATTATCAAATTATCAAATAAAAACAACACCTACTATGCTTGAAATTTAGTATTTCTTTATACACGGAAGCAAAAAAAAGACTGGAAGAAGCTATTAGGTCAGAACTTAATACCAGCTATCTCAGATAGGAAGATCAGGGGTGTAAATCCAACCCAAAGAAATAAAGAAAGCAGGAAGGAGCAGAAAGCAATGAAACAGAAAAATAGAGTTGAAAGGATCAAGAGAGGCGAGACTGTTCTCTGAAGATTCATGAAATTCAGGCCGACTAAAAACGAGAGAAGACGGCACTTCCCAGCAGAGAGCAAATTTTAACACCACCAACACAATGGCCAAAAGGAACGTGGGAAATGCCAGAGAATTCTCAGCGAGGATGCGGTAGAGCTGGAACTGGAAGCTGGGAACGGAAAATGGTACAGCTACCTTGGAAAACAGTTGGGCAACATCACCAGTTGAACATGCTCCACACTCATCAGAAATACACTGAAACTCAGATACAATGAGGTTCATGGCAGCACTGGTTTTTTTTTTTTTTTTTGTAAGAACCAAAAGCTGGAATTGCAGAAGGCCCTCAAGAGCATGTTCATATGAGAAGTGAATAAGAAGGAATCACATGCACACCCATGGCTGATTCATGCAAATGTATGTCAAAAATCACCACAATATTGTAAAGTAATTAGCCTCCAATCAAAAGTTTTTAAAAATAAAAATAATTCAAACAAACAAACAAAAAGAAGGAATCATCAGTTGCTACAGCACAGACTTCACACCCAGTGAACAAAACAAGACAGTAAAGAATTCATACTGTGTGAGTCAATTTATACAAATTCCCAAAAGGGGCAAAACTCATCTCTAGAGTCAGAAGTCAGGGTTGGGGGACTGGAAATGGGGATGGGGACTCTCAGGGTGCTGGTCACATGAGTGTGTTAAGTTTGTAAAAATTCATCTGGTTTTATACTTAGGATTTGTGTACTTTGTTGTCTATGTGCTCATGTAAAAGTTTACTTGACAAGAAAATTATACCATCACACATTAAGTAACCTGGAACAGAAACTTCAGAGTGATTTTTGTCAAAGTTCATCTGCCAGGGCCCTGCCTAAGCGATTTCCCTCCTAAGCCACAATGCGCTGTGTATAAAGAGGGGTCGCAGAATCAGGAGATGGGCCTTTGCTCTCACGTGCAGGATACACAGCAAAGGCCTGCCAGTCTATTTGTGTCAATTTGGCTCAGAGAGTACTAGGCAGCTCCACTGATTAGAATCACATCATTCAATCAAATTCTGAGAACACCGTGGGTCTGAATCCTACCGTCATCGCAACAGAGAAAATGCTGCCACCTACTTGCAGTGCCGGAAGCCGATTTTGCTGGTTGGGAATTACTTTCAATGAGATCATTCCTTTGGTTTCTTTCTATTAAAAAAAGAAACATGAAATAATTGTTAAGTAAAATGAACTGGGCTGACTGGAGGTCTCATGAAATCATGGGCCCCTCCCAAAGGCCCATGAGGTTTTGTTTTTTTTTCCCCAATAGCCATCATTGCACTTTGAAATGTAGCAGAACACACTTTCTTCGCCCCATAAACCAGCATAACAACATGAACCAAAGGCTAATGATTGTCCCTCCTCCTCACTGGTGACCCCAAAAGATCCCCAGAAGTACTTAAAATGAACCCCTACAATGAACACATAATTCCACACTTTTCTATACAATACAAACATGTACAGATATTTATACACATATTCATATTTATGCATTTTTGTTGTTTTTAACAAAATGGGATTATACTATAAGCATGACTCAATGACTTGCTTCCAGGTCAATATATGAAGACTTTACTCACTCTCTCTGATGGCTCAGTTACATCCTTGTGTGATGGTGGCCTCAGCCACCATCCTCATTAGGGGCGTGTCCATTGTCACCAGTTTTTGTTTTTTCTTCTACAACCTGTGCTTCCCTGGTGGCTCAGACTGTAAAGCACCTGCCTGCAATGTGGGAGACCCAGGTTCGATCCCTGGGTCGGGAAGATCCCCTGGAGAAGGCAATGGCCACCCATTCCAGTACTCTTGCCTAGAAAATTCCATGGATAGAGGAGGCGGGTGGGCTACAGTCCAGGGGCTCACAAAGAGTCGGACACAACTGAGTGACTTCACTTTGTTTCTTTCTTTTTATTTTTTTAACTTTACAATACTATATTGGTTTTGCCATACATTGACATGAATCCACCACAGGTGTACATGAGTTCCCAACCCTGAACCCCCTCCCACCACCCTCCCCATATCATCTCTCTGGGTCATCCCAGTGCACTAGCCCCAAGCATCCCATATCCTGTATCGAACCTAGACTAGCAATTTGTTTCTTACATGATAGTATACATGTTTCAATGCCATTCTCCCAAATCATCACACCCTCTCCCTCTCCCACAGAGTCCAAAAGTCTGTTCTTCACATCTGTTTCTCTTTTGCTGTCTCACATACAGGGTTATCATTATGCTGCCAGAGACCCCCTTCAACATATGTCCTTATATATTAGCATTTGATTTCTACAGACTAGAACTCCATGAGAGAAATGCGGAATCAAATGGTAAAAACACTTTTGAGCTATCCGCAACTTACTTTTCTATAGACATTCCACTCTCACTAGGAGAAACTCTATAGGACCAACAATTGAGTTTCTTCCACAAAGATCAGATCAGAAAACAGAAGGATTCAAAGAGTCTTAAAAGATGTATCTGTCTACTGCAGTGTGTGGACGTGACCTGGATCCTGATGCAAATACCCAAAGCACGTGCCCCAGACCCGTGCAGTAGTAATTGTTGTTGTTATTGAGTTGCCCAGTCATGTGTGACTCTTTCTGATCCCACAGACCGCAGCACGCCAGGCCTCCCTGTCCATAACCAACTCCTGGAGTTTACTCAAACTCAGGTCCATTGAGTCGGGGATGCCATCCAATCATCTCATCCTCTGTCGTCCCCTTCTCCCCATGCCTTCAATCTTTCCCAGCCATCAGGGACTTTTGTTCCCCTCTATCTTTAGGCCCTCCCCTCTGTAAACAACCCCTTCATTCAGCACCTTATCCACCTTTTGGAGTGGGTCACCTGTCTCCTGCCAGGACCCTGGCTGGAGTGTTTCATGCTCACCAGCACGAGTAGCTGACTCATGTCCTCACAATGTACCCTGCACAGAACACGATCCTCTGCACTTGGCAGAGGATCATTTCTTCTCAATAGAATGTGATGCACAGGTTTTTTTTTCTGAGCCCACAGCAAGGCTGTATCCCTTAGTCTTGAAACAACTGTTTCAAATATAGGAATATTCAAAATTTACACTTCTTTTAGATTTGTGTAAATATAATCAACTATGTAAAAGTTAATTTGTGTCATGTGGCAAAAGATACCATATACAATACACTTGGAAACATAATGGGCTTCCCTCGCAGCTCAATCGATAAAGAATCTGCCTGCAGTGCAGGAGACCTGGGCTTCATCCCTGGGTTGGGAAGATCCCCTGGAGAAAGACATGGCAACTCACTCCAGTATCCTTGCCTAGAAAATCTCATGGACAGAGGAGCCTGGTGGGCTGCAGTCCACAGGGTCGCAAAGAATCAGGCACGACTGAGCAACTAACACTGACTTACGGGAAACATATTATTGTGCATATAATAGGCAGACAGTTAATAACCAATATTTCAAGTGCTTCTAAACTTTGTAATATGGGCTTTCCTGGTGGCTCAGATGGTAAAGAGTCTGCCTGCAATGCTGGAAGCCTGGGTCTGATCCTTGGGCTAGGGAAGATCCCCAGGAGAAGGAAATGGCAACCCACTCCAGTATTCTTGCCTGGAGAAGTCCATGGATGGAGGAGCCTGGTGGGTTACATTGCATGGTATCACAGGGAGTCGGACATGACTGAGCAACTAACAATCAGGCTCACTGAAACTCTGTTATAAATAGATAACCAACCCAATAGACAACAGGGCAAAAAGATACAAGAAGGAAAAGCATATAGCCAATGAGCTCTTGAAAAGTGCTCAACTTTGGCTCTGGGAATAAAATTAGAAAAATAAAGCAACCATGAAGTACTTTGCACCTGTCAGGTTGGCAGAAATTTAAAAGGAATGTTAACATGCAATTCTGGCAATGTTCGGTTTTTTCATTTCTGGTTCAACCACACTTGTTTTCGAGTTTCTATTCTCTGCTTCATTCCCATGCTAAGTGCCTGAGGGGTGCTTCCTACTAGCCGTGGCCAATGACACCCAACTACTCCATGTGATTTTCCCTGCTTTGCTTACAGGAATAGTCTCCATTGTGTGCAGGGCTGAAGAACCATGGTGAAGAATCTGGAGGGGCAAACACTAAGCACAACTGAATCTAGAGGGCACGTTCAGTGTCTCATCTCAGTTCAGTTCAGTCGATCACTCATGTCCGAATCTTTGCAACCCCATGGAGTTCAGCAGGACAGGCTTCTCTGTCCATCACCAACTCCCAGAGCATGCTCAAACTCATGTCTATCAAGTTGATGATGCTATCCATGATCTCTTTCTCTGTAGCCCTGTTCTCCTGCCTTCAATCTTTCCCAGAATCATCGTTTTTCAAATGAGTCAGTTCTTCACATCAGGTAGCCCAAGTATTAGAGTTTCAGCATCAGTGCTTTCAATGAATATTCAGAACTGATTTCGTATAGGATGGACTGGTTGGATCTCCTTGCAGTCCGAGGGACTCTCAAGAGTCTTCTCCAACACCACACTTTAAAAGCATAAATTTTTGGTGCTCAGCTTTCTTTATGGTCCAACTCTCACATCCATACATGACTACTAGAAAAACCATAGCCTTGACTAGATGAACCTTTGATGGTAAAGTGATGTCTCTGTTTTTAATATGCTATCTGGGTTGGTGATAGCTTTTCTTCCAAGGAGCAAATGTCTTTGAATTTCATGGCTTCAGTCAGCATCTACAGTGATTTTGGAGCCCCCACAACAAAGTCTGTCACTGTTTCCATTGTTTCCCCATGTATTTCCCATGAAGTTATGGGACCGGATGCCTTGATCTTAGTCTTTTGAACGGTGAGTTTTAAGCCAGGTTTTTCACTCCTCTTTCACTTTCATCAAGAGACTCTTTACTTCCTCTTCACTTTCTGTCATAAGGGTGGTGTCATCTGCATATCTGAAGTTATTGATATTTCTCCTGGCAATCTTGATTTCAGCTTGTGTTTATCCAGCCTGGCATTTCTCATGATGTACTCTGCATGTAAATTAAATAAGCAGGGTGACAATATACAGCCTTGACAAAATTCTTTCCCAATTTGGAACCACTCTGTTGTTCCATCTCGTTTTAACTGTTGCTTCTTGACCTGCATTCAGATTTCTCAGGAGGCATGGTCAGCTGGTCTGGTATTCCCATCTCTTGAAGAATTTTCCAGTTTGTTGTGATCTACACAGTCAAAGGCTTTGACAGCAGTAGATGTTTTTCTAGAACTCTCTTGCTTTTTCTATGGTCCAACAGATGTTGGCAATGTGATCTCTGGTTCCTCTGCATCTTCTAAAACCAGCTTGAACATTTGGAAGTTCACGGGTCATGTACTGCTGAAGCCTGGCTTGGAGAATTTTGAGCATTACTTTGCTAGTGTGTGAGATGAGTGCAATTGTGTATTAGTTTCAGCATTCTTTGGCATTGCCCTTCTTTGGGATTAGAATGAAAACTGACCTTTTCCAGTCCTGTGGCCACTTGAGTTTGCCAAATTTGCTGGCATATTGGGTGCAGCACTTTCACAGCATCATCTTTCAGGATTTGAAATAGCTCAACTGGAATTCCATCACCTCCACTAGCTTTGTTCGTAGTGATGCTTCCTAAAGCCCTCTTGGCTGTGCATTCCAGGATGTCTGGCTTTAGGTGAGTGATCACACCATCGTGGTTATCTGCATCAGAAGATCTTATTGGTATAGCTCTTCTGCGTATTCTTGTCACCTCTTCTTAATGTCTTCTGCTTCTGTTAAGTCCATACCATTCTTGTCCTTTATTGTGCCCATCTTTGCATGAAATGTTCCCTTGGTATCTCTTAAGTTTCTTGAAGAGATCTCTAGTCTTTCCCATTCTATTATTTTCCTCTATTTCTTTGCATTGATCACTGAGGATGGCTTTCTTATCTCTTCTTTCTATTCTTTGAAACTCTGCATTTAGATGGTATATCTTTCCTTTTCACCTTTGCCTTTTGCCTCTCTTCTTTTCTCAGCTATTTGTAGGTCTCCTCAGACAACATTTTGATTTTTTGCATTTATTTTTCTTGGGGATGGTCTTGATCACTGCCTCCTGTACAATGTCACGAACCTCTGTCCATAGTTCTTCAGGCACTCTGTCTATCAGACCTAATCCCTTGAATCTATTTGTCACTGATTTAGGTCATACCTGAATGGTCTAGTGTTTTTCCCTACTTTCTCCAATTTAAGTCTGAATTTGGCAATAAGGGAGTTCACAATCTGAGCCACTGTCAGCTCCCAGTCTTGTTTTTGCTGACTGCATAAAGCTTCTCCATCTCTGGCTACAAAGAATATAATCAATCTGATTCTGGTACTGACTATCTGGTGATGTCCATGTGTAGAGTCTTCTTCCGTGTTGTTGGAAGAGGGTGTTTGCTATGACCAGTGCATTCTCTCGGCAAAGCTCTGTTAGCCTTTGCCCTGCTTCATTCTGTACTCCAAGGCCAAATTAGCCTGTTACTCTAGGTATCTCCTGACTTCCTACTTTTGCATTCCAGTCCCCTATAATGAAAAGGACATCTTTTTGGGTTTTAGTTCTAGAATGTCTTTTAGGTTTTCATATAACTGTTCAACTTCAGCTTCTTAAGCTTTAGTTGTTGGGTTATAGACTTGGATTACTGTGATATTGACTGGTTTGTCTTGGAAACGAACAGAGATCATTCTGTCTTTTTTGATGTTTCATCTATTAGTCCAATTGCTCTCTGTAAGAACTCTATAACAGAAAAATAGTGATTACTAGCATCTTCGTGTTACAGATGACTTAGAGAAGTGAATTTTGCTCCAAATCATAGGGCTGGAGTAAAGAAGAGTGGGATTCAGGGCTGCCGTTAAAGACTGAGGACTTCTGGTACTCAGTACAGAACTCTTTCTAGACACTCTGGGTCATCTGCCTTGTTTTAGAAGTCTACTAAATGAAAACAGAGAGTTGTCATTTCTTGAGTGATAAGAGGCCCTTCAATGAGGTACAAACACTTTCACAGAAAAATGCGGTACATGGACAGCAATTCCAATCCACAGTTCACTGAGACAAGGGCAGAGTGGATACACACCATTGCCTTCTGCAGCTGATCTACCGAGTGATTAGTCACGTTTGTGCCGTTGATTTCTAGGATCTCATCCCCAACGTGAAGTGAGCCTACCATCAAAAGAACACAGGTTCAGACAAGAGCTGTCAATAGGAGTCAAAACACTGCAGGAAAGAAACTGTGATTTGTAGCACGTGATACAATAGATTGTGTAAAAAAACACAGGGTTGGGAAGTATTCGACCACAAGAGACTGGAATATTCTATTGATGGCCCTCTGGGTCCTATGAGGACTAGCATTGGGAAGTTGACTATGTCTTCTGCCTTGACTTCAGGAATCCGAGTGAAGAATAAAAGTACCTGATCCTCAAAATGTCCTGGAACTAGAGTGCCCCTGATCTCTGGGGCCTCTGATAACAGCTATACACACTCAAAGAAACCAGAAAGTGAAGAACTTGGCAGTCTGAAGTCACCAGCAAGCTTGATGTTTTTCTGCTGTTAAGCTAAAACCTCCAAACTCTACCAAGTGGTCAAGTTAACCACTGTTTAGAATCTATGTGATTCTCTGTGAAGAGTGGTTATCTTACCTGCACTCTCCTAGATACAAAGAAAAGTGATTTTACTAATGGATGCATCTGCAAATTGATGGCTGCTTCCCATGAAGGAGATACAGCAGTTACTGAAATACGTTATTAATGTCTATTTGCTTAGTTGTTTTCTTTTTTTTTTCCTGGCCATGCTGTTTAGCTAATGGAATCTTAGTTTTCTGACCAGGGACTGAACTAGGGGCCCACGGCCATGAGGATACCGAGTCCTAAATACTGATTTGCCAGGGAATTCCCTATTTTCTCAGTTTAACTGGTAGCCCCAGAAGGCAGAGATGGTCTCTTTGCTTCACTGCTATGTATTCAGAGGTGAATGAAAGGGGTTGCATATAGTAATTGCTCAAATGTTACCTAACAGGAAATACAGTTGTGTCACAAAATATAGAAGGCTGGACCTATACCTTGTCTGTGGACCATTCCCCCATGGAGAATTCTGGCCACCGTACATGACTGCTTCTCGTTCAGCTTCAGCGTGATTCCCTGGAAGACAGACAAAGCCACAGCATGCTTAACTGTGAGCTATTTCTGAGCTGATCTTGTTTTGTTTGTTTTAGTTCTATCAGTTTATTGCTACCAACCCTCCACCCTCATGTGTGCATGCTCAGTACTGTAACCCCATGGACTGCAGCCCGCCAGGCTCCTCTTTGTCCATGGACATTTCCAGGCAGGAATACTGGAGTTGGTTGCTGTTTCTGTCTCCAGGCTGAGCTGATCTTTAAGATATCTGAAAGTGATTTCTTGAGAGAAAGGCTTTCTGTCTCCACCACCTGGGGTGTCAACCACTGGAAAAGGCCAGGAAGCCCGCTCTGAGGTGGGGGGGTGGTTGGGGGTGATGGTGGCGAAAAACAAGGGTTACCATAGGCTCCTCAGTGACCTTCTCGAACTGGATGAGCCGCACCTTCCGGGCCTCCTGGCCCTGCGTCTGGGCCGGGCTCCCCAGGGCAGCAGGCCCATTGGTGTACATGTCCTCCATCACAGCACTCAGCTGGGGTGACACAGGCTGGCAGGGCAAAAGAGCAGAGCACTGGATGAAGCAAGTGGCTGAGGCAACCCCTAGGATATCACTGCAGGTCTACAACCCCCAAAGCTACAGAAAGTGAAAGTGAAGTCGCTCAGTCGTGTCTGACTCTTTGCAATCCCATGGACTGTAGCCCACCAGGCTCCTCAATCCAGGGAATTTTCTAAGCAAGAGTACTGGAGTGGGTGGCCATTCCCATCTCCAGAGGATCTTCTTGATCCAGGGATCGAACCCCGGTCTCCTGCATTGTGGGCAGGCACTTTAACATCTGGGCCACCAGGGAATCCCAAGCTACATAAACCAATGCTTATCTCCTTAGGGCTGGTAGCCGACAGCATTCGATTCGATGGGCCATGTTATTTATCCTATCATTTTGTCTTTTCATACTGAATACGGAAAGAGGAACGCCCCAGGTCAGTAGGTGCCCAATATGCTACTGGAGATCAGTGGAGCAGTAACTCCAGAAAGAATGAAGGGATGGAGCCAAAGCAAAAACAATACCCAGCTGTGGATGTGACTGGTGATAGAAGCAAGGTCTGATGCTTGTAAAGAGCAATATTGTGTAGGAACCTGGAATGTTAGGCCCATGAATCAAGGCAAATTGGAAGTGGTCAAACAGGAGATGTCAAGAGTCAACGTTGACATTCTAGGAATCAGCAGATTAAAATGGACTGGAATGGGTAAATTTAACTCAGATGACCACTATATCTACTACTGCAGGCAGGAATCCCTTAGAAGAAATGGAGTAGCCATCATGGTCAACAAAAGAGTCTGAAATGCAGTACTTGGATGCAATCTCAAAAAGACAGAATGATCTCTGTTCGTTTCCAAGTAATCCAAGCCTATGCCTCAACCAGTAATCCTGTTCGTTTCCAAGTAATCTCTGTTCGTTTCAAGTAATCCAAGCCTATGCCCCAACCAGCAATCCTGAAGAAGCTGAAACTGAATGGCTCTATGAAGATCTACAAGACCTTTTAGAACTAACACCCGAAAAAGATGTCCTTTTCATTATAGGGGACTGGAATACAAAAGTAGGAAGTCAAGGAACACCTGGAATAACAGGCAAATTTGGCCTTGGAATACGGAACAAAGCAGGGCAAAGACTAATAGAGTTTTGCCAAGAGAAGGTACTGGTCATAGCAAACACCCTCTTCCAACAACACAAGAGAAGACTCTACACATGGACATCACCAGATGGTCAACACCGATATCAGATTGATTATATTATTTGAAGCCAAAGATGGAGAAGCTCTATACAGTCAGCAAAAACAAGACCAGGAGCTGACTATGGCTCAGATCATGAACTCCTTATTGCCAAATTCAGACTTAAATTGAAGAAAGTAGGGAAAACCACTAGACCATTCAGGTATGACCTACATCAAATCCCTTATGATTATACAGTGGAAGTGAGAAATAGATTTAAGGGACTAGATCTGACAGAGTGCCTGATGAACTATGGAATGAGGTTTGTGACACTGTACGGGAGACAGGGGTCAAGACCATCCCCATGGAAAAGAAATGCAAGAAAGCAAAATGGCTGTCTGGGGAGGCCTTACAAATAGCTGTGAAAAGAAGAGAAGTGAAAAGCAATGGAGAAAAGGAAATATATAAGCATCTGAATGCAGAATTCCAAAGAATAGCAAGAAGAGATAAGAAAGCCTTCCTCAGCGATCAATGCAAAGAAATAGAGGAAAACAGAATGAGAAAGACTAGAGATCTCTTCAAGAAAATTAGAGATACCAAGGGAACATTTCATGCAAAGATAGGCTTGATAAAGAACAGAAACGGTATAGACCTAACAGAAGCAGCAGATATTAAGAAGAGGTGGCAAGAATACACAGAACTGCACAAAAAGATCTTCATGACCCAGATAATCACGATGGTATGATCACTCACCTAGAGCCAGACATCCTGGAATGTAAAGTCAAGTGGGCCTTAGAAAGCATCACTACAAACAAAGCTAGTGGAGGTGATGAAATTCCAGTTGAGTTATTTCAAATCCTGAAAGATCACACTGTGGAAGTGCTTCACTCAATATGCCAGCACATTTGGAAAACTCAGCAGTGGCCACAGGACTGGAAATGGTCAGTTTTCATTCCAATCCCAAAGAAAGGCAATGCCAAAGAATGCTCAAACTACCGTACAATTGCACTCATTTCACACGGTAGTAAAGTAATGCTCAAAATTCTCCAAGCCAGGCTTCAGCAATACGTGAACCGGGAAATTCCAGATGCTCAAGCTGGTTTTAGAAAAGGCAGAGGAACCAGAGATCAAATTGCCAACATCTGCTGGATCATGGAAAAAGCAAGAGAGTTCCAGAAAAACATCTATTTCTGCTTTATTGACTATGCCAAAGCCTTTGACTGTGTGGATCACAATAATCTGTGGAAAATTCTGAAAGAGATGGGAATACCAGACCACCTGACCTGCCTCTTGAGAAACCTGAATGCAGGTCAGGAAGCAACAGTTAGAACTGGACATGGAACAATAGACTGGCTCCAAATAGGAAAAGGAGTCCTTCAAAGCTGTATATTGTCACCCTGCTTATTTAACTTATATGCAGAGTACATCATGAGGAATGCTGAACTGGAAGAAACACAAGCTGGAATCAAGATTGGCGGGAGAAATATCAATAACCTGAGATATGCAGATGACACCACCCTTATGGCAGAAAGTGAAGAGGAACTAAAAAGCCTCTTGAGGAAAGTGAAAGAGGAGAGTCAAAAAGTTGGCTTAAAGCTCAACATCCAGAAAACAAAGATCATGACATCCGGTCCCATCACTTCATGGGAAATAGATGGGGAAACAGTGGAAACAGTGTCAGACTTTCTTTTGGGGGCTCCAAAATCACTGCAGATGGTGACTGCAGCCATGAAATTAAAAGACGCTTACTCCTTGGAAAGAAAGCTATGACCAACCTAGATAGCATATTCAAAAGCAGAGACATTACTTTGCCAACTAAGGTCCGTCTAGTCAAGGCTATGGTTTTTCCAGTGGTCATGTATGGATGTGAGAGTTGGACTGTGAAGAATGCTGAGTGCCAAAGTATTGATGCTTTTGAACTGTGGTGTTGGAGAAGACCCTTGAGAGTCCCTTGGACTGCAAGGAGATCCAAACAGTCCATTCTAAAGGACATCAGCCCTGGGTTTCTTTGGAAGGAATGATGCTAAAGCTGAAACTCCAATACTTTGGCCACCTCATGTGAAGAGCTGACTCATTGGAAAAGACTCTGATGCTGGGAGGGATTGGGGGCAGGAGGAGAAGGGGACAACAGAGGATGAGATGGCTGTATGGCATCACCGACTCGATGGATGTGAGTTTGAGTGAACTCCAGGATTTGGTGATGGACAGGGAGGCCTGGCGTGCTGCGATTCATGGGGTCGCAAAGACTCAGACACGACTGAGTGACTGAACTGAACTGTTATTTATCCAACGGGCCACCCCCTCCCATTGGCCCGATGTGCCACGTGAACTGTAATCTATTGACTCCAACCATGCAGACAACACAGCCGGATGAATTATACTCCTGAAAGACTCTACATGATACATCTGAAGTTAATTTAAGGCCTCTGGCCTGGGCAGGAGGACAGACAGAAGGCTGGTCTTGGTAATCCATGGTGCCAGGTCAACCCCACATGGGTAGCAGGAATGTTCATCCCCACCTGACTTTAGACAAAACAAGACAGTTGGCAGCAACAAACAGGAAAGGTGAGACAGCCAAGCTTTGAGAAAAGCAGCACAGCATATTGTCAAAACCGGGAGGAAGCAGAAGTGCCTTCTATCTGTCACAAAAAGCCAAAGGACAATTAAAAAATATAAATACCTCAAAGCGAAGAATCTCCCTGAGACAGGCAAAGGTTTAGTAGGCACAGAGAGTGATAATCATAGATGCAGACAGTTGTCCCTTCAAAACTAACACCTTCTCACCAAAAGATGATCAAGAGGTATGAAGGCATGGCACAGCCTGACTGTAAAAGCTGCAATACATACGTCTGAAAAGAGACTTATTTATACCCAGAACATGTGAAGAATTCTTATGACTCAATAACAGGATGATAAGCAAGGAAAAGACAAAATGTTTGAACGGACGCTTCATTTCAGAAGGCCACATGCACTATAAGACCCTACAAGCACTGTAATCAGGGAAATACTGGGTAGGCCAAAAAGTTATTTTGCGCTTTTTCATAAGATGTACTAGGGAGCTGATGGTGAAAAAGACAAGTTTAGCACACACTGACCCTAGGCCCCGTCAACCACACTTCGAAGTGTTCACCCAAAAGAAAAGACACAGGGTTGCACATGGATGTTCACAGCAGCTTTATTCACCCACAGGAGGTGGCAGAAACAAAAGGACCAAAATGTTGACACAGGGGTCAACATGCATCAGTCTGAAAAGTGTGATGTTGAGTGAAAGAAGCTTTAGGCAAAAAGAGTACACATTAGATGAGCCCATTCGTGAGGTTTTAGAACACGCCTAAACGACAACATTGAAGATGGTGGTTACCTCTGATGGGATGGGAAGGGGTAGGCTGGGTAGAGTATGACAAATACTTCTGGAGTGTTGATGCTCCAAACTGTGATCAGGGTTGGGTTAGCACAGGTGTATGTATTTGGAACTC
Source organism: Nanger dama (assembly GCA_917880005.1). Taxonomy (NCBI): domain Eukaryota; kingdom Metazoa; phylum Chordata; class Mammalia; order Artiodactyla; family Bovidae; genus Nanger; species Nanger dama. The sequence goes on from CAKJTW010000144.1 coordinate 492,046, forward strand.
ATCCAGTACATTTCACCGGATGGACCTTGGACCACAAAGTTAAAAAAAAAATCATATAGAAATACTGAATACTAGTCCATGATACGCACGCTGAAGCCTTTAGGGTGAACTGTTCTGATGCTTGCAACTTAAAAAAAAAAAAAAAAAGATTCATTTATTTCTTTTATGGCTGTGCCGGGTCTTAGTTGCTGCTGTTGGGCTTTTCTCTAGATATGGTGAGTGGCCTTCTCATCCCAGTGGTTTTTCCTGTTGCAGGGCACAGGCTGTAGGCACAAGGTTCAGTCGTGGAACTTACTTTGAAGTACAAAAAAAAAAGGTGAATGACTGGTTTGTGGATAGACACATGACAAAGCACACATGGCCACGTGTTAATGGTATAATCTAGGAGGCATGTCAAATGGAAGCTACTACCAAATTGTTTGTTCTTTGCAGTGGGTTTGAAAATTTGCAGATAAAACAATGGAAGGAATGGCATCAGGAGAGTGAAAAAGGCCACAGAGCATGGAACTGGGACCCTCGGGTGCCATCCTACTGTGGATGGACTTTGGAATTTTAAGAACAGTGTGGCTCTGACAACACATGCCAATGAGAATAAATGGATGGATCTCCTTAAAACACTCCTCAGTCTCCTTTGCTGGTTCTTCCTCCTCTTTCTAACTTAACTGCTCCTGAAGTAGCCCAGGGCTTGGAGAAGGGCAAGGAGCACTCTGAAAATGCTCCCACCCACTCTGGTCAAATATTCAATCAGGATGATAGGGAAGGATTCTGCTGCACATGGACGGCAGCTGTGATCCAGCCACAGCAGGGGGTTGGGGGTGCCCCTCAGAGGCCACAGGGAGGGAAGATATTCCCAATGGGTGGGACCAGGAGAAGGACACCTCATCAGCCGGTTGGTGGCAAAGGAGAAATGGGAAGATTCCCCAGGGAGGAACAGCTAGCCCCATCTATGTATCTGTCTCTCCAGATCTATTGCAATCAGGGAAGTCCCAAGAAAGAGAAACTGCCCTGGGCAGCAGCTAGCACTTCTCCAAATTCACGTGACACAGCTTTCCACAGCACTATGAAAGCAGAAGTGTCTAACAAAGGATTGTATTTAGCAAAGTAACTGATGAGATGTAACTGATGTAACTCATGACACCAGAGCTACAGGGCACTTCAAGGCCATCTAAAGTAGATGAGTTACCTCTACCTCTGTGCAAAGTGTCCTATCACACACAGATACCATGAAGCCATGAAAAGGAAGTTCAGGGGTTGATCTCAAAGAAATGTTGTTAAGTGAAAAAAAGGGGGGAGAGGAAAGGTATGCTGTGAAACAGAGGAAAATCTTCATGTATGCTTGTAAATATGTCATCTCTCTCTGGAAGGACATGTGAACAACATGGAGGAACTGGGAGACAAGAGAAGGGGTTCAGAAGAAAACTGGATTCATTTCAGATTAATCTCCTAAACAGGCACATGAAAGCCTTCTCTTGTGGCAAGATAGAATTTTCCTAAGTGAGTGTCATTTAGACTCAAGTTGAGAGCTTAAGGACTTGTGTGTAGTGTGGACCCTATTTTTTTTTTTTTTAAGATATTCATTTATTTGACTGTGCTGGGTCTTAGTTGCAGTCTGCAGGATCTAGTTCTCAGAGCAGGGATTGAATCCATGGAAAAGTCTGAGCCTTGGAAAAGTCCTTGGGCCCTATTGAAGGAGAGCTTAAGGAAGGAAGGTAAATAGAAACCCACACACACAAAAAAGGAAGTCATGAGGATGAGACATTTCAAAAATGTTCCAGCAGACAGCGGAGCGAAGAATGTGCACCAGAAGAAACTAGCTGGTGAGGATTGCAGGAAGGAGGAAGCCAGAGTCTTATTAACCAGAACTGGAGATCAGGCTGTCCCAAGCTGCACAAGGGGGCTGAAAAAGAACTGAGTTGGGTGTCTGGTCATCCTTAACAAGATCAGGGAGAAGCTGGATCAGTGAGAAACAGAATAAAGCTGTTGAGTTGGCCACCAGTCAGAATAATACAAAAGCCTCTACTGACGTTCCCTTTTAGCATCAACCTACAGCAAGTTGCAAAACAATCGTAGGTAAAGAACAGACTGTAAATGTCTGAACCCTTACAACATCAAGGCCCACACACACACAACAGAAAAAAATGAAGGGAAGGGTCTTCCAATCCTGGGAGACCAGCGAGAAGGAAAGTTGTCAAAGGAATGAATGGAGAATTTTTAGTTCTGCTGGATTTTGGCCACACACTTGGGTTGTATTTAGTGACAGTCAGAAGGCTTGTCCTTGTGGAACCAAGAGGAGTCCCATCTCGCTGCAACTAGAGAATGCCTGAGCTCAGCCATGAAGACACAGCAGAGACAAAAACAGAAAAACAAACCCGTGCTATTAAAAAAAAGAAAGAAAACCACCAGGAAATATCACCACACAGCCATCAGAGCAGCTATGATCAAAACCAGTGACAAGACTAAATAGTCGTAAGGATGGAAAGAAACTGAATCTCTCATCCATGGCTGCTGGTGGTGTAAAATGGGACAGCCATTCAGGTAAAGAATTGGGTGCTTCTTTAGAAAACAAAATGAGCACTTTACAAGTGAGTAATTCTGGTAAAGAATTGCCTGCAATTTGGGAGACCTAGGTTCGATCCCTTGGTTGGGAAGATCCCCTGGAGAAGGGAAAGGCTACCCACTCCAGTATTCTGGCCTGGAGAATTCCATAGACTGTGTACTCCGTGGGGTCGTGAAGAATAGGACGTGACTGAGAGACTTTCACTGTACTCACTGTAGTGGAACAAGATATGTGCGTGCAAAACCTGCTACATGAAGGTTCGTGCCTGGGCTGGATGAAGTACAAGCTGTAATCAAGATTGCCGGGAGAAATATCAATAACCTCAGATATGCAGATGATACTACCCTTATGGCAGAAAGTGAAGAGGAACTAAAAAGCCTCCTGATGAAAGTGAAAGAGGAGAGTGAAAAAGTTGACTTAAAGCAGAACATTCAGAAAACTAAGATCATGGCATCTGGTCCCATCACTTCAAGGCAAATAGATGGGGAAACAGTGGAAAGAATGAGAGACTTTATTTGGGGGGGGGCGCTCCAAAATCACTGCAGATGGTGACTGCAGCCATGAAATTAAAAGACATTTACTGCTTCCCTGGTGACTCAGATGGTAAAGTGTCTGCTTACAATGCAGGAGACCCAGGTTCAATCCCTGGGATGGGAAGATCTCCTGGAGAAGGAAATGGTAACCCACTCCAGTATTCTTGCCTGGAAAATCCCATGGACAGAGAAGCCTGGTAAGCTACAGGCCATGGGGTCACAAAGAGTCGGACATGACTGAGTGACTTCACTTTCACTTTACTCCTTGGAAGGGAAAGTTATGACCAACCTAGAAAGCATATCAAAAAGCAGAGACATTACTTTGTCAACAAAGGTCCGTCCTGTCAAGGCTATGGATTTTCCAGTGGTCATGTATGGATGTGAGAGTTGGACTATAAAGAAAGCTGAGCACCGAAGAATTGATGCTTTTGAAGTGTGGTGTTGGAGAAGACACTTGAGAGTCCCTTGAACTGCAAGGAGATCCACATAGTTCATCCTAAACGAGATCAATCCTGGGTGTTCATTGGAAGGTCTGATGTTCAAGCTGAAACTCCAATATTTTGGCCACCTGATGCAAAGGGCTGGCTCATTTGAAAAGACCCTGATGCTGGGAAAGATTGAAGGCAGGAGGAGAAGGGGACGACAGAGGATGAGATGGTTGGATGGCACCACCGGCTCAATGGAGATGAGTTTGGGTAGACTCCGGGAGTTGGTGTTGGGCAGGGAGGCCTGGTGTGCTGCAGTTCATGGGGTCACAAAGAGTCGGACACGACTAAGTGACTGAACTGAACTGAAGGTTCATACAGATTTACTCACAGTAACCCAAACCTGGAAAAAACCAGGAGTATCTATCACAGGTGAGCAGCTCAACAGACTATGATCCATCCAGACTTTGGGATGACTCCCAGCAATAAAAATATTGCCAATGATTTGATTCCAGGTATATAACATTACTGGGATGACAAAATTACAGAGCTGGAAAACAGACTAGTGGTGGTGGTTACGTATCTTCACACACGTGACAAAATGGCCCAGAGCTACACTTACATGTCACAGCAATGTCAAGTCCATGGTTTTGACAATGTACTATTTTTGATCTCGTAGGAGACAGAGTTGAAGTCATTGCAAAAAAGTAGCAAAACAGCTGGCAGGTAGCACTTGTTTGCGCCCAAAGAGCTGTAACTAAGAGAGCACAGTAACCAATGGGGAGAGGTAACAACAAACCTTGGAGAAAGTTGCAAGAATCTGGGGTTGAAATGAACAGGCTACAGAACATGGTGACCCCAGAGCTTCTCAAAGCATTACCCACAGCGACCGGGAAGTACGTGGCATCAAGTTGGAAGAATTCTTTCTGTTAAATTAAGCACCTTATTTGTTTTTACCATGTTGCAGGTATTAAGAGATTTGAACGTATAGACTGAAGAGTTCAAGGATCACTGACTGCATTCCTGACTTGCCCTTTTTCTGACTTACAAATCTTTGTTCACTAGTAATTGTGGGGCTGAGAAAGCTCAAAATCAAACCCACAGATTCGTTCCATGGATCTGCCAGCAACTACCACTTGCTGCTGCTGCTGCTGCTGCTAAGTCACTTCAGTCGTGTCCAACTCTGTGCGACTCCAGAGACGGCAGCCCACCAGGCTCCCCCATCCCTGGGATTCTCCAGGCAAGAACACTGGAGTGGGTTGCCATTTCCTTCTCCAGTGCATGAAAGTGAAAAGTGAAAGTGAAGTTGCTCAGTTGTGTCTGACTCCTAGCAACCCCATGGACTGTAGCCTACCAGGCTCCTCCATCCATGGGATTTGCCAGGCAAGAATACTGGAGTGGGTTGCCATTGCCTTCTCTGAACATGTACCACTTACATGTCTTACAACCCAGCAATGATGGTAAAGAATCTGCCTGCAATGCAGGAGATTTGGGTTTGATCATCTAACCAGGGATTCATCAGTAACCATAGCAGGTAAAGGTGGCCATAAAGTCTGGAAACACAGATCAGATTCTCTTATCATGTGCTGTAAAGTACCACCAAGAAAGCATTTCTTATGGTTCATCTGGGTTTGTAGACATGGCAGAGCCCTACGTAACATTCTCAACAAGGACAGAGTCAAAAGTCAGTCCACAGAAGACAGAGTGAACTTGGCAAGGGGGTGGATGCCTGCGTGATTGGGGGCCTCATCTCTTCATTCAGCTTCAGGACACGTCAGCCTTTAAATTAAGGACTCCGCAAAGCCTGCCAGAGGTAGAACACATCAAACCCAGAAAAGACCAACACTTGCTATGTCAAACGCTAGGCTTTTCAATGTGCTTATCCATCAAGACAGTCCCCCTTCCTAATGACTCAGAGCCGCTATCACACTCCCCTCAGAAGCTGCCAGTGATGAGAGAGATACCAGGAATGCTCTGACCTGGCACCCGAAGAACCAACTCGCACCCATGGGGCACACCCCAAACACCACCTGACGCCCCTGCTCTGACCGCTCTTTGGTGGTACCTGGCACGCCATCCCCTGGCACCCCCAGCCCGCAGACAATCGCGAGGAAGGGCTAGACAGACAGACAGATGTGTGTGGAGCAGGGGCCGCAGGCTGCAGTTGGTTCCCCATCTCTCCTGTCCTGCCACTCAACTGCTGGAACTTGGCATGTTTCCACAGCTGGTAAGACACAGAGACTTTCCATGGTTTGTTCTGGGACTTACTGGCCCCATGCTGGACCACAATGTTGAGTCCTTCCTAGTACCACGAGCACCTGTGCTGGGTGATTACTAAGTGATACAAGCAATGCTGAGCAAACAACATCAGGCAAAGGTGTTCAATTGCTTTCTGTGGGGTGTACTTTGCAACTTGGACACCAGTACCCCCTTGGCCAGGGAGTCCCCCAGCCACACCCAGGCAAGATGAGGGATGGCCGTCCCGTGTGAGGAGGGTGCAGGGCTGCCCTTTGCTCTGCAGCCTCTCGGGGGCTCATAATCACACAAACTGCTGGGGTGGCAAGGCCTGGCCTCTGAAATTCTCTTCAGAGGAAACAGCTGCAGTGGGTTCAAAGGGCAGAGGCAGCAGTTCAGAGGAAGCTGGGATTAAAAAAAGAGAGGAGATGAAAAAACAAACTTAGCGGCAGGTGGCGGAGGTGGATGACTCGAGCAGGGGCCACCAAGTCACATTAAGAGCTGGTGCCAGTGACGGGAGGGAAAGAACCAACATCTGTTAGGCCTATGGGTTAAGCCCTCTGCCCACTGTTTCCAGGAACCATGGGGCTTCCTGAGAGCTCAGTTGGGAAAGAAGCTGCCTGCAATGCAGGAGACCTGGGTTTGATTCCTGGGCCAGGAAGTTCCCTTGGAGAAGGGCTAGGCTACCCACTCACTCCAGCATTCTTGGGCTCTCCTGGAGGCTCAGCTGGGAAAGTATCTGCCTGCAGTGCGGGAGACCTGGGCTCAGTCCCTGGGTTGGGAGGAACCCCTGGAGAAGGGAAAGGCTGCTACGCACTCCAAGATCCTGTCCTGGAGAATTCCACAGACTGTACTGTCAGTGGGGTCGCCCAGAGTTGGACATGACTGAGCGACTTGAACAGACCTGGAAGAAGGCCCAGGCCAAGTAGGCAAGTGATGGCCCACACCAGACACCAGCTGCTCAGTCCTTCTGGGCCAGGGCAGGCTCCACTTTGGGAAAGAACACAAGGAGAAAAAAAAAAAAAATGAGAAAACCCAAGAGGGCTCAAGGTACCAGAAAAAAGGGGACACTGTTTCCCCACAAATACGAGAGCTGCACAAAAGGGCTGGGAGGAGAGGAGAACCTCAGAAGCAGGATTTTATGCAAGTCCTGGCTTCAGTCCTGATGAACCAGGTGCCTGGGATGCAGGCAAACAAAGCAACTGCAGCAGGACTGGCAGGCTGGTGACTTCAGAGCACAAACGTGTACATTCAGCCCTGGGACACGATGGGCGTGAGCTGCCATGGGTCCGTTGGCACGAGCATTTCTTGCACAGTCAACCCCACAGCACCACACAATTTAGTCCCGGGTCGGTGGCCTCTGCTGGTGGCTGGAGGCTTGTAGTCGTGGATGAACCATAGGGATGGAGGAACAAATGCATATGGATATGGCTCAACTCTATGCTTCCATGTGAAGGAAAAAGGCAAAGTGAAGCCTCAGAAAATTCTGTTACACCAAGCTGTACTCTGGTTCCCTAATTTGGAGCATGTCTTCCCATTTCCCAGCCCTGGAGTCAGTTCTCCTGTTTTGAGCAACAGTTTAAAACTTGAGCAACTGGTGCTTAGGGGGAAAAAAAAATCCCTGCCATCCATGAAATGTCACCTAATTTCATCTCCCCACCCCAGGGGACCTCTGGCGAAATCTCCAGACCTCTGTGAGCCCTGAATGTCCCCTGCCTGGAGCACTGTTGGCCGATGGCACCCTGGATATCTCCAGCCTCAAACCTGTGCAACAGCAGATGAGACCGAATCTGCTGGCCAGGAGCTCTGCTGAGTAGATACTCAGCTGGAGCCAGACTTCATTCCTGGACCATTAGGCCCAAGTGAACTTTCAGGGACCTGCAACCTATTTCTTCAGGTCATGAGAAAAGGGCAACTTCAAACAGGCCAGCAGAGACAAGTAGGAATTTTACAACACATTTTATGTGTACTAAGGGACTGCCATAAAGAACAAGGTCACAGAGAGCTCATAAAATGTTTCTTCAAAGGACACCTATAGTTAAATAGAGGAGGCAGCCTCCATTTCAAATGTACTGCAACATTGTGTTCTGATAAGACTTTTTCAGTATCAAATACAGACTACGATCAGAAGGGAAACTTTGGTTTTTGAGTCTTTAGAACTTTTACCTGAAAGCAATCCTCCTCAATGAAGTGTTTGGCAACAGGAATTTCTGAATTGCTTTAAAGCCAACAGCTTCCTCGGAGGGAAGGTGAACCTCAGGAAATAAATCAACTGGTTTGTGGGGTCAGGCCACCCCCTCATGGTGTGGAGATTCTCCCTCTGAGGTCCACAGTTGGGCAGTTCTGGAAGCTTTTCATTCTGTGCTTTACCAATTTTTCTTATTCCATCCTCAAATCCTTTCATGCAAACAAACTACATAGGCAGTAGACTGTATCTGGTATTGCAGGATAAACTCATGGCTCCACAAAAACTGCTGCTTACTCAGAGAGTAGTGACAGAGCTTCTGTTCAAAACTGCACACAACGAACCTCCCCAGCCTTCCCACCAGGGTCAGAAAGATCTCCAAGGGGTCGGGACACTGAATTACAGGTGACGCTCAGGTTGTGCAAAGTGAAAGCAGGCACACGGAAAGGCCTACGTAAGCTGGAGTCCATTTGTAGGACAGCCTCAAAAAGGGAAAGTGATAGTGTTTTCCAAATGCTGCTGGGGGGCAGGGGGGCAGTTCCATGCTTCAAGGGATGGCAGGGGGTGGGGGCAACCCTCAAGGACTGTGGTCACAGCTACAGGGTGGGATGTATGTGTCCAATGTCAATGAACTGCACAAATCAGTGAATTCTAGTAATGCCAAGTAAATCTCAATAAAGTTGCCAAAAGAAAATTCAATAAAGAGAGTTTGGCAGGGGGTGGGGACGGAGTTAAGGCTCAGCCAAGTGAGTTAACTGATGGGAAGAAAAGCAAAAAAAATCACACTTCCAAGCTTATGGGGAATCAAGGAGTTTCAGAGCTTGATCCTCTCCTAGCACACTTGCCGCTGCCTAACTTAAGCAACTTTGTCTTCCCCACATGATCATCCCGCTGCTCCTGGAAGTCTAGACTACCGAGATCCTGATTTGCAAAGACGGACAAGTGTGAATATGGCACCCTGAGGGAAGCAGCAAGCTCAGTGCAGATACAGAATGCAGCCTCCTCTGATGCCTCCCAGTCCACAGTCCCCAGCCTGCACACCAGTCTGCTGGGACCTGGGGGATCTGCAGTTTTATCATATGCTCAAGTGGATGGGTGCACTGCATAACACATCCACCTCTTCAGGCATTTAGTAATTTGGGAACCATTTCCAAGGCCCCACGGATCAGGCATTTCACCTGGAAAAAGTGAGTGTGCAAACAGTCCTGCCCTGGAAGATCTTGGAGGTCTACAAAAGATTCACACTCATGAGTCCCCAGGCCAGCTAGTGTCTGATGAGCGCTCTATCTCTGGGTGTCTCTGTGGACATCGTCTCTTGCAACCTGGCCAGCAGGCTGTGAGGCCAGGGAACATGGAAGGGCTGCTGGTGGGTGCTGGCTGATGGCTGACCACTGAGACCCAACTTCGGTCTTCAGGTGAGTGAGTGGGCCTGGCATGCAGCCTTACCTTGAAGTCGCTCAGTCATATCAGACTCTTTGAGACCCATGGACTGTAGCCTACCAGGATCCTCCATCCAGGGTATTTTCCAGGCAAGGGTACTGGAGTGGGTGGCCATTTCCTTCTCCAGGAGATCTTCCCGACCCAGGAATCGAACCAGACGCTTTACCCTCTGAGCCACCAGGGAAGCCCCAAGATAACAAGAGAATCAACTCTCCCTTATGGGCCATCTTTGAGGATAGAGGTGAGTTGCTATTTATAGGCCATCACAGGAATCTTGAGGGGGGCAGAATTACTCCTGAGATGATGCCTGCCCACAGACACAGGCCACCGGGGCGACCCCCAGCGCCAGAGGCCCCGCAGAAATGCCACAGCATGGTGACTGAGCACTTTGAGGCCAGCGTTGGCTCTTACCACCAACCCTTTCTGCTGACACAAGCACTTAAGCAGACCTCCTCTGGGCTCTGTTCCTGAAAGTCTTCTCCGTGACCCCGACTCCGTCCACGCAGAAGTTTCCCCCGACCTTTCATCAGCTCTCGGGGCCAGGGGCCGCGGCCTCTGCCGATTCCCGCCTAGAGGCGCCACGGGGTCCTGAGCCAAGGTGCCCAGAAGTCCCGCACGAGCCCCGGGGTCAGGACCCCTCCCAAGGGAAGGAGGGAGGACGGCGAGGCCTAGAGTCAGGGACTGGCCCTCATCGCACGCCGTTGGGGGGACCCCAGGAGCCGCTCACCTCGGGCCGGTTGTGCTTCTGCAGCAAGTGCTCCAGGTAGAGATCGGAGAGCGCCGTGCGCATGCCGCCCCCTCCCTCGCTCTCGCTCGCCTTCAGCGTCATCTTGTGGGAGAGCCGGGCCGCCGGGGAACGGGGGGCCGCGGGGGCCGCGGGATCGTGCACAAGCTGGAGCGCGAGGGGCCCGGGAGCCTGCGGCGCGCGGAGGAGGCGAAGGCTGCTGGGACTCGGCGCGCCTGGGCCGTCACCACCCCGCAGGAAGCGCGCCGGGCACGCGGGGCCGTAGCCCCGCCCCCCGCCCCGCCCCTGAACACGCCCCCCGCCTGGTCCCCGCCCCCCGAGGCCCCCCGGAGGCCCGGCTCTGCACACCTGGGTGCCGGGAAGGGGCGCACAAGTACATCTCCGATAATTAAAGCCACGAAAACAAACAAACAAACAAAAAATAGAAGGCTCAGTGGCAGCAAGGAGACCAACATTCCTTACGAAAGCCAGAGCGGGATTCCTTAGCACCCTCACACTTTCGTGGCGTTCACCCCAGCAGCGAAGGCATGAAAGACTTGCTGAACAAAACAAACATTTCCTGTGCTTACAGAGTTCAGGGCTGTGCGCCATCTGTACACACATTTGCCTGATAAACACCTGGCTCCTTGACCCAAAGGGAATAACCTCGCAGTATTACAAGCAGTACATTACTCTGCGTAATCTTGTTCCGACCTTCCAGGACCTCTTGGCCAAGAAGAGAAAAACCCAAGGGCAAGAGTTTGCAGCCAAATCATCCAGTTTTCTCTGCTGAGAGACTGAGCTCATGTGATTGATTGATGGCTCCCTTCTCCAAGATTACCCTCAAGGAACTATAGAAGTCTGAGACACACACAGAAGGAGAGAGACACACACACACACACACACACACACACACACACACACACACACATAGGGAGAGAGACACAGAGACACACACACACAGAGGAAAGGAAACTATTGAAATTAAGACAGTGGGATACCGTGCACAGATAGATTAAATGAGCAATGAGATAGATTAGAAAATGCAGAGATGCAAACTGGCTGGTGTGTAATTGTGGTATCTGATACAAGTGCCATGTTAGGTGAGTAAAGAGACACTTTTTATTAAACCACAGTTAGGAAATGTTTGGAGAGGCAATGGCAACCCACTCCAGTACTCTTGCCTGAAAAATCCCATGGATGGAGGGAGTCTGGTAGGCTGCAGTCCATGGGGTCGCTAGGAGTCGGACACAACTGAGCAACTACACTTTCACTTTTCACTTTCATGCATTGGGGAAAGAAATGGCAACCCACTCCATTGTTCTTGCCTGGAGAATCCCAGGGACAGGGGAGCCTGGTGGGCTGCTGTCAATGGGGTCGCACAGAGTCAAATACCACTGAAGTGACTTAGCAACAGCAGCAGCAGCAGGAAATGTTTATTTATACTGAAAGAGAGGAACCTGGAACCCTTCTGCATGCCATATGCAGAAATAAATGTATTCCAGATGGATTGAGGACTTCTCTGTCAAAAACACAACTTCAAAGCTTTTGACTAAAAACATCAGCAAAGAACTTTTAGACTTTGGGATAGAGAAAGATTTCTTAAACAATGCAGACAAATCATCAAGTGTAAAAAATATTGATCAGCTTGACTTTAACATTAAGAGATTTCACTCATCAAAAGGCAAACTAAAAAGCGAAAAAGACCAGATGTGACTTGTGGAAAATATTTTCAATACAACTGATGAAGAATTCCTATTATGAATATATAAAGGTCTACAAATTAATAAGAAAAATACAAACAACTCAGCAGATCAATGGGTTAAAAACACACACACACACGAATAAGCATTTCACAGATGGAGAAACACACATGAACAATAAACATGAACAGATGTTCAACTTCATTAGTGATCAAACCACAAGGAAATACCACTGTGCCTCCATTAAATTGTCACAAATTTAAAAGTCTAACAATATCAAGTGTTAGAGGAGATGAGAACCCATGTGAGTTCTTGAACATTGCTGCTGAGAGTCTACATTTGGCAGTACTATTTAGGAGAACAGCTTTGTGTTTCTTCAGATTGAACATGCATCTCCTCTGAGCCAGCAACCCCACTCCTAGATGTATATATTGATGCAATTCCAATAAAGGTCTCAACAGATAGGTTTTGTGAAACTGGAAAATCTCATTTTAAAATGTGTATGGACTTGCAAAGAACAATGTGGAGGGACTTGGCTTCCAGATCACGCAACCTATAACAAAGTTATGTAACTAGGAGAGTGTAGGACAGGCATAGAAAGAGACAAATAGACCAATGGAACAGAAAAGAGACAAGAAATGGTGACATGACAAGAGGTGTCTCCGACCAGTAGGGAAAGGACACACTTGCACTTAGGGCAACTGGGCATACTGGGGTCAAAACAGAAATGAAGACTGGTCACAGGTGAAGGCACACAGGCTATCGAAACTATAGCAGCCAGAGAGCTTCAGGAGGCAAGGAGTCCTCGAGCAAAATGTAGTTGAAGCTTTTCCTGAGGCCAAGCTCAGAGTGGAAAAGTACTGGGAAGGCAAGTGGGCTGACTCCGAGGAGGGCTGGTCATACAGCTGGTCTTTTCAACATGTGCTAGCCTGTTTCTGGTCGACTGGTTCCAGTTCAGTGTGCTCAGTGCTCAGAATGAGGCCTTGCTCCTGAGAATTTATTGCTTCTGGAATTTATTGCAGCTATCTGCTTTCCTCAATTCCTAGAACTGCTTTGAGGCACAGAAATTTAGTTCAGAGTTCACAATTGGAAAAACATCATTTCTCACAATTTTCTTTAAAAACTAAAATTATGCTTGATCTCACCTCAAAGAAAACTTTATCCTGAGGAGCTGAAGGACATAAAGGTGAAAGGCAAAACTGTAAAACTTTTAGAAGACAACATGGGAGACGTCCTTTATGACTTTTGGGTGGAAAGGGGTTCTTAAACAGACGGAAGGAAAATTACCACCAAATCACAAATACCACCACAATATTGAAAAGTCACTAGCCTCCAATTAAAATAAAAAATTATCGCCAAATCAAACAACATTAAAATCAAAATACAACCCTCAGAATGAAGGACAGTATGTTGTTCCACATTTCTAGCCTACAACATATTAGTATACTGAGTATACAAAGAAGTCCTACTGATCATCATGAAGCTAAAATTAGAAAAATGGGCACAGTTCATTAACAGGCATTTCATAGGAGAGAGATAAATGTCCTATAAACAGAAGAAAAGATCATCAATGTCATCAGGTGTCAGGGAAACACCAAGTAAGAAAACAATAAGATACTATGTTCTATCCACCAGATTGGCAAAAAATAAAAATAAAAATAAATGAAGACTATGATGTTATATCTTCTCAAGGGTGTGGGGTGATGGGGGCACTTGGCCTTTGACTCAGAAAGGCAGTCACAGATGACACTCTTCAGAGAGACTTTTGCATGTATACCCTAATAAACATGTGCAGTAATACTTCTGGAGGTTTTATTCAGGATAGAAAAGACAGAAACAACACACATGTCTGTCCACCGTCAATGGGCTAAATGAGTAGAGGTCTTTTCATACAGTTGGGTTACAAAGGGGTCACTGCAACTCCAGGCAACCACGTGGCAGAAACTCAAAACTAAAAAGAAGAAAAGCACAGAAGAGAGTGCATGCTTGTAGTTTCATTTTCAGAAAACTTAAAAACAGGCAAGGCTCTGGCATGAGGAGACTGGATGAGGATTACGGGGGGGGCGGTGGTGGTGAGGAGGGGCTGCTGATCTTAAAGTGGAGAAGGACGGTGAATGTGTCCGCTTTGTGGGAAGTCTCCAAACTATACACCTTTGACTTGTGCTCTTTGCTGTAGGTAGGTTATATTGCAAAAGAGAAGCTTAAAAAGTCTGGGGCAGCAAGTTTAGGGAGACTTCAGGAATTTGTAAAATCCCAGAAAAATTAAATAGTGGATTGCCTAACATAACTGGCATGGACTGCAGCCTACCAGGCTTCTCTGTCCATGAGATTTTCCAGGCAAGAATACTGGAGTGGGTTGCCATTGCTTTCTCCAAACTGACAAAAATATAAAGCAAATTAAGGACACAACAGAATATTCAAGAGAACAGGAGGGGGAGGTCTGTGAGCCTTGCACAAGTGCTGCATGGTAGCACGCCTGCAGCCTCTGACCCAGCCATTCCCCGTTCAGCGATTTGCCTTAAGGAACAATGTGGGCGAGATAAAAAGGACTGTGAAGGTGTGTGTAAGGAGACAGCTTAGATTTCCCTCCCCAGCCCCCATTTGCTGCTTAGTGGGGGAAAATGTAAGTCCATGTCCTGGCTGATTGAAAGCTCAACACAACCTGGTCAGTTCAACTTCTTCTTCAAGTATGATCAGAGGATGGTCTCCTCTCACCAAGTGGAGTCTGAGATGGAGGGTGTGTGCCGGGATCTTATGCCTGTATCAGTCAGAACATCCTTTGATACATGAGGCAGGGTGCTCAGGGCTGGTACACTGGGATGACCCTCAGGGATGGGATGGGGAAGGAGGTGGGAGGGAGGGTCAAGATGGGGAATACATGTACACCTATGGCTGATTCATGTCAATGTAGGGCAAAACCACCACAATATTGTAAAATAATTAGCCTCCAATTAAAATTTTAAAAGAAGAAAAAAAAGTGTACAACTCACTAGTTTTTAATAAATTAACAGATTTGTGTCAGCTTTCCAGCTATGCTGTTTAAGTTGCATGTAATTTAAATTATTAAGTGTCTATTTACCTCAAGAATAAATGATAAGTATATTAAAAAAAAAAAAAGAACACCTGTTTGGTACTTCTCTTTGCATTTTTTGAGGCAATAAATTCCTAACCTCCTGTGGTTTGCCCAGACCCCAGCCCCTGACTTGCTCAGGCCCAAAGTCCAGGAGGTATTCTCAAAGCTTCAGTTCTTTCCCACTCCTCATCCAATCACTGTTCAAATTCTGATGGCTCTCACTTCTCCCTCCATCGAGATTCTGACACTGACTGCAACTCTGCCAATCCCCACCCTGGTGCCAACAAGGCTATGTCTCGCCTGGATTTTGAGAAACCTCCTGGCTGGTCTCCTGCTTTGGATCCTCTCAACATGGTGACTGAGATGACCCTTTAAAAACACCCATCAAATGACTTTCTCCACTTTCCATGGGCTCCCAGGAGAACCCAGATCTTTTCTGAGGTCCACCAGGTCTTAACAATGCCCCGGGCAGACTCTCACCCTAGCCCCCTGGTGCTGCTGTGTCTTTCACTCTAGCCAAGCTCACTGTTTGCCTTGTTACTTGCTCAAAACAGGAGGTGTGCCATAGTGTTCATGGAGTGAGTGATTTCCAACTCAGAACAGCAAGTTCAGTGTAGTTCAGTTCAGTTGCCCAGTCGTGTCTGACTCTTTGCGACCCCATATACTGCAGCTCACCAGGCCTCCCTGTCCATCACCAACTCCCAGAGTTTACCCAAACCCATGTCCATCAAGTCAGTGATGCCATTCAGCCATCTCATCCTCTGTCGTCCCCTTCTCCTCCTGCCTTCAACCTTTCCCAGCATCAGGGTCTTTTCCAATGAGTAAGTTCTTTTCATCAGGTGGCCACAGCAAAGTGAAAAGCAAATGAATAATGTGTAAAACTATCACCTGCATTACATGTATAATAGAGAACAAGTAGGAACACCCTAGGGCTTCCTGGTGGCTGAGCTGGTAAAGAATCTGCCTGCAGTGTGAGAGACCTGGGTTCGATCCCTGGGTTGGGAAGATCCCTTGGAGAAGGGAAAGGCTACCCACTCTAGTATCCTGGCCTGGAGAATACCATGGACTGTATAGTGCATGGGGTAAGTTATTATGGAGTGGTGATTAAATGACTTCAGTTGAATCCACTGCAAGAAATACTATGCGGCACTTACTGACACAGAAAGATAGCCACCATGTGTCATAGAGTGAAAGAAAAAGTAGGCTACAAAATATGATAGGTTGGTGAAAGAAAGGATCTCAGTGAGCGACTTTCTGCGATTGTGTATACATCAGCATTCACTCCATAAAAAAAGCCCATGTTTATATTTGTTTCAGAAATGCCTGTTCTACTCTTTCGTGGAGATCCATGTTAAGCATCTGAATGCAGAGTTCCAGAGAATAGCAAGAAGAGATAAGAAAGCCTTCTTCAGTGATCAATGCAAAGAAATAGAGGAAAAGAACAGAATGGGAAAGACTAGAGATCTCTTCAAGAAAATTAGAGATACCAAGGGAACATTTCATGCAAAGATGGGCTCGAGAAAGGACAGAAATTGTCTGGACCTAACAGAAGCAGAAGATATTAAGAAGAGGTGGCAAGACTACACAGAAGAACTGCACAAAAAGATCTTCACGACCCAGATAATCATGATGATGTGATCACTAATCTAGAGCTAGACATCTTGGAATGTGAAGTCAAGTGGGCCTTAGAAAGCATCACTACGAACAAAGCTAGTGGAGGTGATGGAATTCCAGTTGAGCTATTTCAAATCCCGAAAGATGATGCTGTGAAAGTGCTGCACTCAATATGCCAGCACATTTGGAAAACTCAGCAGTGGCCACTGGACTGGAAAAGGTCAGTTTTCATTCCAATCCCAAAGAAAGGCAATGCCAAAGAATGCTCAAACTACCGCACAATTGCACTCATCTCACATGCTAGTAAAGCAATGCTCAAAAATCTCCAAGCCAGGCTTCAGCAATATTTGAACCGTGAACTCCCTGATGTTCAAGCTGGTTTTAGAAAAGGCAGAGGAACCAGAGATCAAACTGCCAACATCTGCTGGATCATGGAAAAAGCAAGAGAGTTCCAGAAAAACATCTATCTCTGCTTTATTGACTATGCCAAAGCCTTTGACTATGTGGATCACAATAAACTGTGGAAAATTCTGAAAGAGATGGGAATACCAGACCACCTGACCTGCCTCTTGAGAAATCTGTATGCAGTCAGGAAGCAACAGTTAGAACTGGACATGGAACAACAGACTGGTTCCAAATAGGAAAAGGAGTACTTCAAGGCTGTATATTGTCACCCTGCTTATTTAACTTATATGCAGAGTACATCATGAGAAATGCTGGACTGGAAGAAACACAAGCTGGAATCAAGATTGGCGGGAGAAATATCAATAACCTGAGATATGCAGATGACACCACCCTTATGGCAGAAAGTGAAGAGGAACTAAAAGCCTCTTGAGGAAAGTGAAAGAGGAGAGTCAAAAAGTTGGCTTAAAGCTCAACATCCAGAAAACAAAGATCATGGCATTCGGTCCCATCACTTCATGGGAAATAGATGTGGAAACAGTGGAAACAGTGTCAGACTTTATTTTTGTGGGCTCCAAAATCACTGCAGATGGTGACTGCAGCCATGAAATTAAAAGACGCTTACTCCTTGGAAGAAAAGTTATGACTAACCTAGATAGCATATTCAAAAGCAGAGACATTACTTGCTGACTAAGGTCCATCTAGTCAAAGCCATGGTTTTTCCTGTGGTCATGTATGGATGTGAGAATTGGACTGTGAAGAAGGCTGAGTGCCAAAGTATTGATGATTTTGAACTGTGGTGTTGGAGAAGACTCTTGAGAGTCCCTTGGACTTCAAGGAGATCCAACCAGTCCATTCTGAAGGAGATCAGCCCTGGAATTTCTTTGAAAGGAGTGATGCTAAAGCTGAAACTCCAATACTTTGGCCACCTCATGCGAAGAGTTGACTCACTGTAAAAGACTCTGATGCTGGGAGGGATTGGGGGCAGGAGGAGAAGGGGATGACCAAGGATGAGATGACTGGATGGCATCACGGACTCGATAGACTTGAGTCTGAGTGAACTCCGGGAGATTGTGATGAACAGGGAGGCCTGGCGTGCTGCAATTCGTGGGGTCGCAAAGAGTTGGACACGACTGAGTGACTGAACTGAACTGAATATTAGCCTGTGAAAGGCTCTTAGAAGTGCTGGAGCAAAGAAATACGTTTACATTTATTTAATTCAGCATCTATCCCGCCTAATTGGCCACATAGAGTCCTATTGTCTCATAACATTTATTAAAACAGAGCTATTGCTTTAGAGAACAGACTTTGGGAAACTGATAGTATAAGAATAGAAAAAATTTGAAAGAAGATACACCAAGATGTAAAGAATGTTTCTGGTGCTAGAATTATGGATATTTTCCCCTCTTCCTCTATTTTATGGTTTGTTTTGTTTTGTTTTGTTTTTTGCGATAAATATGTATTATTTGGGGCTCCTCAAATGGTCAGTGGGAAAGAATTTGTCTTCCAATGCAGGAGACAAACATTCGGTCCCTGGATTGGGAAGATCCCTGGAGGAGGAAATGGCAACCCAGTCCAGTATTCTTGTCTGGAAAATTCCACAGACAGAGGAGCCTGGTGGGCTATGGTCCATGAGGTCACAGAGAGTCAGACACAACTGAGCACGAGCATAATGTATGATTTTATAATTAAAACAGTAATGAGTCTATTATCATTTTGTTTCAATTGCATGTTTTAAAGGAGAAAATAAAGGCAAAGATCATTTAAGATGTAAGATGATTTAATTTTACCCAGTAGATACTTCCTTATTGTATACAAATAGGTCACACTCTCCACTCTCTTGGAATCCAGCAAGCTAAGCATTACACTTGTCCATTGAATCTTCTCATACTTCATTGGACTGGTTCACCTATTAGAACACTGGGAAAGGAAGAGATAACGGTGACTGCTGAAGTTAATTTAAATTCCAACACACTGTCTTGGTCTGCAGAGTTACTTTGTCATTATATCACCTTTTCCAAGATAGGATTTTGGACGGCTTTTTGTGGTAGTATGAACCAAGTGAGTTCATATTGTGAAAAGGCTTTCATGACTTGAGAAAGTAAGAGTGTGGGATTGGATGTTGAGGTAGACTAGAAGTAAGTTCAGAGAGTTTCTCTTGTTTTGAAGTTTCTTTTTAAAAACTTCCTAATTAAACAATATGTTTTGTTGTGGAAAGATTGAAAAGGGCAGACAAAAATAAACCTGAAACTAAGTAACAACAACAATCGTGATTATTAAACTCACCCATTCACTATCTGAAGGAGATAACCAATGTCAAAATCTTTGGTTAGATCCTTCAAGGATTTTTCTTTCCCTGGAAGTAGTTTTTTCACAATAAATTGGGTGGAATTGTATATCCTCCATTTCAATTGGCATTTTTTTCACTCAACAGTATTTTATGACTCTGATTCCATGTGATTAGTCTTCTACAACAATGTATGAATGTTCATGGCTTTCTTTAACCAGCCAAGAATCATTTCAGTTGGTTCCATTTCTTTGCTAGTGAAAAACATACTAAAAATTCCTTATACAAGTATTTCTGCATCTCATGATTGCTGCCAGAGAGCTGAGAATTCTCCAGGCTTCAGTGGAGATTTGCTTAGCTACCCAGTGGCTATCCTAAGCCTTCATTGTAGACACCACTAATGCTTATAGAGGGTGAATAAAGAGGCACAGAGAATTGTTTGCAGTCCTTACTGCAAAATGTAATCATAGAAAATCAAATATTAGTGCCAGTCCACTATGGGCTCAGTCCCAAGTGCCCATCTTTCTGTATGACTTGAGACTCAAGCTTTCCTTTGTTTCTACCACACGTGACAAAATTATGCCTTGAAGTGTTTCTTTGTTTCTTGTATTATTTTGGTCCTTTTTCTACCAAAAAATTCATGATATGTCTCCTGCATCTATCATTTTTTTCTCTAATCTTAATTTCACTGAAGTCTTTTTTATTTGATAGAGCCAGCTTTTGGGGTCTTGCTTTCCCTATCTCCTTTTATATTTTGTCATCCACATCTTTTTTTTTTTCCTCTTAACATCCTCGCTTGTTCCCAGCAAAGGTTTATTGGGTTTTCTCCCAGGCTGAGCCATTTACTTCAAAGAAGGAAGTCTTTCTCTTGGCATGTTGCCTAACTATCTTCGCAGAAATCCTTCAGATGTTTTCTGAGGCAGCTGGCCTGCCAGCTGGAGTTGGAGCCACAAGGACTTAAAAGATATAGAATTGCACGCATCTTGGTTTGACTCCCGGCTCTTGCAGTTGCAACATGCAGTCTTCCTCTGGGCTTGGCAAGGAGGGACAGGATTGGTGAATACAGAGCCTGTACTTCCTGGAGTGGCCTAAATCCCTCAGCTGCCACTCAAGGTGTACTGATAAAGGGAAGACCACTCTGAAGGGGTCACTCAAGGCCTTGCTGTGCTTGCAAGGCAGTTCAGCTTCTCCCTTCCTCCCTGCCCTGCACGGGCGTGGATCCCTGATAAGGGATCCTGATAAGATGCTGCACACTCCCACTGCCCAGCCTGTTTCCAGAGTGTCGGCTGGTCTCAAGTCCTGGTGTGGCTCCTCTCAGGAAAAGAACTTTGAACTGAAATCAACCCATGTGCCCCTGTTTGCCACCTCCAGCATCTTCCATACAGTGAAGGAACAGAAAGTGGACAACCGCCATCAACCCTCCCTTTGGAAAAGAGGAAGACCGGGAGGCATGTAACAGTCCCTGCTCTGCAGTCATTCTGGAATCCTGCTGGTCAGGCACTCAGCAGGCAAACTCTTTCATCAAATTGAGCTCCCTGGCCCACCACGGCCCATCCTCTGGGAGGCTCCTCTGGTCTACTGTTTCCTGAGGCTGTATCTGAAGTGTCAGGGAGCAAACGGGAGTTAGGGACCTTCAGAGCCTCTGTCCTTTACAGCTCAAACAGCAAATAAGCTCACTGAGTTCTGTGTGGCTCAATAGTGTGCTGGGAACCATATCCAACTTTGCTTCCCAGACATGGTTCTTCATCCATGGGTGTTTTGAGTTGTCAGGAACCACACCCTTCACTTGATCTTTGACCACAGCCACTTGATTAGATTCTTCAGTTTGAAAACAGCCCTCCCCTACACAAAGCCTTTTCAATCCAGGTTTCTCCATATGGGCTCTGTCTCACCTCAGAGTCCTGATACAGCAGGCTGTAATTATTCCATCGTGTTATTTCTCTCTCTAGTAACCAGGACAGAGATAGGCAAGTGGTCATCTCTTAGATAAACACTGGTTAAATTAATGAAATTGAGGCTTGTCTGGGCTTCCATGGTGGCTCAGCTGGTAAAGAATCTGCCTGCATTGTGGGAGACCTGGGTTCGATTCCTGGCTTGGGAAGATTCCCCTGGAAGAGTCCTTTCCCAAGGGGGAAGAGAAAAGCTACCCACTCCAGTATTCTGGCCTGGAGAATTCCATGGACTGCATAGTCCATGGGGTTACAAAGAGTCAGACACGACTGAGTGACTTTCACTAACTAGCTAAGCTTAACTGTTTGGTTAGAGATGTCAAGACTCTCTTTGGCTTCACATGATTTAATAGTAAATATTTTGGTCCGTTTTTGAGGTAATGAAATGAAGTTGCTCAGTCATGTCCAACTCTTTGCAACCCCATGGACTGTAGCCTACCAGGCTCTTCCATCCATGGGATTTTCCTGGCAAGAATACTGGAGTGGGTTGCCATTTCTTTCTCCAGGAGATCTTCCCAACCCAGGGACTGAACCTGGGTCTCCTGCATTATAGGCAGACGCTTTACCATTTGAGCCACCAAGGAAGTCCAGGCAATAGAGAAGAGTTAATCATTTGTTTGCCATGTATGATTCCTATACCCAAGGGAAGGATAATTAGAAATTAATGAAGTTACTAAAAAAAGATCAGTTGCAAATACTGGTCTTTAAATGTCACCTGTCAATGGTTGGAAAGGGATGGAGCAGGATGGAGAAAAAAAGAGAACGTGGAGGAGACTTTTTCAAAGAGGGGGTCACATGGCCATTCCTGCCTCTCCCTAGGTACCTGTTCCCTCCCTCTCCCTCCTCTTCCAGAAGCTTACGTGAGGCAGCAGAGGGTCCCCAGTACTGCTGACATGATAAGAAAAATAAAAATGGCTGCTGGAGGGATGTGGCTCCTGATGAGATCGCAGAGATAATCCTTGAAGTTGCTCAGCAAGGACCTGGAATTTTCTGCAGGAAGAGCACAGATGTTCACTGAGTCAGTGATGAAGTTGGGATACAAACTCTGCTTCAAGTTCAAAGGGTTGTCCCAGATGTGACATTCTTATAGTGGCCCAGGGCCCATATTTTTAATGACTCTGCTAAGCTAAGGAGTTAAAGGAATACACATTTGGGAAAAAAAAAAAAAGTGTATCCTCAGATGGTTTCATCTTTGCCTCTGGTATGTCAAACAGGAGCAATTATCTCCATGAATCAGTGTGGAACTTTGTGAGAGAGCAGCTTGATTTCATAACTACCTGCCTAGAGGGTGTTTGGGAGGCAAAGGGCCCTGTGTGTCTGGTGAAGAGAAGAGATAGTCACCAGCCCCAGGAACACCCAGAGGGGACGAACAGGCCTTGGAAGCTGGCAGAAGGAACTTCACAAAGTCTGGTGATCAAGAGGAGAGGTAGGGTAAACACAAGTGTCTGTGACCTGAAGTCACGAGGGGTCACCGCTCACCACAATTCACTTTCCATTGCCGGGAAGGACTCAATCAATACACTGGGCTCTGGGAGCACCTAAGTTGTGGCTCAGAGACCTATTAGCTTTGGCTTACATTTTGCTTCCTTCCTCAAGTCCGTCCTGACCCCTCCCTGCAAACAACTGTAATTCTCCCTTTGTCCTCAGGGTGCATTTGTCATATTTCATGGAAGGTTGACACCTATGGGTGGGACTGGCTACCTGTGAACGCCTAATCCATGTCTTTTAGCAAAGGGATTGGTGCACAGTAGGTGGGCTCGTGCTGGTTGAACTAAATTGAACCCAACCAGAAATAATGGACATGAAGATTAAAAAAAAAAAGAAAAGAAAAATATGAAGATTATTTTTAAATACAAAATCAGTTTTTCCTGACCTTTGATGGGAATCTTAGGTCCTATGGAGGCTGGAACTTTCATCATAACAGCAGACACACCCACTGAGTGTTGTGGCAGGGCATCCTGGTCTTGTACTCTGAAGGCAGATAAAGGTGACACAGAGGAAGCAAACCGTCTCCAGCAAGAGGCAAGTCAGAGAGCACAGCAGAAATGTGATGCTTAGCAGCTTCAGGGCTTTTATGGACTCCCTGTGCCAAGACCAGATGGTTTTTCCCTTGGCTCTTTGCAAGGCTGCTTTGTCTGAAAAGTTAAAAACTATGGTTTAGTTTTTTATTCCAAAACTACAGCTGTTAACGAACATAAAAATTCACTGACTGACACCGCTGAATCCTGAACACAGTCAGTTCCCCAAGCAAAAGACATTCCACATCCAAGAAAGAACACAGGACAGAAATTTACTGAGCTTCAGCAGATGAGACACCTGCTGTTCCCTCCTAACCAGGTCCCCCTTCAGCCTTCTCCAGCTCAATGAGTAGGAAATGCTGTAAGTCGTTCAGGCCAAAATCGGTGGTATTGTTTTTGACTTCATTTTTTAGTCCCACATCTTTTTTGATGTGTTTTGTTTTGTTGTTGAGTTTATTACTGCATGCATGCTAAATCGCTTCAGTCATGTCCGACTCTCTGTGACCCTGTGGATAGCAGCCCATTATGTTCCTCTGTCCATAGGATTCTCCAGGCAAGAATACTGGAGTGGGTTGCCATTTCCTTCTCCTGATAGGTACCTAGCTCCTAAAATTCTACTTGTGGTATTAGCTCCCAGGGTTTATTTCTAAATCAGCAAATAAGCAGTGTAAACGGTTAACCTGGTATAGATTTCACGGGATCAGGGGGCACAGTCCGTCATGGGGGTGGCCCAGGAATTCT
Source organism: Nanger dama (assembly GCA_917880005.1). Taxonomy (NCBI): domain Eukaryota; kingdom Metazoa; phylum Chordata; class Mammalia; order Artiodactyla; family Bovidae; genus Nanger; species Nanger dama. The sequence goes on from CAKJTW010000144.1 coordinate 515,932, forward strand.
GCAGTCAGTGCACCTGATGTGAAGGGAGACACAGGTCACAAGAGTTTATAGCTTCCTACTTGCTGCCATTTTAATGATGAGGTTAGGGACCAAGTCCACTGACTACCACATAAGCAAATTCCTTGCTGTGCAGTGGTAATTTCCCATCACACATGTGCCTGTTTGAGTCAACTTTGCTGACTCAACTTGGGAGAAAATAGAAGTATATTTTGCAGAAACTGTGTGGTTTGGGGTCTAACAGCTGATCTATCAGAAGAATCAGGTCGGCTTGGTCTCTAAAGTGTATCCATATCTTGCCACTTCTCATCACCTCCACTGCTACCCATCATCTGTCTCTCTGCTACCATCCTTGCCTCCTTTCAGCTTCTTCTCCACTGAACAGCCAAGGAGATGTCACTTTGCTGTAAGTCAGATTGGGCTCTACAAACTGCCCTAAACTCATGTCTTATCATCTCCTTTTGATCACTCCACCTCAGTCTCATTTCCTCAAGAACAAGCTACGCAGCTCCTCTCTCTTCGGTTCACATAGGCTGCTCAGGTGCTCAATAATATTTTTTTTGAATGAATAAATGGATGGGCAGACTTTTTTCATTGCTGGTCATCTCCACCCCCCTTTTACTTATTACATACAACCCGACAGTCTAGAAAAGTTTAGTTATGAAAAGATACCATTTTCTCAGCCATCCTTGCTGCTAGCAATGGCTACAGTCCCCACTTCTGGACACTGAAGCATAATGGAGATTTGATGGGTGGCTTCTGGGAAAACTTTCTGCTGTCTTGGGAAAAGATATGATGCTACCGTTTACCATTTATGCTGCCTTGAACATTCTAAGTGTTACCTGAACTGGAGGAGTCATCTTGTGATCAGCAGGAAAAGCATGAGAAAATGACCTGGATTCGGCTTTGACAATTTTAGGCCATGAAACCAACACCTTTATCTGCCCATCTCTCAACTGCTAGCTCTGTGAAAAATAAACTCGTATCCGAGCTTTCTGTTACTTAAGACATTTACAGTTGATACACTCATCCACTGCTGAGACCTGTGTCAGGTAGGGAGGTGAAGAAGCCAGTGAATCTGGCCTCAGTCTTCAGAAGAAGCTGGCCAGAGCCTTCCTTTAAGGCTTCTAAAATTCCAAATAGAATTCTCTTCCCTTTTATGATATCATTGACTGCACTTGACCTTCCCATGGTCTCTATCTGACAGCTAAGCATACAGATGTTTTCTTTAGTCTATGTGGAAACATCTGTGCTGATACTAAAACCCATCCTTATGGTAGCCATATCCTCTTGGGCTTGAAGAATTCTAAGATATTTTATTTTGTTTGCCACATGGTATCAAGTACACCTTAAAATAGTGTATATATGGCAGTTTAATAGATGGCATTTCATTTCAGTGGGGAAAAAGGGATGGTTTAATATGATGATTGGTTATTCACTTGAATGCACTGACTGAAGTTAGAGTCTTACACACAGAAAAAAAATTCTAGATGGATCAAAGACTAAACAAAAATAGAACCATACACATGTTGGAATAAAACGTGAGTTTTTGTAATCTTGGTATAGAAAAATTTACTCTGAACATGTCATGAAACCCCAAAGCCATAGGTGTAACTACTGATAAATTTATTGCATAAAAATGTAAAGCTTTCATACAGAAAAACATTATAAAGAAAGATCAAACATTAACGACAAATTAAGTAAAAATAGGTTAGTGATGGGTTAATGTTAATGTACAAAGAACTGTTGTTACAAATCAAATTTTTAAAAGGATGGTCAGATCCATAGAACTGGAATAAATGATTTATCAGTCAGAAAAGCAATGGATAAATAAATTTCCCTGAATATTCATTGGAGGACTGATACTGAAGCTGAAACTCCAATACTTGGGCCATCTGATGCAAAAAGAGCTGACTCGTTTGAAAAGACCCTGATGCTGGGAAGATTGAAGGTGGGAGGAGAATGGGAAAACAGAGAATGAGATGGTTGGATGGTATCACTGACTCAATGGACACAAACTCTGGGAGTTGGTGATGGACAGGAGGTCTGGCGTGCTGCAGTCCATGGGGTTGCAAAAAGTCAGACATGACTGAGCAACTGAACTGGACTGAACTGAAATAAATTGTGATGTATATTACATAATGGATTGAAAGTGAACGTGAAAGTCACTCAGTCATGTCTGACTTTTGCAACTCCATGGAATTCTCTAGGCCAGAATACTGGAGTGGGTAGCCTTTTCCTTCTCCAGGGTATCTTTACAACCCAGGGATCAAACCTAGGTCTCCGAACTGTAGGCAGATTGCACTCAGATTGCCTGCTGAGCCACAAGGGAAGCCATAATGGGTTATTATACAGCAATTATAATAAGCCACTAGGAAATATATACAAGGGTTGTTTCCTGTTTGGAGCTGTTTCGAATAGTGCTTCCCCATCTCTTGTTTCATGTGGCAGTTCTGGGTCTAGGTCATTACCCAAAAGAATTGTCATAGGGTATCTGTATGCTCAACTTTTGTAGATAATGTCAAATTGTTTTCCAAAATAATTATACCAGTTTGAGTTTGTTTTTGTATATGATATCAGGAAATGTTCTAATTTCATTCTTTTACATGTAGCTGTCCTGTTTTGCCACACCAATAACTGAAGAGACTGTGTTTTGTCCATTGTATATTCTTGCCTCTTTTGTCAAAGATAAGGTGCCCATAGGCATATGACTTTATTTCTAGGCTATCTATCCTGTTGCATTAGTCTATATTTCTGTTTTTGTGTCAGTACCATACTGTTTTGATGACTGTAACTTTGTAATACAGTCTGAAGTCAGGCTCCAGATTCCTCCAATTTTGCCTCTTTTTTTCCCAAGATTGTTTTGGCTGTTCATGGTCTTTTGTGTTTCCACATAAATTTTTGAGTTGTCTGTTCTAGTTCTGGAAAATTGCCATGGGTATTTTGATAAAGATTGCCTTAAATTTGTAGATTGCCTTGGGTAGCATGGTTATTTTAACAATATTAATGTTTCTAATCCATGAACACAGTGTCTTTTGTCCATCTGTCTGTGTCATCTTCAATTCCTTTCATCAGGGTCTTTTAGGTTTCTGAGTACAGGTCCTCCATTAGCCAAAGCATTTGGGGACGAATGAAACCACTGAACTCCTGAAAGTGATCCCAGGACATCTTGGTGATACAAGTGCAGCATCTACCTCTCAAATCCACTCATTTCTCACATTAGGCTTACCACATTCTGCCACACCTTCTCCAGGATTCTGGTTGGTCACAACTTCTAGAAAACTTATAAAAGGGATTAGTGGGATGTGCCAGAGCCCAGACTGCTGCCTTAATCCTAAGAGATGCCTGAATGAATCACGTGAGTGCCAAGCATATTTGTCTTTGCTCTTCCTGTGTAGCAGCCACCCTGAATGCTCAGAAACATCAGGGTTTATTACTCCTTCTAAAGTGGAAACTCCCATCATGAGATAAGAAAGAGACCAGTAGAGATTAAACATGTCTCTTTCACTCTCTGCTATTGGATCAAGGTTCCACTTCTAATTTTTTAAATGTTAACTTCACCTCATAAAATACATCACTTTTTACTGCAATTTACATGAAATCTGCTATTCTAACTCAGTTGTTTCTCTAAGCTGTCTATCTTGCCATTCAATGGCTCATTTGTTTTTGTAAAATTCCATCAGTTCAGTTCAGTCACTCAGTCATGTCCTGAATGTCCGACTCTTTGCAACCCCATGAACTGCAGCATATCAGGCCTCCCTGTCCATCACCAACTCCGAGATTTCACCAAACTCATGTCCATTGAGTCGGTGATACCATCCAACTATCTCATCCTCTGACGTCCCCTTCTCCTGCCCCCAATCCCTAGCAGCATCAGAGTCTTTTCCAAAGAGTCAACTCTTCGGATGAGGTGGCCAAAGTACTGGACTTTCAGCTTCAGCATCAGTCCTTCCAAAGAACATCCAAGGCTGATCTTTAGAATGGATTGGTTAGATCTCCTTGCAGTACAAGGGACTCTCAAGAGTCTTCTCCAACACCACAGTTCAAAAGCATCAATTCTTCAGCACTCAGCTTTCTTCACAGTCCAACTTTCACATCCATACATGACCACAGGAAAAATCATAGCCTTCACTAGACGGACTTTTGTTGGCAAAGTAATGTCTCTGCTTTTGAATATGCTGTCTAGATTGGTCATAACCTTCTTTCCAAGGAGTAGGCATCATTTAATTTCATGGCTGCAATCACCATCTGCAGTGATTTTGGAGCCCCCAAAATAAAGTCTGACACTGTTTCCACTGTTTCCCCATCTATTTCCCATGAAGTGATGGGACCAGATGTCATGATCTTCGTTTTCTGAATGTTGAGCTTTAAGCCAACTTTTTCACTTTCCTCTTTCACTTTCAAGAGGCTTTTAGTTCCTCTTCCCTTTCTGCTATAAGGGTGGTGTCATCTGCATATCTGAGGTTATTGATATTTCTCCCGCCAATCTTGATTCCAGCTTGTGCTTCTTCCAGCCCAGCATTTCTCATGAAGTACTCTGCATAGAAGTTAAATAAGCAGAGTGACAGTACACAGACTCGTCGTACTCCTTTTCCTATTTGGAACCAGTCTGTTGTTCCATGTCCAGTTCTAACTGTTGCTTCCTGACTGCATACAGATTTCTCAAGAGGCAGGTCAGGTGGTCTGGTATTCCCATCTCTTTCAGAAATTTCCACAGTTTATTGTGATCCACAAAGTCAAAGGCTTTGGCATAGTCAAAGGCTTTGGCTTTTGGCATAGATGTTTTTTAGAACTCTCTTGATTTTTCAATGATCCAGCAGATGTTAACAATTTGATCTCTGGTTCCTCTGCTTTTCCGAAAACCAGCTTGAACATCTGAAAGTTCATGGTTCATGTACTGCTGAAGCCTGGCTTAGAGAATTTGGAGCATTACTTTACTAGCGTGTGAGATGAGTGCAATTGTGCAGTAGTTTGAGAATTCTTTGGAATTACCTTTTTGGGATTGGAATGAAAACTGACCTTTTCCAGTCCTGTGGCTCTGCCGAGTTTTCCAATTTGCTGGCATACTGAGTGTAGCACTTTCACAGCATCAGCGTTCAGGATTTGAAATAGCTCAACTGGAATTTCATCCCCTCCACTAGCTTTGTTCGTAGTGATGCTTGTTTTTTTTTTTTTGCCATACATTGACATGAATCAGCCACAGGTGTCCACGATCTCCCAATGCCAAAGCCCCCTCCCACCTCCCACCCCACATCCTCTCCCTGAATCATCCCGTGCACCAGCCCCATGCATCCTGCATCCTGTATTGAACATAGACTGGCGCTTCATTCTTACAAGATAGTACACATGTTTCAATGCCGTTCTCCCAAATCATCCCACCCTCTCCCTCTCCCTCAGAGTCCAAAAGTCCGTTCTATACCTCTGAGTCTCTTTTTGTTGTCTCACATAGAGGGTCTTGATTCCTGTCTCCTGTACAGTGTCATGAATCTCCACCCATAGTTCATCAGGCACTCTGTCTATCAGATCTAGTTCCTTAAATCTACTTCTCACTTCCACTGTATAACCCTAAGGGATTTGATTTGGGTCATACCTGAATGGTCTAGTGGTTTTCCCTAATTCCTTCAATTTAAGTCTGAATTTGGCAATAAGGAGTTCAGATCTGAGCCACAGTAAGCTCCCAGTCTTGTTTTTCTGACTGTATAGAGCTTCTCCATCTTTGGCTGCAAAGAATATAATCAATCTGATTTTGCTGTTGACTATCTTGTGATGTCCATGTGCAGAGTCTTCTCTTGTGTTGTTGGAAGAGGGTGTTTGCTACTGACCAGTGTGTTCTTTTGGCAAAACTCTATTAGCCTTTGCCCTGCTTCATTCCATATTCCACGACCAAATTTGCCTGTTATTCCAGGTGTTTCTTGACTTCCTACTTTTGCATTCCAGTCCCCTATAATGGAAAGGACATCTTTTTTGGGTGTGAATTCTAAAAGTTTTTGGAGGTCTTCATAGAACCGTTCAACTTTAGCTTCTCCAGCATTACTGGTTGCAGCATAGACTTGAATTACTGTGATATTGAATGGTTTGCCTTGGAAACACAGAGATCATTCTATCACTTTTGAGACTGCATCCAACTACTGCATTTTGGACTCTTTTGTTGACCTTGATGGCTACTCCATTTCTTCTGAGGGATTCCTGCCCACAGTAGTAGATATAATGGTCATCTGAGTTAAATTCACCCATTCCAGTCCATTTTAGTTTACTGATTCCTAGAATGTCAACGTTTACTCTTGACATCTCCTGTTTGACCACTTCCAATTTGCCTTGATTCATGGACCTAACATTTCAGGTTCATATGCAATATTGGTCTTTATAGCATCGGACCTTGCTTTATCACCAGTCACATCCACAACTGGGTATTATTTTTGCTTTGGATCCATCCCTTCATTCTTTCTGGAGTTATTTCTCCACTGATCTCCAGTAGCATATTGGGCACCTACCGACCTGGGGAGTTCCTCTTTCAGTATCCTATCATTTTGCCATTTCATACTGTCCATGGGGTTCTCGAGGCAAGAATACTGAAGTGGTTTGCCATTCCCTTCTCCAGTGGACCACACTCTGTCAGACCTCTCCACCATGACCTGCCCGTCTTGGGTGGCCCCACATGGCATGTCTTAGTTTCACTGAGTTAGACAAGGCTGTGGTCCGTGTAAATAGACTGACTAGTTTTCTGTGATTATGGTTTGTGTGTCTGCCCTCTGATACTTCTCGCAACACCTACCATCTTACTGGGGTTTCTCTTACCTTGGACTTGGGATATCTCTTCACTGCTGCTCCAGCAAAGTGCAGCCATTGCTCCTTACCTTGGACGAGAGTTATCTCCTCACAGCTGCCCCTCCTGACCTCCGCATGGGGTAGCTCCTCTCAGTGAGGTCAGAGGTCCGGTGCAGCCGGCAGGCTTTCATCATTCACATTTAAATTGCCAGTAGAAAAACAGAACTCTCAAAGGCATTTGGTTTTACATATCAGTGTTTTATTCAACTGATTATTGACTATTCCAGCAGGAAGACAAAAGAGCTGGTTCCAAGAACATTTGAAAAATAGAGATGTATGCAGTCAATGGGAAAAGAATGCTACAAGAAGATGATTAAGGTCGACATTAAAGTGGTTAACCTTTTGCAGGCAGTCAAACCACATCATTTGGTGGATTAACATGTCTACCGGGCTATACAGCAAAGCAGCTTACTGATTTCTATACATTAATCTCTAATTTTCACTGACTTTTCCAGGACGGTAAACCATTTTGAACCTTATCTAGTAGGGGCGGGGCAAGGTGGGGGTTCCTTCTGGAAAGGGAATGTGGCTGACTGGAGGAATTTTCTCTCTGCTTCCACCAGCTCAGTTTCCTTCTGACTCCCAATATTTAACTCTGTAAAGAGGGCCTCTAGTTTTCTGTCACTGTACAGAATTTCCTGGTACACCATGTTGGGTCTCCTACCCGAGAGAGCCACAGAGTTTCCTCATTTTTCTAAGGAAATGTTAAAAACATGTCCTTTAGTAGCCTAGTATGGTCGTGACCCTTCTTCATCACCACAGAGGAGGAAGTGACTGCCATGCTTTCCACATGACTCCAGAGAAGGCAATCCCATGGCAATTGATTTGGGTGGTTTCAGGGCACAGCTGCTAGCACAGAGGCATTGAAATACAGTGAAAACTGATGGCACTGTGGGTGGCGAGGGCAGGAAGTCACCTGGCGGAAGGGCTCAAAAGGACGCTGCATTTCAGTTAGGAAAGGCTCAGGGACAGAAGGGAGGCACCGGGCCTCAGTACTGCTGCTGCGCCTCGCAGCCCCAAAACTCCAGCCTCAGGGCGATATGGTGCACCCAGCTCCGCGGGTGAATCCGAAGGAAGCGGGTAAACAGCGGGGGTCTAGAGCATTCACCACGGGGGTGAAGGAGTCCTGATTTCCCTGAAAAACCTAAAAGAGGAGAGACAGCATGTGTTGGTTGACAGGAAAAGAATTACAACGATTATACACCTTCACTGGCCTCCTGCAAGGTCTGGAACTCACCAATAGTTCTTCATGGGCACCTACTCCAAAGCTCAGGATGGAAGCTTTTTTCATTTCGGGTTGAGGGATCCAAGCCCCCTAGTTCGGTAGTTTGGAATTGAATCCTGGGGAGGTGACTGAATGACTTAGTCACCTGAATGACTTAGTCTGTGTCTGGGAAAGGGCATATGACATCTAGAATTAAGAGCCTCCTTGCTAACCTGCAGGACTTCCCTGGTGGCTCAGATGGTAAAGCATCTGCCTGCAATGCAGGAGGACCCAGGTTCGATCCCTGGGCCGGGAAGATCCTCTGGAGAAGGAAATGGCAACCCACTCAGTACTCTTGCTTGGAAAATCCCATGGACAGAGGAGCGTGATAGGCTACAGTTCATGGGGTAGCAAAGATTCAGACAAGACTGAGCAACTTCACTCACTCACTCACTCACTCACTTGCTAACCTGCTGTGGAGCCCTTGCTTCCAGCTATGGCTTACCTCTGAGAACGTTCTCACCCACTTTCTCAACTAATTCAAGGAAGTTGTAAACATCATGGCATTTTATTCTCAACTACTTCAACATGTCAAGACTTTGGGTTTAAACGTTATCTCTTTAGAGAGCTCTTCTTTCTCTGAAACAGGACTCTTGTTGACTCAATCTCATCTAGATCACTTCTTTACAGCATTTGTTATCTTCTCATTTATCTGTTTACCTCTTTATTGACCATTACCTCTGTTTTCACCACCAAATGTCACTTCCATGACAGCAGAGGCCTTGGTCACTGATCTTCCATACATGGAAGAAATGCAGTATATACATAACAAATATACTATAAACATTTGCTAGAGTTTGTGTGTTTGATAAAACTTGGGAAACCAAGAGATTCTTGGATAAATATTTTTGGTATACTTTTGAAACCTGTACATCTTCTGTTAGGCTTATTCCTTGTTGTTTCCTCTTAAGAAACTGAAAGAATAACAGAAGGAACACTCACATCTTTAATGTACAACACACTCCAAGTCTCTGGTCTGTTTTTGTCCTTCATGATGTTGATATTTAAAAAGGCCTAGGACCATTGTGTTGATAACGCCCTACATTTTAAATTTCTGTGACTATTTTCTTAATTATTAAATCTTAGTTCAACATCTTTAGTGAAAATATTAACTAGGCAATGTGTCTTTCCCACTGTATCGTATCAAAGGACACATGATACTGATTCCTTCAGATTTTGAGCCTTACTTAAGGTGGTGTCCACCACATCTTACTTAAATAAAGGTCATTACTTTCCTTTCCTTACAATCTGTGGGGTGAGGCTTTAATGCTGTATAAATATTATCACAAGTACGTGTTGGATCATAAAGAAAGCTGAGTGCCAAAGAACTGATGCTTTTGAACTGTGGTGTTGGAGAAGACTCTTGAGAGTCCTTTGGACTGCAAGGAGATCAACCCAGTCAATCTTAAAGGAAATCAACCTTGAATATTCACTGGAAAGACTGGTGCTAAGCCTGAACCTCCAATACTTTGGCCACCTGATATGAACAGCCAGCTCATAGGGAAAAGACTCTGATGCTGGGGAAGATTGAGGGCAAAAGAGAAGGGGGCAACAGAGGATGAAATGTTTAGATGGCATCACCGACTCAATGGACATGTATTTGAGCAAACTCCAGGAGATAGTGGAGGATAGAGGAGCCTGACATGCTACAGTCCACAGGATTACAAAGAGTTCGACATGACTTAGCTACTGAACAACAACAACAACAAAATATTCTGTTCCACATTAAGGTTTCATCCAGTGGTTTCAGTATCCACTGAAGTTCCTTACAAGTATTATATACTGTATTGATGGTTACCAATTGGTTTCTTAATTTTGTCATGTCTTCTACATTTATTATTAATAGCTGGAATTCGTCTATGGAGAAAAGCCTCTCCTCTCCCTTTGTTTTTAACCATGATTATGGACTCCTGGATTCTTTTTTCATTGTGTATATGGATGCTTAACTTGCCTCATATTTGCCCAGTATGAACCCCTTCAAGCCAGCTCTTGTGTTCCTTTCCTATGGGCTCATTAGTCTTTGTGGCATGCCAAAATGTTCCACAACATCTAGTTTGATCTTAGGTCAAACAACAGGGAGGGAACACTGCCCCACTCATCAACAGATATTGGATTAAAGATTTCCTGAATATGGCCCCTGAACAATTCTCAAGTTGTACATCTTTTTTTTTTAGTTGACAGTTATGGTGACCGATGAAGCAACCCAGAGTGGACTTCCTTCCTTCGACTGTACTTCATGAGGAACTGGAGCTTTGGTACCAGCAGCAGACCCTTGCACCCATCTGCCTCCTAGGGAGTGCAGACAAAATTGGGTAAGTCTCTCCAGGGCTTCCCTTGTAGCTCAGTGGGTAAAGAATTTGCCTGCAGTGCAGGAGACCTGGGTTCGATCCCCTGGGTTGGGAAGATCCCCTGGAGAAGGAAATGGTAACCCACTCAAGTATCCCTGCCTGGAAAATCTTATGGACAGAGGAACCTGATGGACTGCAGTCCATGGGGTCGGACTAACACACACACTCCTGGTTCTTAAATCTCCCTATATTGGTTGAGGTTCTGAGTTTTATTTGGTGGTGGAGCAGGTTACCTGCCCCCTCCAAGTAGGAAAGATACTGGGGCGGGGGGAGCAGGTGAAATATCCAGGACGTACCAACTCATGGTCTAGACACTGAGTGGGGCTTCGTTGAAAGATACAGAGGAATTCTCAGCCAGTCAAAAGATGTTGGGTGGGGGGCTGGCTGAAAAATGCCAGAAGAATTGCTCACCCAGTGGAAAGGTACTGGGTAGGAAAAATTGAGGAATACCTGGGGCTCAGCTGAAACATACTGAGATCACTCCATTGTAGGGGACTGAAAGGGCTTGGCTGAGTGGTTAAGTAAGAAGCTCATCTGACACTTTTCCTCAATTTGACTACCATTATAGAATTTGTCAATGGAGAAGGAAATGGAAACCCACTCCAGTATTCTTGCCTAGAGGATCCCATGAATAGAAGAGCCTGGTGGGCTGCTGTCCATAGGGTTGCATAGAGTTGGACACGGCTGAAATGACTTAGCATGCATGCATACATCGGGGAAGGAAATGGCAAGCCACTCCAGTATTCTTGCCTAGAGAATCCTGTGGACAGAGGTGCCTGGTGGGCTGCCGTCTGTGGCATCACACAGAGTCAGATACGACTGAAGTGACTTAGCAGTAGCAGAACATGCCCCCTGCCCACCAGAATAGGACCCAGTTTCCCACAGTCAGTCTATCCCTTCAGGAAGCTTCCATAAGCCTCTTATCCTTATCCATCAGAGGGCAGACAGAATGAAAACCACAATCATGGAAAACCAGTCAAACTGATTACATGGACCACAATTTGTCTAACTCAAAGCAACTATGAGCCATGCCATGTAGGGCCACCCAAGACGGATGGGTCATGGTGGAGAGTTCTGACAAAACATTATCCACTGGAGAAGGGAATGACAAACCACTTCAGCATTCTTGCCTTGAGAACCCCATGAACAGTATGAAAAGGCAAAAAGATAGGACACTGCAAGATGAACTCCACAGGTCGGTAGGTGCCCAACATGATACTGGAGATCAGTGGAGAAATAACTCCAGAAACAATGAAGAGATGGACCCAAAACAAAAACTGTGCCCAGTTGTGGATGTGACTGGTGAAGGAAGTAAAGTCCAAAGCTGTAAAGAACAATATTGCAAAGGAACCTGTAATGTTAGGTCCATGAATCAAGGCAAATTGGAAGTGGTCAAACAGGAGATGGCAAGAGTGAACATAAACATTTTAGGAATCAGCGAACTAAATGGACTGGAATGGGTGAATTTAACTCAGATGAGCATTATATCTACTACTGCGAGCAGGAATCCCTTAGAAGAAATGGAGTAGCCATCATGGTCAACAAAACAGGCCAAAATGCAGTACTTGGATGCAATCTCAAAAACGACAAAATGATTTCTGTTTCTTTCCAAGTCAAATCATTCGATATCACAGTAATTCAAGTCTGTTCCCCAATCAGCAATGCTGAAGAAGCTGAAGTTGAATGGTTCTATGAATACCTACAAGATCTTATAGAACTAACACCAAAAAAAGATGTACTTTTCATTATAGGGGACTAGAATGCAAAAGTAGGAAGTCAAAAGTAACAAGCATGCTTGGCCTTGGACTATAAGATGAAGAAGGGCAAAGGCTAACAGAGTTTTGCTGAGAGAATGAACTGGTTATAGCAAACACCCTCTTCCAACAACACAAGAGAAGACTACACATGGACATCACCAGATGGTCAACAGTGAAATCAGATTGATTATATTCTTTCCAGGTAGAGATGGAGAAGCTCTAAACAGTCAGCAAAAAAAAACCACTGGGAGCTGACTGTGGCTCAGATCATGAACTCCTTGTTGCGAAATTCAGACTTAAATTGAAGAAAGGAGGGAAAACCACTAGAGCTTTCAGGTCTGACCTAAATCAAATACCTTACAATCATAGTGGAAGTGACAAATAGATTCAAGGGATTAGATCTGATAGACAGAGTACCTGAAGAACTATGGATGGAGTTTCGTGACATTGTACAGGAGGCAGAGATCAAGACCATCCCCATGGAAAAGAAATGCAAAAAGCAAAATAGCTGTCTGGGGAGGCCTTACAAATAGCTGTGAAAAGAAGAGAAGTGAAAAGCAAAGGAGAAAAGGAAAGATATACACATCTGAATGCAGAGTTCCAAAGAATAGCAAGGAGAGATAAGAAATCCTTCCTCAGTGATCAGTGCAAACAAATAGAGGGAAACAATAGAATAGGAACGACTAGAGATCTCTTCAAGAAAATTAGAGATACCAAGGGAACACTTCATGCAAAGATAGGCTCCGATAAAGGACAGGAATTGTATGGACCTAACAGAAGCAGAAGATATTAAGAGGTGGCAAGAATACACAAAAGTATACAAAAATATCTTCATGACCCAGATAATCACGATGGTGTGGTCACACACCTAGAGCCAGACATCCTGGAATGTGAAGTCAAGTGGGCCTTAGAAAGCATCACTAAAAACAAAGCTAGTGGAGGTGATGGAATTCCAGTTGAGCTGTTTCAAATCCTGAAAGATGATGCTGTGGAAGTGTTGCACTCAATATGGCAGCAAATTTGGAAAACCCAGCAGTGGCCACAGGACTGGAAAATGTCAATTTTCATTCCAATTCAAAGAAAGGCAATGCCAAAGAATGCTCAAATTATCACACAATTGCACTCATCTCACACACTAGTAAAGTAATGCTCAAAATTCTCCAAGCCAGGCTTCAACAGTACATGATCCGTTAACTTCCAGATGTTCAAGCTGGATTTAGAAAAGGCAGAAGAACTAGAGATCAAATTGCCAACATATGTTGGATCACTGAAAAAGCAAGAGAGTTCAGAAAAACAACTACTTCTGCTTTATTGACTATGCCAAATCCTTTGATTCTGTGGAACACAACAAACTGTGAACAATTCTTCAAGACATGGGAATACCAGACCACCTTACTTGCCTCCTGAGAAATCTGTATAAAGGTCAAGAAGCAGAGCTGGACATGAAACAACAGACTGGACATGAAACAACAGACTGGTTCCAAATTGGGAAAAGAGTACGTCAAGGCTGTATATTGTCACCCTGCTTATTTAACTTCTATGCAGAGCACATAGTAAGAAATGGTGGGCTGGATGAAGCACAAGCTGGAATCAAGATTGTCAGGAGAAATATCAGTAACCTGAGATATGCAGATGACACCACCATTATGGCAGAAAGTGAAGAACTAAAGAGTTTCTTGACAAAATGAAACAGGAGAGTGAAAAAGTTGGCTTAGAACTCAACATTCAGAAATGAAGATCATGGCATCCAGTCCCATCACTTTATGGCAAATAGATGGGGAAACTGGAAACAGTGACAGACTTTATTTTCTTGGGCTTCAAGATCATTGCAGATGGTGATTGCAGCCATGAAATTAAAAGACACTTGATCCTTGGAAGAAAAACTATGACCAACCTAGACAGCATAAAAAAGCAGAGACATTACTTTGCCAACAAATATCAGTCTAGTCAAAGCTATGGTTTTGTCAGTAGTCATGTATGGCTGTGTGAGTTGGACTATAAAGAAAGCTGAGCGCCAAGGAATTGATGCTTTTGAACTGTGATGTTACAGAAGACTCTTGAGAGTCCCTTGGACTGCAAGGAGATCCAACCAGTCCATCCTAAAGGAAATCAGTCCTGAATATTCACTGGAAGTACTTATGCTGAAGTTGAAACTCCAAAACTTTGGCCACCTGATGGGAAGAACTGACTCACTGGAAAAGACCCTGTTGCTGGGAAAGATTGAAGGCAGAAGGAGAAGGGGATGACAGAGGATGAGATGGTTGGATGGCATCAACAACTCGGATGGACATGAGTTTGAGCAAGTTCCAGGAGTTGGTGATGGACAGGGAGGCCTGGCATGCTGCGATTCTTGGGGTTGCAAAGAGTCGGACATGAGTGAGTGACTGAACTGACTGACTGAAGATGTTCTAGCATCACCTAGCATCTTCCTAGCTCCAGTCTTGGCATCTCTGAGAGGCAAGCTTCCTTTTACTAGGACATGCTATTTGTAAATCAAAACTCTTCTCAGTTAGCTGAGGCTCTGCTCCAGGCCAAGGCTCACGTACACTGTGTCTTCTCAGGTCGGACATTTTAATCTCATGGCAGAGAGCAGAGTCAGAAAAGAGTGAGCCAATACATGATCACACTGAAAGTTTCTGTCCGATATTGGTGTATATCATGTGCATTTGCATTACATTGGTCAAAATGAGTACTATTCTCAAACCCAAAGTCAGTGAAGTTGTCAGAGAAGGAGGAAGTGAAAAATCAAGGATAATGCCTTTTACCTCATCTGCTATTTCTGTTCACTTGTCACCAGCAATACAGTGATTTTATGTGGCAGATATATAAGAGGTTTGGATGGCTGGGTAGGTTTCTTAGTCCGTGAGCAACCTCTCTTGTTGATAGAGAAAAGTGTAATTTTTTTAATAGATGGGGCAAGAAGATATGTCTTGTGATGGTTTTTGTTTTTCCAGAAAACTTTATTTCCACCACTTGACTTCTTTTTATTTTAATCACCAAGTCTCCAAGAGATCCATCCTCCTTCACCAGAAAGTGCCCCCTCTAGTCCCACATATTTTCCATCCTTTTCCTTTCAGATCTCCAGAAGCCAAAGCTATGACACAGGAGAGCTCAAATATTAGTATTTTGTCACTGAGGGTCAGACTTTGTCTTTTTAGAAGTGATTTTCTCTGTGTTCTATCAGAGAACTGGACTCTCCTCTGCAGAGCTAGCTTTGCATGTTTATTTTCCACTTACTTTTTGTAAATTGAAACTTACAGCATTCTTTGTCTTCTAGTTATTCTGAGTTATGAGTGGTTTTATTTGCAATACTTAAATATATATTTATAATATATATATTTAAATATAGCTACAGACAGATATATCTGGTAAAGATTGAAGGCAGCGGAAGAAGGGGACGACAGAGGATGAGATGGTTGGATGGCATCACCGACTCAATGGACATGAGTCTGAGTAAACTCTGGGAGTTGGTGATGGACAGGGAGACCTGGTGTGCTGCAGTTCATGGGATTGCAAAGAGTCAGACATCACTGAATGGCAGCCATTCTGTCTGGCATGAGATGGTACATCATTGTGGTTTTGATTTGCATTTCTCTGATAATGAGTGATGTTGAGCATCTTTTCATGTGTTTGTTAGCCATTTGTATGTCTTTGGGGAAACATCTGTTTAGTTCTTTGGCCCACTTTTTTTTTTAATCACTTCACTGCTTTATTATTATTATTATTATTATTATTTTTACTTTACAATATTGTATTGGTTCTGCCACACATCAACATGAATCCGCCATGGGCGTACGTGTGTTCCCCATCCTGAATTCCCCTCCCGCTTCCCTCCCTGTACTATCCCTCCGGTTCATCCCAGTGCACCAGCCCCAGGCATTTGGCCCACTTTTTGTTTCAGTTGTTTATTTTTCTGGTATTGAGCTGCATGAGTTGCTTATATATTTTTGAGATTAATTCTTTGTTAGTTGTTTCCTTTGCTATTATTTTCTCCCATTCTGAAGGCTGTCTTTTCACCTTGCTTATAGCTTCCTTCATTGTGCAAAAGCTTTTAAGTTTAATTAGGACCCATTTGTTTATTTTTGCTTTTATTTCCATCACTCTGGGAGGTGGGTCATGGAGGATCTTGCTGTGATTTATGTCAGGGAGTGTTCTGCCTATGTTTTCCTTTAAGAGTTTTATAGTTTCTGGTCTTACATTTAGATCTTTAATCCATTTTGAGTTTATTTTGTGTATGGTGTTAGAAAGTGTTCTAGTTTCATTCCTTTAGAGGTGGTTGACCAGTAAATGGATTGTCTTTTCTCCATTGTATATTCTTGCCTCCTTTGTCAAAGATAAGGTGTGTGGATTTATCTCTGGGCTTTCTATTTTGTTCCATTGATCTATATTTCTGAGTTTGTGCCAGTACCATACTGTCTTGATGACTGTAGCTTTGTAGTATAGTCTGAAGTCAGGCAGGTTGATTCTTCCAGTTCCATTCTTCTTTCTCAAGATTGTTTTGGCTATTTGAGGTTTTTGTGTTTCCATACAGATTGTGAAATTGTTTGCTCTAGTTCTGTGAAAAATACCATTGGTAGCTTGATAAGGATTTTGTTGTATCTATAGATTGCTTTGGGTAGTATACTCATTTTCACCATATTGAGTCTTCCATTCCACAAACATGGTATATTTCTCCATCTATTTGTGTCATCTTTGATTTCTTTCATCAGTGTTTTATAGTTTTCTATATATAGGTCTTTAGTTTCTTTTGGTAAATTTATTCCTAAGTATTTTATTTTTTTCATTGCAATGATGAATGGAATTTGTCCTTAATTTCTCTTTCTGTTTTCTCATTGTTAGTGTATAGGAATGCAAGAGATTTCTGTGTATTAATTTTATATCCTGAAACTTTACTATATTCATTGGTTAGCTCTAGAATTTTCTGGTGGTCTTTAGGGTTTTCTATGTAGAGGATCATGTCATCTGCAGACAGTGAGAGTTTTACTTCTTTTCCAATCTGGATTCCTTTTATTTCTCTTTCTTCTCTGATTGCTGTGGCTAGGACTTCCCAAACTATGTTGAATAGTAGTGGTGAGAGTGGTCATCCTTGTCTTGTTTCTGATTTTAGAGAAAATGCTTTCTGTTTTTTTGCCATTGAGGATAATGTTTGCTGTGGGTTTGTCATATATAGCTTTTATTATGTTGAGTTATGTTCCTTTTATGCCTGCTTTCTGGAGAGTTTTTATCCTAAATGGGTGTTGAATTTTGTTAAAGGCTTTCTCTGCATCTATTGAGATAATCATATTTTTACCTTTCAATTTGTTAATATGGTGTATTACATTGATTGATTTTCAAATACTGAAGAATCCTTGCATGCCTAGGTTAAAGCCCACTTGGTCATGTTGTATGATTTTTTAAATATGTTGTTGGATTCTGTTTGCTAGAATTTTGTTGAGAATTTTTGCATCTATGTTTATCAGTTATATTGGCCTGTAGTTTTCTTTTTTGTGGCATCTTTGTCTGGTTTTGGTACTAGGGTGATGGTGGCCTCATAGAAGGAGTTTAGAAGTTTACCTTCCTCTGCAAATTTCTGGAAGAGTTTGAGTGTGATAGGTGTTAGCTCTTCTCCAAACCTGTGATGGAATTCACCTGTGAAGCCATCTGGTCCTGGGCTTTTGTTTGTTGGAAGATTTTTGAGTGCAGTTTCGATTTCTGTGCTTGTACTTGGTGTGTTCAGATTTTCTATTTCTTCCTAGTTCAATTTTCAAAGGTTATACTTTTCTCAGAATTTTTCCATTTCTTCGAAGTTGTCCATTTCATTGGCATATAATTGCTTATACTAGTCTCTTGTGATTTTTCATATTTCTGTGTTGTCTGTTGTGATTTCTTCTTTTCATTTCCAATTTTATTGATTTGATTCTTGTCCCTTTGTGTCTTGATGAGATTGGCTAATGGTTTGTCTATTTATCTTTTCAAAGAACCAGATTTTCATTTTGTTGATTTTTGCTATAGTCACCTTCATTTCTGCTCTGATTTTTATGATTTCTTTCCTTCTACTAACTTTGCAGTTCTTCTATTCTTCTTTTTCCAGTTGATTTAGGTGCAAAGTTAGGTTGTTTATTTGATGTTTCTCTTGTTACTTGAGGTAGGCTTGTATTACTATGAACTTCCATCTTTGCACTGCTTGTACTGAATCCCATAGGTTTTGGGCTGTCTTGCTTTTATTTTCATTTGATTCTATGCATATTTTGATTTACTTTTTGATTTCTTCCATGATCTGTTGGTTATTCAGAAATGTGTTGCTTATCCTCCCTATGTTTGTATTTTAATAGTTTTTTCCCCCTCTAGTTGAAATCTAATCTTACCACATTGTGATGATTTGTTTTGAATTAAATTTTGTGTATAATGTGTGTGTGGTATCTTCATTCTTTTGCATGTGACTATCCAGTTTTACTGGGGCTTCCTAGGTGACTTAGTGGTAAGGAACCCACCTGCCAGTGTAGGAGATGCAAGACATGGGGGTTTGATTCCTGGGTCGGCAGGATCCCTGGAGAAGGAAATGGCAACCCACTCCAGTATTCTTGCCTGGAGAATCCCATGGACAAAGGAGCCTGGTGGGCTACAGTCCATAGGTTGCAAAGATATATGATCAGTCAGCTCTTCTGGGTCTCCAGCTTGCTGACACAACCTGAAGATCTTGTCAGCCTCCATAATCATGTGAGTCAACTGGTTCTGTTTCTCTGGAGAATCCTTACTAACATACTCATATAATTGGAACTATACAACATTTGTAGTTTTATATATGCTGAATTTCATTTAGCATGTTTTTAAGGTTCATCCATGTTTTAACATGTATCAGAGATACATTCTTTTAGAATAGGAATGCCCTCTAAAACATGTATTATCAATACTCTAGTCCACTAAACTGCCAGAAGCATAAGTGTTTAATTCAGCCTTGAGGGAACAAGAAATTCTTCTTGGAGGAGATCATGTCTATCTCAGGCTTGAAAAAATGAGCCAGGTGAAAGGGTCAATAGGAAGCACCTAAAAATTGTCCTAGGTAGAAGAAATAGTATGTATATAAATGTAGTGTGAGAAAGAACATGGTGTTTTTAGAGACCTGAGGGTTTCTTAGTATGAGTGGGACTTAGAGAGTAAAGGAGCAAATGGCAAGAGACTGCACTGGGATATTGGTAAGGTTCATGCCATGGTTAATTCTTGCTGAATCTAAGTTGAGTTGTTGCTGCTGATACAGATCATTAAGCATTCTGTGAATAAACACATTTTTCTTGACCCCTCTGATGCTTGCCACCATCTTGAATGACATCAACATCCCTGAGGATAATCAACTTTTGGCTCTACTCTGCCTTTCATAGTGTCCTAAATGTCATGTGCTAAGAGAGGTTTTGTGCCTATGAGATCAGCATACCTTCACTTTGCCATTCTGAAGAAATGGAGTCCAGTTATGGCCCTCTTGACTACTGGATATGAGGAATTCCTTCACATACATGCTGGTAAGCAGAGATTTCACCCCCTTGGGTGGTTATTCCTGTAACTCTCATTGTCTTCTGGAAGTCCACTTGTAGCCACTCTTTTGGATTATTCACCTGGGGAAGTTAGAGAGTAGTGTCTTGTTGATCACAATTTGCTCCCAGAAATCACCAAATGCCTTCTTAATCATAACTCATCACTTATCACTCTGCATATTAATTATCTTTTTGCCAGTCCCCCGTATTAGACTCAAAGCAAGCACCTGGGGTTACCCACTTATAGCTGCTCAGTAAATGTTCACTGAATGAATGTATGAGCAATATACAGACTGACAAATATTAGCCCAGTACTGCATACAGATATTTTGTTTCCAGGAGGAAATGATCCCTAATAGGGATGAATGTTGTGTGAATGCATATGGCACATCCACTAAATATCTGTGGGGTTTCCTGTGCATAGTCACCTTTCCTTGACACTCTTGGTGGGAACAACCAGGTGATGGAAGTAGCTGAAGAAACATTTCAGAGCTTTCCTTATTCTTTCCCAATCACTGCTCCTTATTCTGAATCAGTTAAATGGTAAATTTGTTCCCTCTTACCTGGGGTCTCCAGGCATTTGTCCTCCCTTGAAGGTTAAGTCGGGCTTGTGAAGGAGACCAGGTGGCAAACATGTTGCTTAAGTGGGATGAGGCAGTAATCTGTGTATCCGATATAGCTTTATTCTCCATTCCCAGTGGCATGTTGCAACCTTGAAGAAATGGAACAAGAGTGTCATCACAAGAACAGGTTGTAGCCAAAGTTCTGCCTCCACTGACATTCTAGTTGTCATCATGACATCATTTTCCAGGCATTAACTTTTGGATGTTATTGTTAACATGCCCTGGATTTTCTGGTCAGCTCTGCTAAGCTCTGTTGGGCTTTGATTTGCCTTGTTAATAGTAGTGTAGGATATGGCTGACCCTGGAGAATTCCATGGTTAGGATGAGCAAATGATGGGTTTGCCCAGGACTGTACTAGTTTTAGCATTGAGACTTCTGTGTCCTGGGGAACATCTCCCTCCCTGTCTCAGAAAAACTAGCATGGCTAGTCATACTGCCCATGGTTGGGAGTGGGAAGTACATGGGATGACTTGAAACTTACTATTTAAATCACAGCCCATCAACTCCATGCGAAGAGTGCTGCGGATGCTGTAATGCGTTGGGTGCAAACGGATATATCTAGCAATGATTGGAGGGTTAAAAATATTGTGTTTTACTCCAGATGAATCCACATTGCCAAAGAACACCTGTAAAATGAAGAAAGAATAAGAAGCAATTCCTCCCAATCAAGTTTTTTTTCTTCTAAATTTGTTTGTGCATTTCTCAACAGCCCCCTGGTGGCTCAAAATGGTATAGAATCTGCCTGTGATCCAGGAGACTTGGTTTGATCCCAGGGTCAGGAAGATCCACTGGAGAAAGGAATGGCAACCCTCTCCAGTATTCTTGCCTGGAGAATTCCATGGACAGAGGAGCCTGGTTGGTTCTAGGCCATGGGGTCTCAAAGAGTGAGACATGGCTGAGTGACTAACACATTCACTTTTCAACAGCACCCAACATTCAAAGCCATCCTGGCTAGACAGGTGTTAGAATACAAAAGATGAAAGAGAAAAATTATAGGAAGAAGAGTGGATCAAGGGAAATTAGGTCCATGCAGGTGAAGCAGTCTACACTGGGGTCCTGTAAAATGTTTATCAAATTCCTAATTTATCCACCCCTTCCTTTCCAACTTCATAACCATAAATTTGTTTTCTTCACTTGTGACTATTTCTGTTTTTAAATAAGTTCATGTGAACCTTTTCTTTAGATTCCACATATAAGCAATATCATGTGATATTTGTCTTTCTCTGTCTGACTTACTTTACTCATTATGTCAATCTCTGGGCACAGCATTATTTTTGATAAGTAGATCGGCTTCATTTTAACCTCAATTCTTATGTCTTGATTAGGAAGACAAAGTATCTAGATATTTAATGCAATCCTTATGGAACTCACAATGATCCATTTTACAGGAATGTAAAAGCCAACCCTAAATAGATATGGAATTTCAAGGGACCCTGAATAGCCAAAATAATCCTGGAAAGAAGAAAAAAGTTGGAGGACTCAATTCTGGAGTTCAAAACTTACTCCAAAGCTACAGTTGTGTGTGGTATTAGCGTAAGGATAGACACAGCTCAGTGGAATAAAGAATCTGGAAATAAACTCATCAATTTATTCATGTATATAAATCCCAAAGAGTTGAAAAGAGGCATTCTAAAAGAACTCGTACAGGAATGTCCACCACAGTAGGCACAAGAGAGAAGTCACCCAAGTGTCCATCTACTGCTGAGCGGATACAAAACATGTGTGGTCTAGCCAAACAGTGGAATACTATTCATCCTGGAAAAGGAAAGAAGTGCTGATTTGTGCTACCACATGCATGGGCCCTATGCTTAGTGACAGCAGCCAGACACAGAAGGCCACCTATTTATTGTATGCCTCCATCTCTGGGAAGTCTCCAGAACAGGCAAAGGGCTGTGGATAGGAACCTGATGACTGCTTGCCTAAGGACTATGGGGGTGGGGTGGGGGAAACTGCAGGAGTGGGCAGCGGGGAGTGACTGCCTAGCCGGTACAGGGGTTTCTCTTTGCAGTGGTGCCAACATTTTGGAACTAGATACAGTGGTGATGGTGGTCCAGCACCGCCAGTGTATACTTGGTGCTACTGGGTGGTCTGCTGCCTTCTCTGTACAAAGGTCTCCCGTGGAAAGAGAGAGTTCCGACAAAGAGAGGGTCCAGTGGGCAGGGTGAGCAGGATTCTGCCAGCATCATGTCTTTGCAGGCTCAAGCCTGTGGGGGTGGGGGTGGGGTGGGGGGCATGGGAAATTGGTGATCTTAGGGCGTCTGCCTGTCACAGACTGTGTGCCCCAACCAATGAGGGGCCAGTCCATGGTTGCTAGGATATGGAGTAGAGGTCTGAGAGTACCGGTTGTCTTGAGAGGATGGGACCAGCTGACTCATCCCGCGGCATCTCATTTCACCGCACCTCATCCCACTGCACCACAAAGTGAGGCCTCGGAGAAAGCAGGCTCAGCAGTCAGCATGCCCAGGGAAAGGGGCCACTGAAGGTCGTCTGGTCGCCGCTCCCGTACCGCCTGTGCCGAGCTGTCTTTCTCCGTGAGCCACATGGAGCGCCTCCTGCTGGAAAGCCACTACGCCCAGTGCCTGAGCTCGTCCGCACCCATCTTCCTAGCAGCCATCATGTAGCACCTGACTGCCAAGGTCCTGGAGCTGGCAGGCAACGAGGCCCAGGAGAGCGGTCAGAGGCGCATCACCCCAGAGCTGGTGGGCATGGCGGTCCACCACAATGCTTTGATCAGCGGCTCTTCTGGGATGACAGCCATCTCCCTGGTGGCCCCAGCCCGGCACTAGCTGCTCAGCTACACCTGGGTCCCAGGTCCCGGGCCCCCAGACAGGCCTCCCTTGGCTGTCGGGCGCCAGGCCTGCTCACTGACCGACCGCACAGCCCGGTGC
The DNA here is from genome assembly GCA_917880005.1 of Nanger dama. Classification (NCBI taxonomy): domain Eukaryota; kingdom Metazoa; phylum Chordata; class Mammalia; order Artiodactyla; family Bovidae; genus Nanger; species Nanger dama. The sequence goes on from CAKJTW010000144.1 coordinate 539,139, forward strand.
CTCGGGCCCAGTCATGTTGAATCAATAAGTGTTTCAAGACATCCCTGTGTGTGCTTCAGTCACTTGGCCTGGGAGGTGGAGGTGGGACACCCCTCCTTCGAGAGGTGGGGGTTGGGGGTCTGACTGGAGCGGAGGGGGAGTGTTGTGGGTATGGGTGGAGTCGGGGATGGCAGGCAGAGAGGAGCGGTCGTCCACGGTGACAGCGCATGTGGTGGCCCTAGTGAGAGAAGCTGGCTGTGGCAGGGTTGCCGCGGACTGGGGTCTTGCGGGGCGGGGAGGGGGGTGGGGGGAAGGCCGGGGAAAGGAAGGCTCCCCCCGTTGGCTCTGAGCAAGTAGGACCCAGGCCAAGTCCCCAGAGGGACTGGAGTCCTGGCGGTGACGTTCAAGACCGAGAGGACGGTGTCGTGGTAGGGTTAAAGTGCCAAGGTTACCGACCGCCCCGCAGCGTGGGATGCAGGAATGGTGGACAGCGTGCTTGACAGGGGTTCCCATGGGCGTAGGGCCTAGATGCCCATGGGGGCAGGGGCCTAGACCACAAGACTGCGGCAGAATGAGGACTGGGGTGGGCGGGACACAACCCGCACGTATGCAAAGTCGGCATCAGGGTCATGCGGGGTCACCAGTTGACTTTTCGGTCGTGTGCCTTTAAAGATGCCTGGAGATGCCCTGCTTGGCAACCTGCGGGAGTAAGCTGTCACCTAGCAACGGCCGGCTCCCCACCAGGACCCGCTATTTGCATACGGCGCCAGCAGCCAATCACGGCCCCACTTCCGTGCCCGCTCTTTTGCATATCACCCCGGCGACGGGAACGTCACGGCGGCCGGGCCGGCGCCGTCGCGCTATGGGCCCGAGCTGGACGCCTCCCGGTTGCGTCAGCGCGCATGGAAGTGCCGGGACGGCGGAGATGGCGGCTTCCGCGGCCAGCCTGGGCGCCGGCGGCGCGGGGCCCAGGGCCCGAGCCAAGGGATTTCTTGGCCCGCTACCGTCAGGTGTCCAACAAGCTCAAGAGGCGGTTCCTGCGGAAGCCGAACGTGGCCGAGGCCGGCGAGCAGTTCGCCCAGCTCTGCCGCGAGCTGCGCGCCCAGAAGTGCCTGCCGTACGCGGCCTGGTGCCAGCTGGCGGTGGCGCGCTGCCAGCAGGCGCTCTTTCACGGGCCCGGCGAGGCGCTGGCGCTGACCGAGGCCTCGCGTCTTTTTCTGCGGCAGGAGCGCGACGCGCGCCAACGCTTGGACTGCCCTGCCGCCGCCGGGGAGGCCCTGCAGGCCGCTGCCGCCGCGCTGGGCGCCGCCGTGCGCCTGCACCTGGAGCTCGGGCAGCCGGCCGCGGCCGCCGCGCTCTGCCTCGAGCTGGCGGCCGCCCTGCGCGACCTGGGCCAGCCGGCCGCCACCGCCGCCCACTTACAGCGCGCCGCGCAGCTGCAGCTGCCCCAGGGGCCCCTGGCCGCCCTGCAGGCGCTCGGCCACGCCACGTCCTGCCAGCTGCTGGCGCGGAAATACAGCGGCGCGCTGGCACTCTTCACGCACATGCAACGCCTGGCACGGGAGCTCGGCAGTCTCCCGCCGCAGCCCCCTGCCCCCGCAGCCCGCCGCCCCTGGCCCTCTGCTCCCGCTGCTCCTGCCCGGCGCGGGGCCGCCGGCTGCCGCCGCGCTGGGCGCCTTCGCTGACGTGCTGGTCCGCTGCGAGGTGTCCGGCGTGCTGCTGCTGCTGCTGCTCCTGCAGCCGCCTCCTGCCAAGCTCCTGCCGGAGCACACACACACCCTGGAGAAGTACGCCTGGGAGGCCTTCGACGGCCATGGGCAGGACAGCATCGGCCCGCTGTCCGAGGAGCTCTTCCTGCTGCTACAGTCCTTGGTCATGGCTACGCACGAGTAGGACACGGAGGCCGTCAAGTCGCTGCAGGTGGAGATGTGGCCCCTGCTGAGCGCCGAGCAGAACCACCTCCTGCACCTCGTTCTGCAGGAAACTGTCTCCCCGTCGGGCCAGGGGATCTGACGAATCCCTGACAGGAACCCAGCCATGCTGTGCCTCAGGCACCGGCTTGCGCGTTTGCAGGAGCACAAAGATCTTGATCCCGGCGCTTCTGCTTCTGCTTCTTGCCACCGGAGAAATGTAGTTGATTAAAGTCACCTTGTTTCCATAACAGTGGCAGGAAAAAAAAAAAACCCCATATAATAGAATCGGAGGACACAGCTCACCTCACCAGAAATTTCAACATAAACTGGAGAATCCCTTGGGTTCCCTTTCACCCAACTGTCCCCCAACCCCGCTCCCCGCCCCCCACCCCAGAAGTCTCCCCTTTCCCCACATCCTTGTTTCACACAGGATTTATTTGCATAGCTCTGGCTTGGAACTCTAGCTGCATTATTTTTTTTCATGGTGACTTTGATTCCTTAGCGTTTTGTGATGTCTGCCTGCATGATCGCCCAGTTCCTCCATTGTTCCGTGCGCCTCATAAGTTGGAATCGTTGTATTCAGTACTCCGCGGTTGTCACTACAGTCCTCAATCCGTGATAAAGCCTTTCTGACACTCCTGACTTGTTTAGATTGATCTCTGTAAAATGGGAATAGCTTATCTACCTGTCAGAAGGCAGAAGCACTAACAGTTAACCTTTTAGATCCGAGGTGGATTCATTCGCTCAAAATGGACACTGTGCCTTTGAATCTACAGAGATCATTTGCGATGTGGTCCTTAGCTGCAGTGCATGTTTTCGGTACAAACGAGGTGGGCCTTGGAGTAGGGGTGAGGGCGGGGTGAGCTCCAGCACAGTGGTGTCAGATGTGCACTGGAGTTTTCAGTTGCGGTTGCTCCGAGAGGTCCAGGTAATCCACATGGGCAGGTTTTACTTGTAGTATGGACCCTTCTACAAATCTTCAACTCAAGTATATAAAATCAGCATGCTTCTTTGGTCTAGTGTGATCACGTATATGCCATACTGTGCCCTTGGTCTCCAGAAGCAGGGTGGCGTTCCATTTTTAGACACTAGACTTCTGGTCCAAATTATACATGGAATCTGACTTAGCTGTTTTCTCAGGTTTTCTTTAGCGCTGAGTGTGATGACAAGAACTCTTTAGAATATATTCTCATTCTCTTCCATTCAGTTTGGGAAAATGCATCCTTTAGGCTGAAGTTGTAGAGAGCACTAATCTTTGGGGGTGAGTTTTAAGCACTCAGTTTAGGAATCTATCTTGCTTTTGCATATTTGGTGGAGAGGGGGAATATGTGGAGTGTTGTATGAGATAAGTGCCCCCAAATGGGTGGGACTTTTAGGGTATGCTTTTGGACCTCTATTTCAGCAGTGTGGAAGCAGTGGCTAAGCAAGTATAGGGGAGCCCACTGGAGACAGATGCAGGCACCCCTCCTGTGCCCTCACGTGGCTGCCAGGCAGGGTCCTTCCAAGCCCTAAAAGCCCAGTCCAACTTATTACCAAGGTGGTGAGGGTGCACGCTCCCTTGTGTGTTTGCTTTTTCTGGGACACTCAGCCCTGGCTGCCTCCTTACCATCCTTAGGACAAGAATGCTCAGGAATGAATTATGGAGTGTGCCTGGTGAGAGCATTTGGGTTTAGGTGCAAAGTAAAGCCTCTGTTGTTGTTGTTTAGTCACTAAGTCATGTCTGACTCTTTGTGACCCCATGGACTGTAGCCTACCAGGCTCCTCTGTCCATAGGATTTCCCAGGCAAGCATACTGGAGTGGGTAGTCATTGCCTTCTCCAGGGAATTTTCTCAAGTCAGGGATGAAACCTGCATCTCCTGCATTGGCAGATAGATTTTTATTACTGAGCTACCATCGAAGCCCTTAAAAGCTTGCTTTGAGGGAGTGAGGTGAGGAATTACCACAGAGCCTGGTATTGCATATTCAAGCCTAACTTTAGAAAACACTAAAGGCTGTTTTCTGTTTGCCATTGGATCATATATGTATCTTCTTCAGACACTTTGTAGCACAGAGAGCTGGGCTAAGGCCACATCAGTGATTTTGACAGAATTCTTTTGCTGTATATCAGCACCTGGTGTCAACATTAACACTGATTTCTAACACAACCAAAGATAAATATTTTAAAAGGACAGGATTAGTGTTCTTTTAAACTTGAAAACTCAGAGGGAAAGATCTGCATCACTGACAGTTCAAAATTCACATTCAAAATATTATGAAATATTGAAAATAGTGGCCAGTGAAGCAATGATCTTTAAAAGGTTTTGGGTTCTTTTACTCTCTTTATGAGGGACTTCTGTGATGATATGTTGCTTATGAAAGAATATTTTGCATGTGAATGGTTGCCCAGGTGGTTTACACCTGGTTTCCTGGGGTTTCCAGGTGGCACAGTGGTAAAGAATCTGCCTGCTGATTTAGGAGACTCAGGTTTGATCCCTGGGTGGGGAAGATCTCCTAGAGAAGGAAATGGCTACTCACTCCAGTATTCTTGCCTGGAAAATAAAATGGACAGAGGAGCCTGGCATCCTACAGTCCATGGGGCTGCAAGTGACTTGAGGGACTGAGCATGTGGATGGTACAAAGATTTTTAAACATTTGAGAACCATTATACTGGAGGAAGATGACTAAGACTGAAATGTATAAATTAATCAGGCACGCTCTGGGATGACAGAGTTCTGGTTAGTGTGAACTGTAGAGACATCTCTACTGCCATTAAACTAGACCACCAGTCCAGAAACTTTTTGGTAGAGGAGATGTAGATATTTCAGTTTTTTTGATCCAATTAAACATTCAGTGACTAATATACTATGACTAAGGGAGGTTTTCCCAGGAATGCAGCACTGAGTTGTGCTGGAGCCAGCTAGGACTAGCTTGTGAGAAGCAGTTGTGGCTGGCTGCTCCCAAGTCTGCATTCAGTGACCTTGCATCAGCAGCTTGAAATCAGGTGTGATGGGAAATATTTACATCATGGAAATCCGCAAATGTTACAAATAAAGGCCCTTCCTCTGCCCCAGAGCTGGTTGTTAAACATTCGCCAGCCCGCCATTGAATGAGAGTATAATTTACAGCAAAGAGAATAAACGTGATCATATCCAAGATGCTGAAAAAGCATGTGATGAGATTCTACAGCCTTTCCAAATAAAGTAGGAGCAAGAAACTTTTTAAATGTGATAAAAAATATTTGAAACTAACTGAACATTATATTAACCAGTGAAATACGGGATCCATTCCCATTAAAGTCAGAAGCAAGAAATACTCATTTATAATAAAGATAATATATCTGTATCTATACATCAAACTTCAGACAAAAGAACAAAGAGCATTTTGTTCACCACCCAAATCTACAAAGACTGATCTGCTGCAGCTGGTGATAGGGTACTGGGTGTTCAGAGGAAGAGATTAACAGGCTAACAGGATGAGGCGCTATATGTTTCAGAAAATTCAAGATGATAACAGGATACTCTGTGCTTTGGACAGATAGGTCCTTAAGTAGTTAATATGGATTTCAAGAAGAATTGTAATGAACCCTGCTCTTTGCATCTTTCCATACATAGAAAAACAGTATAACCATGAACTTGAAACCTCTGTTCTTTGCGAGTACCTGTAATATTTCACCAAGATGTATGTCTGACTACATGTATGCCTTAACAGCAAAACATGTAAACTAGCTTCCCCTCACCTCTTTGGAGCAGCTCCCAGAGCTATGTGAGAGACTTGTCTCCCAGACTAGTCCTTAGTAAGATCCTGAATAAAATTTAACTCACAACTTTAACATTGTACATTTTTCTTTTAGTTGACAATATACACATATTTATCTGTCTGTGTATATATCTCTGATTATACATATATTAATCACAAAAACATTTAGAGTGATTATTATTTTCCATTTACCAGGGCCTGTTAGCACAATCCCTGGAGAAGGAAATGGGAACCCACTCCAATATTCTTACCTGGAGAATTCCATGGACAGAGGAACCTGGTGGGCTACAGTCCATGGGTCACAAGAGTCTGACACGGAAGTCAGAATAATGTCTTCCATGTAATGGAGCAGTATGGTGTTCTGTGGGATGTCAATATATTTGGGGTCCCTAAGGTCTATATTAGGAGAAGGCAATGACACTCCACTCCAGTGTTCTTGCCTGGAAAACCTGCAGTCCATGGGGTCACTAAGAGTCAGACACAACTGAGCGACTTCATTTTCACTTTTCACTTTCGTGCATTGGAGAAGGAAATGGCAGCCCACTCCAGTGTTCTTGCCTGGAGAATCCCAGGGATGGGGGAGCCTGTTGGGCTGCCGTCTACTGGGTCACACAGAGTTGGACACGACTGAAGCGACTTAGCAGCAGCAGCAGGGTCTATATTGGGCTTCCCCTGTGGCTCAGTTGGTAAAGAATCTGCCTGCAATGCAGACCTGGGTTCAGTCCCTGGGTTGCAAAGGTCCCCCGGAGAAGGGAAAGGCTACCCACTCCAGTATTCTGGCCTAGAGAATTTCATGCGACCATGGGGTTGCAAAGAGTCGGACAGGACTGAGCAACTTTCACTTCACTTTCAGGGTCTATATTACGATAAGGAACAAAGGAACTGGCATCACTTTGAGGCATCAACCATGAAGTTCATACTCTTGTTCCCACTTCGTAAATGCAAATCTATTCTGACTTTGGTTGTCAGTGTGAATGAAAAAGAAAGCATCCTCCAGGTCTGTGGCTCCATATCAGGTGCCTGGTGCTGTGTTAATTTGCTCCAGAGGAGATACCACACTTAAGAGTTGTGATTTTTTTTAAATCACCACCTGACTAAATTTGTGATGATCTGTCACTTTCCCATAACTCATCTGGCTTTTGTTAGTAGCCAAACACTTAGTGATCTAAGGAGACTAGCCACTGGGTTGGAAGGCAACTATTCCAGGTGGAGCAACTGAAAGACTTGTGTGCACAGCAGGGATGACTGCTTCAGAGACTGGGGAAAGGTCACCTCCTTCAGCAGAGGAGGTTTAGGGCCATTTAGAGGTTTGCGGTTCACAGCCTCATGCATGTCTGCCTAAATGTACCCACCCCAGGTCTCAGAATTCCACCTGTTTCCACAAGTGCCATTACCTTAGCATGACAACCATATCAGGGCTGACCGTTTGATTGTGACTGCAACTCTGTAATTCACATGCTCTGTTCCTAGATTTGGTATAAAGTCCAAGTATCTGCCTATAACCCCAGGACATGGAACACTCCTCCAGAACTCCATGATTCCATCAAGAATTTATTTATATATATATATATATATATATATATATATATATATATATATATATAATGTTCATGGATGTTCTTTTATATATTCATAACATTTAATTTCTTTTCCCCCTATGTATGCTGAAAAAGAAGATGCATACTCAGTTGTGCCCAACTCTGAAACCCTGTGAACTGGAGCCCACCAGGCTCCTCTGTCCATGAGATTTCCCAGGCAAGAATACTGGAGTGGGTTGCCATTTTCTTCTCCAGGGGATCTTCCTACCCAGGGATTGAAGCCGAGTTTCCCATGTCTTCTGCATTGTAGGCGGGTTCTTTACCACTGAGCCACCTGGGAAGCCCGGACATGAAAACAGGTCACTCTACTGTCAGATGATGCTAAACTGGTTGCCATAGCAACCAAATGCTACTAACTTCCCAATGTCTTCCTTCCTTATCTAAAACTCATCCTGTTGTATCACCGATGATAATCTGAGAAATTGTGATGCCACCACATGTCATGGGTTATTCAACATCCAGTCTTCTCCCCAAGTAAGGAATTATACCAGTCTTCCTTGAATATATTAGCAACATAGTCTTAGAATTCCATTTGGAGTGTCTGTTTCATGGGGCTACATAAGAGATCCTTCATGCTACCTTTTTTGTCCATAGGTCCACCATCACTCTATTGCCCATGAGTGAAAAATGCTTTTTGGGGGGCTAAGATGTTGAAGCTGAAACTCCAATACTTTGGCTACCTGATGTGAAGAGCTGGCTCATTTGAAAAGACCCTGATGCTGGGAAAGACTGAAGGTGGGAGGAGAAAGGGACAACAGAGGATGAGATGGTTGGATGGCATCACTGACTCAATGGACACGAGTTTGGGTAAACTCTGGGAGCTGGTGATGGACAGGGAGGTCTGGCGTGCTGCAGTTCATGGGGTCACAAAGAATCAGACACAACTGAGTGACTGAACTGAACTGAAGTTTCTAGAAACTGTGAGTGTTTGTTCCATATCTGAAATCTGTCAAAAGCGCCTCAAAAGATTCAAGCATTCTCTTGAAAAGGACTAATTACATACCATTAAGGTCCCAGTGGAGTTCCCCGATAACCCTGCCACCGCTGTCCATCGAGGCTGTACATGATGATAAACTGAGAGATGTACAGGCTGGAGAACTTCTGCCGGGCACCCTGAGTCAGGATGCTGTGAATAATCATCGGCGCCAACAGATCCACCTACCGATGAAAGCAACACTTGATTTTACATGGTGGTACATGCCATATTCTGAAAAGATTTCTCTGCTTAAGAAGAATCTACCTTGATAGAAGCCCAATATTCCCTTGGAGGTGCAAGTGCAACAGAGATCAGTGTGGAAATGTAGATGTGTAGGAAGCAGTGGAATCAATGACGGAAAGTGTGTTCACTGAGTTCCCAGGTCATGTCCTGACAAAGGAAATCACTTTGGAATCATTGAGCCCCACTTTTCTCTACACACATCCTTAGTGCTGCACACCTGGACCCATAGCAGGTGCCTCCCTGACACACAAGCCTCTGACTGGACAAAGCCATTTGCCTTCTCTGTCCCCAGAGTACCCCCCTCCCACCATCACTATCAGTGCTAAATTACTGTCCCTCCTGCAAGTGTTAGTGCAGAAACTCTTTCTCCTGCTAAGCCTTTCCCAACTCATCCAGAGAACTTTCGGGTGGCTTCTTTTCCGCTGCCAGTCCACTTTGTATATAATTTCATTATTGTAAATTATTGCACTGCATTGTAAACTTTTCTTTGCTTTTTGCCTTCCTCGTTAGACTAAAATCCTGAAGGCAATAAGCCTGTCTCAGTCACCTAACCTCTTTGTGTCTCAATTTCTTGCTCTGTACAGTGGAGTTAATAATGGTATTTATCTCAAAATGTTACCAGAAGGATTACAGAGTTAATACATGCAATGTGCTGAGTTCACTGCTGGCGCATACTAAACATGTAATATGTTAGGTTTTACAGTCTCTCTAGCCCTGGCACCTAACATGGGATCTGATGGAATATCGATCCTTAGTAGTAAGAAATGGTTGGGTCTGAAAGAAGGGGGCATGGGTCACACAAGCATTACAGGAATTTTGATATCAGTTGGTACTCTAATTTCTCCCAGATGCCTGGCACACTCAGCTAGAACTGGTCTGGACTCTTGTACTTAATGGCGATCTTTCTCAGTTGACTCTAAGCTCTATCTATACATCATTCATTCATTTATTCATCAAATAATATATTTTTAGCATTTGTTATGTGCCAAGCACTCTTCTTGGAGAAGGAAATGGCAACCCATTCCAGTATTCTTGCCTGGATAATTCCGTGGATAGAGGAATCTGTTGGGCTACAGTCCACAGGGTCACAAAGGGTCGGATACGACTGAGTGACTGAGCACAAGCACTTTTCTGGGTACTAGCAACAGAGTTGTGAACAATTAAAAAACCCTGCCCTCATGGAACTTACATGGAAGGAAGGAGGCATGTTTGAACATTAGTCCTGACTGCTCACATGTTGACATGATAATATTTTTGGATATGCTGGATTAAAGATAATGTATTATGATTTTTTTTTGGCAGAGCCACAGGGCCTGCAGGATTTTAATTCACTGAGCAGGGATTAAACTCAGGCCCCCGGCAGTGAAAGCACTCAGTCCTAACTACTGGATTACCAGGGAATTATTGAGATGTATTATTAAAATGAATTTAACATATTCCTATTTTAATGCAGCTACTAGAAAATGGAAAATTACACATGTGCTTTGCATTTGTGGTTCACATATTTCTGTTGGCCAGCGCTGCTCCAGAGGACATGGGGAAGGGAAAAAGATGAAAGACTGAGTCACTGAAAAAAAAATTCAGTTAACCTAAGGACACTTTCAGTAATGACTCCAAGTTGGTTGACCAGATTTGGCCTAACTTTAGCAGATGTTTCTTACTACTCTGTGGTGTATACTTTGTGAAGAAGAAGGCTTTGGTTTTAGAAAAAGAAGAAGCCACATTTTCTTGCCTTGTGGGACCAGGGATCAAGCCATTTGTTTTTGCGTTAACATGAAGGAATTGGAGGACTCAAGGATACGTAGGCAATTGAAGACATCTAAAAAAGAATACGCAGTCTTTGGAGGTGGTAAATTTGATGTTATAGAAAGATATTCACAGATTCTAATCCCAGTAGAAAGATTAAAAACACAGTGTAGGACTTCCCTGCGGCACAGTGGTAGAGTCTGCCTGCTAGTGCAGGGGACATGTGTTCGATCCCAGGTCCTGGAAGATCCCACGTGCCTCAGGACAGCTAAGCCCATGAGCCACAACTACTGAGCTTGTGCTTTAGAGCCTGGGAACCAAAACTACTGAAGCTGGTGCTCTACCACAACAGAAGCCACCACAGTGAGAAGCCTGCACATAACTAGAGAGCAGCTCCCACTTGCCACAATTAGAGAAAAACTGCACAATGAAGACCCATGGCGGCAAAAATAATTAAAAAATAAAACACAGAGCACTCAATTCTATTCCTGAGTCTTTCAGTCCTGATTCTTTTGGTACAAATCATAAGCCACTCAGTTCTTCAGTTCTTTCCTCGTCTATTACTTGGGGTTTGATGAAAATGACTTAGGCAGGAAGGAGGTATACAAGGCACTGAGCTTGCCGAAGGAATGTGTGATGTGATGGAATGCAATGCATTTTCTAACCTTGATCCAAGGAGAGGGATCCTTGGTGCTCCAGGCGTTGATTGATCCAGAATAATGAAGCCTGGCCAGCTTTGGGGGCCCACTGTCCTTTGCTCGAGAAAGGGAAGAGAGATTAGATTCAGCTGGGTTGGTCCTGGACACGTAGGAATAAAATTACTCTCTTGAGAAAGGTTAATCCTAGCTGTGAAGACAAAGGTATAAAGCAGAGTAATGTCAATGACTACTGAAGTGTTTGGCTTGTCCTTCTTGTCTATTTTATTTTCTAAAATTTAGTAAGTTTGTTGGTTGTACCTCTACTTAGCTAATACAGCACCATCAATTAATATTATTTCTCTATTACATAATCTATGTTCACTGGAGAAAAATTAGAAATAAAAGAAAACATAAGCTAAAAAATAAAAGAAGTATAAAACATCATCCACCCAAAGAAAAATAGTACTATTTTGGTATATATTTCTCAAACATCTTTTACAAATTTTTTTCACTCTAAAATGGAGTTTGGAAAACTTTTTTTCTGTAAATAATTTAGCCTTTATCATCTGGTGTTGTGACATTTTAATGCTCTTGTAGAGTGAAAGCTACAGAGACTCCCTGTAGCTCAAATGGTAGAGAATCTGCCTGCAATGCAGGAGACCAGGGTTCAATCCCTGGGTGGGGAAGATTCTCTGGAGAAAGGAATGGCAATCCATTCCAGTATTCTTGCCTGAAGAATCCCATAGACAGAAGAGCCTGGCAGGCTACAGTCCATGGGGTTGCAGAAAGTCAGACAAAACTGAGCAACTAACACACACAGACACACACATACAGTGAAAGTGCCCACAGATAATTGTAAATGAACAAGTGTGGCTTCTTTATGAACACTGGAATTAGAATTTCATGTAATTTTCACATGTCATGAAATATTCTTTTTGTTTTTCCCCAATCATTTAAAAATAGAAAAATAATTCTTAGCTTGAAGACCGTACAAAATCAAATGATGGACTGGGTGTGACCTGTGGGCTACAGTTTGAGAAAAATGCAGCTTCTTGCTACAGCAAAGAGAATGAATTGAAGGAAGCCACGTGGAAGGCAGGCAGGGCATTTAAAGAGGCAGAGGCATTACTTGAGTGAGAAAATAAAATAGATTGAGAGGCACCTATGGAGTAGAATTTATAGAAGCATGAAGATGGATTGTTTATCTGAATCTTTCCAACAGAAATAAAAAACAACATAATCAGCTCAGTGGTTTGAGAGAAAGGAATACTGTTTACCATATTGTCCTGAAGCTGTAATCTGAAAATCTCTAATGCGTCCAGAAGCCATTCCCAGTGGAATTTGACACTCTGAAATCAAACCAGGGGAGCACAATCATTAGAAGTGCAAAAACAGAGCTTTACAAATGCAGGTCAATGAGAACACCAAGAAATGCTCATATTTTTTAGTGTAAACTACATGGCAAGAATTGGATGCAAGATTTTTATTGTACTATCTCATTTAACTAGTTCCAACAGGAAGGCACTAGAACTACTCAGATTTTGCAGCTGAGTAAAGGAAAAACATTACTTTGCCAACAAAGGTCTATCTAGTCAAGGCTATGGTTTTTCCAGTAGTTGTGTATGGATGTGAGTTGGACTATAAAGAAAGCTGAGCATCAAAGAATTGATGCTTTTGAACTGTGGTGTTGGAGAAGATGCTTGAGAGTCCCTTGGACTGCAAGATCCACCCAGTCCATCCTAAAGGAGATCAGTCCTGGGTGTTCACTGGAAGGACTGATGTTGAAGCTGAAACTCCAATACTTTGGCCACCTGATGGGAAGAACTGACTCATTGGAAAAGACCCTGATGCTGGGAAAAATTGAAGGCAGGAGAAGGGGACAACAGAGGATGAGACGGTTGGATGGCATCACCAACTCAATGGACATGAGTTTGAGTAAACTCTGGGAGTTGGTGATGGACAGGGAGGCCTGGCATGCTTCGGTCCATGGGGTTGCAAAGAGTCGGACGTGACTGAGCAACTAAACTGAACTGAAAACTAGGGTCCATCCATAAGTATACCAGTGGTTCTCTTCTTGTTGATGATTAAAACTCAACTTCTTCCAGATGATATATGAGCGTTACACTTTGTAACAGGACCAAAATTAAGCTTCAAAATTTGCTCCTGGAGCTCTTGGGACTTCAGTGTTAAAGTGTTCAAAGCTTCAGGCAGATCTGCCCTCCTCTGAGGATTCTGATTTCTGCCCGCAATATTCATTTTAGATTTGGTAATGACTGTGAGCTTGTATGTAGTTCTTGGCAAAGGCCACCCTTCAAGGAGGTGGAAAGCGATCGAGTGCCCAGTGCCACTCACCCTTGCTGTACACCAGGAAGAGAGTGCTCATCCCAGCTTGTAGGTGCTCACCAATAAGACATTCTATCCGCCAAGTCCCAACCTTGGATGGTAGCATTTCCACTGTCTCAAAGACACCTTAGCAAAACCAGAAGGCAGAAAAGTGATTTCCTTTCACCAAAATGAGCATAAGATACATCAGATTTTGTAGAACATCAGAAGAGATCTAGCCAAGTCAGTTGCACCACTCTTTGACCCAAAATGCCTGTGATGTAACCCCTGCAGCTGGAGACACTGGAGGTGAAGTTCTGACCTTGGGGAAAGGGAGAGAAAGAGTACCCGGACGCTTCAGGGGTAGAGACGGGAGAAAGCTACTGCTACTGGGACTGGCCTGCACTCTCAAGGCTTGGCAGAGCCAGAGGTGGATTTATCATTGACAAGATGTGGGCTCCCTGCCTCGATGAGTAAAGTAACCCTAGAAGCAAGAAGCTAGAGGTGAATGCTGAGGGGCTGAGGGCTGAGTGATAAGTGACCATCCAGAATAAAGGTAGAACCAACCAAGTCAAGAGGATTTCATGTAAGAGGGTCCCCCAAAGGAGTTTCTGCAGAGCCCCTGAAAGTACCCCACCAGAGAAAGAGTCCTCTTTAAACATCTGCTGTGCTTCCCTGAGAGCTCAGTAAAGAATCTGCCTGCAATGCAGGAGACCTCAGTTCGATTCCTGGGTCAGGAAGATCTGCTGGAGAAAGGTTAGGCTACCCAGTCCAGTCTTCTTGGGCTTCCCTGGTGACTCAGCTGGGAAAGAATCCGCCTGCAATGCAGGAGACCTGGGTTCAATCCCTGGGTTGGGAAGATCCCCTGGAGAATTGAAAGGCTACCCACTCCAGTATCCTGGCCTGGAGAATCCCATGGGCTATAGTCCATGGGGTCGCAAAAGTCAGACACGACTGAGCGACTTGCACTTTGACTTTTCACTTTCACTTTAAATATCTGCCAGGTGCAGACAGTGGTGATATCCCTTATCTCTCCCCACTCCAAGCTACGGTTCAAAGCAGCAACTAGCCAAAAGTGGAGGGGGAAGCATAGGAAGGAGATATTGAAGTTAAAATCAAGTTCTGAAGCTAAAGGCCAAATTAGTGATCTGGAAGAGAAACCTAAAGACATAATGCAAAAAGGCAAGCAAACAGAAGGAAATGAGGGAAATTGAGTCATAGAAGATGAAGAAGTCCAAGACTTTTCTAATGAAAGTTCTGCAAGGAAAGAAAGTAAAAGTGGGGGGTGGGAATCAGAGAAATGATAAGGAGAAAAATCCTCTAAATCTTAAGAATGAAATGCATGATTTCAGAGCGAAAGAGCCCACTGAATGCCACAGCAGAGCACTTGTCATGAAACCCAGGAGGTGCCTCTTGCTGAAAATCTAGAATAAAACGTTATAAAAGGAAATTCAGAATTTTGATGAAGAATGGAATTTCCCCAGCAGTCCACTGGTTATAGCTCCATGTTTCCATTTCATGGGGCAAAGGTTCTATCCCTGATCAGGGAACTAAGATCCCGTATGCCGTGTGGCACAGCCAAGAAAAAAAGGGGGAAATTTTTCTTTGATTAATGTGTTGAAGTGGACGTTATGATGTCTGACTTGAATTTTCTTTGTGATGTGAAGTGACTGCAGGCCTGTTCATTACTCAAGAGTCAGCAAGAAAAGTCACTGGGCTTATCAGAATTTTTACACAGAAACAGAAGTTTACTTCCACTATTAAACCTATTTTTTTTCCTTCCTTCTGTTTTGCCTACACTGTGAGGTATATGGGATCTTAGTTCCCTGATCAGTGATCAAAACTGTGCACCTGTGGTAGAAGCACCGAGACCTAGCACTGGATCACCAGGGAAGTTCAGAACCTGTTTTAAAGGAACATTTGAGAATTAAGATGATATTCTGTTTTGATCAACAGTGGGAGCAGTGTTTAATCAAAATTTATTCATTATACATAAACCAATCACTCTTTGGGAAGGACTAATGATTGGAACCAATCACTGTTGGTGCCCTGTGGGATTCGAGTTGGGAGAAAAATCCTCTTTTCCTAGGAAAGTGCTGGGACATCCATTGTCCATTGATTCTGCTCTGTTTCCTTTACAGCACATTATCTGTATCTTAAATGATCATGTTCGTTTTTAAGTTCTTTATGATCTCTCTTCTTTGTTCAAGGGACATATTCCCAGGGCCTAGACCTTGAAAGGAGCTCCTCAGCAAGCACAGGAAGTTGAAGACAGAGCACAAACTGGCTTGTACCTGGGTAGAGATTGTAGACCGCCATTTTATACTCCTCCGTTTTCTCACAGTGAACACATGGCCACTGAAATGAATGGAATGGATATTTTCATTGCTGCCCATGCTGAGCAGATACCACCTAATCCTTTGATGCTGAGCCATGACTAAGCCAGGGAGTGTATCCATCACATAGCCATTGATTGCTGGATAAAGAACAGAGAGAAAGCTGTTAACGTCTATTGTGCCTGGGTCTTTCCCTCCATTCCAGCCAAGAGGATGGATTCCTAGGAAGAGTGCACTCTCATCCGTATACTCTCAAATCATACAACATCCCAGCCTCAGGCTCCAGGCTCACTTCACGGCAAATGAGATTTGGGTGTGGACTGTATTACCATGGAAGCGATACTTTTCTTGAAAAGTAGGGTCCTCTGGCTGGACATGGCAGGGTGCCCTGCAGTTCCTTGCCATGTTTTCAGCAAAGTACCAGCTCTTGGTTTCATCAAAAATGGTGAAAAACAGAGCAAATTCCTGTACTGTTACTTGTCTCCCATGAGCAGCACTCAGCGTGTCCACGCGGCAGATCAGAATGGGGCCAATCAAGCCTGAGTGCACATCTTTTTCCTGAAAGGAAAGACATAGTTCTAGGAGTGAATGTTCTCTCACTCAGGAACCAGAGGGCATTTCTCATCAGCTTTTATGACCCTCCACCCCATTCCACAGCTTCCCATGGGACAATTCTTCCTCTTTAGTAGATTTCTGAGTGATATGTCTAAAACATAAATATGCTGACACCTCCCCTATTGGAAACTTCCTATTATGCTGGGGATAAATCCCACACTTCTTAGCAGCTGACACGAAGAAGACCTTTTCTTTTTATTTAACACTTTACATTTTGGCTGTACCTCAGGGCATGTGGGATCTCAGCTCCTGACCAGGGATTGAACCTGTGTCCCCTGCAGTGGAGGCACAGAGTCTTAACCATGAGACTGCCAGGGAAGTTCTGAGACCCTTTCTTTCAAAGCAGGAAAGGGCCAGCACAAAGGAGCCCTGCTTACCAGATCAACGTCAGAAAAGTAAGCCCAGGCTTTGCAGTCAAACTCATCTTTGGTGGGTGCCATATGGTGCTGCACTTTCCAAAAGTAGCTTTGGGTTTCATTAGGCTTGACAAACTTTTTTTCGAGGTTCTGCTCCTTGTCTCTGATCTCCGTTATAAGAAATAAGGCTAGAATAGAAGGAGTAGGGACGAGAGGCCTGGTTTTTGAAAGTTACCTGCAGAGCAAGAGAGAAAAAGGCAAGAATTATGTTTTAGGATCTTGTGAAGTTTTTACATCCCTAATAGCAATGCCTATTTAGGGGGTGTTATCCCGGTTTTCAATACCTGGAGGAATCGGTATGTTATTAGAACCCAAACCTAAAGAACTGTGAAAGAAACTGAGACATTTTTCATCTCCATAGTCTTTAAGACATGAACTCACAGTTACAAAGGAGAAAATTGCTAAATCCTTAAAAGAAATTCTAAAATAAAAGAGAAAATATGACCACAGAGGTTTTAAGGGACCATAACCCCAGGAAATGATGCTCTTAAAATTCTTCATGACAAATGCCAGCATGATTACATATACTCTTTATACAAGACTTTTTTAATTAAAAAGTTATACTTTTTCATGGGACATATGGAAAATAAAATTCAAGTCAGAATAAATTCACTCACAATGCTATAATTTTAGATCCTTCTATATCCTTTCTGTAAACAATCAGTTGGGACAATGGATGACTGTTTCTAGAAAAAAAATAAAACTATCTTGATCTTTGGCTCATACAGTGCCAAAGCAAATTCTAGTCTACAAGAATTATTATTGGATTAAAAAGTTAGATGTTAAGAAAATAGACTGTAAAAGAAAGCTGAAGAAAATATAGGTGATTTTAAGAAAATAAATCTCTGTATAGGGAAGGATTTTTATAAACATAAAAGCTATCAAAGTGTCATTAAGGAAAGATTTATGGGTTACTACCTAAAACTTCAAACATATTTTATTTTAAAAATGACTATATATAAAATTGGGCTTCCCTGGTAGCTCAGACAGTAAAGAATCTGCCTGCAATGTGGGAGACATGGGTTTGATCCTTGGGTTAGGAAGATCCCTAGAGGAAGGCATGGCAACCCGCTCCAGTTTTCTTGTCTAGAAAATCCCATGGACAGAGGAGCCTGGCAGGCTGCAGTCCACGGGGTCGTAAAGAGTCAGACACAACATATATAAAATTAAAAGAAAATAAACTTGGAAAAATATTATTCACTAAAATGACCAATGATCATTAATATATCAATGATCTATAATATATATGGTAATAAAAATTAACAAGAAAAGCATTTGCTCCAAAAATTTCAACTATGCAAATTAACAGATAATTTATTAGAGAAAGTCTTAAAATGTTCCTGTACATTGCACTTCTGGAATTTTATCCTGGGAAAACAGTTGTGATAACATCATTACTTAAACAGTGGAAGAAAAAAAAAAGAAAGAAACTATCTAAAAAGGTTGTTCAAAGAAAAACAGTTAAATAACCATAAAATCATATAATGAACTAATCTTTCAGTTGAAAAACATATGTAGTGTTTTTAATAACAAAAGGAATGTTTATAACACTTATTTTAAAAAGAAGTAGAATGATGAATTGTATAATTTTGAATACATAAAGAAAACACATAGGAAAAATATAAGAACATACAGAAAAATGATAATTATGGAGTTATTTTTCAATTTTCTTATTTTCTATACTTTAGACATTTTGAAAGTGTAAAAACAGTATTTTTATAATCACAAATTAAAAAAACATATATGGATCAATTTTCTTGTAATCCCATTGTCCTCAACTTACCATGATATTGTCTTCCACTTCTGCTCTTATATATGGTCCCAAGAGTCCCAGGTGTTCATTTAATTGTCCACGGTATACAGCCTGAGTAAAGGAGCCATCAGTAAATTCCTCGAATACCACCTTTTTGAACTGAGGGACTCCTCCATTCTGAGACCTGGTGAAAAAAGGCAGAGGAAAAGCAATATCTTCATGGCCTAGGTGAGTAGAAAAGAGATGCATTTGATAGAACTGATGATGAATTCCTACTTTTGCATTCCAGTCCCCTATAATGGAAAGGACATCATTTTGGGGTGTTAGTTCTAAAAGGTTTTGTAGATCTACATAGAACCGTTCAACTTCAGCTTCTTCAGCATTACTGGTAGGGGCATAGGCTTGAATTACCGTGATATTGAATGCTTTGCCTTGGAAACAAACAGAGATCATTCTGTCGTTTTTGAGATTGCATCCAAGTACTGCATTTTGGTGGAGAAGGAAATGGCAACTCACTCCAGTGTTCTTGCCTGGAGAATCCCAGGGACGGGGGAGCCTGGTGGACTGCCGTCTATGAGGTCACACAGAGTCGGACACGACTGAAGTGACTTAGCAGCAGCAGCAGCAACTGTATTTTGGACTCTTTTGTTGACCATGATGTCTACTCCATTTCTTCTAAGGGATTCCTGCCCACAGTAGTAGATATAATGGTCATCTGACTTAAATTCACCCATTCCAGTCCATTTTAGTTAGCTGATTCCTAGAATGTCGATGTTCACTCTTGCCATCTCTTGTTTGATCACTTCCAATTTGTCTTGATTCATGGACCTGACATTCCAGGTTCATATGCAATATTTCTCTTTACAGTATTGGACCTTGCTTCTATCACCAGTCACATTCACAGCTGGGTATTGTTTTTGCTTTGGCTCCATCCCTTCATTCTTTCTAGAGTTATTTCTCCACTGATCTCCAGTACATATTGGGCACCTACCGACCCTGGGAGTTCCCCTTTCAGTATCCTATCATTTTGCCTGTTCATACTGTCCATGGGGTTCTCAAGGCAAGAATACTGAAGTGGTTTGCCATTCCTTTGTCCAGTGGACCACATTCTGGAGTAACAGGGAAATTTGGCCTTGGAGTATGGAATGAAGCAGGGCAAAGGCTAATAGAGTTTTGCCAAGAGAATGCACTAGTCATAGCAAACAACACAAGAGAAGACTCTACACATGGCATCACCAGATGGTCAACACCGAAATCAGACTGATTATATTCTTTGCAGCCAAAGATGGAGAAGCTCTATACAGTCAGCAAAAGCAAGTCCAGGAGCTGACTGTGGCTCAGATCATGAACTCGTTATTGCCAAATTCAGACTTAAATTTAAGAAAGTGGGGAAAACCACTAGACCATTCAGGTATGACCTAAAGCAAATCCCTTATGATTATACAGTGGAAGTGAGAAATAGATTTAAGGGACTAGATCTGATAGACAGAGTGCCTGATGAACTATGGATGGAGATTCGTGACACTGTACAGGAAACAGGAATCAAGACCATCCCCATGGAAAAGAAGTGCAACAAAGAAAAAGGGCTGTCTGGGGAGGCCTTACAAATAGCTGTGAAAAGAAGAGAGGCAAGAAGCAAAGGAGAAAAGGAAAAATATAAGCATCTGAATGCAGAGTTCCAAAGAATAGCAAGGAGAAATAAGGAAGCCTTCCTCAGTGATCAATGCAAAGAGATAGAGAAAAACAACAGAATGGGAAAGATGAGAGATCTCTTCAAGAAAATTAGAGATACCAAGGGAACATTTCATGCAAAGATGGGCTCAGGAAAGGACAGAAATGGTATGGACCTAACAGAAGCAGAAGATATTAAGAAGAGGTGGCAAGAATACACAGAAGAACTGCACAAAAAGATTTTCATGACCAAGCTAATCACGATGGTGTGATCACTTACCTAGAGCCAGACATCCTGGAATGTAAAGTTAAGTGGGCCTTAGAAAGCATCACTACGAACAAAGCTAGTGGAGGTGATGGAATTCCAGTTGAGCTATTTCAAATCCTGAAAGATGATGCTGTGAAAGTGCTGCACTCAATATGCCAGCATATTTGGACAACTCAGCAGTGGCCACTGGACTGGAAAAGGTCAGTTTTCATTCCAATCCCAAAGAAAGGCAATGCCAAAGAATGCTCAAACTACCGCACAATTGCACTCATTTCACACGGTAGTAAAGTAATGCTCAAAATTCTCCAAGCCAGGCTTCAGCAATATGTAAACTGTGAACATTCAGATGTTCAAGCTGGTTTTAGAAAAGGCAGAGGAACCCGAGATCAAATTGCCAACATTTGATGGATCATGGAAAAAGCAAGAGAGTTCCAGAAAAACATCTATTTCTGCTTTATTGACTATGCCAAAGCCTTTGACTGTGTGGATTACAATAAACTGTGGAAAATTCTTTAAGGGATGGGAATACCAGACCACCTGACCTGCCTCTTGAGAAACCTATATGCAGGTCAAGAAGCAACAGTTAGAACTGAACATGGAACAGACTGGTTCCAAATAGGAAAAAGGAGTACGTCGAGGCTGTATATTGTCACCTTGCTTATTTAACTTATATGCAGAGTACATCATGAGAAAGGCTGGGCTGGAAGAAGCACAAGCTGGAATCAAGATTGCCAGAAGAAATATCAATAACCTGAGATATGCAAATGACACAACCCTTATGACAGAAAGTGAAGAGGAACTAAAAAGCCTCTTGGTGAAAGTGAAAGAAGAGAGTGGAAAAAGTTGGCTTAAATCTCAACATTCAGAAAACAAAGATCATGACATCTGGTCCCATCACTTCACGGGAAATAGATAGGAAACAGTGGAAACAGTGTCAGAATTTTTTCTGTTTTCTGGGCCCCAAAATCACTGCAGATGGTGACTGCAGCCATGAAATTAAAAGATGCTTACTCCTTGGAAGGAAAGTTATGACCAACCTAGATAGCATATTCAAAAGCAGAGACATTACTTTTCCAACAAAGGTCCGTCTAGTCAAGGCTATGGTTTTTCCAGTGGTCATGTATGGATGTGAGAGTTGGACTGTGAAGAAGGCTGAGGGCCGAAGAATGATGCTTTTGAACTGTGGTGTTGAGAGTCCCTTGGACTGCAAGGAGATCCAACCAGTCCATCCTAAAGGAGATCAGTCCTGGATGTTCTTTGGAAGGACTGATGCTGAAGCTGAAACTCCAGTAGTTTGGCCACCTCATGCGAAGAGTTGACTCATTGGAAAAGACCCTATGCTGGGAGGGATTGAGGGCAGGAGGAGAAGGGGACGACAGAAGATGAGATGGCTGGATGACATCACCGACTTGATGGACATCAGTTTGAGTGAGCTCTGGGAGTTGGTGATGGACATGGAGGCCTGGCATGCTGTGATTCATGGGGTTGCAAAGAATCGGACATAACTGAGCGACTGAACTGAACTGAACTGATGATGAACTGGAAGTGTTATGGGGAGGGGAAGGGATAAAGAGGGATTAAAGGTAACTTCTAGGTTTCTAATTTGGGCAAATGAATGGATGGTGACACAATTCTTTTAGCTGGAGAACCCTAGAGGAGTAGGTTGGGGTATACAGTTTGGACACATATGATTTATTCTGGCAAATTCACAGAGATCAGGAGTCCAGAAAAGGGGTCTGGATGAAGATCATCCATATTTGGGTAATGTCCAAATCATGCAATATGTATTAGTCACTCAGTCTTGTCTGGTCTGACACTTTGCAATCCCGTGGACTGTAGCATGCCCATTCTCCTCTGTCCATGGAATTCTCCAGGCAAGAATACTGGAGTAGGTTGCCATTTTCTTCTTCAGGGTATCTTCCTGACCCAGGGATCGAACCTGGGTCACCTGCATTGCAGGTGGGTTCTTTACTGTCTGAGCCACCATTGAAGCCCTTACACATGCAAGTGGCTTATCAGTCAGTTTTGTTATGTCCTCGTCTTACTCGACATCTAAGTAACATGTTCTGTAGTTGATCACTCTGTCCCCCTTGACATACTCTTCAGGCTTCTCTAGTATGTGAGATCCATGAAAGCAGGGGGTTTGTCTGTTTTGTCCACTGGTGTACTCTCAGCTTCTGGAACACGTGCCTGGCACATAGTAGGTGCTCAGAAAATATATGTGGAATGGATGTAGGGTTTATAAACATATTCTAAATATGAGAGCCTCAGTGTTCAGTCCTTGGGCCACTTTTTTTTTTACTTTTTAAAAATTCTGTTAAAATTGTGAATGTAAAATGCATGACACATAAATGCTTTTGGTTCAAAAATGCAGCCACTACCAAGATCAAGAACTTTGCCAGAAGCCCAGAAGTCTCACTGTTATCTGCCTTTCCAATCACATCCTTTCTGTTTCCACTAAAGGTAAACCCCTTTCTGATGTTTATAAATATTTATTTCATTTTGTTCATAATTGTACCAATTATGTCTACATATCTAAAGCATATAGTTTATTTTTGCCTGTTTTTGAAGTATGCAAATGGAATCATATTGCATAGATTCTTTAGTTTCTGGCTTCTTTTACTGAGCATTATAGTTGTGATTCATCTTCACTGTGTGTAGCTACAGTTTGTTCATGTGTATTGTTGTAGAGTATTCCATTCTGCAAATATAACACAATCATGGGCACTGGAGTCGTTTGTAATTTTGGTGCTTATACATAGTCCTGCTATGAATCTTCAAATACACGTCTTTTGATAAACATATATATGCATTTCTGTTGGGCACATATCTAGGAGTGGAACTGCTGAATATGCATATGTTCAGCTTTGGTAGATACTATTGTTGTTTAGTCTCCAAATCGTATCTGACTCTTTTGAAATCCTCTTGACTGGCCTGACACACTCCTCTGTCCATGGGATTTCCCAGGCAAGAATGCTGGAATGGGTTGCCATTTCCTCCTCCAGGGATCATCCCAAACCAGGGTTTTGAACCTGTGTCTCTTATGTCTCCTGCACTGGCAGGTGAGTTCTTTACCATTAGCACCACCTGGCAAGCTCAGGTAGATACTACCACACTGTTTTTCCAAGTGGTTGTATCATTTTCCATGTTCATCAGCAATGTATGAGACTTCCATTTGCTCCAAATCTTAATAGACACTTGATATTGACTGTATTTTTGCATTTTGGGCCATTCTAGTGGTTAGCAGTGTGTATGAGGTTTTATTTTGCATTTCCTGGTTAATAGTGAGGTTAATTAAGCATCTTTTATTATGGGTAGTAGTTATTTGGATTTCCTCTTTTGTGGTATGCCTACACAAGCTTGTTTTTTTTTTTTCTTCCCTATTATTTGCCAATTTTTATATTGAGAAATCTGATTTTTTTCTTATTGATTCAAAGGAGTACTCTATATATTCTTGATGTAAGTCTTTGATGGTCTTTTGTGCTGCAAACATCTTTCCTTTTGTGGTTAATTTTCCATTCCCTTTTGTTATCTCATGATGAGCATAAGTTGGTAATTTTAATGTAGTGAAATTTATTTAAAATTTTCATAGTTAATTATTTTTGTATCTTGATATCAATTCTCCCTTTTCTTACCCTGACATTGTTGAGATATTCTCTTATTTTTTCTTTCTAAGAGGTTTATGGTTTTACATTTATATTTAGACTTGGAACCCCCAGTGAGTGGACTTTTGAGCCTGGTATGAATTAGGGATCCAATTTAATGTTTTTCCATATGTATATCAACTATTTCCAGCACATTTATTGAAAACTGTTATTCTGTGACACCTTTTTCCTAAGTAAAATGCCTATATATGTGTGAATCTAGTTTTGCATTTTCTGTTCTGTTTCACTGACTTATTTTTTTTTACTCCTATGCCAATTATTACTCTCAGTTCAGTTCAATTGCTCAGTTGTGTCTGATCTTCATGACCCCATGGACTGCAGCACACCAGGCTTCCCTGTCCATTGCCAACTCCTGGAGCTTGCTCAAACTCATGTCTATCCATTCAGTGATGCCATTCAACCATCTCATCCTCTGTCATCCCCTTCTCCTCCTGCCTTCAGTCTTTCCCAGCATCAGGGTCTTTTCCAATGAGTCAGTTCTTCACATCAGGTGGCCAGGGTATTGGAGCTTCAGCTTCAGCATCAGTCTTTCCAATGAATATTCAGGAGTGATTTCCTTTAGGATTGACTGATTTGATGTCCATGCGTTCCAAGGGACTCTCAAGAGTTTTCTCCAACACCATAGTTCAAAAGCATCAATTCTTTGGTTCTCAGCTTTCTTTATGGTCCAGCTCTTACATTACCATAGCTTTAAAATAAGTCTCAATGTGTTATATAGCAATTCTTCCTATTTTGTTCCTTTCCGTCAAGAGGGTCTTGGCTAGGGACTTCCCCAGCACTCCAATGTTTTAACTGCTTGAGTGTTCAGTACAGTATTGAATAGAAGTGATGATAATGAAAAGTGGTGATTTGTTCCTGATATCTAAAGGAACGCTTTCAATGGATCAACATTAAATATGATGCTTGGTGTACATTTTTGTAGATACTCTTTCTCAAGATAAAGTAATTTATTTCTATTTTACATATATGACACCTTACATATATTTGTAATGAATTAAAATTTCTTGTTTAGTGGCACAGCATCAGTTCAGTTCAGTTCAGTTGCTCAGTCATGTCCAACTCTTTGAGACCCCATGAATCACAGAATGCCAGGCCTCCCTGTCCATCACCAACTCCCAGAGTTCACTCAGACTCAAGTCCATCAAGTCAGTGATGCCATCCAGCCATCTCATCCTCTGTCGTCCCCTTCTCCTCCTGCCCCCAGTCCCTCCCAGCATCAGAGTCTTTTCCAATGAGTCAACTCTTCTCATGAGGTGGCCAACGTACTGGAGTTTCAGCTTTAGCATCATTCCTTCCAAAGAAACCCCAGGGCTGATCTCCTTCAGAATGGACTGGTTTGATATGATCTACTTTATTAAATACTCCATGTGAACTTGAAAAAATGTTAAAGCTGCACTTGCTGGGTGTGATTTTTTTACTTTATTTATTTTTGGCTGCTCTGGGTCTTCACTGCTGCTTATGTGCTTTCTTTAGTTTTGGAGAATGTAGGCTACTCTCTAGTTGCAGTGTGTGGGCTTCTCATTGCAGTGGCTTCTCTTGTTGCAGAGCATGGGTTCTAGAGCATGGGCTCAGTAGTTGTGGTGCATGGGCTTAGTTGCCCCAAGGCATGTGGAATTGTTCCAGACTGGGGTAGAACCCATATCCCCGGCATTGACAGGTGGACTGTCAACCACTGGACCACCAGGGAAGTTCCTGGGTGTGCTTTGTTAATTGTGTTCAAATCTTCTACAAATCTCCCAACAAGGGGATTAATCTGAGTATAATTTATAGTTAGCCCTCTCTATCCTTGGTTCCTTGGTATCTAAGGATGCCAGCAACCTCAGACTGTATAGTACGGTAGTATTTACTACGGAAAAATAGATTTGTTTAAGTTGACCCTCTTTGTTCAAACTTGTGTTGTTTAAGAGTCAACTTATTTATTGATGTTTTGGACATCAGTTAAGTTCAGTCACTCAGTCGTGTTTGGCTCTTTGTGACCTCATGGGCTGCAGCATGCCAGGCCTCCCTGTTCATCACCAATTCCTGGAGTTTACTCAAACTCATGTCCATTGAGTCAGTGATGCCAACCAACCATCTCATCCTCTGTCAACCCCTTCTCCTCCTGCCCTTAATATTTCCCAGCATCAGAGTCTTTTCAAATGAGTCAGTTCTTCACATCAGGTGGCCAAAATACTGGAGTTTCAGCTTCAACATCAGTCCTTCCAATGAATATTCAGGACTGATTTCCTTTAGGATGGACTGGTTGGATCTCCTTGTAGTCCAAGGGACTCTCAGGTGTCTTCTCCAATGCCACAGTTTAAAAGCATCAATTCTTTGGTGCTCAGGTTTATTTTTTTTTGATGTTCATAAAATGATTTATTTTGGATATTTATTATTATACTTGTTAGATATTTATTTCTATTTTGCTGCATTTATTTTGTTTTGTTTTTCTCCTGTCTTTTAAATATAAATTTATTTATTTTATTTGGAGGCTAATTATTTAAAATATTGCATTGGTTTTGCCATACATCAACATGAACCTGCCCCGGGTGTACTCATGTTCCCCATCCTGAACCCCCTCCCACCTCCCTCCCCATACCATCCCTCTGGGTCATCCCAGTGCACCAGCCCCAGGCATCCTGTATCATGCATCAAGCCTGGTCTGGCGATTTTTTTCACATATGATATTATACATGTTTCAATGCCATTCTCCCAAATCATCCCACCCTCGCCCTTTCCCACAGAGTCCAAAAGACTGTTCTATACATCTGTGTCTCTTTTGCTGTCTCACATACAGGGTTGTCATTACCATCTTTCTAAATTCCATATATATGTGTTGGTATACTCTATTGGTATTTTTCTTTCTGGCTTACTTTACTCTGTATAATAGGCTCCAGTTTCATCCACCTCATTAGAACTGATTCAAATGTATTCTTTTTAATGGCTGAGTAATATTCCATTGTGTATATGTGCCACAGCTTTATTATCCATTCGTCTGCTGATGGACATCTAGGTTGCTTCCACAGTCTGGCTATTATAAACAGTGCTGCGATGAACATTGGGGTACATGTGTCTCTTACAATTCTGGTTTCCTCAGTGTGTATGCCCAGCAGTGGGATTGCTGGGTCATAAGGCACTTCTATGTCCAGTTTTTTAAGGAATCTCCACACTGTTCTCCGTAGTGGCTGTACTAGTTTGCATTCCCACCAACAGTGTAAGAGGGTTCCCTTTCCTCCACTCCCTTTCCAGCATTTATTGCTTGTAGACTTTTGGATAACAGCCATTCTGACTGGCGTGAAATGGTACCTCATTGTGGTTTTGATTGGCATTTCTCTGATAATGAGTGATGTTGAGCATCTTTACGTGTGTTTATTAGCCATCTGCATGTCTTCTTTGGAGAAATGTCTGGTTAGTACTTTGGCCCATTTTTTGATTGGGTCATTTATTTTTCTGGAATTGAGCTGCAGGAGTTGCTTGTATATTTTTGAGATTAGTTCTTTGTCAGTTGCTCCATTTGCTATTATTTTCTCCCGTTGCTTATATTTTCCTTTGTTGTGCAGAAGCTTTTAATTTTAATTAGGTCCCATTTGTTTATTTTTGCTTTTATTTCCAATATTCTCGGAGGTGGATCATAGATCCTGCTGTGATTTATGTTGAAGAGTGTTTTGCCTATGTTCTCCTCTAGCAGCTTTATAGTTTCTGGTCTTGCATTTAGATCTTTGAACCATTTTGAGTTTATTTCTGTGTATGGTGTTAGAAAGCGTTCTACTTTCATTCTTTTACAAGTGGTTGACCAGTTTTTCCAGCACCACTTGTTAAAGAGATTGTCTTATCTCATTGTATATTCTTGTCTCTGTCAAAGATAAGGTGTCTATAGGTGCATGAATTAATCTCTGGGCTTTCTATTTTGTTCCATTGATCTATATTTCTGTCTTTGTGCCAGCACCATACTGTCTTGATGAATATGGCTTTGTATTAGAGCCTGAAGTCAGGCAGGTTGCTTCCTCCAGTTCTATTCTTCTTTCTCAAGATTGCTTTGGCTATTCAAGGTTATTTGTATTTCCATACAAATTGTGAAATTATTTGTTGTGAAAAATACTGTTGGTAGATTGATAGGGATTGTAGTGAATCTATAGATTGCTTTGGGTAGTATACTCATTTTCACTAGAATGATTCTTCTGATCCATGAATATGGTATATTTCTCCATGTATTCAGAGAAGGCAATGGCACCCCACTCCAGTACTCTTGCCTGGAAAATCCCATGGACGGAGGAGCCTGGAAGGCTGCAGTCTATGGGGTCGCTGAGGGTCGGACACGACTGAGTGACTTCACTTTTACTTTTCACTTTCATGCATTGGAGAAGGAAATGGCAACCCACTCCAGTATTCTTGCCTGGAGAATCCCAGGGATGGGGGAGCCTGGTGGGCTGCCATCTATGTGGTTGCACAGAGTTGGACACGACTGAAGCGACTCAGCAGCAGCAGCTCCATCTATTAGTATCCTCTTTGATTCCT
Organism: Nanger dama; assembly: GCA_917880005.1. Lineage (NCBI taxonomy): Eukaryota > Metazoa > Chordata > Mammalia > Artiodactyla > Bovidae > Nanger > Nanger dama. The sequence continues at coordinate 567,508 of CAKJTW010000144.1, forward strand.
TTTACCAGTGTTTTATAGTTTTCTATATCTAGTTTCTTTAGGTAGATATATTCCTAAGTATTTTATTCTTTTCGTTGCAATGATGAATGGAATTGTTTCCTTAATTTCTCTTTCCATTTTCTCATTATTAGTATATAGGGATGCACAGGATTTCTATGGTGATATTATATCCGGCAACTTTACTGTATTCATTGATTAGCTCTAGTACTTTTCTGGTGGAGTCCTCAGTGTTTTCTATGTAGAGGATCATGTCATCTACAAACAGTGAGGGTTTTACTTCTTTTCCAATCTGGATTCCTTTTATTTCTTTTTTTCTGCTCTGATTGCTGTGGCCAAAACTTCCAAAGCTATGTGGAACAGTAGTGGTGAGAGTGGGCACCCCTTGTCTTGTTCCTGACTTTAGGGGAAATGCTTTCAATTTTTCACCATTGAGGATAATGTTTGCTGTGGGTTTGTCATATATAGCTTTTATTATGTTGAGGCATGTTCCTTCTATTCCTGCTTTCTGGGGGGTTTTTTTTTTATCATAAATGGATGTTGAATTTTGTCAAAGGCTTTCTCTGCATCTATTGAGATAATCATATGGTTTTAATCTTTCAATTTGTTAATGTGGTGTATTAAATTGATTGATTTGTGGATATTGAAGAATCCTTGCATCCCTGGGATAAAGCCCACTTGGTCTTTTTAGTATGTTGTTGCATTCTGTTTGCTAGAATTTTGTTAAGGATTTTTGCATCTGTGTTCATCAGTGATATTGGCTTGTAGCTTTCTTTTTTTGTGGCATCTTTGTCAGGTTTTGGTATTAGGGTGATGGTGGCCTCAAAGAATGAGTTTGGAAGTTTACCTTCCTCTGCAATTTTCTAGAAGAGCTTGAGTAGGATAGGTGTTAGCTCTTCTCTCAATTTCTGGTAGAATTCAGCTTTGAAGCCATCTGGACCTGGGCTTTTGTTTGCTGGAAGATTTCTGATTACAGTTTCAATTTCTATGCTTGTGATGAGTCTGTTACAATTTTCTATTTCTTCCTGGTTCAGTTTTGGAAAGTTGTACTTTTCTCAGAATTTGTCCATTTCTTCCACGTTGTCCATTTTATTGGCATGTAATTGCTGATAGCAGTATCTTATGATGCTTTGTATTTCTGTGTTGTCTGTTGTGATCTTTCCATTTTCATTTCTAATTTTACTGATTTGATTTTTCTCCCTTTGTTTCTTGATGAGCCTGGCTAATGGTTTGTCAATTTTATTTATCCTCTCAAAGAACCAGCTTTTGGCTTTGTTGATTTTTGCTATGGTATCTTTTTTTTTTTGCATTTATTTCTGCCCTATTTTTTTTTTTTTGGTAGCTGGTTTTATTTTTTATTTTATTTATTTATTTATTTATTTATTTTAAATTACAATACTGTATTTGTTTTGCCATACATTGACACGAATCAGCCATAGGTGAACACAATCTCCCAATGCCGAAGCCCCCTCCCACCTCCCACCCCACATCCTCTACTTGAATCATCCTGTGCATCAGCCCCATGCATCCTGCATCCTACATTGAACATAGATTGGCGCTTCGTTTCTTACACGAAAATATACATGTTTCATTGCCATCCTCCCAAACCATCCCACCCTTTCCCTCTCCCTCAGAATGGGAGAAAACAATAGCAAATGAAACAACTGACAAACAACTAATCTCAAAGATATATAAGCAACTTATGCAGCTCAACTCCAGAAAAATAAATGATCCAATAAAAAAATGGGCCAAAGAACTAAATAGGCATTTCTCCAAAGAAGACATACGGATGGCTAACAAACACATGAAAAGATGCTCAACATCACTCATTATCAGAGAAATGCAAATCAAGACCACAATGAGGTACCATTTCACACCAGTCAGAATAGCTGCGATCCAAAAGTCTACAAGCAATAAATGCTGGAGAGGATGTGGAGAAAAGGGAACCCTCTTACACTGCTGGTGGGAATGCAAACTAGTACAGCCATTATGGAAAACAGTGTGGAGATTCCTAAAAATTGCAAATAGAACTGCCTTATGACCCAGCAATCCCACTGCTGGGCATACACACCGAGGAAACCAGAATTGAAAGAGACACATGTACCCCAATGTTCATTGCAGCGCTGTTTATAATAGCCAGGACATGGAAGCAACCTAGATGTCCATCAGCAGATGAATGGATAAGAAAGCTGTGGTACATATACACAATGGAATACTACTCAGCCCTTAAAAAGAATAAATTTGACTCAGTTCTAATGAGATGGATGAAATTGGAACCAATTATACAGAGTGAAGTAAGCCAGAAAGAAAAACACCAATACAGAATACTGACACATATATATGGAATTTAGAAGACAGTAATGATGACCCTGTAGGTGAGACAACCAAGAGACACAGAGATATTTCTGCCCTAATTTTTAATATTTCTTTCCTTCTACTAACCCTAGGGTTCTTCATTTCTTCCTTATAGTGCAGCTCTCACATCCGTACATGACTATTGGAAAAGCCACAGTCTTTACTAGATGGACCTTTGTTGGCAAAGTAATGTCTTTGCTTTTTAATATGCCATCTAAGTTGGTCATAACTTTCCTTCCAAGGAGCAAGCGTCTTTTAATTTAAAGGCTGCTGCCACCATCTGTGGTGATTTTGGAGCCCCCTAAAATAAAGTCTGACACTGTCTCTCCATCTATTTGCCATGAAGTGATGGGACGGATGCCATGATCTTCGTTTTCTGAATGTTGAGCTTTAAGCCAACTTTTTCACTCCCTTCTTTCACTTTCATCAAGAGGCTCTTTAGTTCTTCCTTGCTTTGTGCCATAAGAGTGGTGTCATCTGCATATCTGGACAGCAATGCTTTTTAAATCAGCAGTCTCTAAAAACAATTGGAAATTTATCTAATTCTGTCAAGTTTTACTTGGTGTATTTTAAAGCTATATTATAAGTGAAGTGAAGTTGCTCAGTTGTGTCTGACTCTTTGCGATCCCGTGGACTGTAGCCCACTAGGCTCCCCCCATCCATGGGATTCTCCAGGCAAGAACACTGGAGTGTGTTGCCATTTCCTTCTCCATATTATAAGGTTCATAGTAACTTAATAATGCATGGCTGCCTATTGAATTGGCCCTATTATTATTATAGTATTTCCTCTTTATCTCTACAGAACTCTTGCTTTAAAGTTTACATTCTGAAATGGAGCAGAACTCTGCGATCCTTGCCCCTACCCCACCATGTCTTTTGCCTGCCTTTTGCCTGTGGAAAACTTTAGTCAAAGAATAAATTTAATCAGAGAAGTGAGAAATGCTGAAACAAAGGAAAATAGTCTAAGGAGAATAAATAATAAGCATGTAGTTATTAAGCATAGTAAGGACCTTTATTTCCTTTGGACAAGTTGTCAAGTGCTATAGATACCATTCTGAGCCATATCCTGTGAGCTGTCTTATAGATACCAAAATACCAGGTGGAGAAGTTAACTACATGATCACCAGATTGTACCCAAGACTTGAGCTGCTGCAATTCTGAGAACTGACCACAAGGAAGTGGGAACAAGTGCATCCCAGAACTGCATATTAACTCTACCTAAAACAGTGAAGATGATGCTAGTCAGACCACTAATGACCAACTAAAGATGACTGTTAGAGATGACTATGCTGTTTTTGCATGTAGACTCCTCCGCTCCAACTCTGTCTATAAAGCTCTCACCCTGCTTTTTGGGGGTGGGGAGTCAGCCTTTGGACAAATGTCTGCCATCTTCCCCCACCCAGTTGCTGGCATTTGAAATAAAGCACCTTTCCACCAGCCTGGCCTGTTTACTGGCTTTTGAGCAGTGAGCAGCTGGACCCCACCCACATACCTTTTGGTAACAGATTTGGTGCCAAAAGTTGGGCTGGCTACTGCTGGCTATGGTTGGTTATGGCTGGCTACTGCTGGCTATGGCTGGCCACTGCTGGCTATGGCTGATTATGGCTGGCTTCTGCTGGCTCCTGCACTTTTATGGCACTTGGCGTTCCTGGGTCTTCCAGGGGAGAGCTATAGCTATTACAATGTATAAGCCTGCTGCTCATGGCTAGCTAGCCCCAAGCCATTTGATTTGAGGATCCTCCCTGTTTCTACCCTGCTCAGCACTGACTGCCAACTTACGCTTTTCTTGGTTGAATGGAAACTTGCACTTGGGATGAAATGACGAGCTCCAAGACCAGGTAATTTCACCAGTGTGCATACAGGAAACCTTCCCATTTGTGAGTGCTAGTGCTATTTGGGCATTCTTGCCAATTGGTTCTGACTGCTATGAGGACTGTTTGTGATCAGTAGTGCTGTTTTGGCATTCTTGCCAGTTGGTTCTGACATGTGTCTGATGTTGAGGATTGTTTATGAACTCTGACTGCTATTTGGGCATTTTTGCCAATTGGTTCTGATGTCTGTCTGCCAATGAGGAATGTTTGTGGGCCTGAAGTACTTTTGGGCATTCTTGCTAATTGGTTCTGATATCTGACTGCTGTTGAAGACTGTTTATGGCCACCGAGTGTCATTCTGGTACTTTGCCAATTGGTTCTGACATTTGACTACCACTGAGGATCATTTGTGTTGGGTTTGGGACTTCATACTAGATACCCTCAGAAAGGGTTTATGACAGATCTGTCATTTGTTGTGTGGGTATGTATTCCATTTGTATGATTAGTATTCTTGCTGTCTTATATAGAATGGGAAATTCGAGTTCAATTCAATAAGAAAAATTTTAGTTGTGAATTTAAGACTAAAAAAGAAAGATGATTTTTTTTTGGACAATGTATGGCTATAGTATTCTTTAGACTCTGGAGAAAACTGTTAAGATGAAACTCTTGAAATTCAAAAAACCCTTTCTTTTTGCATATGCAGTTAGGGAAAGCTAACTTGATAAAACACTTTTTATCAGACCCTGGGAAAACAAAAATATGCCTGGGAGAAAGTTTGAGGTTGATGCTTATCATGTCCTTAAAAGACAAACACAGTCCATTTTGCCTGGATCTTCAGCCTTGGGTTAATTGTGCAATGAAAACAAGGAAAAAAGCTTTAAAACTGAATGTATAATTTCACTATTCTGGCTATAATCTATAAACTGATCACCAACTTTTGTATTCTCCTAAAACCAAGAGGGAAACTTAAGATGTTTTGGTTTATTAAACATGCATGTTGTACCACTGAAGAAAAATTATGCTAAGAAAAATGTGTTTTCTGAGGTTATGAAATATGTTCTTAACTTTGCCAATCAGAAAATGCTGGTGTAACATTTCAATCACTTGTTACTTGGTTTTGTTAAAATTTTCAAGGGTTAAAATTGTGACGTGTAAAAATGATAAGCAAAACATTTTGGTATGTAAAGCAAGTAAGGTATGTGCTCTCAACAAAGAGAAGATATAAATAATGGAGGTATTTTTGTTGAGGAAAAATGATGACAATAATTTTGTCCTATAGTTGTTTGCTTCTGGATGAGGAAATACAGGACAAAGTTGTTTGGATCTAGAAAGTGACCAAAGGTTTGTGAAAAAGGAATTTTGAAAAAAAAAAAAAAAAGAACTGTGTACATTATCAGGAATAAGATTAGAATAAATTTAATTAGGTATATGGATTTTATTAACAGTAACCTGATGCAAGACTGAAGTTGGTTTTTCTCTCTTAAGAAAGCAAAGTTCTCCTGAAATATTGATCTGATTTGGGAACAGAGACTTTTAATGCAAAGTCATTTTTTTGTTTCTAATCATACCTTTGACCCCAGTGTTCAGGATGGAAAAACTGTCTGGTAAAGTTGTCACAGAGTATAGCTGCTCATGATGTGTAGCACTGCTGGCTTTATGTGTACTACTTAAAGCACATGTACAATGTTTGTGTGACAGTTGGGTATGAATGCTAAAATGCATGGCATATAAAGCATTTCCCTAGTAACCTCTGAGCCTGTTCATGATACCTGATTAGTTTTCCCCTAACGTGGACAACAAATTGAAGAAAGTAGGGAAAACCAATAGACCATTCAGGTATGACCTAAATCAAATACCTTATGATAATACAGTGGAAGTGAGAAATAGATTTAAGGGCCTAGATCTGATAGATAGAGTGCATGATGAACTATGGAATGAGGTTCATGACATTGTACAGGAGACAGGGATCAAGACCATCCCCATGGAAAAGAAATGCAAAAAAGCGAAATGGCTGTCTGGGGAGGCTTTACAAATAGCTGCGAAAAGAAGAGAGGTGAAAAGCAAAGGAGAAAAGGAAAGATATAAGCATCTGAATGCAGAGTTCCAAAGAATAGCAAGAAAAGATAAGAAAGCCTTCTTCAACAATCAATGCAAAGAAATAGAGGAAAAGAACAGAATGGGAAAGACTAGAGATCTCTTCAAGAAATTAGAGATACCAAGGGAACATTTCATGCAAAGATGGGCTCAGGAAAGGACAGAAATGGTATGGACCTAACAGAAGTAGAAGATATTAAGAAGAGGTGGCAAGAATATGGAAGAACTGTACAAAAAGATCTTCACGTTCCAATAATAGTGATGATGTGATCACTCATCTAGAACCAGACATCATGGAATGTGAAGTCAAGTGGGCCTTAGAAAGCATCACTACGAACAAAGCTAGTGGAGGTGATAGAATTCCAGTTGAGTTATTTCAAATCCTGAAAGATCACACTGTGGAAGTGCTGCACTTAATATGCCAGCAAATTTGGAAAACTCAGCAGTGGCCACAGGACTGGAAAAGGTCAGTTTTCATTCATATTCCAAAGAAAGGCAATGCCAAAGAATGCTCAAACTACTGCACAATTGCACTCATCTCACATGCTAGTAAAGTAATGCTCAAAATTCTCCAAGCCAGGCTTCAGCAATACGTGAACCTTGAACTCCCTGATGTTCAAGCTGGTTTTAGAAAAGGCAGAGGAACCAGAGATCAAATTGCCAACATCCACTGGATCATGGAAAAAGGAAGAGAGTTCCAGAAAAACATCTATTTCTGCTTTATTGACTATGTCAAAGCCTTTGACTGTGTGGATCACAATAAACTGTGGAAAATTCTGAAAGAGATGGGAATACCAGCCCACCTGACCTGCCTCTTGAGAAACCTGAATGCAAGTCAGGAAGCAACAGTTAGAAACGGACATGGAACAACAGACTGGTTCCAAATAGGAAAAGGAGTATGACAAGTCTGTATATTGTCACCCTGCTTATTTAACTTATATGCAGAGTACATCATGAGAAACACTGGACTGGAAGAAACACAAGGTGGAATCAAGACTGCCGGGAGAAATATCAATAACCTCAGATATGCAGATGACACCACCCTTATGGCATAAAGTGAAGAGGAACTAAAAAGCCTCTTGATGAAGGTAAAAGAGGAGAGTGAAAAAGTTGACTTAAAGCTCAACATTCAGAAAACGAAGATCATGGCATCCGGTCCCATCACTTCATGGGAAATAGATGGGGAAACAGTGGAAACAGTGTCAGACTTTATTTTTGGGGCTCCAAAATCACTGCAGATGGTGACTGCAGCCATGAAATTAAAAGATGCTTACTCCTTGGAAGAAAAGTTATGACCAACCTAGATAGCATATTCAAAAGCAGAGACATTACTTTGCTGACTAAGGTCCGTCTAGTCAGGGCTATGTTTTTTCCTGTTGTCATGTATGGATGTGAGAGTTGGACTGTGAAGAAGGGTGAGCGCTGAAGAATTGATGCTTTTGAACTGTGGTGTTGGAGAAGACTCTTGAGAGTCCCTTGGATTGCAAGGAGATCCAACCAGTCCATTCTGAAGGAGATCAACCCTGGAATTTCTTTGAAAGGAATGATGCTAAAGCTGAAACTCCAGTACTTTGGCCACCTCATGCGAAGAGTTGACTCATTGGAAAAGACTCTGATGCTGGGAGGGATTGGGGGCAGGAGGAGAAGGGGACGACCGAGGATGAGATGGCTGGATGGCATCACTGACTTGATGGACGTGAGTCTGAGTGAACTCCGGGAGTTGGTGATGGACGGGGAGGCCTGGCATGCTGCGATTCATGGGGTCGCAGAGTCAGACATGACTGAGTGACTGAACTGAACTGGACTGAACTGAATATGTCTAGTAATTTTCAAATGTTTGTCCAGGTACAATGAAAGTTTATTGCCTTTCTTGTTCGGTATCTCTTCCTCCTCAAGATTGAGAAGTATCAAAGAAAAAGAGAGATTGAAACAAAGCAGGACTCTATGATCCTTGCCTCCCCCATGTCTTCTGCCTACTTTTTGCCTGTGGAAAACTTTAGTCAAAGAATATGCTTAATCAGAGAAGTGAGAAATGCTGAAACAAAGGAAAACAGTCTAAGGAGACTAAATAATATAATGTAGCCATTAAGCATAGTCAAGGACCTTTAGTTCTTTCTCAAGGGCTAGAGATTATATTCTGAGCCATATCCTGTAAGTTCTTTTATAGATACCAAAACACCAGGTGGAGAAGTTAACTACATGATCACCAGACTGTACCCAGGACTTGAGTTGCCACAATTCCAAGAATTGACTGCAAATAAATGGGAACACGTCAGCCTAGAACTGTAGATTAACTGTGCCTAAAACATTGAAGATGATGCTAGTCAGACCATTGATGAAAACTTGAAGATGACTGTTGGAGATGACTGTGCTGTTTCTGCATGTAATCCCCCCCAACTCTGTCTATAAATAGTCTCACCCCCTGCTTGTCATGGGGTGGGGGGTTGTGGGATCGGCCTTTGGACAGATGTTTGCCACCCTCCCCATCACCAGTTGCCAGCATCTGAAATAAAGCAAACTTTCCTTTCCACCAGCCTGGCCTGTTTACTGGCTTTTGAGTGGCGAGCAGCTGGACCCTACCCACATACTCTTTTGGCAACAATTCTACTTAACTTACCTTAGATTTTAAGTGTGTCTCTTATAAACAATATATAGTTGCACAAATTTTTAAGGAAATCTGATACTTTTCTGTTTTGTTTTGAAAATTGTTTTTAACCAATTAAATTTAGGCTGGGCTGGGTCTTCGTTGAGGTGTGTGGGCTTCTTGTTTCAGTGCTTTCTCTTGTTGTGGAGCATGGACTCCAGGTGTGTGGGCTTCAGTAGTTGCAGCATGAAGGCTCAGAAGTCGTGGCTGGTGGGCTCGAGAGCCCGGGCTTAGTTGTCTCATGCTTGTGGGATCATCCCAGACCATGGATAAAACCCATGTCCCTTGCATTGGTAGGCAGATTCTTAATCACTGGACCACCAGGGAAGCCACATTTTTATGTTTTAACTGATACATTTAATTTATCTACATTTACTTAAAAAAAATAGTTGGAGTTAAGTCTATCTGATTTTTTAAAACATTGAAGTATAGTTGATTTAGAACATCATATTGGTTTCAGGTGTACAACATGGTAACTCAACAGTTTTTATTTTGTTAATAGCTTATACTCCATTTAAAGTTACCACAAGATAATGGCTGTATTTCTCTGTGCTGTACAACGCACTCTTGCAATCTATCCTTTTTATATATAGTAGATTGTAACTTTCAGTCCCCTAGCCACATCCTTCTTCTCCCCTCACCCTCTTCTCACTGGTAACCACAAGTCTGTTCCCTATATCTATGAATCTGTTTTTGTTTTGTATGCTCATTTGTTTATTTGTCAGCTTCCACATGTACGTGATAATATATGATAACATAAGTATAATACCCTCTAGATTCATCCATGTTGTTGGAAATGGCAAGGTTTCATTATTTTTCATGACTAAGTAATATTCCAGTGTGTATGTATACCACATCTTCTTAATCAATCATCTGTTGATGGATACTTAGGTTGCTTCCATATCTTGGCAATTCTAAGTAATGCTTCTATGAGCATTGGGGTGTATGTATCTTTCTGAGTTTGTGTTTTCATTTCCTTTGGATAATATTCAGGAGTGGAATTTCTGAATAATTTGGTAGTTGTTTCTTTTCTAATCACTCTTTCCTTTTGGGATTTCAATAAAAAATATGTTAGTCCTTCACATTCTATCCTCTTTCTTCCGATTATATGTTGTTGTATCACAGACTACCTCAAAAATTTAGTGGCTTAAAACAACAACTGTTTTTTTATTTGTACTTGTCAATTCTGTTAAGTCTGGAGTTCCAGCAGGGTGTGGCAAAGTAATAGTTTCTCTCTTCGTGGTGTCTAATATCACTTAGTGGTATTCAACTGGCATCTGGGTTAGTCTGGAGGGTCCAAAATGGCTTCATTCACATGTCTATTGCCTTGGTGGAGAATGCTGGAAAGTTGGACTCAGTCAAGGCTCTCGATCAGAGAGAGCATCTGAAGGGATAGACGTGAGCTGCATGATACTTTCTGAGATTGTGGTTGTTCAGTCACTAAGTTGTGTCCAATTCTTTGTGACCCCATGGACTACAGCACACCAGGCTTTCCCGTCCTTCAAACTCTCCCAGAGTGTGCTCAAACTCAGGTCCACTGACTCAGTGATGCCATCCACCCATCGTATCCTCTGTCACCCCTTTCTCCTGCCCTCAGTCTTTTCCATCAGGGTCTTTTCCAATGAGTTGGCTCTTCACACCAGGGTCAAAATATTGGAGCTTCACCTTTAGCATAAGTTCTTACAGTGAATATTTAGGGTTGACATCCTTTAGCATGGACTGGTTTGATCTCCTTGCAGTCCAAGGGACTCTTAAAAGTCTTTTCCACCACTGCAATTTGAAAGCAATTCTTTGGCGCTCAGCCTTCTTTATGGTCCAGCTCTCACATCGGTACATCTGTACTTTCTGAGAAAGCCTTGGAAATCACATAGCATCACTTCCACCATATCTACAGATCACACGTTTCTGTTACATTCTATTCGTTGCCAGCACAGATCAAAAGGAGGGGAATTAGACTACCTTTTGAAAGGGAGAATGGCAAGGTCACATTGTACAAGAAGCATGTAGGGCAGGATATCTTGGCACATCTATATTGGAAAAATAGAGTTGGCTATAATCTTTGGGCTTCCCAGGTGGCACTAGTGATAAAGAACCTGCCTGCCAATTAGGTTCAGTTCAGTCACTCAGTCATGTCTGACTCTTTGAGACCCCATGAATGGCAGCATGCCAGGCCTCCCTATCCATCACCCGCTCCTGGAGTTTATTTAAACTCATGTCCGTTGAGTTGGTGATGCCATCCAGCCATCTCATCCACTGTCGTCCTCTCCTCCTCAAGCCCTCAATCTTTCCCAGCATCAGGGTCTTTTCAGATGAGTCAGTTCTTTGCCTCAGGTGGCCAAAGGATTGGAGTTTCAGCTTTAGCATCAGTCCTTCTAATGAACATTCAGGACTGATTTCCTTTAGGATGGACTGGTTGGATCTCCTTGCAGTCCAAGAGACCCTCAGGTGTCTTCTCCAACACCACAGTTCTAAAGAATCAATTCTTCAGTGCTCAGCTTTCTTAATAGTCCAATTGTCACATACATACATGACTACTGGAAAAACCATAGCCTTAACTAGATGGACCATTGTTGGCAAAGTAATGTCTCTGCTTTTTAATATGCTGTCTAGTTTGGTCATAAATTTTCTTCCAACGAGCAAATGTGTTTTAATTGCATGGTTGCGGTCACCATCTGCAGTGATTTTGGAACCCAGAAAAAATTCTGACACTGTTTCCACTGTTACCCCATCTATTTCCCATGAAGTGATGGGACCAGAAGCCATGATCTTAGTTTTCTGAATGTTGAGCTTTAAGCCAACTTTTTCACTCTCCTCTTTCACTTTCATCAAGAGGCTCTTTAGTTTTCTTCACTTTCTGCCATAAGGGTGGTGTCATCTGCATATCTGAGATTATTGATATTTCTCCTGGCAATCTTGATTCCAGCTTGTGCTTCATCCAGCCCAGCATTTCTCATGAAGTACTCTGCATATAAGTTAAATAAGCAGGGTGACAATATACAGCCTTGCTGTACTCCTTTCCCTATTTGGAACTAGTCTGTTGTTCCATGTCCAGTTCTATGTTGCCTCCTGACCTGCATACAGATTTCTCAAGAGGCAGGTCAGGTGGTCTGGTATTCCCACATCTTTAAGATTTTTCCACAGTTTGTAGTGACCCTCACAGTCAAAGGCTTTGGCATAGTCAATAAAGCACAAGTGGATATTTTTCTGGAACTTTCTTGCTTTTTTTTTTTTTTTTTAGTTGTTTCAGATTTCTTGGCATCAGATCTTTAATTTTTATTGTTTTTTAATTTTATTTTTACTTTATTCTACTTTACAATACTGTATTGGTTTTGCCATACATTGACATGAATCCGTCACAGGTGTATATGAGCTTCCAGTCCTGAATCCTCCTCCCACCTCCCACCCCATATCATCTCTCTGAATCATCCCTGTGCACCAGCCCCAAGCATCCTGTATCCTGTATTGAACATAGACTGGCACTTCATTTCTTACATGATAGTATACATGTTTTAATGCCATTCTCCCACCCTCTCCCTCTCCCTCAGAGGCCAAAAGTCCATTCTATACATCTGTGTCTCTTTTGTTGTCTCACATACAGGGTCATTATTACTATCTTTCTAAATTCCATATATATGTGTTGGTATACTGTATTGGTGTTTTTCTTTCTGGCTTACTTCACTCTGTATAATCAGTTCCAGTTTCATCCATCTCATTAGAACTGAGTCAAATTTATTCTTTTTAAGGGCTGAGTAATACTCCATTGTGTATATGTACCACAGCTTTCTTATCCGTTCATCTGCTGATGGACATCTAGGTTGCTTCCATGTCCTGGCTATTATAAACAGTGCTGCAATGAACATTGGGGTACATGTGTCTCTTTCAATTCTAGTTTCCTCTCTGTGTATGCCCAGTAGTGGAATTGCTGGGTCATAAGGCAGTTCTATTTGCAATTTTTAAAGGAATCTCCACACTGTTTTCCATAGTGGCTGTACTAGTTTGCATTCCCACCAACAGTGTAAGAGGGTTCCCTTTTCTCCACATCCTCTCCAGCATTTCTTGCTTGTAGACTTTTGGATCACAGCCATTCTGACTGGTGTGAAACAGTACCTCATTGTGGTCTTGATTTGCATTTCTCTGATAATGAGTGATGTTGAGCATCTTTTCATGTGTTTGTTAGCCATCAATATGTCTTCTTTGGAGAAATGCCTATTTAGTTCTTTGGCCCATTTTTTGATTGGTTCGTTTATTTTTCTGGAGTTGAGCTGCATAAGTTGCTTGTATATTTTTCAGATTAGTTGTTTGTCAGTTCCTTTATTTGCTATTGTTTTCTCCCATTCAGAAGGCTGTCTTTTCACTTTACTTATAGTTTCCTTTGTTGTGCAGAAGCTTTTAATTTTAATTAGATCCCATTTGTTTATTTTTGCTTTTATTTCCGGTATTCTGGTAGGTGGATCATAGAACACCTATCCTACTGAAACTCTTCCAGAAAATTGCAGAGGAAGGTAAACTTCCAAACTCATTCTATGAGGCCACCATCACCCTAATACCAAAACTTGACAAAGATGCCACACAAAAAAGAAAACTACAGGCTAATATCACTGATTAATATAGATGCAAAAATCCTTAACAAAATTCTAGCAATCAGAATCCAACAACACATTAAAAAGATCATACACCATGACCAAGTGGGCTTTATCCCAGGGATGCAAGGATTCTTCAATATCCGCAAATCAATCAATGTAATACACCACATTAACAAATTGAAAAATAAAAGTCATATGATTATCTCAATGGATGCAGAGAAGGCCTTTGACAAAATTCAACATCCATTTATGATAAAAACTCTTTAGAAAGCAGGAATAGAAGGAACGTACCTCAACATAATAAAAGCTATATATGACAAACCCACAGCAAACATTATCCTCAATGGTGAAAATTGAAACCATTTCCCCTAAAGTCAGGAACAAGACAAGGATTCCCACTTTCACCGCTACTATTTAATATAGTTCTGGAAGTTTTGGCCACAGCAATCAGAGCAGAAAAAGAAATAAAAGGAATCCAAATTGGAAAAGAAAAAGTAAAACTCTCACTGTTTGCAGATGACATGATCCTCTACATAGAAAATCCTAAAGACTCCACCAGAAAACGACTAGAGCTAATCAATGAATATAGTAAAGTTGCAGGATATAAAATCAACACACAGAAATCATTCCTATACACTAATAATGAGAAAGTAGAAAAAGAAATTAGGGAAACAATTCCATTCACCATTGCAACAAAAAGAATAAAATACTTAGGAATATATCTACCTAAAGAAACTAAAGACCTATATATCAAAAACTATAAAACACTGATGAAAGAAATCAAAGAGGACACTAATAGATGGAGAAATATACCATGTTTATGGATCAGAAGAATCAATATAGTGAAAATGAGTATACTACCCAAAGCAATCTATAGATTCAGTGCAATCCCTATCAAGCTACCAGCAGTATTTTTCACAGAACTAGAACAAATAATTTCAAGATTTGTATGGAAATACAAAAAAACTCGAATAGCCAAAGCAATCTTGAGAAAGAAGAATGGTACTGGAGGAATCAACTTGCCTGACTTCAGGATCTACTACAAAGCCACAGTCATTAAGACAGTATGGTACTGGCACAAAGACAGAAATATATATCAATGGAACAAAATAGAAAGCCCAGAGATAAATCCACACACTTATGGACACCTTATCTTCGACAAAGAAGGCAAGAATATACAATGGAGTAAAGACAATCTCTTTAACAAGTGGTGCTGGTAAAACTGGTCAACCACTTTTAAAAGACTAACTCTAGATCACTTTCTAACACCACACACAAAAATAAACTCAAAATGGATTAAAGATCTAAACATAAGACCAGAAACTATAAAACTCCTAGAGGAGAACATAGGCAAAACACTCTCCAATATAAATCTCTTGCTTTTTTGATGATCCAATGGATGTTGCCTATTTGATCTCTGGTTCTTTTGCCTTTTCTAAATACAGCTTGCACATCTGGAAGTTCACAGTTCACATACTGTTGAAGCCTGTCTTGGAGAATTTTGAGCATTACTTTGCTAGTGTGTGAGATGAGTGCAACTGTGTGATAGTTTGAGCATTCTTTGTCATTGCATTTCTTTGGGATTGGAATGAAAACTGACCTTTTTCAGTCGTGTGGCCACTGCTGGATGATGCAGGTTTGATCCCTGGATTGGGACGATCCCCTGGAAGAGGTCATGGCAACCCATTCCAGTATTCTTGCCTGGAGAATGCCAAGGACAGAGGAGCTTGGCCGGCTATAGTCCATGGGGTCGCAAAGAGTCAAACATGACTAAAGTGACTTAGAACACATAGTCTTTATTATCTCTTTTCTATTTTACATTTTTAAATCTCTGCTTTCTGCATTTCATATTATTTCTTTTTATTTACCTACTACTTCACCAATTCTTTCTACATGATGCATTAGTGTTTTCATTGTATCTGGTGATTCTGAGATCTTCAGTCTGTGAGTTTGTATTTGGCTCTCTATTGTTTCTGTGGCCTCTTGCTTACTTTTCTTGTTTTGTACCAAGCATTTTTGTGTTCTGGAAATTGTATCTCAAATATTTGTGAAAATAACCTGAGGCCTAGAATTTTTTTTTCTTCCATGAGAGGTTTTATGTGTTCTACCAGATGTCTGCAGGCACTGCCAGTTCAAGACTTGATTAAATTATGATCAAGGATAGGGATTTCATGGACAATACACTGACCAAAAACCGGGCTATAAGTCAATGAAGTACAAGTTTAACTGGTTTACCATTACTTTGATATAGCCCTTAAAGCAGGCATGGTTTAAAGCTACTTTTACTCCATTATCATCCCATTAAATCTTATGTGAATGTTAGTAATATGGTTATAATGCTCAAATTGGTATCTTTTAGCACAGACCACTTCTTTGGTTTTAAGACTCATATATCAAACTGCCTACTCAACATCTGAACTTGGATATCTAGTAGGCATGTCAAATTAAATATGTACAAAACAGACTCTTGAGTGTCTCCTCAAATAAATCTGTTCTGCATCATGGCTTCCACATCTCATTAAATGTCACTAGCTTCCACCTACTTGCTCGGGAGAAAAATGAAACATTTTTCAGTTTTCTCTCACCATTCCTCCCCATCTTCAATCTAACAGCAAGCCTTCTCTGCTTATCTTTAAATTATACTCAACATCCTTACATTTCTTTTTACTTTCATCCTCACCACCCTCTTCAATAGAATGGGAAAGACTAGTGATTTCATCAAGAAAACTGGAGATACCAAGAGAAAATTTCATGCAAAGATGGGCACAATAAAGAACAGAAATGGTATGGACCTAACAGAAGCAGATGAGATTAAGAAGTGGTAAGAATACACAGAAGAACTGTACAAAAAGGCAGTAATGTCCTGGATAACCACGATGGTGTGGTCAGTCACCTCTGCCCTACCCCTGCATACACTTTACTGTACTCCATGCTGATCCTTTTTTGTTCCTCTAGCATGCTAAACTTGTTTTATTTGCAGGGTCTTTGCATTTCCTGTTCCTTCTGCTGAAAATGTCTTCTCTCAAACTTTGATTAGCAGACCTCATTTTTGTTTGTTTGTTTTTTAATTTATGTGGCTGCACTGGGTCCTAGTTGCAGCATGTGGGATCTTTATTTGTGGCACGTGGGGTCTAGTTCCCTGACCAGGGATTGAACCTTGGCACCCTGCATTGGGACTGTGGAGTCTTAGTCACTGGACTACCAGGGAAGTCCCTAGCTGACCTCTTATCATCATTTAGGCATCAACTCCAGAAAGAGAATGTTTCTGACCACCACAGTGAAAGTAACACCCCCTGTCACTCTCTACCATATCATTCAATTCTACCTTTTGAATAGCACCAAGGTTCCCTTATTTAGTATTTTACTACTTTATTGCCTTTTGCTTTTCCCAGCAGAATATAAGCTCCTGCTTTGCCATTCTCCAGTGTCTATGCAAGTGCCTGGCATGTAGCAGGTGCTCAACAAATATTTGTTGCCTGATTCACTCTCCTTATGTTTATCTTCCAAATTTCTCTGTGTGTTCTCTCCCCTGCCCAACCTCCTTCTGCTCCCTCCTTCTGTCACCACCTAACCTCTCATTTGCTCCTCAGCTTCATCTAGACTTTGACACTCTTTTCTCAGTTTCCTCTATAAAACAGTCTTTAGAGTCTCATTGCTGCAGATTGATTGTGCCTTCCCTATTATTTCAGCACCTGGTCAAGTCAAAGGTCACAACAGTAGCACAAAGGAATAATCAATGGATCCATACCTGTTTCTTAGTGCGTGGGGGGATCTACTCATCCCATAATCCCAGAGCCGCTCCACTGCAGCAATAAAATAGTGGCGTGTTCTCTTTTGAAAGCTGCGAGGGTCCTGATTTTCATCTTCACCATAAATGTCAAAATCTTCTCTCTTTGTTTCAATAGACAAAGTATCATCATAGTCAGTATTGTCTGGCTCTGGCTGAAAAGTAGTAAGGGTTATCTCCCTTTGATGGCGTCTCAAGATTGGTGGATTTTGACAACACACCCTTCTAGTCTCTCCTTGCTTTGGCCAGGGAGCTTCTCTTTGGGCCTTATCTTCTTCATTTGTTACTGCTATTGAATAATAGTTTTCACTAGGGTCTAGGGGCAAAGTGATATCTTTTGTCTTTAAAGATGTGAGTTTGTGTGACCTCTCTAGGGATTTCCAGGCTTCTCTTGGCATCAAGGTAGCTGATTGGTTATCCCAAGCAAGGGGACCCAGCAGCTTGGATGGAATCTTTTCAGAGCTTTCTGTTGTCCATTTCAGAGATGGCACTTTTCCAGGCCTGTAGACTTTATTCAATTTAACAAGTCCCTGTGTTTTCTGAAGGAAGATCTCTTCCCTGAGATCCAGGTGAGCAGGAGAAACCTTGCTAGTTTTTGTAGGCAAGTCTTCCTGATGAACAATTTTCCCAGATGCTTCAGACAAGCCTGGTTTTAACAGAAACGTGTTCTCAAGTTTCTTGTACATGAGTGGATTTGCAGCCTGTTTCCCCAGGGTGCTGCTCTTTCTTTGACTTCCAATCAATTCCAACGTTAGCAAGGCTAAGGAAAGGTTATTTTTCTTGGCTCCATGTAAGAAATGACTGGTTTCTTGGACCCCAGAATGTCTTGCCCCCAAGTTATAACCATAGGTTGATGCTGGAGGATGAGAAGAGTTATCTTTAGGTGGGATCTTGGTCACATCTGTAGGTCTAATTGACCTATGACTCCTCAGAGAACAATCTGGTAAGAAGGATTGAGCTATGGTCCTTTTCTCCATCTTGTGTTCTATTTGTGTGAAGGTGCCCTGGGTCAAATGTTTAACGTGTTTGGACCACTGAGTTGAGGTGTCATTCAGAGTTACCCCCCTTTCAAGCTTTACTTCTCGTGGGAGTCTGGATTGTTTCAAACCCCGCTTATCATGGTGAGGAACTGCATCCTGCTGACTTGGGATAGGAGACAATCTTGTAGTGCTTGGAGATTTCTCTACCATTTGCTTTGTTTGATTCCCTAAGCCTTCCACATTTGCTTCCACCCTTCCTTTTGAGAAATGGGCCGCATGAATCCCAGCTCTTTTTGCCGAATCACTTAATGACCTGTTGTCTTGAAGTACTAGAGTATATGTCTCTTCATCTAAACCTCTGGCATTTTGCTTAGTGCTTAGTGAAAAGAGGTTCTTCAGGAAATTCTTAGTCCCAATCACTGTATACACCTGAGGCAAAACTGCATTCTCGGGATTAATGTCTCTTTCCTTTCTGTCTCTTCCTGGGATATTTTTTCTTGATTGTCTGTATCATTTTTTTGGACATTAGCCAAGTTAGTAAGAACTATGCTTTTGCTATTTGGAAAAATCATCTCTTCGAGGCTGGTGTCCTTACTAAATTCATCCTCTCCTGCTACTACCTTATTCTTTTCTAATAAGACATTCTGATCTTTCACAGAGTTTTCTGATACTGATGATGTTAATTGCTTTGGACTGGACCTTTGCCCAGAGCTTAGGGAGTTCTTGCCATGGGTCATTTTTATCACGTTTGTTGAATCTGGCAAAAACAGAGTCTTGAAGAATGGTGAATCTGGGTATTTTGTATCTAGTGGCTCAGGGCCTTCTTTTTCTTGGTGGATCATTTCCTTTTTGGGGTGAAGTAGTTTTATTTGACATATGGCTTATTCCAAAAGATGTAGTATTTTTGTGCATAAACAATTCATCATGAGTCAAAGAAGTCACTTCTTGAAAGCTGGTATTACTGTCTATTACAATATCTTGCCAGACTGATGTACTATTCTCAATTAATACTGTTGGGTCATCAATGTGAGTCTTTCTATTAGTTGTTGAGTTAGCTGGTGACTTGTCTGTCTTTATCAAAGAGATATTCACTTTAAATAAAGCATCATCTTTGTTCAATGACACAGGTCCATGAACTCTTTCCTCTTTAAATAGCCTATCACTCTCCATTGATAATATGTTTTCCCCCAGTGAACTTTTTGACTATTCTTTAAAGCTGCTTCTAACAACTTGGAATTATTATCTTCTTTACTCAAGTGCAAAGGTACATGTGACTCAATAACATGAGATAAATTTTTGCCAAATACAATGGCACCTAATTGACTATTAAAATTAACTGGCATATTTGGGGGTCCAAAGGAACCTGTCTTTTCAGTACCTGCCGACAACTTGTCTGATGGAATTGTTGGTAAAGGCATTAGATTGTTTGATGAACTTGAAATTTTTAAATTAAGTTTGTTCAACTCTGCCATTATAGTTGTTCCCAAATTCTCATTTAATCTTAGTGGCAGTTCTGGCTCTTGAGTAAATACTCTTTCCCCACTGTGATGCAGCTCTGGTCCAAGATGTGCCACTTCAGATGGGGATGGGCCCTTGTTTCTTTCTATTGGTCCAGGTAAATGATCAGTAGGCTCATTTCTGTCTTCTTGGAGACCAGATAAGGATAATCTGTGTGGAGTAGGATTCTGTCCCAAGAGCATCAACAAATCACTAGAGGAGACACTTTTTTCTTTAAGCAGCTGCACTTTCTCTCCAGACTGAGGGTCAATCTTCTCCATGTCATTTTCTGGAGTCATGGTGGGTTTGAATTGCTTTTGCTTAGTGCTAGGGTACCTTGAATTCTGGGAGAAGCTTCTGGGTTCAATGACATTGTTTTCACTCCTCAAGAAGGTTGGAATATCTTCATATGTGTCATAATAATCACCAACGTTCCTGTCACAACTATCAACCTTCAGTAAGGCTGTCATGCCTCTGTTTCGAAAGTCTGAGTTGTGGCACCCCAGAACCCACAGACCTGGAGATGAGGAAGAATAAGACTCTGATTACTCATAACTCAAGTCACAAGCAAGATCTGTGCTAGAGGTTCTCTTCCATTCCCAGAAAAAGAAAAAAAAAAAAACAAAACTACTTAGTACCATTATATTGCTAGTTGTTATGTTAAATGCCAGATACATGTAACAGTAGTCCAACAATGATAGCAAAAGTGGTTTTTGCATTGCTGCTGTTGTGGCATATCTCTTTGTAGCCACAAGAAAGGGCTGTGATTTTAAATGAATATATATTGGTATGAAAATGGAGAAATGTAATTAACATACACAAGAGTGGCGAGTCTTACTAGTCACATAGAACTCGGGTGATGACAGTGACTTAATTCTGGAAATTTTACCTAGGGCAGCTGTTTTCACTATACAGCACAGTGCTATAGGTTCTACAGTAACATTATGTGCTCAGTGCTCAGTCGCTCAATTGTGTCCAACTCTGTGCGACCCCATGAATCAGAGCACGCCAGGCCTCCCTGTCCATCACCAACTCCTGGAGTTCACTCAGATTCACATCCATTGAGTCAGTGATGCCATCCAGTCATCTCATCCTCTGTCGTCCCCTTCTTCTCCTGCTCCCAATCACTCAAATCACACAATACAATGCCAAGCATCCGCTATGTGTAGGATAAGTAACAATGAGGGAGCAGGACTTAGGTTTAGGATACAAACAACATAATAACTCATCACAGTGCTAACAATATTAATTTCTACTATGAACAGGATTATCTGAGTGAAAGAATTTTATGGTGGTGAAGTATATGCATAAGCATAAATGGAAACAAATACATCTTTACTAAGCTACCCATCAGGTAAATGAATGGTCTTATCAAGTTACAGAAGCAAAATCTTAACTGAAAAATTTTCTCAAAGTATATTTCACAGAGCCCTATTAGACAATAGGATGCCCACGAAAAATCTTCCTGTTTTCAGACATTTTGGAATTAATTCACATTGCATTCTATGTGCAGCCTGATAATCAAACAGGAAATGAGAATAAAGAGATTTTCTAATATATAAGGTTTCAAAGTATCTACCTCTAATTCAGCCATTCTCAAGAAGCGATTAGAGAATGTTTTCTACTGAAATAAAGGAGTATATTAAAAAAATATGACGACATGGGATATAAGAACCCAATTTCATGATATGTAAAGAGTATTTTTTTATTTTATAAAACCATCTTGGGCTAGAGTAGACCAGAACTGGAGTTGGAATGAATAATTTAAATCAAGTTATTGACTAAAAATTCCACTTTTATAACTTCAGCCAGTTCAGTCACTCAGTTGAGTCAGACTCTTTGCAAACATGGACTGCAGCACACCAGGCCTCCCTGTCCATCACCACCCCCAAAGCTTCCTCAAACTCATGTCCATTGAGTCAGTGATGCCATTCAACCATCTCATCCTCTGTCATCCCCTTCTCCTCCCGCCTTCAATCTTTCCCAGCATCAGGGTCTTTTCAAGTGAGTCAGTTCTTCGCATCAGATGGCCAAAGTACTGGAGATTCAGCTTCAGCATTAGTCCTTCCAATGAACATTCAGGACTTATTTCCTTAAGGGCTGACTGGTTTGATATCCTTGCTGTCCAAGAGACTCTCAGGAGTTTTCTCCAATACCACAGTTCAAAAGCATCAGTTCTAAAGCACTCAGCTTTCTTTTTGGTCCAAACTCACACCCATATATGACTACTGGAAAACTCATAGCTTTCTCTGATTATATGTACCTTTATCGGTAAAGTATTATCTCTGCTTTTTAATATATTGTCAAGGTTTGTTATAGCATTTCTTCCAACCTAGACAGCATATTAAAAAGCAGAGACATTACTTTGCCAGCAAAGGTCCATCTAGTCAAGGCTATGGTTTTTCCAGTGGTCATGTATAGATGTAACAGTTGGAGTATAAAGAAAGCTGAGCGCTGAAGAATTGATGCTTTTGAACTGTGGTGTTGGAGAAGACTCTTGAGACTCCCTTGGACTGCAAGGAGATACAACCAGTCTATCCTAAAGGAGATTGGTCCTGGGTGTTCATTGGAAGGACTGATGTTGAAGCTGAAAGTCCAATATTTTGGCCACCTGATGCAAAGACCTGACTTATTTGAAAAGACCCTGATGCTGGGAAAGATTGAAGGCAGGAGGAGAAGGGGACGACAGAGGATGAGATGGTTGGATGGCATCACCAACTCAATGGACATGGGTTTGGGTGGACTCTGGGAGTTGGTGATGGACAGGGAGGCCTGGCGTGCTTCAGTCCATGGGGTCGCAAAGAGCTGGACACAACTGAGCGACTGAACTGAACTTCTTCCCAGGAGCAAGTGTCTTTTAATTTTGCGGCTGTAGTCACCATCTGAAGTGATCTTGGAGCCCAAGAAAATAAAGTGTTGCTGTTTCCATTGTTTCCCATCTATTTGCCATGAAGTGATGGGACCAGATGCCATGATCTTAGTTTTTTGAATGTTGAGTTTTAAGTCAGTTTTTTCATTCTCCTCTTTCATTTTCATCAAGAGGCTCTTTAGTTCCTTTCTGTTTTCTACCATCAGGGCTGTGTCATCTGCATATCTGAGGTTATTGATATTTCTCCCGGCAATCTTGATTCCAGCTTGTGCTTCATCCAGCCCTGCATTTCACATGATGTACACTATCTATAAATTAAATAAGCAAGGTGATAATATACAGCCTTGATGTACTCCTTTCCCAATTTGGAACCAGTCTGTTGTTCCATGTTCAGTTCTAACTGTTGCTCCTTGACCGGCATACCAATTTCTCAGAAGGCAGGAAAGATGGTCTGGTATTCCCATCTCTTTAAGAATTTTCCAGTTTGTTGTGATCCACACAGTTAAAAGGCTTTAGCATAGTCAATGAAGCAGAAGTAAATGTTTTTCTGGGAATCTCTTGCTTTTTCTATGATCCAACAGCTGTTGGCAATTTGATCTCTGGTTCCTCTGCCTTTTCTAAATCCAGCTTGAACATCTGGAAGTTCTCAGGTTCTTGGTTCACGTACTGTTGAAGCCTAGCTTGGAGAGTTTTGAGCATGACTTTGCTATTGTGTGAGATAAATACAATTGTGAGGTAGTTTGAACATTCTTTGGCATTGCCTTTCTTTGGGATTGGAATGAAAATTGACCTTTCCCAGTCCTAAAGCCACTGCTGAGGGTTCCAAATTGCTGGTACATTGAGTGCAGCACTTTCACAGCATCATCATTTAGGATTTGAAATAGCTCTGCTGGAATTCCATCACCTTCACTAGCTTTGTTCTTAGTGATACTTCCTAAGGCCCACTTGACTTCGCTCTCCAGGATGTCTGGCTCTAGGTGAGTGATCACATCATCATGGTTATCTGGGTCATGAAAATCTTTTTGTACAGTTCTTCTGTGTATTCTTGCCAACTCTTCTTAATATATTCTGCTTCTGTTAGATCCATACCGTTTATGTCCTTTATTGTGCCCATCTTTGCATGAAATGTTCCCCTGGTATCTCTAATTTTCTTGAAGAGATCTCTAGTCTTTCCCATTTTATTGTTTTCCTCTATTTCTTTGCAC
This sequence comes from Nanger dama, assembly GCA_917880005.1. Taxonomy (NCBI): domain Eukaryota; kingdom Metazoa; phylum Chordata; class Mammalia; order Artiodactyla; family Bovidae; genus Nanger; species Nanger dama. Next base: position 591,330 of record CAKJTW010000144.1, read on the forward strand.
TGATCACTGAGGAAGGCTTTCTTATCTCTCTTTGCTATTTTTTGGAACTCTGTATTCAGATGGGTATATCTTTCCTTTCTCCCTTTGCCTTTTGCTTCTTTTCTTTTCTCAGCTATTTGTAAGGCCTCCTCAGACAACCATTTTGTTATACCTTAGCTAAATCTAATACTCCCTCTCCCTGGGCTTCCCTGGTGGCTCAGAGGTTAAAGCATCTGCCTGGAATGAGGGAGACCCAGGTTTGATCCCTGGCTTGGGAAGACCCTCTGGAGAAGGAAATGGCAACCCACTCCAGTACTCTTGCCTGGAGAATGCCATGGAGGGAGGGGCCTGGTAGTCAAAGAGTCGGACACGACTGAGCGACTTCACTTCACAAATCTAATACTTCCTCTCCCCAACAAAGACAGCAATAGGTGAGAAAAGGGGAAATGAAACTCCATAAACAGGTTTGGAATGACATCCACCATACTCTGAGAAAGATCTGAGATTGAGAATAGTATCAAGAACTTTAGTTATATCTGTGCTGGTTGAAATTTTGTAATGATAACATCTTTTTGTATTACATGTGTGAATAAAAATAAATTAGATCATTATAGTAATTAATAAATTTTAATACAAGAGCTTAAATGAGAGTTCAAAAAACTTCAATTAAATAACCAAATAAAAATAAATTATCTTATGTGTTATATATATATATATATATATATATATAATTTGAAATAAGAAATGAGATATAACCAGAGATGCAAAGAAAATTAAATTATAATCCCTTGGAGACACAGCTGCCAATCTCCTAATCTGGCTTCTGACACAAGCATAACATGCCTGGTCAAGTTTGAGAATGGTCAGTACACAAATATACAGACCTGTCTATAACCTCAATGATATACCCAGGGATTTCAGAGAACTGATTAAATTTTTAGGCTGATCTTCAATCCTGTAGCTAGTCCCCATTAGAGTAACCCAGAGAGACACAGCCCAGTTGATCACAAGTGGGTGAGGAGCACACCTCAGGCTTCAATAGACAAAATATCTAACAATCCAAGGGCACTGCAGTATCCCTAGCATGGAATACTAACCAGTCTTTTAAAATAATGATGTTCATCTATGTTTATTAACATAAAAAATATCAAATACATCATTAAGTGAGCAAAAGTGAAGTGAAAGTTGCTCAGTTGTGTCTGACTCTTTGTGACTCCCAGGGAATTCTCCAGGCCAGAATACTGGAGTGGGTAGCCTTTCCCTTCTCCAGGGGATCTTCCCAACCCACGAATCGAACTGGGATCTTCTGCATTGCAGGCGGATTCTTTACCATCCGAGCCACCAGGGTAGCCCAAGAATACTGGAGTGGGTAGCCTATCTCTTCTACAGGGGATCTTCTCAACCCAGGAATTGAACTGGGGTCTCCTGCATTGCAGGTGGATTCTTTACCACCTGAGCTATGAGGGAAGCCCAAAGCAGATTACAAAACATGATATAATCGTCATTCTACTGTGTGTTTTGGAGTTCAAATTTTTCTTTTCTTTAAAAAAGAGATTTTTCATATTAGTGATTCCACATAACATTTGTCTTCATCTGGCTTATTCACTTAGCATAATGCCCTCAGTTTCCTCCATATTGTCACAAATGCTAGTTTTTCTTTCTTTTTTAATGGATGATTAATAGTTCATCATATATACATATATCACTTTTTTGTTTTCAGTTTAATTAAAATTTTTATTACAAATTTTTCTTTTTTTTTTTTATTGAGTTATGGTGGATGTACCATACAAATTTCAGGTGTACAACATAGTGACTCACAAATTTTAAAGATTATACTCCATTTATTGTTATTACAAAATATTGGCTATATTCCCTGTGTGGTTCTATATATCCTTGTAGCTTATTTATTTTACTAGTTTGTATTTCTTATTCTTCTGCCCCTATATTGCCCCTGCCCACTTCTTTCCCCTGGTAAGCACTAGTTTCTTCCTTACATCTGGGAATCTATTTCTTTTCTGTTATATTCACTAGTTTGTTGTATTTTTAGATTCCACCTTTAAGTGATATCATACAGTATTTGTCTTTCTCTAACTTATTTCACTCAGCCTCATGTCTTCCAAGCCCATCCATGTTGCTGCAAATGGCAGTATTTTATTTTTTTTTTATGGCTGAGTAGTAGTCCATTGTGTGTGCATACTGTGCTGTGCTGTGCTTAGTTACTCAGTCATGCCCAACTCTTTGCAACAGCATGGACTATAGCCTGCCAGGCTCCTCTGTCCCTGAGGATTCTCCAGGCAAGAATACTGGAGTGGGTTGCCATTACCTCCTTCAGGGCATCTTCTGAACCCAGGGATTGAACCCAGGTCTCCCACATTGCAGGCAGATTCTTTACCATCTGAGCTACCAGGGAAGCCCGGGAATACTGGAGTGGGTAACCTACCCCCTTCTCCAGGGGATCTTCCCAACCCAGGAATCGAACCAGGGTCTCCTGCACTGCAGGCAGAATTTTTACCAGCTGAGTGGTATACCAGGGAAGCCTGTGTGTGTGTATACATCTTTATTCATTCATCTATTGATGGATACCTAGCTTGGTAATTGTAAATAGTGCTGCTATGAACTTTGGGATGCATAGCTTAAAGTTTTCATTTTGGGGGATAAATACCCAGGAGTGGAGTTTCTGGGTCATATAGATAGTAGTTCTGTTTGTATGTTTTTGAGAGACCTCCATACTGTTTTTCATAGCAGCTACATCAATTTACATTCCCAGCAATAGTGTAGGAGGGTGTCCTTCTCTCCACACCTCACCAGAATTTACTGTTTGTGGATTAAAAAAAAAAAAAGATTTATTTATTTATAGCTGTGCTGGATCTCCATTGCTGTACGTGGGCTTTCTCTAGTTGGGGGAACAGGGGCTATTTTCTAGCTGTGCTGTGTGGGGTTCTTATTGTAGCAGTTTCTATTCTTGGGGAGCACGGGCTTTAGAGTATGGGCTCAGTTGTTCTGGTACATAGGCTTAGCTCTCCTACAGCATGTGTGATCTTCCTCAAATAGGGATCAAACCCGTGTCCCCTGCATTGGTAGGCAGATTCTTAATCATTGGACCACCAGGGTAGCCCTGTTAGTGGATTTTTGATGATACCTTCTGACTGGTGTGAGGTCATACTTCATTGTAGTTTTGATTTGCATTTCTCTAATAAGTAACTATGCTGAACATCTTTTCATTGGAAAAGACTTTGATGCTGGGAGGGATTGGGGGCAGGAGGAAAAGGGGACGACAGAGGATGAGATGGCTGGATGGCATCACTGACTCGATGGACATGAATCTGAGTGAACTCTGGGAGTTGGTGATGGACAGGGAGGCCTGGCGTGCTGCGATTCATGGGGTCGCAAAGAGTCGGACATGACTGAGAGACTGAACTGAACTGAACTGAACATCTTTTCATGTGCTTGTTGGCCATTACTATGTCTTTTCTGTAAAAACATCTATTTTGGCCTTCTGTCTATTTTTTGATTATATTTTTGTTGTTGTTGTTGAGCTGTATGAGCTGTTTATATAGTTTGGATATTAACCCACTGGTCATAGCATTTACAAAATATATTCTCCCATTCAATATGTTGTCTTTCTGTTTTTGTTTTGTCAATGGTTTCTTTTGCTGTGCAAATCTTTAGGTTTAATGAGGTCCCTTTTATTTATTTTTGCTTTGATCTCCTTTGCTTAAAGAGATAGAATCAAAAAATATTGCCACAGTTTATGTCAAAGTGTTTCACCTATGTCTTTTTCTAGGAGTTTTATAGTATTCAGTTTAGGTCTTTATTTTGAGTTTATTTTGTATAATATATGTTAGAGAATTTCTAATATCATTCTCTTACATGCATCTGTCCAATTTTTCTTCAGTATCTGGAGACTGTCTTTTATCCATTGTATATTCTTGCTTCCTTTGTGATAGATTGACCATAGTGTGTGAGTTTACTTTTGGGCTGTCTACCCTGTTCCATTGATGTATGTCTCTTTTTTTGTACTAGTACCATACTGTTTTGATAACTGTTGCTTTGTAGTCTGAAGTCAGGGAAGATAATTCATCCAATTCTGTTTTTCTTTCTCAAGATTATTTTGGCTAATCAGTGTCATTTGTTCTATGAAAAATGGCATTGGTAATATGAAAAGAGATTGCATTGAATCTGTAAATTTCCTTGGGTAACATAGTAGTTTTTACAGTACTGATTCTTCCCATCCAAGTACATGATTTATCTTCCTATTTTTGATTTCTATCATCAGTGTCTTATAGTTTTGTGAGTACAGGTCTTTCATTTAACTCTTTGTGGCCCCATGACTGTAGCCTGCCAGCCTCCTTTGTTCATGGGATTTTCCAGGCAAGATTACTGGAGTGGGTTACCATTCCCTTCTCTAGGGGATCTTTCCATCCCAGGGATTGAACCTACGTCTTTGTATCTCCTGCATTGGCAGGGGGTTCTTTATCACTGAGCCACCTGGGATCCCTTTGTCTCCTTAGGTAGGTTTATTCATAGATATCTTATTTTTTTATGATGCAATTGTAAATGGGACTGTTTCCTTAATTTCTCTTTCTGATAGTTCATTGCTAGTGTATAGAAATGCAACAGATTTTCTGTATATTAATTTTATAACCTGTGAAAAGTGAAAGTGAAGTCACTCAGTTGTGTCTGACTTTTTGTGACCCCATGGACTATATAGTCCAGGCCAGAATACTGGAGTGGGTTGCTTTTCCATTCTCCAGGGGATCTTCCCAACCCAGGGATCAAACCCTGGTCTCTTGCATTGCAGGTAGATTCTTTACCAGATGAGCCACAAGGGAAGCCCTGGTGGTGTTATATCCTGTAACTGTACCAAATTCCCTGATAAGCTCTAGTAGTTTTTTGGTGATGTCTTTAGGATTTTCTATGTACAGCATCATGTCATATGCAGATAATGATGGCAAACAGTGACAAAGAGTGACATCCATTGGTGGGTGAAGCTGGTGCTGAGGCTAGAGCAGGCTCACTGAAGGGCAGGACCAGGGTCCAGGGGATTCTAGGGCTGGTACCTGCCCACTGGTGGGTAGAGCTTGGTCCCAGGTTCTCTGGCTGGAACTTCTGGATCTGGTGCCTGCACAACGGTGTGCAGGGACAGACTCTGTGCCCTCTGGTGGGCAGGGCCATGTCCAGGGGCTGCTGTGGTCTCAGGGGGTTCTTAAGGCAACCTGTCTGTTGGTGGGTGGGCTGTGTTCATGCCCAGTTATTTGCTTGCCATCATGTGTCCTAGAACTGGTACCCATAGATATTGAGCCAGAGCGTGACTGCATTTTCTTGCTAATAAGCCAGAGGATTCCTCAATGGCATTTGCAAGTACCAGTGTCCATGTGGTAGAAAGAGCTCCCCAGTTCTTAACTAATGACTTAGTTTCCACTGTGTAACAGGCTTCTCCTCAAAAATGCCTTTCCCTGTACTAGGCACCGCCGGCCAGGTGGTCAATTAACTGTCTCTACTATCATCTGTAAACCGTCCCCATCAATCAAATGTCTCCACTTCATCCTCAGACCCCCTTATCACATTGTTCCCTACATTCTGATCTCATTCCCAGTTGATAGATTTCTGCCACCAGTTTCTATGTCCCCAGGAGGAGCTGCAGTTACCCCCTGCTTCTCCAGGAGAGTCTTCAAAATCAGTAGATGAATCTGACCCAGCCTCCTATTCCTGCTTTTGCCCTGGACTATGTGAGAGTGAAGTCGCTATTTCCCTCAGCTCTATGGGACTCTCAATTGTATGCATTACTGGCCTTCAAAGCCAAATGCTCTGGGGGCTTGTCTTTCTGGTCCAGGATCCCTGGACTGGGGAGTCTGATGTGGGGCTAGACGTCCTACTTCTTTTGAGAGAGCCTCTGCACCTGTAATTCTCCTATTTGTGAAATGCCCACCCAGGGATATAAGACTGGACAATATCATGATGTCTGTCCTACCGTCTTATTGCGGTTCCTTCTTTATAGCTTTAGTTGTAGGAGATCTGCTCTGGTATAGGTGCAAGACTTTTCCATTGATGGCTATTCTGAAAATAGTTGTGGTGTGCCTGTGAGAGAAGGTGAGCTCAGGGTCTTTCTACTCTGCCATTTATTCATAAATGGACACAGGTTCTTTCCATGTCTTGGTTATTATGAAGAGTGCAGTGATAAACATGGGAGTGCAGGTATCTCTTCAGGATCTTGATTTCATTTCCTTTGTACATATACTCAGAAGTGGGATCGCTGGATCAGATGGTAGTTCTCTTTTTAACTTTTGGAGGAATCTCCACACAGTTCTTCATAATGGCTACACCAATGTACATTCCCACCAACAGTGCATGAGGATACTTTCTCTGCATCCTTGCCAACATCCTTATCATCCTCTGACTTTTTGATAACAGTCATTTTGACAGGCATGAACTGATATTTTACTGTGGTTTTGATTTGCATTGCCTGATGATTAGTGATGTTGAGAACATATTCATATACCTGTTCGTCTCTTTTTTGTCTCTTTTGGAAAACGTAATGGTATTCCATAAGTCCTGAAGGCTTTCTTCATTCCCTTTTTTCTCCTCTTGACTCAATAATGTAAAAAGATTTATCTTGGAGTTTGCAGATTCTTTCTTCAGCTTAATTGAGTATGTTTTTAAAGCTCTCTGTTGCATTTTTTTCATTCACTGTATTCTTTAGCTCCAGGATTTCTGGGTTCTTTCTTTTTCAATGAGTGATTCAGCAGCTCCAGTTCCAACGAGGGTACAACAGCATAGACCACATGCAGCTCGGTCAGCTGAGGTCAGTGTCAGCAAAGATTAGGGAGGATCCTCGGCTCAGATGGTAAAGCGTCTGTCTATAATGTGGGAGACCTGGGTTTGATCCTTGGGTCGGGAAGATCCTCTGGAGAAGGAAATGGCAATCCATTCCAGTACTACTGCCTGGAAAATCCCATGGACAGAGGAGCCTGGAAGGCTACAGTCCATGGGGTTGCAAAGAGTCGGACACAACTGAGCGACTTCACTTACTTATTTGATTGTCAAAGCTGTGAGTGTCCATAATGGTGATGAGGGTTGTTGATCTCCTAGGTGGTGAAAGCTGCTGGGGTTCTTTTGTTTTTCTTTTCACCCACAGACTGAGGCCCTAGCTGAGGGGATTCTTGGTGCTTGGTCTGGCATGTGAGCACACAGCCCTGGGTATTAAATAGTGCTGGTTTCTGGGGCAGAGACATGCATGCATTTGTGATAATTCCACTGTTTGGAGTACGGGTGCCTAGTGTGACAATGGAATTCACTGTGCCTGTGTTTGGAGCCTGAGCACACCTGCTGTGGTGGTGCCAGTGTCAAAGGTGCAAATGGGCCGTTAGCCAAAAGTAAACCATATGCTGGGTTCATGGCAAGTCTCACCACATTTAAAAGAACTGTAATCATACAGAGTCTGTTACATGACCCCAGTGAAGTTAAAATAAGAAATCAATAACAGAACAGGGGCTTTATTTAGCTTGAGCTTTATAATCAAGATAGAAAATTTCCCCTCAAGACACATAAAGCAGAATTTTAATTTGTCTTTAGAATTTAACTGATCACCAAAGTAGTTCACAAGCTTCTGAAAATATTGATATTTTAAATAGCATTCTTTGCCCCCCGACACACACTTTCTTTGGTTTAGACAATTATAATCATATTATGTATACTGTTTTATAAAATTTTTGGACATTTTAAATTTATTCATTCATTGAAACATTGAGGATTCAATGACAAACAAGATGACAAGGTCTCTGAGACCTTACAACTTAGCTGTAAAGCAGATAATGAAGATATAAACATGAAAAAACAAGATACTTTCAAGAGGTGTTATTGGAGTTCTGTCAGGGTCTTCTTCACTCACTTCCCACAAAATACATTACTTAAGTATAAGATGAGTTTCTGGGTATGAAGGTGAATCTATGGTTTTATACGGTAAGATTGGTTTTGATTCCCTAGAAATTTCCCCATGAGAATTTATCTCCAGAAAAGTCATAAGTGTAAGAGAATAACTACAATCTGTTAGGTTTAGACAGGGTCAGTGTTCCTCCTGATCACCAGACTGCTGCTGCTGCTAAGTCGCTTCAGTTGTGTCCAACTCTATGCAACCCCATAGATGGCAGCCCACCAGGCTCTCCCATCCCTGGGATTCTCCAGGCAAGAACACTGGAGTGGGTTGCCATTTCCTTCTCCAGTGCATGAAAGTGAAAAGTGAAAATGAAGTCACTCAGTCATGTCTGACTCTTCATGACCCCATGGACTGCAGCCACCAGGCTCCTCCATCCATGGGGTTTTCCAGGCAAGAGTACTGGAGTGGGGTGCCATCGCCTTCTCCAGATCACCAGACTGGGTGTGCTCAAAAGGTTTGCCTTTGAGTCATTCTGGAGGGAGGCAGATGATGAGAAGTTGACAGCCACATTCGTCCTGAAGGCTTCACAGTGGTTTGACGGTATGTGCGCATGCAAGAGGAGATTATTATGCACTTCCCAACAAAACTAATGTTCACAAGGCACACAGAAACATATTTAGCCAGACCATGTGTGTTAACTGCAGGTATAAATGTATATTCACCACTACAGTCTAATAAACACACTTAAAAGGTTGGCCCACAGCAAGTAAAGGCACTTTTTAAAGCAAAGACTTTTAACTTAAACATTTGCTGTGGTGCATATGTGCATGTTCAGTCATGGCCAGCTCTTTGCAACCCTATAGACTGTAGTCTGCCATGCTCCTCTGTCCATGGGATTCTCCAGGCAAGGATACTGGAGTGGGTTGCTATGCCTTCCTCCATGGTATCTTCCCAACCCTGGGATCAAACCTGCATCTCTTGCATCTCCTGCACTGAGGGCAGATTCTGTCCCCACTAAGCCACCTGTGAAGCTCATTTGATATGATTCTGTCATTAAAATGCCTTGCAATTACCAAAATCACCTGAACCATTTAGCATGTGATGAGCTAGTGGGCAGATGTGAGCTAGTGGGCAAAAAACCATGTGAATGGCCAGTGAAGCAAACACTGCTGTTAGTAAAAGAATAATATAAATAACTAACCTGGATTTTCCATTGACATGAAGACAGTTTCTCCTGAGAAGGGGAATAGGGTGAGTGTGTCTTCATAGACCATTTTGTGTTTGAAGGTATATCCAGAGAAGAAGACAGAGAGGAAGTCAATTTGGGCTCCAACACTTAGAATGTACCAGTACGCCACCTCATGCAAACAAACCGACAGCTGCAAGCTATCAAAAACATAGCCATTGATGCCTGCAAAAGAAATGGAGAATAGAAGATTTTAGCAGCATCTGGATTTATTATTTTTTGTCATGATATGATTATAAATGATTATAAGTTATGCTCCATATCTTATTCTCAAAAAGAGAGAACATTATACCTTCCAAAAAGGCAAACTGTAATGCTCGATCAGCTAGTTTTCAATCTCAGAGTGAGGAGAGCTGTAGACCATGGTAATGATGCATTTAGGTGCTATATGGTGGATGGCAGGTTAATGAGGAGGAGGGCATTTGCATGGTCTCAGTGTATCTCCCTACATACTACATATTAGTTGCAAAGAGAAAAATAATAAATATACAAGGGGGGAAAACAAGAAAATCTTTGACCTGGTGATTAAAATTATTATCTGCTAATGTTCCAAATTCAAGGAAACACATTTCAAAGAATCAGGACAACTAGATCCAGGACTACAGCTTGAACTGGGAAGAGGAAATGCTACAAAGAACAGCATTAATTGATACAACTGGAATATTGGCTGTCAATTAGATAAACGTATTATATTATGTATTAGATAATGTAGCAATTCTACATTTTCTGAATTTCATAACCCCACTTTGATTATGTAAGAGAATATATTCATTCATAGGAAATACACAATGGAGTATTAAAAGATAAAGGATATGATGTCTACAGTCTACTCTCATGTTGAAAGTAAGTTATAAAATATGTATACAGAAGAAAGAGAGAATGATAAAGAAAACAGCAAAATCTTAAAAATGAATCTGGATAAAGTGTATATGGGAGTTCTCTATTATTCTTGCAGTATTTCTGTAAGTTTGAAATTATTTCTGAATGCAAAATAAATAAAAGTAAAATAGATTTCAACTTATTAAGAGAATTGTTTCTGAAAGCCTCTTCCATATATCTGTCTGTCTATCCAATCAATAGATGTTTGTCTACTCCGCAAGGTGGTGGCCCACAAATCCATTAAGCTATGCTCATACACTAGCTTAGTGCAACTGAGAATCAGTTTCTTCTCTTCAAAGTGATAAAAGGTATTTTAAAGCTACTGTACTTATAAGCATGGTTTTAATGCAGGTATGGTCCCTGGTGGCTCCAATGGTAAATAATCTGCGTGTGATGCAGGAGATCTGGGTTCCATCCTTGGGTTGGGTAGATCCCCTGGAGAATGGAAAAGCAACCCACTCCAGTCAAGAGTCAGCCTGCAATGCTGGAGACCCAGATTCAATCCCTGGGTTGGGAAGATCCCCCAGAGAAGGAAATGGCAACCCATTCCAGTATTCTTGCCTGGAGAATCCCATGGACAGAGGAGCCTGGCAGGCTACAGTCCATGGAGTCACACAGAGTTGCAGGTACAGATGATTATATCAATCAGAACATAGAGTCCAGAAACAGATACAAATATAAACGGAAATTTAATATATGATAAAGGGAGCATCCCAAAACAGTAGCAGAAATAATGAACTATTTGGTAAATGCTAATGGAAAAGATGGCCGTTCATACAGAACCACTAAAGACCCTGAATAGCCAAAGCAATCCTAAGAAAGAAGAACAAAACTAGAGGTATCAGATTTCCTGATTTTAAACTATACTCTAAGATACAATGATTAAAACAGTATTGCAAAAAGAAATAAACAGTATGGCACTGGAATAAAGAGAGACACATAAATCAGTGAAAAATAATCAAGAGTCCAGAAATAAATGCTCACATATATGGCCAACTAATAAATGACAAGTGAGCCAAGAATATTCAATGGGGAAAAGATAGTCTCTTCAATAAATGGTGTTGGGAAAACTGAATAGCCACATGCAGAATGAGTTTGGACCCTTACATTACATGATACAAAAAAATTAACTTGAAATGGATTAAAGACTGAAGCATGAGACCTGAAACTGTAAAACTAGAACACATAGGGAAACTCATCTTTGCAATGATTTTTGGATATGACACCAAAAGCACAAGCAACAAAAGCAAAAATTAATAAGTGGGACTATGTCCAACTAAAAATCTTCACAAAAAAGAACAGCCAACACAATGAAAAGGCAACCTATGGAATGGGAGAAAATATTTGTAAATCATATATCTGATAAAGGGATTAATATGCAAAATATATAAAGAACTCATATAATTCAGTAGGAAAACAAACAAACACAATCAACTAGATTTTTTAAATGGGCAGGGGAACTGAATAGACTTTATTTTCCCAAAGAAGACATACTGATGATCAACAGGTATAGGAAAAGATGCTCAGCATTACAAATCAAATGTGATCCTCCATGAAATGTCAGAGAAAGAGAATTACTTTATGATTCCACTTACATGTGTAATGTAAAAAAGATGAGCTCATAGAAATAGAGAGGAGAATTGTGGTTATGAGGGGCTGGGGTGTGTGTTGGGGAAATGGGTTGGTGTTGGTCAAAGGGTACAAGCTTCCAGCTATATAAGAGGAAAAATTTCAGACGATCTAATGTACAGCACGGTGATTTGGTATTTTATATACTTAAAAGTTGCTAAGAGATTAGATCTGAACTGTTCTCATCACAAAAAAACAAATGGCAATTATGTGATCTGCTGGAGGTGTTAGCTAAAATCATTGTGGAAATCAAATCATTTTGCTGTATATAAGTGTATGAAGTAGACACAGTGTACACCCTAACGTTTAATACAATGTTGTACGACCAATTTATATTAATAATGCTGGAAACAAAACAAAACAAACAACAACATTCTGTGTATAATGGGTAAAATTTCAAAGGCATGTCTCTTCCAACAATAAAAACAGAAGTGTGTAGAACTTCCAAAATAGTAAAGAAAAATTAAAATTTAAAAGCACTTAATGGATCAAAATATTAAAAAGAAGAAACTTAAATTTTAGAAAAAAGGAAATACAAAATTAGACAACACATATAAATCCCATGCAGATAGAATAAACTCCCCATATATGCAGAGTACATCATGAGAAACGCTGGGTTGGATGAAGCACAAGCTGGAATCAAGCTTGCCAGGAGAAATATCAATAACCTCAGATATGCAGATGACACTACCCTAATGGCAGAAAGCAAAGAGGAAGTAAAGAGCCTCTTGATGAAGGTGAAAGAGGAGAGTGAAAAAGTTGGCTTAAAGCTCAATATTCAAAAAAACAAGATCATGGCATCTGGTCCCATCACTTCATGGCAAATAGGGAAAAAGTGGCAACAGTGGCAGACTTTATATTTTGGGGGCTCCAAAATCACTGCAGATGGTGACTGCAACCATGCAATTAAAACACATTTGCTCGTTGGAAGAAAATTTATGACCAACCTAGATAGCATATTAAAAAGCAGAGACATTACTTTGTCAACAAAGGTCCATCTAGTCAAGGCTATGGTTTTCCAGTAGTCATGTATGGATGTGAGAGTTGGATTATAAAGAAAGCTGAGTGCCCAAGAATTGATGCTTTTGAACTGTGGTGTTAGATCCAACCAGTCCATCCTAAAGTAAATCAACCCTGAATAGACACTGGAAGGACTGAAGCTGAAGCTGAAGCTCCGATACTTTGGCCACCTGATGTGAAGAGCTGACTCTTTAGAAAAGACCCTGATGCTGGGGAAGATTGAAGACGGGAGAAGGGGACAACAGAGGATGAGATGGTTGGATGGCATCACTGGTTCAATGGACATGAGTTTGAGCAAACCCTGGAAGATTGTGAAGGACAGGGAAGCCTAGCATGCTGCAGTTCATGGGGTCACAAAGAGTTGGACATGACTGAATGACTAAACAACAACAGCAATGATAGTTCTATCTTTACATTCGAGAGGAACCTCCAGACTGCTTTCCATAATGGTGGTACCAACTTCCACTCCCACCAGAAGTGTACAAGGGTTTCCATTTCTGCACATCCTTGCCAACACTTGTTATCTTTTGATAACAGGCATTCTAATGGATGTGAGCTGATATTTCATTGTGATTTTGATTTGCATTTCCAAACTGTCTTCCAGAGTGACTACCTGATTGTACATGCATGAGGGTTCCTTTTGCTCTGCACTTTTGCCATTATATTTAATGTTATCCATTTTGATTTATTTTAGCTGTTAAAATAGCCCTGGAGTGGTATCTCACTGTAGTTTTAATACACATTTCCTTAATGGTCAATGATGTTGAGTAACTTTTTCATGTGCCTTCCATATATCTTTTCTGGTAATGTATTTATTTAAATCTTTTATCCGTTTTTAGGGTTTGTTTTCTTACTGCTGAGTCTGAGAGTTTAGATATGTATATGTGATTAGCAAATATTTTCTAACAGTCTGTGGCTTGTCATTTCATTGTCTTTAACAGTATCTTACATAGAGCAGTTTTTCCTTTTGGATGAAATTCGATTTATCAGGTTTTTCCTCCTATGAATTTTTATTTTGGTGTTATTTATCAGAACCCTTTCCCTAACTCCAGGTCATGAAAATTTCCTTCTATTTTTAATTAAAATTTTTTTTATTTTTACTTTATTTTGCTTTACAATTTGTGGTTTTACATTATGAATTTAGATCTATGATCCATTTTGAGTTAATCTTTAAGTGTGAGATTTAGGTTGAGCTTCATCTTTTTTATATGGGTGACTAACTGTTCCAACACTATTTGTTGAAAAGACTATCCTTTCTCCATTGAATTGCATTTCCATCTTCATCAAAAATCAGTTAGCTGCATGTGTGTGGGTCTATTTCTGCACTATACATTCTATATCATCTAACTTTGTGAATGCAATGATATCTTAATGTGCTGTGCTGCACTTAGTCGCTCAGTTGTGTCTGATTCTTTGCAACCCCATGGACTGTAGCCCGCTAAGTTCCTCTGTCCATTGAGATTCTCCAGGCAAGAATACTGGAGTGGGTTGCCATGCCCTCCTCCAGGGGATATTCCCAACCCAGGGATTGAACCTAGGTCTCCTGCATTACAGGCAGATTCTTTACGATCTGAGCCACCAGGGAAGCCCAAGAAAACTGAGGTGGGTAGCTTATCTATTCTCCAGGGGAAATTCCCAACCCAGGAATTGAACTTGGGTCTCCTGCATTGCAGGTGGATTCCTCACCAGCTGAGCTACCAGGGAAGTGTAAGTCTTAAAACCAGATAATATGAGTCCTCCAACTTGATTTTTCTTTTCCAAACTTGTTTTGGAGATTCCTGTGCCTTTGCATTTCCATATGAATTTTATAATATACTTTTCCCTACCAATAAAAATATCATCATGGGATTTTATTGGAATTGCATTAAATCTATAAATCAGTTTGGGAACAGCTGACATCTTCACTTCATTGAGTCTTCCAATCCGTGAATGTTGTATGTCACTTCACTTATTTAGGTTTTTAAAAATTTCTTTCATCAGTGTTTTGTAATTTTCAGTGTACAGCTCCTGCACATTTTGTTAGATTTTGGCCTAAATATTTCATTCTTTGAGGCATTATACATGGTATTATTATTTTTAATATAAATTTATTTACTTTAATTGGAGGATAATTACTTTACAATATTGTATTGGTTTTGACATACACTGACATGAATCCACCACAGGTGTACATGTGTTCCCCATCCTGAACCCCCTTCCCACCTCCCTCCTCATACCATCCCTCTGGGTCATCCCAGTGCACCAGCCCCGAGCACACTGTATCATGCATCAAACTTGGACTAGCAATTCGTTTCATATATGATAATATACATGTTTCAATGCTATTCTCCCAGATCATCCCACCCTCGCCCTCTCCCACAGAGTCCAAAAGACTGTTCTATACATCTGTGTCTCTTTTGTTGTCTTGCCTACAGGGTTATCGTTACCATCTTTCTAAATTCCATATATATGTGTTAGCATACTGTATTGGTGGTTTTCTTTCTGGCTTACTTCACTCTGTATAATAGGCTCCAGTTTCATCCACCTCATTAGAACTGATTCAAATATATTCTTTTTAATGGCTGAGTAATATTCCATTGTGTATATGTGCCACAGCTTTATTATCCATTCGTCTGCTGATGGGCGTCTAGGTTGCTTCCACAGCCTGGCTATTATAAACAGTGCTGCAATGAACATTCGGGGTACACGGGTCTCTTTCAATTCTGGTTTCTTCAGTGTATATGCCCAGCAGTGGGATTGCTGGGTCATATGGCACTTCTATGTCCAGTTTTTAAAGGAATCTCCACACTGTTCTCCATAGTAGCTGTACTAGTTTGCATTCCCACCAACAGTGTAAGAGGATTCCCTTTTCTCCACACCCTCTCCAGCATTTATTGCTTGTAGACTTTTGGATAACAGCCATTCTGACTAGCATGAAATGGTACTTCATTGTGGTTTTGATTTGCATTTCTCTGATAATGAGTGATGTTGAGCATCTTTACATGTGTTTGTTAGCCATCTGTATGTCTTCTTTGGAGAAATGTCTGGTTAGTACTTTGGCCCATTTTTTGATTGAGCCATTTATTTTTCTGGAATTGAGCTGCAGGAGTTGCTTGTATATTTTTGAGATTAGTTCTTTGTCAGTTGCTTCATTTGCTATTATTTTCTCCCGTTCTGAAGGTTGTCTTTTCACCTTGCTTATATTTTCCTTTGTTGTGCAGAAGCTTTTAATTTTAATTAGGTCCCATTTGTTTATTTTTGCTTTTATTTCCAATATTCTGGGAGGTGGGTCATAGAGGATCCTGCTGTGATTTATGTTGAAGAGTGTTTTGCCTATGTACTCCTCTAGGAGTTTTATGGTTTCTGGTCTTGTATTTAGATCTTTGATCCATTTTGAGTTTATTTCTGTGCATGGTGTTAGAAAGTGTTTTAGTTTCATTCTTTTACAAGTGGTTGACCAGTTTTCCCAGCACCACTTATTGAAGAGATTGTCTTTTCTCCATTGTATATTCTTGCCTCCTCTGTCAAAGATAAGGTGTCCATAGGTGCATGGATTTATCTCTGGGCTTTCTATTTTGTTGCATTGATCTATATTTCTGTCTTTGTGCCAGTACCATACTGTCTTGATGAATGTGGCTTTGTAGTAGAGCCTGAAGTCAGGCAGGTTGCTTCCTCCAGTTCCATTCTTCTATCTCAAGATTGCTTTGGCTATTCTAGGTTTTATGTATTTTCATACAAATTGTGAAATTATTTGTTCTAGCTCTATGAAAAATACCGCTGGTAGCTTGATAGGGATTGCATTGAATCTATAGATTGCTTTGGGTAGTATACTCATTTTCACTATATTGATTCTTCTGATCCATGAACAAGGTATATTTCTCCATCTATTAGTGTCCGCTTTGATTTCTTTCATCAGTGTTTTATATTTTTCTATATATAGATCTTTAGTTTCTTTAGGTAAATATATCCTAAGTATTTTATTCTTTTCGTTGCAGTGATGAATGGAATTGTTTCCTTAATTTCTCTTTCCATTTTCTCATTATTAGTGTATAGGAATGCAAGGGATTTCTGTGTGTTGATTTTATATCCTGCCACTTTACTATATTCATTGATTAGCTCTAGTACTTTTCT
Source organism: Nanger dama (assembly GCA_917880005.1). Lineage (NCBI taxonomy): Eukaryota > Metazoa > Chordata > Mammalia > Artiodactyla > Bovidae > Nanger > Nanger dama. The sequence continues at coordinate 608,066 of CAKJTW010000144.1, forward strand.
GGTGGCGTCTTTAGTGTTTTTATGTAGAGGATCATGTCATCTGCAAACAGTGAGAGTTTTACTTCTTCTTTTCCAATTTGGATTACTTTTATTTCTTTCTTCTGCTTTGATTGCTTTAGCCAAAACTTCCAAAACTCTGTTGAATAGTAGTGGTCAGAGTGGGCACCCTTGTCTTGTTCCTGACTTTAGGGAAATGTTTTCAATTTTTCACCATTGAGGATAGTGTTTGCTGTGGGTTTGTCATATATAGCTTTTATTATGTTGAGGCATGTTCCTTCTATTCCTGCTTTCTGGAGGGTTGTTATCATAAATGGATGTTGAATTTTGTCAAAGGCTTTCTCTGCATCTATTGAGATAATCATATGGTTTTAATCTTTCAATTTGTTAATGTGTATTAAATTGATTGATTTGTGGATATTGAAGAATCCTTGCATCCCTGGGATAAAGCCCACTTGGTCTTTTTAGTATGTTGTTGCATTCTGTTTGCTAGAATTTTGTTAAGGATTTTGCATCTATGTTCATCAGTGATATTGGCCTGTAGTTTTCTTGTTTGGTAGCATCTTTATCCAGTTTTGGCATTAGGGTGATGGCCTGATAGAATGAGTTTGGAAGTTTACCTTCCTCTGCAGTTTTCTGGAAGAGTTTGAGTAGGATAGGTGTTAGCTCTTCTCTCAGTTTCTGGTAGAATTCAGCTGTGAAGCCATCTGATCCTGGGCTTTTGTTTGATGGAAGATTTCTGATTACAGTTTCAATTTCTATGCTTGTGATGGGTCTGTTACGATTTTCTATTTCTTCCTGGTTCAGTTTTGGAAAGTTGTAATTTTCTAAGAATTATTCCATTTCTTCCATGTTGTCCATTTTATTGGCATATCATTGCTGATTTTATTTTTGTATTTTTAGTTTCCACTACTAGGCTATTGTTATATAGAAATTTATATGCCAGTGTTGTTTTCTGCAATTAGACTAAACTCAGTTCTAGGGGCTTTTCTGTGGATATCTGGAGATTTTCAATGTAGATAATCATGTCACATTCAGTTTTATTTTTTTACTTCCAATCTGCATGCTTTTAAATCTGTCTAATTTCCTTCCCCAATTTACCTGCTGCTGACTACTTTTCAGACAGCTGCTCAATGCATGCTATTAAGGAAAAATCCAGTAGGATAGACAGGGTGATTCCATTTTAATCAGAACCAGAACTTCAGAAGGCACATATTTTTAATTTAAATGGCTTCAATCAGATCGGTTTCAAAAAGACTGTGGTAGTTATGCACTAGCATTGTATGATAGTATTCTTTTACTCACAAGCCCACTAGTAATAGGACTTCCCTGGTGACTCAAATGGTAAAGAATCTGCCAGCAATGTAGGAGACCCAGGTTCATTCCTTGGGTCAGGAAGATCCCCTGGAGAAGGGAATGGCAACCCACTCCAGTTTTCTTGCCTGGAGAACCCCATGGACAGAGGAGCCTGGCAGGCTACTGTCCATAGGGTCACAAAGAGTCAGACATGACTGAGTGACTAACAACAACCACTAGTAATAATTGTATTATAATTTTGCCAGTCTGATAGGTATAAAGTGTTATCACGATGGTATTCTATTTTGCATTTCTCTATAATGAGATTGGAATTTTTTCATATTTTTGACCATTCTGACTTGTGTGAATGTATAAACACATACACGTATGTGTTCCCACCCAAATTCTTATTGTGAAGTTCTAATCCCTAGTACGTCTGAGTGGGTCTGCATTGAGAGATAGCATCTTTAGACAGGTAATTCTTTAAAATGAGATCATTAAGTTTCTTCTGAGTCCCCCTCCTTGGTTGGTAGATGGTCTTTCCTCTGGGTGTGCACACGTCTGTCTACAACTTCCCTTATAAGAAGAAACCAGTCTTGTTGACTCCTTGATCTTAGACTTCGAGTCTCCAGAATTCTGAGGAAATAAATATCTCCTGTTGAAGCCACCCAGTTTGTGGGATTTTGTTATGGCAAGCCTAGCAGACTAATACAACATATATGTGTTTATATATGATTATGCAATCATGGAAAAATATATTTAAACATGGGGCTATGGTTTTCCAGTGGTCATGTATGGATGTGAGAGTTGGACTGTGAAGAAAGCTGAGCACCAAAGAATTGATGCTTTTGAAGTGTGGTGTTGGAGAAGACTCCTGAGAGTCCCTTGGCCTGTAAGGAGATCCAACCAGTCCATTCTAAAGGAGTTCAGCCCTGGGTATTCTTTGGAGCGAATGATGCTGAGGCTGAAACTCCAGTACTTTGGCCACCTCATGTGAAGAGTTGACTCATTGGAAGTTGACTCTGATGCTGGGAGGGATTGGGGGCAGGAGGAGAAAGGGACGACAGAGGATGAGATGGCTGGATGGCATCACTGATTCGATGGACGTGAGTTTGAGTGAACTCTGGGAGTTGGTGATGGACAGGGAGGCCTGGCGTGCTGCAATTCATGGGGTTGCAAAGAGTTGGACATGACTGAGCGACTGAACTGAACTGAACTGAACTGGGGCTACCTGAACACAAAATGGTTAGTGTAAAGGTATATGATGTAAAGAGGCGAGCAGATAAAAGGGAAGAGGAAGCCAAATATATATATATAAAAGATCATGTTTTATACTTAAAATATATACAATAAAGCTGGAAAAAAGATGTTGCGTTTTTTTCATGTACAATGTCTTGATTAATTTGACTGTTAAACTGTTACAGCTGGCAACTGTTTTACCAGCTATATGTATATATATAAAATTGCATATTCACTTTGTATTTCATGTGTAATTTACTGATTGAGTACACTTCATATTAAGGTGAATGTATGTTTGGGAAAATGAAAATTATGTGTCTTATTTAATTTGTCCTTTAAAATAAACTTCTCTAGATATTTGATGTCTGCTAAAAGAAAATATATATGCATTATGTGATCATATTTATGCATTTATATAAAAACTGCACATGCTCATATATAATAATTTAAGGAAATATGACTCTTGTGGGGCATATAAAGTAATGCATTAACTGCACATCTATTTGGCAGTTTTAACTTCCCTTTATCCATTACCCTCTGGCCTCAAATGCTGGATCACTTACTGTGCATGACATTGGAGACTTGGAACTCTGGATCCTGGGGCTGTACTCCACTGGGGAGGAAGCGCTGAATATTCTCTGTGAGGTACCAACTTTTATTCTCATCAAATACAGAAAACAGGATGACATTTCTCTTGTCTGACATTATCTGTTAATTAAATGAATTGAAAGAAAGAAAGAAATATTACTAGTACTATCAGGTAGAAATTAGCAGACTGTGATGGAAGTGATGGCATGTATGATACGTCCATAATCTTCTGGATCAATGCCATTTTTCCCCAAGGGTCACTATTATGGCATGTCCCAGGGGCCTAGGAGTGGGAGTGGATGCTATGAGCAGTGAATGTATGCTTAAAGCACATGTGTCCTCAGGGCAAGTGGTGACTGGACCCAATAAACTTAGTTTCTTCTGGACCCAAGGTCATATGCTGGCTGATACTTTTCATGGAATCTGTAGCTTCATTCTCTCCATGTTCAGATTAGAGGATTTTCACTCTTTAAAGACCCAAGTGATTATTCAAGGTCTTTCTTAAATAATTTAGTCAAATCAAGTAATATGAATATCTTCTTAAACTTTTATCTAGCAGCTGTCCTTCCACAAAGCTAACTATAAAAAATTAAAAATAGAAAACATAAATTTAAATAACAAAGTTAGGATGAATCATAAATGTTTACTAACACAAATACTTTTAAGTTTTATGTTTACAAATTTTAAAGTTTTTTTGAGAGGAGCTGTTTGTATCTGAACCAAAGTTACAAGCTGTCACTTGCTAATTAAATCTGTTAAGATTTAATGTATAAACTTCACTAACACGTATAAATTTCATTTTGTATATCCCTTACTACAGAAATGAAAATGCTGAGGGGAAAAGATAGGAAAATATAGGTATGTTTCCGTCCTTCCAAAAACTAATGGGAAAACTATAATTAGGAAAAATTAGTCAGGAAAGGTACTTGTCCAAATGTATGCCACTCTGGGTTTGTGTGCCAAATGTTTTATCTGTATTAAAGTTCATGAAATGTTTTCAGATTAGTCAGTCAGTTCAGTTGCTCAGTCGTGTCCAACTCTTTGCAACCCCATGGACTGCAGCATATCAGGCTTCCCAGTCCATCACCAACTCCTGGAGTTTACTCAAACTCATGTCCGTTGAGTCAGTGATGCCATCCAACCATCTCATCCTCTGTCATCCCCTTCTCCTCCTGCCTTCAATCTTTCCCAGCATCAGGGTCTTTTCAAATGAGTCAGTTCTTTGCATAAAGTCAGGATGGAATGATTGGATCTCCTTGCAGTCCAAGGGACTCTCAAGAGTCTTCTTCAACACCACAGTTCAAAAGCATCAGTTCTTTGGTGCTCAGCATTCTTTATGGTTCAACTCTCACATGCATGCATGACTACTGGAAAAACCATAGCTTTGACTAGACAAGCCTTTGTTGGCAAAGTAATGTCTCTGCTTTTTAATATGCTGTCTAGGTTGGTCATAGCCTTTCTTCCAAGGAGCAAGCGTCTTTTAATTTCATGGCTGCAGTCACCATCTGCTGTGATTTTGGAGCATAAGAAAATAAAGTCTGCCACTGTTTCTACTTTTTCCCCATCTATTTGCCATGAAGTGATAGGACTCAATGCCAAGATCTTAGTTTTTTGAATGTTGAGTTTTCAGCCAGCTTTTTCACTCTCCTCTTTCACCTTCATCAAGATGCTCTTTAGTTCTTCTTCCCTTTCTGCCATTACGGTGTTATCATTTGCGTATCTGACATTATTGATATTTCTCCTGGAAATCTTGATTCCATCTTGTGTTTCATCCACCCCAGCGTTTTTCATGATGTACTCTGCATATAAGCTAAATGAGCAGGGTGACAATATACAGCCTTGACAAATTTCGAGCTAGTCTGTTGTTCCATGTCCAGTTCTAACTGTTGCTTCTTGACCTGCATACAGATTTCTTAGGAGGCAGGTAAGATGATCTGGTATTCCCATCTCTCAAAGAGTTTTCCACAGTTTGTTGTGATCCACACAGTCAAAAGCTTTGGCATAGTCAATAAAAAAGAAGTAGATGTTTTTTTCCAGGATTCTCTTGCTTTTTCTATGATCCAGCGGCTGTTGGCAATTTGATCTCTGTTTCCTCTGCCCTTTTAAATCCAGCTTGAGCATCTGGAAGTTCTCAGTTCACATACTTTTGAAGTCTTGCTTGGAGAATTTTGAGCATTACTTTGCTAGCGTGTGAGATGAGTGCAATTGTGTGGTAGTTTGAATATTCTTTGGCATTGCCTTTCTTTGGATTGGAATGAAGACTGACCTTTTCAGACTAGAAGGAATCCTATATATCATAAATAACCAAATAGACACACTGTCAAGCCTCAGCAATATGGTAATGAATTATTTTGAAGAATTAAGCTTATTAAAAGATACATGCTACTTGGAAGAAAAGTTATGACCAACCTAGACAGCATATTAAGAAGCAGAGACATTACTTTGCCAACAAAAGTCCATCTAGTCAAAGCTATGGTTTTTCCAGTAGTCATGTATGGATGTGAGAGCTGGACCATAAAGAAAGCTGAGTGCCAGAGAATTGATGCTTTTGAACTGTGGTGTTGGATAAGACTCTTGAAAGTCCCTTGGACTGCAAGGAGAGCCAACCAGTCCATCCTATACGAAATCAGTCCTGACTAGTCATTGGAGGGACTGATGCTGAAGCTGAAACTCCAAAACTTTGGCCACCTGATGTAAAGAACTGACTCATTTGAAAAGACCCTGATGCTGGGAAAGATTGAAGGTGAGAAGAGAAGGGGACGACAGAGGATACGATGGTTGGATGGCATCACCGACTCGATAGACATGAGTTTGAGTAAGCTCCCAGAGTTAGTGATGGACAGGAAGCCTGGCATGCCATAGTCCATGGGGTCACAAAGAGTCAGACATGATTGAGTGACTGAACTGAACTGAACTGAAGCTTATTAAATTCAGAGTATTTAAGTTTATTTTTCTAAAACATCAGAAGTGGTCGAAATTCTAAGCATATTCTGAAATATTTTATATGTTTACTCAATTTTACTCAGGCTTCCCTGATAGCTCAGTTGGTAAAGAATCTGCCTGCAATGTAGGAGACCTGGGTTCGATCCCTGGGTTGGGAAGATCCCCTCGAGAAGGGAAAGGCTACTTACTTCAGTATTCTGGCCTGGAGAATTCCATGAAATCCATGTTGTCACAAAGAGTTGGACACGACTGAGTGACTTCCACTTCACTTCATTTTTGTTCAACAAATATTTGTTGAACTACTAAATGCCATGCACTATGCTAGATATGTTCATTTAGAGGTATTTTCAGTCAATCACAATGAGATATCCAGGGGAGATGTCTAGGCAGTCATACATATTTGCAGGTAATCTAAAAGTAGGTAGTAACTGATCATGTAAAAATGGGCAAGATCACTTCGAGAGAGAAATTTTAGGCTAAGAATGAGTGTTAAAGAAATAATCTAGGGCCCAGACTGTCCTGTCCATCCAGCAGGCAAGTTTATTACACCAAAGTCAATAAAAGCTATCATAAATCCAGCTCACTTCTTTTACTGCTCAATATTGCAGACTCCTATGTTTTCTGCAGGCTTTAGGCTGACATCCACTGAGAGAAGAATATAGGAGATATTACTTGGAAATGCATATGCCTCTTCATTCTATTTCAGCTTCAGATTCAGCACTTGGAAAAAGATAAACTCACCTGGTTTCCTCTTTGATCTACAGATTCTTTGTAACAGATGAGGAGGGGGCCAATGAGTCCTGAAGCCAGATCTTTCTCTAAGTTAATGAAACTTGAGTAATATCGGGTCAGACACCGAGGATCTGATTTTGTTGGCCCATCTTCTACAGTCACTGTCCATTTATACTTGAACACTTCTCCTGGCAGAATTGGCATGTCTTTCAAATGTTTCACACCTACCCACACCCAACCCCAAAATAGCTTGATTAGAAGTATAACAAGGCCTATATTGGTAATTATGTCATTATTGCAATGGCTCTACCAATTTATATGTACATATGAAGTTTCCCAGTAAGTGAAAACTAAATTTGCCACCTCTTATAAGTTTGAGATTCATGCAACTTTTTATAATAAAAATAGATACAGGAAATTTCTGCTAGCATGTTACTTTGAGTTGAAGTGGGCAAGTCTCCCCACTCGGACAAATACAAAGAAATAATAGATGATATTTTGAAAGATTTTAAATGTATAACTGAAAATGCATCAAGAAGGAAAAAAAAAAACAAAACTCAAGTGCCATAAAAAGAAAGACATATCAAAGCCAGATTGGCCTGAATTGATGCCACAGGACTGGGCAATGAAGTTTTAACTCACATGTGGTATCAAGACTTGTGGCATCTGATGTCTGTGATGAATGGAAGCAGTAATTGAAATATGCTGTTGGGCTACTGTCAACAAAGGTCTGTCTAGTCGAGGCTATGGTTTTCCAGTGCTCATGTATGTATGTGAGAGTTGGACTATAAAGAAGGCTGAGTGAAGAAGAATTGATGCTTTTGAACTGTGGTGTTGGAGAAGACTCTTGAGAGTCCCTTGGACTGCAAGGAGATCCAACCAGTCCATCCTAAAGGAGATCAGTCTTGGGTGTTCATTGGACGGACTGACACTGAAGCTGAAACTGCAATAATTTGGCCACCTGATGAGAAGAGCTGACTCATTGGCAAAGACCCTGATGCTGGGAAAGATTGAGGGCAGGAGCAGAAGGGGACGACAGAGGATGAGATGGTTGGATGGTATCACTGACTCAATGGACATGAGTTTGGGTAAACTCTGGGAGTTGGTGATGAACTGGGAGGCCTGGTTGCTGTGGTTCATGGGGTTGCAAAGAGTCAGACACTACTGAGTGACTGACCTGAACTGTTGGGCTAATGGGTCCTCAGAACAAGGACTGTCTGATTTTCATAATCAAAACTCACTTTTGAATATGTTTAATACCTGAGTATCTAGTCTATAACCATTCCCTAAACATATATAATAGGGAGTGAGGGTAGGTGTGTATTAGAGGAAAGGGAAAATAGATTGTTTCTTAATATATCCTGCTGTGTGAGTACTTTCTCTACAGTTTGGTCACCAATGCTTTTGTGTGCCAGGTGCCTGAATGATGATCTTCTCTTACGGGAGGTATATCCTTTCCTTGGAGTGACCATCAGGACCCCAGCACCGGGCACTCCCATGCCATGAGAGAGGCTTATTTCAGCTATTCTTTTGTAGCCCTCCTCTCCTCAACCAGCTCTGATTACACCCAGTGATATATCCAAAAGCCTATTGTTTCTGCCTTCCCCCACACTGCCTTCTCAGACAGGGTATCTTCAAAAGAGACCAAGCCAGCTTGCAGCCATATCTACTTCTTACAGAAAAAACAAACAAACAACAACAACAACAAAAAACAAACAAAAAAAACACACATGCATCCTTGGGAAGTCAAACATGAAGAGCAAGCTGCCTCACTCTTACACTCTTTTCTACAGAGTTCTCCACATAAAAAGCAAGTTACTAGGCACTAGATTTGTGGATGCCCCCAAATTTCAGGGTACACATTCAGTATCTACCCAGAATTCTGTTTCTGTGCCCTTCTCACTTAAAGGAATGCAAATAAATTTTGCATTTGAATTTTGACCAGCAACCATGAGGATTAGAAAACAGAGGATTGAAAGTTATTTACAACCAGCCTAACTATCCATCATATCATACTGAAGGACTCACAGAGTTTATCCCCTACATACTAAATGCACTCAGAAGTATATTGAAGATATACTTCCAGAAAAAAAAACAAAAGAAATAACAATAACAATCCAGAAAAGTACAAGATAAGAGAGGCACTAGCCTACAAGTCCTGGAGAAGGAAATGGCAACCCACTCCGGTGTTCTTGCCTGGAGAATCCCAGGGATGGGAAAGCCTCGTGGGCTGCTGTCTGTGGGGTCACACAGAGTCGGACATGACTGAAGTGACTTAGCAGCAGCAGCAGCAGCAGCCTACAAGTCCAAATAAAGAAATCCAGAGATGGCAGCTTTGTAGCAGGCTTAGCAAGCATATCATCCATATTAGAACAGTAAGCTGGTGAACAACAAGAACATCTTTAGAAGAAAAAATGATCAGATACTAATAAATAGCATGATTAAGAAGCTGGAAGACCTAAGGGATATGGTGAAAAGTCATATATTTCTTCTTTTGATAAAAGAAAGTCTTTCTTCAGTAATACAAATGCAAAGTGTATAAGATTAACATAGTCTTAATATACTGCATATATTGAGACTTCCCTGGTGACTCCAGTCACTAAAGCGTTTGCCTACAATGTGGGAGACCTCAGTTTGATCCCTGGGTCGGAATCTTCTGGAGAAGGAAATGGCAACCCACCCCAATACTCTTGCCTGGAAAATCCCATAGACAGAGGAGCCTGGTAGGCTACAGTACATGGGGTTGTAAAGAGTCAGACACGACTGAGCAACTTCACTTCACTTCCATATACTGCAAGCTAAAATTCACCATGATTTTGAACTACTGGTAGAGAATAAAGAAGGATAATCCATTTGACTGTAACAGTAAAATCAATGGAACTGTAGATGAAAGAATAACCATAGCACACCACCTAATTCTGCAGTAAACTCATATTCTTATAATAAGAAACACATACTACAATAATATAAATGCTGGTTTTTGACTTTTAAAGTTTAAAATAAATATATAGGAAAAGCAAGGAGTTATTTAAAATTAAAGAACAAAATGCAAATGTTATCAGTTTTAGTTTTATAAAAGTAAAGGTATGGCTGGTAGCAGTTGAGAAATGGAAGAATAGATGAGAGGAAATAGCAAAGGGAACAGTTGTTAGTACTCTTAGTGTAATATCATAAAGATATAAAAAGTAGGTATTTAGCACATTTTTAATGTTCTGCCAATTGAGGAACTAAAACAGTGATAAAAGTCTAAAACAACTGGAATAGGAAGAGGTATAATGCTAATCCTTATTTAACACAAAATTAAATATATAATGTTGTAACTATAAATATATAAAGTTGTTAAACAAAGGAGTAGCAAATAAATGATTTTTTTTTGAGATACAGAGGTAATTGCCAAAAACTAAAGCAGAAATGCTTAAAAATGAAGGCTTTCCAACCCAGAATTCTATGTCCAGCAAAAGTATCCTTCCAAAGTGAAGGCAAGGACTTCCCTGGTGGTCCAGTGGTTAAGAATCCACCTGCCAATGCAGGGGACACAGATTCGGTCCCTGGTCCCTGGAAGATTCCACATGCCATGGAGCAACTAAGCCCCTGCATCCAAAACTACTGAGCCCATGTGCCCTAGAGCCCATGCTCTGCAACAAGAGAAGCCACCGCAGTGAGAAGCCCACACATCACAACTAGAGGAGCTTGCTCTCTGCAACTAGAGAAAGCCTGCAGGGAGCAATGAAGACCCAGCACAGCCAAGCAAATAAATAATTTATAAAATAATTAAATAATTATTTTACAAATACATAATTTGTAATAAAAAATAATAATTATTTTACAAATAAAATAGTGAAGGTAAAATGAAGGCATATTTTTAAATTAAAAAAAAAACTTAAGAGAATTAAGGATGGAGTGATACATGTGCATGACTGTAGTTGTTGCTGTTGAGGCTCTGTCCTCATCTGTATCTACAGGTAAGCAAGACCTAGAAAATTGAGGTAAAGCTTACCTTTTGGAAATCTCCCTGAGTGCAAAGGACTGACATCAGTGATTCCATGAGGGTAGATGTTATATGGCCGGCTTGCTTGATTCTTAAATATAATCTGAAAGTATAAATGAGATATACCGTTGAGCACTAAGACAGTTAGGATCAAGAAGCAAAATGTGGCCTGTCTCCAGAAAATAAAAGCTGCCTTGTATCTACAGTATAGGGGTTTGAGCCTAGATAAAGCTCAAAATATGTGTTCTTTTGGTAAAATTGCTCAGATAGCTACTTAGGTTTTTCACTAAAGGCTCATTTATTTAAAATTATTTAAAATTCATTTATTTAAAATTATTTTAGTTGCTTCAGGAAGAATTCCTTGTACCTTCTGTACCTTCTGACACTAGTACTTGAAATCTGGATGTCTGCTGAGGACACTGCTTCCCCTCAGTCTTTTGCACAATTTGGGCAATGAGTTGGGCAATGAGTGTTAAAATCAGGTCTTAAATCCTCATATCACGCAAGAGCCTTCTCCAACACCAAGTTCAAAAGCATTAAATTCATCTAGTACTCCTCAGATAAATCAATTAGATCATAATATATTTGCAATTGTTTTTATATATTGCACACTGGGTTTATTAATTTTGTTTAGGATTTTTTGAATCCATGTTTGTAATACAATTGGTCTATAACTTTAATTTTCCTTTCTTATACTGTCCTGGTCAGGTTGACAACTAAGGTTGTGCTAGCCTATAAGTACTGGTGGGTCTTTACTTTTCTCTGATATTCGACATTTAAAATTTTAACATAGGACTTCCCTGGTGGTCCAGTGGTTAAGAATCTGCCTGCCAATGCAGAGGACATGGGTTCTCTCCCTGGTCTGGCAAGAATCCGCATGCTGCAGGGCAATGCTTGTACCACATGTGTCCACAACATGTGTACCACAACTACTAAAGCCTGCACTCTGCAAGAAGAGAAGCCACCAAAATGAAAAGCCCATGTACAACAACAAAGAGTATCCCCTGCTTGCTGCAATTAGAGAAAGCCAAAGCAAAGCACCAAAAACCTAGTGAGGACATAAATAAATAAACGTAAAAATTTGAATGTAAATTATATATCCCTTGAATATTGGGATAAATCACCAATAAAATGGTGATCCTTGCTAGGTTAATAGAGATTTTCTTGCAACACATTCAAGACGTGACTTCAGTGTCTTCTGGCTTCCTTTGTTGCTTTTGAGAAATAGGTTGTGAGTTTATGTGGCAATTTTAAAATATGGTTCCAAAATTCTTTGACATTCTTCCCATCAGAGATAGGCCAAATTTTCCCTCTCCTTGATTCCTGGTGGGCTTTGACTCGGATTATGCCATAAAATGCTGTGTGACTTCTGATGCTGGGTCTTCAAAGGTGAGGCACTTTCTGACTTGTTTATTGGAACACCATAAGTTGGAGTCCAGAGTCGCTAATGTGCTTTCTGCCCTACAAATAGGCCTTTCCTAGATATTTCACATAAATTAAATCATGTAAGACTTTTTTGCTTGGCTTCTTTAATTTATCATAATACTTTGAGTTTTATCCATGTTGTATCATGTATGAGTACTTCTTTTAATTGCTGACTAGCATTCCAATTATATGGGTATACTACATTTTGTTTATTCATTCACCAATTGGTGAACATCTGAATGGCTTCCAATTTGGGGCTATTAGGAATAGTGCTGCTGTGAACATTCACATACAAGTCTTTGTGTGGACCTATATTTTCATCTTTCTTGAGTATATGCCTAGAAGGAATTGCTGAGTCAGAGGGTAACTCCATTATTAATGTTCTGAGAAATGGCCAAACTGTTTTTCAAAGTGGCTGTAAATCTCAGACTGGATGTAACTCTTTCCCATCAGAGTTTATGAGACTTCCAATTTCTCTATGTCCTTGCCAGTGTTTGTTATTATCTGCCTTGCTGATTATAGCTATTCTGAAAAAGTGCAAGTGTTAGTCACTCAGTCGTGTCTGACTCTTTGCGATGCCATGGACTGTAGCCCACCAGGCTCCTCTGTTCATGGAATTCCCTAGGCAAAAATACTGGAGTAGGTAGCCATTCCCTTCTCCAAGAGATCTTCCCCACCCAGGGATTGAACCCAAGTCTCCTGCATTGCAGGCAGATTCTTTACCATCTAAGTCACCAGCGATTTTGATTTGCATTCCCCCAATAGCTAATGAGCTTCCTTGGTGGCTCAGATGGTAAGGAATCTGCCTCCAATGTGGGAGAGCCAGGTTTGATCCCTGGGTAGGGAAGATCCCCTGGAGGAGGAAATGTCAACCCACTCCAGTATTCTTGCCTGGAGAATCCCATGGACAGGAGAGTCTGGTGGGCTACAGTCCATGGGGCCCCAAAAAGTTGGACACAACTGAGCAACTAATCCTTTCCTTTCCAAAGCTAATAATGTTCAGCATCTTTTCATGTGCTTTTTGGTCACTTTTTTATACATCGTCTTTGGAGAAGTGTCTATACAAATCCTAAAGGACCCAGGATTATTATTTTTAGTTGGATTATTTGCCTTTTATTATTGAGCTGTAAAAGTCCTTTATTATGTTCTGGATACTATTATTTTCATCAGATATATGATTTGTAATTATTTTCTCCTATTCCATCAGTTGTCTTTTCACTCTCGGGTTGGTGTCTTTGAGGCACAGAAGTTTTAAATCGTGATGAACTCCAATCTTTTATCTTTTTTTGCTTGTTGATTTTGATGTCATACCTAAGAAACCATTGTGTAATCGAAGGTCACAGACATTTACTCCTGTATTTTCTTCTAAGAGTTTCCTAGTTTTAGTTCTTAGATTTATATCTTTGATCTACTTTTAATTTGCATATGGTATGAAGAAGGGGTCAAATCTCTTTCTTCTGCATGTGGGTATCCAGTTGTCCCAGTATTCTTTCCCCATTAATTGGTCTTGGGACATTTGTGAAAAGTCAAACGGTTACTTCTTACACTGTTGGTGGGAATGTACATTGGTGCACCCACTATAGAAAACAGTTTGGAAGTTCCTTTAAAAACTAAAAATAGAGCTACCATATGATCTAGCAACCCCATTCTTGGGCATATATCGAGAAAAGATGAAAACTCTAATTTTTAAAGATACATGCACCACAATGTTCTTTGCAGCACTATTTGCAAAACCCAAGGTATGGAAACAACCCAAATGTCCATCGACAGATGAATGGATAAAAAGATGTAGTACATATATACCATGCAATATTGTTGCTGTTCAGTCACTAAATCATGTCCAACTCTTTGGGACCCATGGACTGTAACACACCAGGCTCCTTTGTCTTCCACTACCTCCTATAATTGGTTCAAACTCATGTCCATTGAGTCAGTGATGCCATCTAATCATCTGATCCTCTGTCGCCCCTTTCTCCTTTTGCCTTAAATCTTTCTCAGAACCAGGCTCATGTAATATTTCTCAGCTGTAAAAGAGAATGAAATAATGCCATTTGCAGCAACATGGATGAACCCAGAGATTATCGTACTAAATGAAGTAAATCAGACAAAGACAAATACCATTTATCACTTATATGTGGAATATAAAATATGACACAAATGAATGTATTTACAAAACAGAAACAGACTCACTCATAGAAAACTAGCTTAAAGTTATCAAAAGGGAAGGAGAGGGGAGGGGGATTAAATGGGATTAACAGATAAAAAATATGATACATAACACAGATCAGCAACAAAGATTTACTGTATATCACTCTAATGGCAGAAAGCAAGGAGGAACTAAAGAACCTCTTGATGAGGGTAAAGAAGGAGAGTGAAAAGGCCAGTTTAAAACTAAATATTACAAAAACTAAGATCATGGCATCCAGTACCATCACTTCATGGAAAATAGATGGGGAAACAATGGAAACAGTGACAGACTATTTTCTTGGGCTCCAAAATCATTGCAGATGGTGAATGCAGCCCCAAAATTAAAAGATGCTTGCCCCTTGAAAGAAAAGCTATGACCAACCCAGACAGCATATTAAAAAGCAGAGATATTACTTTGCTGACAAAGGCCTGTATAAGCTAAAGCTATGGTTTTTCCAGTAGTTATATATGGATGTGAGAGTTGGACCATAATGAAAGCTGAGTACCGAAGAATTGATGCTTTTGAACTGTGGTGTTGGAGAAGACACTTGAGAGTCCCTTGGGCTGCAAGAAAATCAAGCCAGTCAATCTTAAAGGAAATCAGTCCTGAATATTCATTGGAAGGATTGATGCTGAAGCTGAAGTTCCAATAGTTTGGCCACCTAATGAGAAGAGCCAATTGATTAGAAAAGACCCTGATGCTAGGAAGGATTGAAGGCAGGAGAAGAAGGGGATGACACAGTATGAGATGGTTGGATGGCATCACTGACTCAATGGACATAAGCTAAGGCAAGCCTCAGGAGATTTTGAAGGACAGGGAAGCCTGGTGTGCTACAGTCCCTGGGGTCACAAAACATTGGATACAACTTGGTGACTTAACACAACAACAGGAAATTATGCCCAATACTTGTGATAACCTATAATGGAGTATAATATGCAAAAACACTGAATCACTATACTGAAATTAACATATCTTAACATTGTAAATCAACTATACTTCAGTAAAACATCGAGTTTCCATAGATACGTAGGTTTATTTCTGGACTCTCAACTGTTTTCCATTGATCTACATATCTAACCTTATGCTGGTACCACTCTTTCATGATTACTATAGCTTTGTGGTAAGTTTTGAAATTGAACTGTGAGTCCTCAAACTTTGTTTTTTCTTTTTCCCCAAGATTCATTTGTCTATTAGGGGAGCTATGCAATTTCATCTATATTTTAGGATCAGCTTGTCAATCTCCGCAAAAACAGACAGTTGGGATTTTGATAGGGATTTAATTAGATCTATAGATAAATTTGGAAGAGCCTTAAAAGTAAGTGATTCTTTCAATCTATAAATATTATATGTTTATCCATTTGTTTAGATATTTAAAAATTATATCAGTAACAATTTTTGCATTTTTCACTTTATAATTTTTACAATATATTTTTCACATTTTTACAGCTTTTTTACAATACATTTTTCAGTTTTCAGTGTCCAAATCTTATGCCATTTTTGTTAAATTTATCCCAAGTTATTTCATTCTTTTTATGTTATCATGAATGAAAGCTTTCCTAATTTTCTTTGCAGATTTTTTATTGAAGTATAAAGAAATACAACTTATTTTTTAATATTGCTCTTGTATCTCATAACCTTGCTATGCTTATTAGTTTCAATAAGTTTTTAGTATTAAAAGACGCTTGCTCCTTGGAAGAAAAGTTATGACCAACCTAGACAGCATATTAAAAAGAAGAGACATTACTTTGCCAACAAATGTCCCTCTAGTCAAAGCTACGGTTTTTTCAGTACTCATGTACGGATGTGAGAGTTGGACCATAATGAAAGCTGAGCACCGAAGAATTGATGCTTTTGAACCATGGTGTTGGAGAAAACTCTTGAGAGTCTCTTGGACTGCAAGGAGATCCAACCAGTCCATCCTCAAGGAAATGAGTCCTGAATATTCAGTGGAAGGACTGATGCTGAAGCTGAAACTCCAGTACTTTGGCCACCTGATGCGAAGAGCTGACTCATTTGAAAAGACACTGATGCTGGGGAAGATTGAAGGTAGGAGGAGAAGAGGACGACAGAGGATGAGATGGTTGGATGGCATCACTGACTCAATGGACATGAGTTTGAGTAAATTCTGGGAGTTGCTGATGGATAGGGAGGCCTAGCGTGCTACAGGAGAAGGCAATGGCAACCCACTCTGGTACTCTTGCCTGGAAAATCCCATGGACGGAGGAGTCCATGGGGTGGCTAAGAGTCAGACATGACTGAGCGACTTCACTTTCACTTTTCACTTTCATGCATTGGAGAAGGAAATGGCAACCCACTCCAGTGTTCTTGCCTGGAGAATCCCAGGGACAGGGGAGCCTGGTGGGCTGCCGTCTATGGGGTTGCACAGAGTCCGACACAACTGAGTGAATGAACTACACTGAACCTTTTAGTAGATTCCTTAGGATTTTCTACATAAAAGATTGTATCATCAGCAAATAAAGACAGTATTACTTCTTTCTTTCCAATCTAAATGCCTCTAATCTTTTTTTTTTTTTTTTTTGCTTTACTGCATTGGCTTCCAGTACAGTATTAAATGGGCTTCCCCCATGACTCAGCATTAAAGAATCTGCATGCCAATATGAAAACACAGGAGACATGGGTTCAATCCCTGGGTCAGGAAGATCTCCTGGAAAAGGAAATGGCAACCCACTCCAGTATTCTTGCCTGGGAAATTCCATGTACAGAGGAGCCTCTGGCTATAGTCCATGGGGTCACAAAGAGTCAAACATGACTGAGCAACTGAACAACGACAACAGTGTTAAATAAATATAGCGAGAGTGGACATCTTAACTTGCTCCTAATTTCAAAGGGAAAACATTTAGTCTTTCACCACATTATACATTTTTCTTAAATGTTATTCATTAAGTTAAGGATCTTGCATTGTGTTGCTAGTTTACTATCATGAATGGGTAATGGATTTTGCCAAGCCCTTTTTCTTCACCTATTACATGATCACATGATTTTTGTCCTTTGTTCATTAATATGTTGAGCTGTACTAATTTTCATATTTTAATCATCCCTACATTACTGAGATAAATCTCACTTGATTATGGTGTACGATCTTTTAAAAGTATTGGTAGATTTGGTTTAATAATGTGTTGTAGAGGATTTTTGCACTTATATTCACAAGGAATTTTGGACTTTAGTTTTCTTTAAAATTTTGGGACTTGTTTCATGGTCTAATGTATATATAGTCTATCCTGGAAATATTTTGTGTGCATTTGAGAAAAATATGCATTCTATTGGAGTTGGGCAGCCTGATCCATAGATGTCTGTTAGACCTAGTTGGTTTATAGATGAAATGAGATTAACCATTTGTTGATAAATGGTGAAGCTGAGTGATGGATTCAAGGAAGTTTATTTTACTATTCTAGCTACTTCTGAATAAATTTGATAATTTCTGTATACAATGTAAAAATAATCCTCCAATTTTCACATTAACAGAAAAGCCTCATAGGATTCAGCATATGTAAGTTCACAACACAGAGAAATGAAAGAATAAGGTTCACCAACACGAAATGCTGGGTTGAATGAAATACAAGCTGGAATCAAGATTGCCAGGAGAAATATCAATAACCTCAGATATGCAGATGAAACCACCCTTACAGCAGAAAGTGAAGAGGAACTAAAAGACTCTTGCTGAGAGTGAAAGAAGAGAGTGAAAAAAGCTGGCTTAAAACTCAACATTCAGAAAACAAAGATCATGCATCTGGTCCCATCACTTCATGACAAATAGAAGGGAAACAATGGAAACAGTGACAGATTTTATTTTCTTGGGCTCCAGAATCACTGCAGATGGTGACTGTAGCCATGAAATTAAAAGATGCTTGCTTCTTGGAAGAAAAGCTATGAAAAACCTAAACAGCATATTAAAAAGCAGAGACATTACTTTGCCAACAAACGTCTGTCTAGCTAAAGCTATGGTTTTTCCAGAAGATGTGTATGGATGTGAGAGTTGGACCATAAAGAAAGCCGAGTGCCAAAGAATTGATGCTTTTGAACTATAGTATTGGAGAAGACTCTTGAGAGTCCCACCAAGGAGATCAAAGCAGTCAATCCTAAAGTAAATCAATCCTGAATATTTACTGGAAGGACTGATGCTAAAGTTGAAGCTCCAATACTCTGGTCACCTGAGGCAAATAACTGACTCATTGGAAAAGACTCTGATGTTGAGAAAGATTGAAGGCAGGAGGAGAAGGGGACAACAGAATGAGATGGTTGGATGACATCACCGACTCAATGGACATGAGTTTAAGCAAGCTCTGAGAGTTGGTGATGGACAGGGAAGCTTGACATGCTGCAGTTCATGGGGTTGCAGAATCTGACACAACTAAGCAAGTGAACTGAACTGAGGTAGATCTATATATCTTGATATGAAACGATATCCAAGATATATTGTTAAAATTTTAAAATCAAGGTACAGAACAATTTTCAGGGACTTCCCAGGTGGCTCAGTAGTAAAGAATCCACCTGCCAATTCAGGAGTCACAGGAGACATGGGTTCAATCCCTTGGTTGGAAGCATCCCCTGGAGGAGGAAATGGCAATCTACTCCAGCATTCTTGCCTGGAAAATTCCACGGACAGAGGAGCCTAGTGGGCTACAGTCCATGTAGTCGAAAAGAGTCAGACACAAGTAAGGGACTGAACACACTTGCACAGAACAATCTACATCATGTTTGTTTTTGTGTGAAATACATGCACATGTATTGGTATAGTGTTAGTTGCTCAGTTGTTTCAGATTCTTTGCAACCCCATGGAATGTAGTATATATAGTTTATGCATGTCTTTGTATAACTTATATTATTCTTGAAAGGGAATATGAAAAATTGACAGCAATAATTGCAGCTCAGACTAGGGTACTAGAAGTCTGGGAGGAAAGAACGTTTCCTTTTGTTTTACATACACTTTTTTGCCTTTGAGTTACTTTTACTAATTAAAAACAGGTAAATAAAACTCAAAAAGAAAAACGTACAATAATACCTAACTAAAAATTTAAGACGGGCAATGAAGAAAGACGTGCCCTACAAATATCAAAACATATTACAAGACACTAGTCATTAAAACAGTATAGTAACAGATCAGTTAAAGAGAATAGATTTCAGCATTTTAGTATATAATAAAAAGATCTTACCAGGTGGCTCAGTGGTAAAGAATCTGCCTGCAATGCAGGAGACCTGGGTTTGATCCTTGGGTCAGGAAGATCCCCTAGAGACGGGAATGGCAACCTACTCCAGTATTCTTGCCTGGGAAATCCCGCGGACTGAAGAGCCTGGTGGGCTACAGTGCATGGGCTCGCAAAGAGTCAGACACCACTAAGCGTGCATGCATATAATTAAAAAAGGCATTTTTCAATTATAGAAAGGTTGATTGGGCCAAATGGCTGTCACTTGTGGAAATCCCTATTTGACACTATGCTCTATACCCAAAAGTAACTTCCAGAGCAATTAGAATGCTTATTATAAAAATAAAACTGTAAACACAAAAAGAATAAAATATAGTAGACTATTTTTATCATCTCTTAGGGGTGGTAAAGATGCTCCTAGGGAGAAAACATAAATGAAAAATATTCAGAAAAATATAAATGTAAAGACTGATACAAAGATCTTGACTGTATTAAAACTGAAAATCTTGATAGGGAAAAAGGCATCATAAAGGAGTTAAAGTACAAGTGACAGACTGAGAAAAATACATGAAAGAAAAATAATAATGTGCTAATATCTGTAATACATAAAGCCTTTTACAAATATATAAGCAAATTTGGAAAACTCAACAGTGGCCACAGGACTGGAAAAGGTCAGTTTTCATTCCAATCCCAAAGAAAGGCAATGCCAAAGAATGCTCAAACTACCACACAATTGCACTCATCTCACATGCTAGTAAAGTAATGCTCAAAATTCTCCAAGCCAGGCTTCAGCAATACGTGAACCGTGAACTTCATGATGTTCAAGCTGGTTTTAGTAAAGGCAGAGGAACCAGAGATCAAATTGCCAAAGTCCGCTGGATCATGGAAAAAGCAAGAGAGTTTCAGAAAAACATCTATTTCTGCTTTATTGACTATGTCAAAGCCTTTGACTGTGTGGATCACAATAAACTGTGGAAAATTCTTCAAGAGATGGGAATATCAGACCACCTGACCTGCCTCTTGAGAAATCGGTATGCAGGTCAGGAAGCAACAGTTAGAACTGGACATGGAACAACAGACTGGTTCCAAATAGGCAAAGGAGTACGTCAAAGCTGTATATTGTCACCCTGCTTATTTAACTTATATGCAGAGTACATCATGAGAAATGCTGGGCTGGAAGAAGCACAAGCTGGAATCAAGATTGGCGGGAGAAATATCAATAACCTCAGATATGCAGATGACACAACCCTGATGGCAGAAAGTGAAGAAGAACTAAAAAGCCTCTTGATGAAAGTGAAAGAGGAGAGTGAAAAGGTGGTTTAAAGCTCAACATTCAGAAAACAAAGATCATGGCATCTGGTCCCATCACTTCATGGCAAACAGATGGGGAAACAGTGGAAATAGTGTTGAACTTTATTTTTGTGGGCTCCAAAATCACTGCAGATGGTGATTGCAGCCATGAAATTAAAAGACACTCCTTGGAAGAAAAGTTATGGCCAATCTATATAGTATATTTAAAAGCAAAGACATTACTTTGCCAACAAAGGTCTGTCTAGTCAAGGCTATGGTTTTTCCTGTGGTCATGTATGGACGTGAGAGTTGGACTGTGAAGAAAGCTGAGTGCCAAAGAATTGATGCTTTTGAAGTGTGGTGTTGGAGAAGACTCTTGAGAATCCCTTGGACTGCAAGGAGATCCAACCAGTCCATTCTGAAGGAGATCATCCCTGGGATTTCTTTGGAGGGAATGATGCTGAAGCTGAAACTCCATTACTTTGGCCACCTCATGAGAAGAGTTGACTCATTGGAAAAGACTCTGATGCTGGGAGGGATTGGGGGCAGGAGGAGAAGGGGACAACCGAGGATGAGATGGCTGGATGGCATCACTGACTTGATGGACGTGAGTCTGAGTGAACTCTGGGAGTTGGTGATGGAAAGCGAGGCCTGGCGTGCTGCGATTCATGGGGTCTCAAAGAGTCAGACATGACTGAGTGACTGAACTGAACTGAACTGAAGCAAAAGATGGCCATTTCTAACACATAATTTCACGGTGATAAGATAACAGACTCTGTATGATTTCAATACCTTTAGACCATGGAAGTTTTACACCTTGCTTTATGTCCCTAGATATCTTCCAGAGTCTCCTAGTTTATAGTCTATAGGGACTTGAATAGAATTTTTAGGCTACTGTTGTGTGAAAAATTGTATAAACTTCAATTATGTTGAATTGGTTCACAGTGCCTTTCAGGTCTACTATATGCTTCTTCTTCTCTGTATATTCATTCTATTAATTTTTGAGAGTTTGGTATTGAAACTCCAACTAAAATCTTCATTTACCTACTTAAAAATAACTGCAATATATAGAGGAATTATGTGTATTTCCCACGTCTCCTGTAAATGCGTTATCATACTTTCATAATTTAAAAAAAAAAAAAAAAAAGGAATGCTGCCTGCCATATCAGTAATCAATGGATATTGCAGTCACCCTCGACAGTGAGCCCTTGGAATACTTAGGGTGGAAATAAGGAATGCCTGCCATCTAGTGGTCAGCAAACTGAAGCCACCCCCAATGATGCAGCTTGAGGAAACTCAGGATGTGAAAACACAGGATCCTGGCCCCAGATACCTGAGGTGTAGATCAAAGGAATGATTTTACTGAGCACACTTTGAGATCGTCATATGCACAGAAAAGCCCTAAATTCCTCGACTTGACATATCTAGTTTTCTTTAATTAGCAATAAATCTTTTGACAGTCTGACTACTTGCCTCTTGCTGCAAAGAAAGAAAGAGAGAAAGAAAGGGAAGTTGCTCAGTCATGCCCAACTCTTTGGGACCCCATGGACTGTAGCCCACCAGGCTCCTCCGTCCATGAGATTTTCCAGGCGAGAGTACTGGAGTGGGTTGCCATTTCCTTCTCCAAGGGCTCTTCCCCTCCCAGGAATCGAACCCGGGTCTCCTTCATCGTAGACAGATGCTTTACCGTCTGAGCCACCAGGGAAGTCTTTGTTGCAAAGATTCCTATATATCATGGTTCCCCTCCTCAGAAGAGTTCTCTGAAAGTTATTTGAGATACTGTCTCCCCAGCCCAAATTTTAAGAGTGGTGACCTAATAAAATGTAACTCTCCACTTTTTAGGTTGTGCATTTTTCCCCCTCATTGACATGACCATCTATCTATAAACTGATTGTGAAAAAATATCCCTGCTTTTTTAAACCATTGTTCTCTGCAGCATAAGTGTTACTAATATCTTCCATCAAGGGTCATGAAATGTTTTCTGGAAAGGGATGGGTAGATATTAAGTGCTCTAGGCTTTGTGGGCTATATCTACTCTCTGTTACATATCCTTGTTACTTTTTTCCTTGCTGAGTTACTTCAGTCATGTCTGACTCTGTGCAACCCCATGGACTGGAGCCCACCAAGCTCCTCTGTCCATGGGGATTCTCCAGGCAAGAATACTAGAGTAGGTTTCCATTTCCTTCTCCAGGGGATCTTCCTACCAGGGATCAAACCCACATCTCTTATGTCTCCTGCATTGGCAGGCGGATTCTTTACCACTAGCACCACCTGGAAAGCCACATTCTTTTCCTTACAGCTCTCAAAAATATAAAATCCTTCTACATTCACAGGTTCTCCAAAAGTAGACTATGAGACAAATTTGGCTTACAGCCCTTAATCTGCTGATTCCTGTACTACATAACTAGTGGAAAAAGTTGTAGAAGGATATGTATGAAAATTTAAGCAATGAGTATTTCAACGGAGTGGCAGGTTTAATGGGTGGTGTTAATTTTGTTTCCTATGTATGCATATTTTAAAACAAATTTATAATTTACATTTATTTGTGTAATATTTATACATTTTAAAAGATGATGCCCTTTGGACATGAGGCTGAAACAGAAGTTGCAAAAAACTCACAACTCTCCAGCCTTTGTCTTCTTACCCAAGCTTATATCTTTTCTTCAACTTACCAAAAGTGTGTCTCCAACTTCTCCATAAAGTAAAGGCCCCAGGATCCCTGATTCATGCTGAATAGCTTCACGAGTCTTAAATGTTCCATCTGTGTAAGCTATAAATCGTACTTTTCTATACTTCTTACCAATCCGCTGAGGACCATGGTTCAGATACAGACTTTTATAACTTCTGTATGAGACACAAAAGATGAGACGTTGGAATGAAGCATGCCAGGTAAAGGACAAGTTGCTAAAACCCAGCTTTACAACAGCTGATATGATTTCATCAAGGAAGGGTGAGAAAAATCTAGGTATCCCTCGTGGGAATTTCTGAAATATGTTAATGCTCTTGGTCCGCTGAGCCAGAGAGAGGACTTTCCCTGTGGCTCAGGAGGTAAAGCATCTGCCTACAATGCGGGAGACCTGGGTTCAATCCCTGCATCAGGAAGATCCCCTGAAGAAGGAAATAGCAACCCACTACAGTACTCTTGCCTGAAAAATCCCATGAACAGAGGAGCCTGGTAGGCGACAGTCCATAGGTTCTCAAAGAGTCAGACATGACTGAGCAACTTCACACTTGCCTGTACCTAACCCTACACATGGCTTAAGGGTTTGTTGTTTTGAGAAACTGAGAACTTTTGGATTATGGGGAACAGATAACACCAAGAGTCAAAAGGTCCTTACCTATCATTGGAGGTGAGGACCGATGGGGCATAGTCCCAGTCATCCTCTTCAGCAGCAATGTAGTGGACCCAGGTTTTAGGATGCTTCTTTGCAACTGAGCGCATTTGGATAAAGGGAGGCACACTGTCACCATCAAACCTGACCACATCCATGTCAGAGTCATCCAAACCATCATCATAATCTTCTTCTTGGTTATTTTTCATCCATAGTCGGGGTTCCTCTGGGCAACTATCTACTTTGACATAAGCTTCCATACCATCTGAAGTCAGACAAAACCAACGTGAGGTTCAATGAGGTTTTCTGGCCTCAACTCTTCTGACTTTGTTTTCTCTTATGCCTTCAAGGTCTTCTCCTAAGGGTTCTAACCTCCTATTACGTATTACCTTCCCTATAGCTGGTACTTCCGGGTTTCTTCCTGTGGTCTTTGTACTCACCATTTACCTTCTGCCTGACTCTCCTCCAATCTATGTTTGACTCCTGTTTCAAGATTTCCTCATTTGCTTTTCTTTCTCTTCCAGAACTGGCTCTGAGCCTATCACTTCCCAACTCTCAAACTGTAAACGAGAAGGCCCGAGGAATTGCATATTTTCAGCTTTTGGAAACTTAGGTCAGACTAACTCCCCAACCCTACAGTTACCTAATAATTTTTATACATAGTCCACTGAATTATGATACAAACTATAAATTTAGTAGCTTGTCAAGAAAAAAAATCATAGTATAGATATAAATCCAAAGTTAATAAAAACATGAAAAGGTTCAGCTTAGAATTAAGGAAATACATTATATATTTTAAGAGCACATCTGACTGTGGCTAGTTGTAAGCCTTAGAGCAAGTCTATTCAGCAATCTTAATCTCATTTGTATGCTTTATAATATGTAAATAATAATAATCCCTCCCCTATCTAATGCCATAGGGCAGCTTTGAAGAAAAATTCTAAGAAAGGAGACTTATTTACTGGGTGATGGGGAACAAGGCAAATTTCAGGAGCAGCAAGCACCTAATGTGGGTTCATGTGGCCTTAAACACAATTCAGTCTAGATTTAAAAATGAAGGATTTTGTATGAGTTCCAAAAGACAAAACAGTTTTCTGAAAAACAAGGATTAAAATCAGCATAAAGAAGGGTCAAAAGAATAAGAAAAAGAAACAGAACATAAAACAAACTCTTCTTAAACAGAATCAGGCTTCAAACTAGGTCATGAGCAGCCTGTATACAAGTAAATGACCTTTTCCTGTGTGCCTATGGGATCGACTTCCTGTTACTTGTCCGGTATGATACATTTTGTCTTGTTAAACATCCCATAATTATTATGTAACATATCAGGAAAAGAGGTTCCTATGTTTCATCACTACAGAGGACTTGAAACAAAGTCACTCACAGAAAATAAATGGAAAAAGTACAAGATCAAATCTCTTTTTCAGGGCAACCAAGGAACCTGAAGGGAGAATTAATACTAGATTGACAGGAATAACAAGTGCTGTTCATCATGAAAGATCAGGCCTCCCCAACATTTCTTTCCAACAGTTCTCAATGACCACAATAGAGGAGGAGACAAAGAGAGTTGTTAGACTGATCCAAGATTAAGAGTTAGCAGAGTAAATATACAAGAAGAAAAATGGGGATGAGCTGGTCATGTAACATGAGTTTTCATAGCCTATAGCTACAAGTGAGCTCACTCACATTAACAATAATTTGCAACCGTAGGTACCGTCGTCCCAACTTCCTTAGATAGGATCTTTGACCCTTTGCAAAGTCAAGTCATCCTTGAAAGCTTCACGTGGTGCTTCACATGTGTTTACCAACTTCCACTCCCATGTTGTTTCTCCTGATGTCTCTCATTTCTGACCGAGTATCTACAGCGTGCCTCCTTGTATACCAGTTGTCTGGTGTCTCATATGGAGCAGCACAATATCCTTTGTATTTGCTATATATTGGGGCATCATTACTGACATCCTGGAGCCCTTAGGATTACATCCTAGATGCCATGACCCCAAATCGCTCTCTCCATAGTACTAAAGCCTACTTAATGTTGGGAAAACAATGATAGACTCTCCTCCTCACATTCTCCACCTCATTCTTCACTAAACCATTTCCCTTCCCTTGATCACAGGTAAACTCCATTGTCCTATTTACTAATAATCAAGCCCTCTTATATTCAAGGTGAAATATTTAAAAGAAGAGCTGGATATTTCTAATACTCATTTTTAAGATTCACAGACATTACCATGTTGGTGGGAAGAGATACGACAAAATAGTAGAAACTGGCCACAGTCCATCAGGACTGTCTGAGCAGTAAGGAAAGTTATTGGAGAGATCTCCAAGGAAGCCTGGCGATGGTTCCTCACGAGAAACGTGTGGCCTTCGAGAAAAATTGAGTGCACTTCTGGGGTGGTGCCCATTCCAATCACATGCCAATAGATTGATTTCTTATGACATCCAATCAGACCTGGAAAGTAGGAAAAACATAACTAGAGCCAAGAAGCAGAGACTCTGAAATAGAAAACACTTTCTAGGATAGGATGAACAAACTCTGTGTACAAATTTTTATTATCTTGACTTTAAACCCAACTTTCCAAGGACATGGGGGTAGTCTCAAACTAACAGCTCTTGCTGAAGTCATCAATGACTGTTGTGCTTCTGAATCCAATGGATTGATTTCAGTCTTCACCTGCATCTGTTAACCATTCATTCCTTCTTGAAATTCTGTTTTCCCTTGGCCTCTGTGCCCACAGACTTTTGTTTCCCTAAGGCTTCAGTTCAGTTCAGTCGCTCAGTTGTGCCCTACTTTTTGCAACCCTATGAACCGCAGCACGCCAAACCTCCTGTCCACCACCAACTCCTGGAGTTTACCCAAACTCATGTCCATTGAGTTGGTGATGCCATCCAACCATCTCATTTTCTGTCGTCCCCTTCTCCTCCTGCCCTCAGTCTTTCCCAGCATCAGGGTCTTTTCAAATGAGTCAGCTCTTCGCATCAGGTGGCCAAAGTATTGGAGTTTCAGCTTCAACATCAGTCCTTCCAATGAACACCCAGGACTGATCTCCTTTAGGATGGACTGATTGGATCTCCTTGTAGTCCAAGGGAATCTCAAGAGTCTTCTTCAACACCACAGTTCAAAAAACCATCCCTAAGGCTTAGACTGCTCCTCTTTACCCATCCATTAAATGGTAGATGACCTCAGGGCTCATCCTTAGCCTAATTATTCTTTTATTAAACAAATTTTCTCCCTGAAAAATATCATTCATTCTCACAGGATTAATGATCATTCATATGCTGATAACTCCCTTGTTCTCCCAGAACTCCAGACTTGCACAATCACCTCAACATCTTCACCTGGATACTTCAGGAAACACACAGGTACAAAAACAGATTTTTTGTCTTTACCACCTCATCTTCTTCCAGAGTTCCTTATTTCAGTGAATGGTATTAATACAAGTCTGGATTCGATTCTGCAAGTGACAGTTATTCTTGTCCCTACTCTCACTTCTCACATCCAATCTAACACCATTTATGGCAATATCATTAATAACTGTAATATTTACTGAGCACTTGCATAACATCAAGCACTGTTCAGGATATTTTACAAGTTTGAACTCCCAATATTTCCCTGGTAGCTCAGACAGTAAAGCATCTGCCTACAATGTGGGAGACCCGGGTTCTATCCCTGGTTCAGGAAGATCCTCTGGAGAAGGAAATGGCAACCCACTCCAGTACTCTTGCCTGGAACATACCATGGATGGAGGAGCATGGTAGGCTACAGCCCACGGGGTCACAAAGAGTCAGACACAATTGAGCAACTTCACTTTCCAACCCTATATTATGAAGAAACTATAATTGTAATCTCTTCCTTAAAGGAGAGGAAACTTATGCACAGAGAGGCAATTAATGTGATATATGAGAGCAGGGACTTATATGTTTTGAAAGTTAATTTCTTTTCTAAACCTGAAGTCTTGCATCTTAATTACAGAATTGTTGAATATCATTAATGACTGCAATATTTACCGAGCACTTGCATAACATCTGGAGAAGGAAATGGCAACCCACTCCAGTATTCTTGCCTGGAGAATCTCATGGATAGAGGAGCCTGGTGGGCTACAGTCCATGGGGTCACAAAGAGTTGGACACGTCTAAGCGAGTTCACTGCATAACATCAAGCACTGTCCAGAGTATTTTACAAAAACTAAGATCACGGCATCCAGTCCCATCACTTCATGGCAAATAGATGGGAAGAAAATGGAAACAGGGAAAGATTTTATTTTCTTGGGCCCCAAAATCACTGCAGATGGTGACTGCAGCCATGAAATTATCAGATGCTTGCTCCTTGGAAGAAAAGCTATGAAAAACCTAGACAGTGTATTAGGATGCAGAGACATCACTTTGCCAATAAAGGTCTATTTAGTCAAAGCTATGGTTTTTCCAGAAGATGTGTATGGATGTGAGAGTTGGACCATAAAGAAGGCTGAGCACTGAAGAATTCATGCTTTCAAACTGCAGTGCTGGAAAAGACTCTTGAAAGTCCCTTGGACAGCAAGAAGATCAAACCAGTTCATCCTAAAGGAAATCAACCTTGAATATTCTTTGGAAGGACTGATGCTGAAGTTCCAATACTTTGGCCAACTGATGGGAAGAGCTGACTCATTGGGAAAGACCCTAATACTGGGAAAGACTGAGGGCAGGAGAAGAAGGGGGTCACAGGATGAGATGGTTAGATAGCATCACTGATTCAACGGATATGAGTTTGAGCAAACTCTAGGAGACACTGAAGGACAGGGAAGTCTGGTATGCTGCAGTTCATGGGGTCACAAGGAGTCTGACATGACTTAGTGACTGAACAACAACAAAAACCTTCTTTCAATTAAGTTTGTATTTTAAGAATTATATTCCTAACTTTGTAAGCATGTTGGAGAAGGAAATGGCAACCCACTCCAGTATTCTTGCCTGGAAAATCCCATGGATGGAGGAGCCTGGTAGGCTATAGTCCATGGGGTCGCAAAGAGTCAGACATGACTGAGTGACTTCACTTTCTTATTATTTGTTGTTTCTTTTTATATAATCCTATTACTACTTTTGTAAACTTACTAGAGGATCTGTTTATTATACCAGAGTGTAACTCAGGAACATCCAGAGGGAAGTGACATACAGGGCAAAGCCTGGGGAAGGGCTCAGAGCTTCCATGCTCTCTCCAGGCACTTCTCTCCCAGCATCTCCATGGGTTCATGCGTTATCTAATTTACTTTGCTTATCTTGCATATTGTCTTTGTGTTTCAGGCTTTCCTTAAAGTATTTGTTCATCATTGGATGCCCACTTAGAAAGGAAAAGAGAAATCAGTAAGCTTTGTATACACTAAGAAAAGAAAAGAGAGAAAGTGAAGTCACTCAGCCATGTCTGAGTCTTTGCGACCCCATGGACTGTAGCTCACCAGGCTTCTCCATCCACGGGGTTTTCTAGGCAAAAGTACTGGAGTGGGTGGCCATTGCTTTCTCAGGTAATCTTCCCAACCCAGGGATTGAACCTGGGTCTCCTGAATTGGGTGTAGGCACTTTATCATCTGAGCCACTGTATACACTTCAGTTCAGTTCAGTCATTCAGTCATGGCCGACTCTTTGTGACCCCAAGAACCATAGCATGCCAGGCCTCCCTGTCCATCACCAACTCCCAAGTTTACCCAAACTCATGTTTGTATACACTGTATACACTGGCAGTCCTTAATTTTTTGATGACTGCAAGAAGGACTGGTCACCATACCATAAGATCCCCCAGAGGCCAGAATTCAGATATCTGAGGACAACTGGAAAAGAGAGCTCTGGTGGGGAATGTAGAAGATCCTGAGGATTCTTGAGCAGGCTGTACATACCTGGCAGAGACCTGTTTATATAGCCATTGATGGTGTGCAGTGCAGAGGCAGAATCCATAACATGTGTCAAGGACTCATTTTTCCCTGAATGCCAACTTTTCCCTATTGAGAGAGGACACAGAGGGCCAGCTAAGTGTCTGTCTCATGACTGACCTTCCCTTTCCCCTTCTCTCTCTCCCATCAGGCAAATAAGGCACACATCTTTTTTGTCAGCAGAGATGACTTGCCCTTAAAGTCGGTAGGCAAAAAGGGAGAAGACAATTACCAAAAGGAGACCCTTATTGCTTGGACTGATGCTATCTCTCTATATTTATCCATGACAGTAGGTAGAAAGGAATAATGACAAATGATCGCTAGGAGAAGGGAGAATATTGGTTAGTTTGTACCATGATGACTTCTATTCACTGGTTGACTTATGTTAGAGGGAGAACATGAAAATCCTCCTAAGAAAAGGCTGCCAGTACCTGTCCCTGTCCTACTTGCTTCATCCAGTCTGTAATAATGAAAGCCCATGGACAGGAAACCTTCCCAACCTTGTCACTGAAATTAATAAAAGTGAAAGAAGCAGAAATATTATTATTAGCAGTCCCTTGAGGTTGCCCTCAAGAACTGACTCATTAGAAAAGACCCTGATACTGGGAAAGATTGAAGGCAGGAGGAGATGGGGACAGCAGAGGATGAAATGATTGGATGGCATCACCGACTCAATGGACATGAATTTGAGTAAATTCAGGAAGTTGGTGATGGACAGGAGCCCTGGCGTGCTGCAGTCCATGGGATCACAGAGTTGGACATGACTGAATGACTGAACTGAACTGAGGTTGCCCTGCTGTACAAAAGACTGAAACTTTCTGAAGCACCGAACCTTTGGTGAACTCTCATAAGTTCATTTATCCATTCATCCACTCATGTGTTCACTTAGACTTCCCTGGTGGCTCAGAAGTTAAAGCGTCTGCCTGCAATGCAGGAGACCTGGGTTCGATCCCTGGGTTGGGAAGATCTCCTGGAGAAGGAAATGGCAACCCACTCCAGTATTCTTGCCTGGAGAATCCCATGGACAGAGAAGCCTGATAGGCTACAGTCCACGGGGTCACAAAGAGTTGGACACGACTGAGCGACTTCACTTCACTTCACTTCAAAGCTCAACGTTCAGAAAACTAGGATTGTGTCATCCGGTCCCATCACTTCATGGCAAATAGATGGGGAAACAGTGGAAACAGTGGCTGACTTGACTGAGCATTAGGGCTTCCCAGGTGGTTCAGTGGTAAAGAATCCCCTTGACAATGCAGGAGATGCAAGAGATGCGGGTTCAATCCCTGAGTTGGGAAGATCCCCTGGAGGAGGTAATGCAACCCACTCTAGTACTCTTGCTTGGAGAATCCCATGGACTGAGACTAGTGGGCAACAGTCCATGGGATCGCACAGAGTCAGACATGACTGAGTGACTGAGCATAGCACAGCACACTGAGCACTAGCACTGATGACAAAGAAGTAGACACTGACTCTGCCTTCAAGGTACTTACAATGTAGCTCAAATAGACAGAGATGTGGGCCATTATTACAAAAAATGAAGAGTGAAGTAAAAGAGATAAGAACAGAGTATTATGGGACTAGAGAGGAGAAGGCACTTCACTCTGCTTGAAGAGAAAGGAACAGGAGGGTAAAAAAGATCAGTATGGTTTAGTGTGATAAGGAGGAAGCTCAAATGCTGTGGAAATATATAAAGGAGCATCTAACAGAGACTAGAAGGAGTAGAAACTTACTTGACATGAAGCTGGAGACATGCTTTCCAGGCCAAGGAAATGGCATGAGTAAAGGCCTGGATGCTAGAAAAAGCATAGCATGTGTGGGTGTAACACAAAATGTGTTCAGTGTGGTTGCAATGTGAATGGTGAGACAGCAAGAGGGGCAATATAAAGCTAGACAGGTTGTTGGGGACGAGGTCACGTATTATTGTGTAAAGAAGTTTCCATTTTGCCTTGTGAAACTGAAGGATTTTAAAGACTGGTGTGACATGATCAGATTAACATTTCAGTAAGTTCCCTTTGGCTGCTACAAAGTGTTGGGGGCACAAAAAGACAAGCAGACTAGTTGGGGGAGAGGTGATAGAGGTCTCAGTTTGGAAGATGGCAGTGTAGGAAGATCCAGAGGAGAGAGAAGGTGATGATAGAATGATTCTATCAGGAGGAGAAGAAAGCAGAAGTACTAACACCACTTTTTGTCTTGAAAAGTGAAAGTGAAGTGAGAGTGTATCCTCAGAAAAGTGTCACTCAGTGGTGTCCAACTCTTTGCGAACCCATGGACTCGTCCATGGAATTCTCCAGGCCAGAATATCTTCCCAACCCAGGAACTGAACCTGGGTTGCCCACATTGCAGGCAGATTCTTTATCAACTGATGATCTATCAGGGAAGCAAGGTCCTGCATTACTGGATTGAAATCAATCAATCCTCACAACCATTCCATGAAAAAGTAGATATTATTTCAACTTTAAAATGGAGGAAACTGAGACACAGAGGGGTTAAGTAACTTGCTAAAAAGTAAGAGATGAAGATAAGAAAAAGCATACTCACAGAAACACAGAAGAGAAGGGTGACTGCAAGGGTCTCAGGAAATGGGGAGATGTTGGTCCAATGGGACAACCTTTCACTTTTACGACAAACAAGTTCTGGGGATCTAACGTACAGCACGATGAGCAAACTACATTGAACACCAGAAATAAGTTCAGGGAATAGATTTCACACAACAATGATAACTATGCAGGCAGACAGGTTAACTTGACTGTAGTAATCATTTCTCTATGTTTATCTAAAATCATTTAATACACCTTAAATATATATGATTTGCAGTAAAAAAATTCTTTTAAAGAGGAGGCATTGAGAAAATATAAAGCAATAGGTCACTTCCAAAAGGGCTTGTTGGACCAAAACCAGGAGCTCTTAAATGCTGTGACCAAAGACTGAAATTCTCCATAAGATGTGACAGCCACTCAATTGTGCTGTTTTCCTGAGTAGAGACAGATGCCTCAGCCACTCGTGTCCATGATTGGTGATATATGGGAAAGTAAATAAATGCACCCCAAGTTTCACCAAGGGCTTCCCTTTGGCTCTGCAGGAAAGAACCTGCCTGCCAAAGCAGGAGATGGATTCGATCTCTGGGTTGGGAAGATCCCCTGGAGGAGGAAAAGGCAACCTACCCCAGTATTCTTGCCTGGAGAATCCCACGGACAGAGGAGCCTGGTGGGCTACAATCCATGGGGTCACCAAGAGTCAGACATGACTGAAGCAACTTAGCACACATAAAGTTTAACTAAAACTAACAAGCAAACAAACAAACAAAAAATTACATACAAGAGATATTGTGGGGAACAGAGGCCTTGCCCCTTCCCCGTCCTTCAGAGCAGAGTTCCTTGTGCAAAACTGTTGCACCTCAACTCAGCTGGGAGGAGAAGGTACGCAGGTCACTCACAGCAAGAAGGCACTGGGCGCCAGAGCAGAGATGTGGCTCATCCACTGGATCAGCAAGTGCTCCTGTGTGGAGAGCTCCACCCACTTCCACCCACCCGCTTCCACACCGGCTTCCGCATTAAGTAGCCTTGCCCTGGGACTGTGAGAAGAGCATGTGCTCTAGAACCCAAGCTTGTACCTCTCCCACTTTGATCAAATCATTATGTTTTCCTTTGCTTCTAAGCGAGCAAAAAGGGAAGTGAAAAGTCTTTGTTGATGGATTTAATGAGAGACAAGGCCATCTGTTACCCAGATCCTCTCTCTTCTTACTTCATAGCTGCCCATGGAAGTCCACGGGCATTTTGTTCTTGGCTTTCATTTTCATCCCTATCTACATCATTCTATTCACAGCCCTCATGCTCAAGTACCACGTTACATTAGTCTATTTCATTTCTTTCAGCAGACCAAAATTCAGATTGCAGGTCACTAACCTTCATCAAATACAGCAAACAGTAGTACAAATTTGTGCAAGGTCTGTGTCCTTTCTTTGATCAGAGTCCCTGAAAAAGAAATGAAAGCATTTATCTTCTATAGAAAATCCTATCACAGGAAAATGACACTAGGAGGACACATGACTTCCTCAACTGCTTTGTCTCTTGATCTCTTATGAACTTCAATTCAGTTCAGTTCAGTCACTCAGTTGTGTTTGGCTCTTTGCAACCCCATGGACTGCAGCCCGCCAGGCCTCCCTGTCCATAACCAACTCCTGGAGTCTACCCAAACTCATGTCCATTGAGTCAGTGAGGCCATCCAACCATCTCATCCTTTGTCATCCCCTTATTAACTTAACCATAGCATAATTTCCTTGGTGTCACATCTATACCAGTGCTCCTAAAATTATCTGTGGTAAAGGAATTGATAAAAAGTTTCAAATTTGTTGCACACCATTACTTTTATAAAGATGACAAAAATTAATTACTAAAAAAAGAAATTAAAAATAATCAAATGACAAGTCCATATAATCATATTTCATGTACATGTATATATTCACAACAAACATACAAAAGAAAAACTGCAAAATTCATACACATTGCTCATGGAAATGTGCATATATGTAAATAATAAATTAAAATATATTTTCTACTAAAATACAGAAAAAATGCCAACAAAGGTCCATCTAGTCAAAGCTATGGTTTTTTCAGTACTTGTGTAGGGATGTGAGAGTTGGACTAGAAAGAAAACTGAGCGCCAAAAATTGATGCTTTTGAACTGTGGTGTTGGAGAAAACTCTTGAGAGTCCCTTGGACTTCAGGAATATGAAACCAGTCAGTCCTGAACAAAATAAGTCCTGAATATCCATTGCAAGGACTGATGCTGAAACTCCAATACTTTGGCCACCTGATGCAAAAAACTGACTCATTGAAAAGACCCTGATGCTGGGAAAGACTGGAAAGCAGGAGGAGGGGACAACAGAGGATGAGATGGTTGGATGGCATCACCGACTCAATGGACATGAGTTTGAGCAAGCTCCGGGAGTTGGTGATGGACAGGGAGGCCTGGCATGCTGCAGTCCATGGGGTTGCAAAGAGTCGACATGACTGAGCGACTGAACTGAATTGATAGAAAATTTCTATTATTCTTTTAACTCTTTTTAACTTCTGCAATTGTAAATTAAAAGTTATGAGCAAAGTAACAATTATCCATGTTAAATACCTATTCTCAAACTTAAAGTGAACACCATGCATATCAATATTTAAAGTTATCAATGTTACAAATGACCTTGCTTCATGGTTTAACTGTTGAATTTGTTAGTTGTCTCTCTTAGTCTTAGTTGTCTTTATTTCTTTTTCATTCAATTGGGAAGTGCAGGTTTATTTTGAGTAGGAAGAGTTTTGTTTATAATGTTCTTTTCTCTCTCTTTTACTCTTGATGCTTAGAAAGTAAAAGTTAAACTGGATGACGAAAGTAACTCACCCATACAAATTTAAAATACAGATAAAGCTGTCTGAAAAGACTTTAAATCTTTTTATAATATTTTTAAAATTATCAAGCAGGGAAATTGATGTCTTTCAGTAGGTGAATAGATAAATAAACTTTGGTCCATCTAGACAACAAACTATTATTCAACCCTAAAAAAAAAAAAATAGGCTATCAAGCCATCAAAAACATGGAGGAAGCTTAAATCCACAGAACTAAGTGGAAGAAGCCAATATGAAAAGGCTACATTCTATCTGACATTCTGGAAAAGCCAAAACTATGGAGACAATTTAAAGGACATTGCTTACCAGAGGGTAGAAGAGGGAAGGATATACTATGACATATATATCATG
This sequence comes from Nanger dama, assembly GCA_917880005.1. NCBI lineage: Eukaryota > Metazoa > Chordata > Mammalia > Artiodactyla > Bovidae > Nanger > Nanger dama. The sequence continues at coordinate 643,881 of CAKJTW010000144.1, forward strand.
CTACATGATACTATATGATATATGATACTACTATAGTGGACACATGTCATTACATATACAGTCCAAGTGCACAACATAGTGATTCTGTATTTCTTTACATTCCAAGATGATCACAGCAAGTCTAATTGCCATCTATCACAATAGAGATTATTACACTGTTATTGACTCTATTCCCCCGTGCTGTACATTTCATCCCTGTGACTCAATTTATTTTGTAACTGGAGGTCTGTACCTTTCAGTCTCCCTCAACTATTTCACTCATCTCTTGACCTCGCTCCCCTCTGGAAACCACCTGTTTGTTCACTTTTTCTACAGTTCTGTTTCTGTGTTATTATATTTGTTTAGTTTTTCAGATTCCATATATGAACAAAATGATACAGTATTTGTCTTTCTCTGTCTGATTTATCTCACTTAAGTTAATGCCCTTTGGTCCATCCATGTAGTCACAAATGGCAAGATTTCATTCTTTTTATTACTGAGTAATCTTCCCCAAGGGCTCCCCTGCTGGCTCAGATAGTAAAGAATCTGCCTGCCAATGCAGGAGACCTGGGTTCGATCCCTGGGTCAGGATGATCCCCTGGAGAAGGAAATGGCAACCCACTCTAGTATTCTCGCCTGGAGAATTCCATGGACAGAGGAGCCTGGGGGGCTACAGTCCATGGGATCATGAAGAGTTGGATATGACTGAAGTGACTTAGCACACACAGAACAAGCAGGAGATTCTATATTTCTCCACATCCTCACCAACAATTGTTATTTATGGCCTTTTGATAATAGCCATTCTGATAGGTGTGAGGTAATACCTCAAAGTTTTGATTTGCATTTCCTTAATGATTAGAGAGTTCCAGAAAAACATCTATTTCTGCTTTATTGACTATGCCAAAGCTTTTGACTGTGTGGATCACAATAAACTGTGGAAAATTCTTCAAGAGATGGGAATACCAGACCACCTGACCTGCCTCTTGAGAAACCTGAATGCAGGTCAGGAAGCAACAGTTAGAACTGGACATGGAAGAACAGACTGGTTCCAAATAGGAAAAGGAGTACGTCAAGGCTGTATATTGTCACCCTGCTTATTTAACTTCTATGCAGACTACATCATGAGAAACGCTGGGCTGGAAGAAACACAAGCTGGAATCAAGATTGCCAGGAGAAATATCAATAACCTCAGATATGCAGATGATACCACCCTTATGGCATAAAGTGAAGAGGAGATAAAAAGCTTCTTGATGAAAGCAAAAGAGGAGAGCAAAAAAGTTGGCTTAAAGCTCAAGATTCAGAAAACAAAGATCATGGCATCCAGTCCCATCACTTCATGGGAAATAGATGGGGAAACAGTGGAAACAGTGTCAGACTTTCTTTTTGGGGCTCCAAAATCACTGCAGATGGTGACTGCAGACCATGAACTTAAAAGACGCTTAGTCCTTGAAAGAAAAGTTATGACCAACCTAGATAGCATATTCAAAAGCAGAGACATTACATTGCCGACTAAGGTCCATCTAGTCGAGGCTATGGTTTTTCCTGTGGTCATGTATGGATGTGAGAGTTGGACTGTGAAGAAGGCTGAGCACCGAAGAATTGATGCTTTTGAAGTGTGGCGTTGGAGAAGACTCTTGAGAGTCCCTTGGACTGCAAGGAGATCCAACCAGTCCATTCTGAAGGAGATCAGTCCTGGGTGTTCTTTGGAATGATGCTAAAGCTGAAATTCCAGTACTTTGGCCACCTCATGCGAAGAGTCGACTCATTGGAAAAGACCCTGATGCTGGGAAGGATTGGGGGCAGGAGGAGAAGGGGATGACAGAGGATGAGATGGCTGGATGGCATTACTGACTCGATGGGTGTGAGTCTGAGTGAACTCCGGGGGATGGTGATGGACAGGGAGGCCTGGAGCGCTGCGATTCATGGGGTCGCAAAGAGTCAGACACGACTGAATGACAGAACTGAGCTGAATGATTAGAGATGTTGACTTATCTTTTCATTCGTTCATTTATTTGGCACTAGGTTGTACAATGGAGAGGGAAATGGCAACCCACTCTAGTACTCTTGGCTGTAAAATCCCATGGACAGAAGAGTCTTGTAGGCGACAGTCCATGGAGGTCGCAAAGAGTCAGACACAACTGAGCGACTTCACTCACTCTGCACACTTGTAACCATAATAATGTTGTTGTTTAATTATAATTCAATAATTTTTAAAATTATATTTCAATAAATTTTAAAATGTTTTTTTCACAAACATTTCAATAAAGTTTTTTAAAGTATTTTTTTTCCCACACTGTGCAGCTTGTAGGATCTTACTTCCCCATCCAGGGGATGAGCCCAAGCCCTTGGCAGTAGGAGCACAGAGTCCACTAGATGGCTAGAGAATTCCCAATAAAAATTTTTTTATAAAAGGTTTAATTGATTCCTCCAGTTCCATTCTTCTTTCTCAAGATTGCTTTGGCTATTCGAGGTTTTTTGTATTTCCATAAAAATTGTGAAATTATTTGTTCTAGCTCTGTGAAAAATACCGTTGGTAGCTTGATAGGGATTGCTTTGAATCTATATATTGCTTTGGATATTATACTCATTTTCACTATATTGATTCTTCTGATCCATGAACAGGTATATTTCTCCATCTATTAGTGTCCTCTTTGATTTCTTTCACCAGTGTTTTATAGTTTTCTATATATAGGTCTTTAAGTTCTTTAGGTAGATATATTCCTAAGTATTTTATTCTTTTTGTTGCAATGGTGAATGGAACTGTTTCCTTAATTTTTCTATTTTCTCCTTGATAGTGTATAGGAATGCAAGGGATTTCTGTGTGTTGATTTTATATCTGGCAATTTCACTATAATCACTGATTAGCTCTAGTAATTTTCTGGTGGCGTCTTTAGTGTTTTATATGTAGAAGATCATGTAATCTGCAAACAGTGAGAGTTTTACTTCTTCTTTTCCAATTTGGATTCCATTTATTTCTTTTTCTGCTCTTATTGTTGTGGCCAAAACTTCCAAAACTATGTTGAATAATAGTGGTGAAAGTGGGCACCCTTGTCTTGTTGCTGACTTTAGGGGAAATGCTTTCAATTTTTCACCACTGAGGATAATGTTTGCTGTGGGTTTGTCATATATAGCTTTTATTATGTTGAGGTATGTTCCTTCTATTCTTGCTTTGGAGAGTTTTAATCATAAATGGACGCTGAATTTTGTCAAAGGCTTTCTCTGCATCTATTGAGATAATCATATGGCTTTTATTTTTCAATTTGTTAATGTGGTGTATTACATTTCTACCACAAAGCCACAGTCATCAAGACCGTATGGTACTGGCACAAAAACAGAAACATAGATCAATGGAACAAAATAGAAAGCCCAGGGATAAATCCATGCACCTATGGACACCTTATCTTTGACAGAGGAGGCAAGAATATGCAATGGAGAAAAGACAATCTCTTTAATAAGTGGTGTTGGGAAAACTGGTCAACTACTTGTAAAACAATAAAACTAGAACACTTTCTAACACCATATACAAAAATAAACTCAAAATGGATTAAAGCTCTAAAGGTAGACCAGAAAATATAAAACTCCTAGAGGAGAACATAATCAAAACACTCTCCCACATAAATCACAGCAGGATCCTCTATGACCCACCTCCCAGAATATTGGAAATAAAAGCAAAAATAAACAAATGGGACCTAATTAAAATTAAAAGCTTTTTCACAACAAAGGAAACTATAAGCAAGGTGAAAAGACAGCCTTCAGAATGGGAGAAAATAATAGCAAATGAAGCAACTGACAAAGAACTAATCTCAAAAATATACAAGCAACTCCTGCAGCTCAATTCCAGAAAAATAAATGGCCCAATCAAAAACTGGGCCAAAGAACTAAACAGACATTTCTCCAAAGAAGACATACAGATGGCTAACAAACACATGTAAAGATGCTCAACATCACTCATTATCAGAGAAATGCAAATCAAAACCACAATGAGGTACCACTTCACACCAGTCAGAATGGCTGCTATCCAAAAGTCTACAAGCAATAAATGCTGGAGAGGGTGTGGAGGAAAGGGAACCCTCTTACATTGTTGGTGGGAATGCAAACTAGTGCAGCCACTATGGAGAACAGTGTGGAGATTCCTTAAGAAACTGGAAATAGAACTTCCTTATGACCCAGCAATCCCACTGCTGGGCATACAGTCCGAGGAGACCAGAACTGATACAGGATGCTTGGGGCTGGTGCACTGGGATGACCCAGAGGGATGCTATGGGGAGGGAGGTGGGAGGAGGGGCTCAGGATGGGGAACATGTGTACACCCGTGGTGGATTCATATTGATGTATGGCAAAACCAATACAATATTGTAAAGTAATTAGCCTACAATTAAAATAAATAAATTTATATTTAAAAAATAAACAAAAATAAAAGCAGAGGCCATGCTTCTAGGAGGAAAAAAAAGAGAATAAACTCCAAATGACTATAAAAAATAAATAAAATAAAAGGTTTAATTTAAATGACTATGATTTTTAACATAAGAACTTATAAACATGTATAAACTCTGGCTTTTCTCAGATTCCTATGTTTTGGGGTTATAGATGACAAACTAAACTCCCCAAATGGTCTATACACCATTCAGTTCAGTTCAGTCACTCAGTCGTGTCCTACTCTTTGTGACCCCATGAATTGCAGCACACCAGGCCTCCCTGTCCATCACCAACTCCCAGAGTTCACTCAAATTCACGTCCATCGAGTCAGTGATGCCATCCAGCCACCTCATCCTTTGTCGTCCCCTTCTCCCTCCTGCTCCCAATCCCTCCCAGCATCAGAGTCTTTTCCAATGGCACCCTACTCCAGTACTCTGGCCTGGAAAATCCCATGGATGGAGGAGCCTGGTGTGCTGCAGTCCATGGGGTTGTTAAGAGTCGGACACGACTGAGCGACTTCACTTTCACTTTTCACTTTCATGCATTGGAGAAGGAAATGGCAACCCACTCCAGTATTCTTGCCTGGAGAATCCCAGGGACAGGGAGCCTGGCGGGCTGCCGTCTATGGGGTCGCACAGAGTGAGACACGACTGAAGCGACTTAGCAGCAGCAGCAGCAGCAACTCTTCACATGAGGTGGCTGAAGTACTGAAGTTTCAGCTTCAGCATCAGTCCTTCCAAAGAACACCCAGGGCTGATCTCCTTCAGAATGGACTGGTTGGATCTCCTTGCAATCCAAGGAACTCTCAAGAGTCTTCTCCAACACCACACTTCTAAAGCATCAATTCTTTGGAGCTCAGCTTTCTTCACAGTCCAACTCTCACATCCATACATGACTATTGAAAAAACCATAGCCTTGACTTCATGGACCTTTGTTGGCAAAGTAATATCTCTGCTTTCGAATATGCTATCTAGGTTGGTCATAACTTTTCTTCCAAGGAGTGTCTTTCAAGTTCATGGCTGCAATCACCATCTGCAGTGATTTTGGAGCCCCAAAAAGAAAGTCTGACACTGTTTCCACTGTTTCCCCATCTATTTCCCATGAAGTGATGGGACCGGATGCCGTGATCTTCATTTTCTGAATGTTGAGCTTTAAACCACCTTTTCACTCTCCTCTTGCACTTTCATCAAGGGGTTTTTAGTTCCTCTTCACCTTCTGCCATAAGGGTGGTGTCATTTGCATATGTGAGGTTATTGATATTTCTCCCGGCAATCTTGATTCCAGCTTGTGCTCCTTCCAGCCCAGCGTTTCTCATGATGTAGTCTGCATAGAAGTTAAATAAGCAGGGTGACAATATACAGCCTTGACGTACTCCTTTTCCTATTTGGAACCAGTCTGTTGTTCCATGTCCAGTTCTAACTGTTGTTTCCTGACCTGCATATAGGTTTCTCAAGAGGCAGGTCAGGTGGTCTGGTATTTCCATCTCTTGAAGAATTTTCCACAGTTTATTGTGATCCACACAGTCAAAGGTTTTGGCATAGTCAATAAAGCAGAAATAGATGTTTTTCTGGAATTCTCTTGCTTTTTCCATGATCCAGTGGACTTTGGCAATTTGATCTCTGGTTCCTCTGCCTTTTCTAAAACCAGCTTGAACATCATGAAGTTCATGGTTCATGTATTGCTGAAGCTTGGCCTGGAGAATTTTGAGCATTAGTCACACACTTAGATGTACTATTTTACCTTCATGGAGGTTTCAAGGAACCTAATGCAAAATTTGTATAAAGGACTACTGAGACAGCCCATAGGATATATGAAGCATAAAGCAGAAGAGAAAATGAAAGTGAAGTCATTCAGTTGTGTCCGACTCTTTGTGACCCCATGCACTGTAGCCTGCCAGGCTCCTCTGTCCATGGAATTCTCCAGGCAAGAATACTGGAGTGGGTTGCCATTTCCTTCTCTGGGGGATCTTCCTGACCCAGAGATCAAATCCGGGTCTTGAGCATTGCAGGCTGACTCTTGACTGTCTGAGCCACCAGGGAAGAGAAGAGACACCTAATTCCAGAATTTGGCTTTTGTTGGCCTTTAGAGTGCATTGTGGCTACATGGGATGCATAGATCCTACCATGTGGTTCTATTTATCTCAGAGACTATTCTCCTTTCCATGGCCATGATTCGAAGCAAAAGAAACCTCTTTCAGATTAAAGAGTGCAGCACCACTTTTTATGAATCGACATAGATGTTTGTACTTCCTACTTTTTCTTATACTTACCTTCCCTACAAATTAGCAGGGCTCCGATGAGACCTGAGTTCACGTCTTTACCAGGTCTACATGAGAAAGATATGAGTAGGTGAGACATGGTGGGTCAGACGCTGTTGGACCATTTTCTTTCAGGATATGCCAGACGTAGGTATGACTTTTACCAGGAATGACTTTGTCATCTTCCTTCTCCCTTTGGCTGGTTTCATCCTTATATGCAGAACCTAAATCAAGGAAGGGTAAAGTTGTCCTTTTATGCCCATTGCCCACTCGAGGAGGCATCAAGTTTATTGTCACCAGTAGACTATGCAAGAAGCAACTTTTCTGAAACAATATGGAATACTAAACAGCAGCAGCTATAAATGAAGAGAAGCTGCCTTATATATTTCAGAGGGGTTCTTGACCACTAGGGCAAATGTAAGTAGGTTGAGTGGCTTTGTGAGAACTTCAGATTGTAACAATAATACTGCTTCCATTATTCCATCTTTTTACCTAATTCAAGTCAGTTCAATTCAGTAGACATACATTGGGTATATGCTTTGTTTCAGACTTTAGTAAGCACTGGTGAGGGTCAGGGAAGGGTGAGATGCAGAGATTTTTTTAACAGATATTTTCTTGCTCTCTCATCCTTAGTGATGTTAAAATTGACCTCTGAATTATCTGATACCTTTATTCTACAATGAGCACTATATGTGTTCATTCTTAAAGAAGTGTTATTGCTTCTAGGTCATTTCATTGGACAGAAGTAGAAAATATTCAAAGGCACTGACCATAGCACTTACACTGTTATTGAACTATTTTTCTAACAACTCGCCTTGGTTTCTTGAATTCATAATGGTCTCTAGGACTCCAGAGCATTCAAGGTATTCATGGTGTTCTTCATTTATACTCCATCTTACCCCACAATAGCTATATATCTAATAGAGGGACCTCTCTAACAGAGCACAGGAGACCCCTTCATTGACTCACTACAAAAGCAGCCTCTCTTATAAATGGATATCCCTCCACTGGGCATTAGGGACAATTAGCTTCATCCAGAAGCAACAGCAGACCCATATTGGTGCTTAGCAGACCCTGGTGGACATTTAGAAAAATGTGAGCTGCACTTTGGGATGGAGAGAGGTCATCATGTCTCAGTAATTGTGGGTTGGTAGCAAATTCTGAATAGTGAAAACATTTGGATAGGAAGAGAGGGGAACACGGAGGGGATAAAAAGAGGCTTCAACTTGTCTTCTGTTTAATTTCTTAAAATAAAGTAGGCAAAGACAGCAAAATGTTAAGATTTGCCAAAGTGCAGTCTGGATGGGTGGGCAGTTTGGAGGAGCATGGATACATGTATCTGTAGGGCTGAGTTCCTTCTCTGTCCACCTGAAACTATTGCAGCATTGTTTGTTAATCAGTTATACTGTGAAACAAAAGAAAAAGTTTTCAAAAAGATTTGCCAAAGTGAGCTAGGGCTTCCCTCAGAGCTCAGTGGGTAAACAATCCTCCTGAAATGCAGAAGACCCCAAGTCGGGAAGATCACTGGAGAAGGGGTAGGCTGTCCATTCCAGTATTCTCAGGCTTCCCTGGTAGCTCAGCTGGTAAAGGATCCACCTGCAATATGGGAGACCTGGATTCGATCCCTGGGTTGGGAAGATTCCCCTGGAGAAGGGAAAGGCTACCCACTCCAGTATTCTGGTCTGGAGAATCCCATGGACTTTATAGTCCAAGGGGTTGCAAAGAGTCGGACATGACTGAGTGACTGTCACTTTCAAAGTGAGCTAATGGGTATATGTTTGTTGGCTCTACTATTTCTTGTACCTTTTTTGTTTGTTTGTTTGACATATTTGATTAGGGAAAAGAATCCCTTTTACCTAATAGTAAAGTTGGGAGAGGGATGAGGGGGTCAATGAGAGGTCAAGAGTGTGTGAAAACTGTATCTGTCTTGATGAGGACAGTGAGCGGATTGGGAGGATATCCGGGCAGTGGTAAGGCACTGGTTAAGGCAAGGTGCAAGGTTTATTTCAACTATAACCATTTGCTTGGTTGCTAGTAAAAGAGATGGAGAACAGATTTCACCAGGGTAGCAGTTTAGCCAAGAGAGTAGAATAGAAATCAAGGAGGCCAGGAACCTGTGGATCCCAAGGAGAATGAAGAATTCTTGGAGTGGGGTGGGGAAGAGTAGGAGAATGTTGACAGCTGGAACCTGAGATCTTGGATTCGATTCAGGTTGCTCACAACAAGGTCTGTCCTTTGGTGAAGACAAAGGTGATTTTTCCAGACCAAGTGAAGCGGTGCCTGGGCAAAAGCATTGTGCATTGCCTTAAAAGTTGCCATGTCTACTCAGGTATGTTTTCTTCTCTGTCTTCAGAGTCTTATTTGAGCTTCTATACCAGCCACCTGCAAATACTCTGAGCAGAATGCATTTTGTGCAATTGCCATCTTCTGTTATAGTCCGAATAACACTGTTGGGAACATTCGAGAATGTTCTGGAAAGCCCTGTATTCACCTCCCCTGCAGCTGTATCAGCCTTACCCCAGGCATGGTCAAGGGCCCCAGAGCCTGACCTGCTCAGACACCCCAACTCAGTGACCGCTGGGCATGAGTACTCCAACCACAGGCCAAATGCTGTGCTTCAGAGGCTACTGCACTGCACTCTCTGGTGCCTTTGGTTGCTTTTTCCTTCACCTGATCTCTGCTCAGCAGTTTTGGGTCGGCAGCTGTTAACTTGTCTGCCCCTATGCTGTCTTTCATAGCCTCATTGTATGGTCTTACTTACAGCCTAGGATGGTGTTAAAACCCCACTTGTCCAGAAAATAATTTTAAAGAATTTCTCTAGCACTGGGTTTCCCTTTTCAGCTCAAGACCAAACTTGAAATTTCCCTGGATCTGCTTTTAACTCTCCTTCTGGCTCTTTTGACAGACATTCCATTAGCTGTCCTGACATACATCTTATGCTTTTATATTCTATTAGCCAGAAGGAATCACATGGTCATATCCAATACCAATACGGTAGGGAAATGTATTCTTCCTGCTCTGGAGGAGGGGATGGCCGTTTGCTGAACTGAAATACAATTTCCCAGAGTTTTGGTTTGGGAGATTAACATGACAGGCTTACAAAGCAGCTCAGTGGTTGCCTGGGGCTGGGTGTGGGAATGGGGCTTGAACAGCAAGACCAGAACTTCTTGACATGGATGGTGTTGGTGGCCCCATGACTGTCTGAATTGAGTCAGTCATCAAACTACTTTAAATGACTGAATTTCGTGGTATGTAATTTAAACCTCAATAAAACTGTTTTAAAATGCTATTGGGAAACCATACACAAAAAATCATTTGTGATGGGTTATAGACTTCAGCATGAAAGGCAAAATAATAGAACTTCTAAAGGAAAGCATGGAAGAAATCCTTCATGACTTGGAGGTAAGCAAATGTCTTAAACAGGACCCAAAGTCTAACATACAAGGAAAACATGTGATACCTTTTTGTGTGTTTAATTAATGTTTGAATTTTCATGCTTCACCAACTTTAAGAACTTTACCAAAAAAATTATCAAAAGAGTGAAAATTCAAGCTACAGACTGGAATAAGATATGTAAATATTTCTATCCGTCAGAGGATTTGTATTCAGAATATATAAACTAACTCTACAAATCAATCAGAAAAAGATAAACAAATCATCGTCTTTGTATCATGAAAAGTACTTAAAACAGTTGATCAGATAGTTTATTAAAGGATATCAGAAAGGTCAATAAGCATGTGAAGTTATACTTACCATCATCATGGATTTACCTTACATGTTGGGGCCCCTAGGCTAATCTAAGGAGGCCAAGAATTTGTGGATGATAACATATAAACACACAGGCTTGTGATAGGACTATAAATCACATGGGCATTAGGCCTCTGACTCACTGTGTTGTTCCTGGACTGTTATATGTATGAGAGATTAGATAGACTATTTTCCTAGGACTCACAAGGCTTAGGGTACAAAACAGTCGTCTCCATGCTGAGCTCCTAGGTGAAGAATTGGGGGAACCCTGGTCTCTCTAAAAATGTACCTAGATTCATTCTGGAAGCTTTCAAGTGGATAAGCCTCATGGATAGCCTGCTAGGTACCAGGCAGAACCTGGGATGCCTTTTCCTCTATATCCCTGCCTGCTCCTATCTTTCACCTTCCCTCAGTCCACGTCTGCCCTGACCTCAGGAGTGCAACCAAGACAGGTAGTACTCTTCCATTTTTGCATGAGAACTTAGTCAACATCGAAGCATAGTCAGACCATACAGTACAGGATATGTGCTCCAATAATGTACTGATGATTTGCTTGAATCTTCTTGATCCTGTGTATGTAACAGTCCATCTGGGCAATATCAGGGTCCACTGTGACATTCCCTTTCATTCTTTCTTGCACTGTGGGGATTGTGGCCAAATAGATTTTTTATTCTTTGTTGTAATGAGGTCAGCTTGTTCTTCAGCTAGTTGGCCCTAACCACATGGTGACATCCATATTTTAGCAACTGGGAGAAGGGGAGGGAAAGGAAATGTCTGAAAAATCTGAATCTAAGGAAGGAGAAGGAGAATTAGGTTTCATTGCTACACCAATGGCCTTGATCTTCCCTAGGAAGTTTTCTCAGCATAAGAAGGCAGATAAAGTGGATTTTAGGATTTATGGCCTGGTTCCCCAAGGGATAACAGAGGACAGAGACAAGCTTTGGGATAAGACCAAAATAATGTTCTTGACTTCACGCAATGGGCCTAGGTCTGAATCCTGACTCCACCATTCATTAGCTGTATGACCTTATACTCACTACTCTTCTGTCCATAGAATGACCGAACCATAGGAGGGCATTTGACTCACCTTCAGAAGATTTCCAGTAGGATACGCCAATAGCATGAAGACTAACAGGATGAGAAGCCATATTCTTAAATGTAATGACCACAGTGTCATAAACCTCAGCCTGGATAGTTGGACCCAGCAGACCTGCAAGAATGAAATGTTCCCCCAAATGTCATTTGGAAGGATGTTTAGCTAGTAAGTCACGTCTGACTCTTTTGCAACCCCATGGATTATAGCCCGCCAGGCTCCTCTGTCCATAGGATTTCCCAGGCAAGAATACTGGAGTGGGTTGCCATTTCCTTCTCCAGGGGATCTTCCCAAACCAGGGATGGAACCCACATCTGCTACACTGGCAGGCTGATTCTTTACCATTGAGCCATCAGGGAAGCCCCATTTGGAAGGTAGCACTCCAAAAAATTTATCACAAAAATGATGGTCAAAGTTACAGGAGAGAAGCAAGTCCTTCAGATTACTGATAAAAAGTAGTAGCCAAATGAATGCATTAACTTCTATAACCAGCCCAGCCTTATGGTTGTTCTGAGGACAGATTTCTGGCAATGCATTCAATGCATTGATTCATTCAACTAATAACTGGGTTCCTACTATATTCTATAAACCATCTTAGGCACTAGACATGAAGTAATTAAGAAGATAGGCCATAAAAGTCAAATTATAGAGACATTAGTAAAAGTGAAAGTAGCTCAGTCATGTCTGACTCTTTGTGACCCCATGGACTATATCTATGGAATTCTCCAGACCAGAATACTGGAGTGGGTAGCCTTTCCCTTCTCCAGGGGATAGTCCCAATCCAGGGGTCAAACCCAGTTCTCCCACATTGCCAGCGGATTCTTTCCCAGCTCAGCCACCAGGGAAGTCCAAGAACACTGGAGTGGGTAGCCTAGCCCTCCGCCATGGGATCTTCCCAACCCAGGAACTGAACCAGGGTCTCCTGCATTGCAGGTGGATTCTTTACCAACTGAGCCATGACGAAAGCTATTACATATGTAAATAAACAAGAAAACTATAGGTTGTTATAAATGCTGTAAACGATGGTGGCATACTAGAAAATGATGAGGCAGGAAGCAGAGGATACTTTAAAGATAGCAAAGTAACCTGTGGCTGAAGCAAAGTAAATGAGATAGAAGATAGCAGAAAAGAAGGTTATAGAGACAGGCAGGGAATATAATATGTAAGACTTTGGAGGTTACAGGAATTTAGAAGAAATGGATTGGAGACTTGTTTTGGAGGAAGACATTCAAAATGATAATGTTTTGAATGAACAGTTATAATATTAATAAAAACATTCATAAACAGAAACATCAGTTAAATAGAGTTTGAGACCATAAGGGGAACTCTCATGCCCTGTAACAATAGCAGAGCCCAAGGAGGAAAAAAATCCTCATCATTGTTGGCAAGGGCTCAATCAATGAGCAGCCATGGACTCTCTGTTTTCCCGAGCCCTTCCAAATTCCTTTACCCTTCTGCGAACTGTGCTCTTCTCTTCTTGTTATTCAGGGACTTGTTTGCAACTTGCTGTGGTTTCAGACACCGAACTGCCATCCTCTGCTGATGCTCAAGAAACTCATCTTTTCTGGAGAGACATCTGGTAGTCTATTTTGGGTCAGCAAGTCAACAAGACTTGCTCATGAGTTGCATGTTGAAGATGGGGTGGGAAGGAAGCATGAAAGACATGGGAACCAGGCATGACTCCTGTGATTTTGATTTGTGCAACTGAGTGGTCATCAGGCCATGGCACAGAAAATTTGGAGGAAATCGGTGACTTACAGACAGTCATACTAGGTATAAGTGAAAGTGAAAGTGAAAGTGAAAATGAAGTCACTCAGTCGTGTCTGACTCTTTACAACCCCATGGACTGTAGCCTACCAGGATCCTCTGTCTATGGGATTTTCCAGACAAGAATACTGGAGTGGGTTGCTATTTCCTTCTTCAGGAGATCTTCCTAACCCAGGGATTGAACCCAGGTCTCCCGCATTGTAGCAGACGCTTTACTGTCTGAGCCACCAAGGAAGTCTATACAAAGTATAGTTCAGTTCAGTTCAGTAGCTCAGTCGTGTCTGACTCTTTGCGACCCCATGAACCACAGCACGAGGCTTACAAACGGCTCTACTGAATGGATTTAGTGGGATGAAAATATGAAACAGGCTTCTTTTTCATGGTTTTTAATTATATATAGAATTTCCCTTTCTCGCATTTTGAGCAATCCCAAATTTTCCCCAAGTAACCTTCACATATTAACAGTATTATCATAGGTACTAAGAAGTCCAATCTGGCCGCATAGCAAACTTTTGATGTTCCCTGCAATTCAGGGAATTCCCCCTCCTCGATTTCAGCTCTGAAATAGACTCAGAAATCAGTAATGGGGAGAAAAAGATAGCAGATTCACTGCTTTCTCACCTTCCTTCTCCAGTCACCTTACTGCCTCTGGACTTTCTAAGATTGGAGCTTAGGACAGGAGTGGAAAAAGGCATAATTATAAGATTTTTCTTGGTCGTTCAGTGGTAATGTGGCTTTGGTACCCCCCTGCATGTGGCACAGGCCAAATTTCTACATCTTTCTTTCTTATATGAGTTCTTTGAGAACTCTCTCCCTCTCAGTATGGTGACATCCTACTCCATTTCCCCTGGCCTGTGATATGCCCTGTCCAGTTTTCACTTTATCTCTCCTCTGATTTTGTGCTTCTGAGAGTGCAATCACACAGATCTTCTCTGCTGGGATCACCTAGCCCTGGCAAAAAGTCCTCTCAGGCAGGGTTTTCTTGAGGCAAGTTTTGTCCAATAATCTTCCTGGTCTCACACCTAACAGTGGGGGTGCAGTTAGCTTCTGCTATATCCCACTCTCCTTCTGATACCATTAGGGGAAACTCTGCAAGACTCTGGCCTTGAAAGTTTTTTTCCAGATAAAAATCAGGCACAAATCAGTATCTTCCAATTGCCAAAAATTATCTCAAGTTTTCTAAACAGTTCTGAAGCCTCCCTCACTGCAGCTTGACATGGTGGGGGGGGAGATACTTCCTCTCCATGGGGATATATACAAAATACCAAAAATGCTTTCACAGGAAATCCTCAAATCTAAAGTTTTTCATGAGTTCCTAGCCTTTTATAAAACTTGAAGGTACATGATGGGCTAAAGGTTGCTGAATCAATTTGGAGCACTATCTGAACAAGTCTTGAATAGGTGGGCTGTTATCTTTCTTTAGAATTTGGGACTACTTATCAGCTATAATTCTCAGAAATAATTCTAAGACAGGAAATCTTAACAACTTGTTACATGCTTATTTGGGCTTCCCTGGTGGCTAGCTGGTAAAGAATCTGCCTGCAATGTTAGCGACCTGGGTTTGATCCCTGGGTTGGGAAGATTCCCCTGGAGAAGGGAAGGGCTACCCACTCCAGTATTCTGGTCTGGAGAATCCCATCCATGGGGTCGCCAAGAGTCAAACACGACTGAGCAACTTTCACTTTCACATGCTTATCTGACATTTAAGTGGAGGTATCAAACAAGCAGTCTGAACTGAAGATATAAACTCGGGGGTTACTGGCATATATAATCTTTTAAAGCCATGAGCATGGATAAGACCAACTAGGAATTTAAAGCAGGGAGAAAAAAGAAAATGAACCCAGGTCCAAGATAAAGGGCACTTGAACATCTAGAGAATAAACACAGGAGGAGATCCAGGCAAGCAGACAGACCATTTGGTCAGTGTATTTCCCCAAGAGGTGGTAATAAGGGAAGGCGACCAAGAAAATATTTTCTTTGGCAGCTGCCCTCTTAAAAACTGCAGTCCAAGGCTGGGTAATCCTTTCAAGGAAACAAGACACCCAGTTTCACAAGAAAGAGTCAATCTTGTTTACATTACCCATCCATGGTGGCCTGGGCTTGGCAATGTTGAAAAGTTGATCTGTGAACTCTACAAACACAGTCTTTCTGTACATGACTGAGGTGTTGAATGGAAAAGGTTTGGGCACTCTGGGAGGAAACCTGTGTGAAGAAGAGAAAAAGTCATTCATTTTGGTTGATGCTTCTCTGAACCTGCTTGGAAAAATAGCTGGAGGTTATGCTTCCATCCCAAACACCTCTACCATGAACAAGGCAGACTGGAAATGGTATCTGGATCCCTGCTACAGACTGAATGTTTCTGTGCAGAACCCTTGCGAATGGGATTAGTGCCCTTATAAAGGACCTCCCAGAGAGATATCTCACCTCTTGTAACCATGTAAGTAACAACAAAAAATGGCATCCCTGAACCAGCAAGAGGGTCATCACCAGACACCAAGTCAGCTGGCACTCTGATCTTGGATGTCTGGCTTCCAGAACTGTGAGAAATAAATGTCTATTGTTTATAAGCCACCCAGTCTATGGTATTTTGTTATAGAAGCCTGGACAGACCAGGACAGGCTATCCCTGGAATTCTCCAGGCCAGAATACTGGAGTGGGTAGCTGTTCCCTTCTCCAGGGGATCTTCTCAACCCAGGGATCAAACCCAGGTCTCCCACATTACAGGCAGATTCTTTACCAGCTGAGCTACCAGGGAAGCCCAAGAATACTAGAGAGGGTAGCCTATCCCTTCTCCAGTGGATCTTCCTGACTCAGGAATCAAATTGGGTCTCCTGCACTGCTGGCAGATTCTTTACCAGCTGTGCTACCAGGGAAGCCCAGACAATTTGTAACATCTATCAAATCAAAGAGCAAATCTTTCCTCATAGCTTAGTTGGTAAAGAATCTGCCTGCAATGCAGGAGACCTGGTTTAAGTCCTGGGTCGGGAAGATCCCCTGGAGAAGAAAATGGCAATCCACTCGAATAATCTTGCCTGGAAAATCCCATGGACAGAGGAGCCTGGTAGGCTACAGTCCATAGGGTCGCAAGAGTCAGACATGACTTAGCAACTAAATTACCACCACCATCAAATCAAAACACTGTTTTCAAAAGTCATCTCACACATTAAGTACCATACAATAAGAAAAAGCATAAAATCAAACTCATATACTACCAGCCAAAAAACCCTTTGCTGAAACAATAACTATAATATCCTTCAATTTTATCTCTAAAAAGACTATAACATTCATCTAAGTACCTTGAACTCCAATTTTTTCAGTATGTACCTAAAATTACCAGATACCGCCAATTACCCAAGGTGGTGCAGTAGTAAAGAGATCACCTACCAATGCAGGAGACAGAAGAGACACGAGTTTGATTTCTGGGTTGGGAAGATCTCTTGGAGAAGGAAATGGCAACCCTCTCCAAATTCTTGTCTGGAAAATTCCATGGACAGAGGAGCCTGGTGAGCTACACTACATGGGTTCAAAGAGTTGGACACTACTAAGCATGCATGCATGCACACACACACACACACACACACACACACACACACACACACCCCACATACACTTACCCATGGGTCAGCTACTGAATCAGACATTTCATAATTATGTTCAGTTCAGTTGCTCGGTCGTGTCTGACTCTTTGCGACCCCATGAATCCCAGCATGCCAGGCCTCCCTGTCCATCACCCACTCCTGGAGTTTACTCAAACCCCGTCCATCAAGTCGATGATGCCATCCAGCCATCTCATTCTCTGTTGTCCCCTTCTCCTCCTGCCCTAAATCCTTCTCAGCATCAGAGTCTTTTCCAATGAGTCAACTCTTCACATGAGGTGGCCAAAGAACTGGAGTTTCAGCTTTAGCATCATTCCTTCCAAAAACACCCAGAACTGATCTTTGGAATGGACTGGTTGGAACTCCTTGCAGTCCAAGGGACTCTCAAGAGTCTTCTCCAACACCACAGTTCAAAAGCATCAATTCTTTGGTGCCCAGCTTTCTTCACAGTCCAACTCTCACATCCATACATGACTACTGGAAAAACCATAACCTTGACTAGATGGACCTTAGTCGGCAAAGTAATGTCTCTGCTTTCAAATGTGCTATCTAGGTTGGTCATAACTTTTCTTCCAAGGACTAAGCGTCTTTTAAGTTCATGGCTGCAATCACCATCTGCAGTGATTTTGGAGCCCCCCAAAAGAAAGTCTGACACTGTTTCCACTGTTTCCTCATCTATTTCCCATGAAGTGATGGGATGCCATGATCTTCGTTTTCTGAATGTTGAGCTTTAAGCCAACTTTTCCACTCTCCTCTTTCACTTTCATCAAGGGGCTTTTTAGTTCCTCTTCACTTTCTGCCATAAGGGTGGTGTCATCTGCATATCTGAGGTTATTGATATTTCTCCCGGCAATCTTGATTCTAGCCTGTGCTCCTTCCAGTCCAGTGTTTCTCATGATGTAGTCTGCATAGAAGTTAAATAAGCAGGGTGACAATATACAGCCTTGACGTACTCCTTTTCCTATCTGGAACCAGTGTGTTGCTCCATGTCCAGTTCTAACTGCTGCTTTCTGACTTGCATATAGGTTTCTCAAGAGGCAGGTTAAGTGGTCTGGTATTCCCATCTCTTGAAGAATTTTCCACAGTTTATTGTGATCCACACAATCAAAGGTTTTGGCATAGTCAATAAAGCAGAAATAGATGTTTTTCTGGAACTCTTTGCTTTTTCGATGATCCAACAGATATTGGCAACTTGATCTCTGGTTCTTCTGCCTTTTCTAAAACCAGCTTGAACATCAGGGAGTTCACGGTTCACATATGGCTGAAGCATGGCTTGGAGAATTTTGAGCATTACTTTACTAGTGTGTGAGATGAGTGCAGTTGTGTGGTAGTTTGAGCATTCTTTGGCATTGCCTTTCTTTGTGATTGGAATAAAAACTGAGCTTCTTCAGTCCTGTGGCCACTGCTGAGTTTTCCAAATTTGCTGGCATATTGAGTGCAGCACTTTCTCAGCATCATCTTTCAGGATTTGAAATAGCTCAACAGGAATTCCATCACCTCCACTAGCTTTGTTCATAGTGATGCTTTCTAAGGCCCACTTAACTTCACATTCCAGGATGTCTGGCTCTATGTGAGTGACCACACCATCGTGATTATCTTGGTCATGAAGACATTTTTTATACAGTTCTTCTGTGTATTCTTGCCACCTCTTCTTAATATCTTCTGATTCTGTTAGGTCCATAATATTTCCATCCTTTATCGAGCCCATCTTTGCATGAAATATTCCCTTGGTATTTCTAATTTTCTTGAAGAGATCTCTAGTCTTTCCCATTCTGTTGTTTTCCTCTATTTCTTTGCACTGATTGCTGAGGAAGGCTTTCTTATCTCTTCTTGCTATTCTTTGGAACTCTGCATGCAGATGCTTATATCTTTTCTTTTCTCCTTTGCTTTTCGCTTCTCTTTTTTTCATAGCTCTTTGTAAGGCCTCCTCAGACAGCCATTTTGTTTTTAGATTTCTTTTCCATGGGCATGGTCTTGATCCCTGTCTTCTGTACAATGTCACAAACCTCCATCCATAGTTCATCAGGCCCTCTGTCTATCAGATCTAGTCCTATTTCTCACTTCCACTGTATAATCATAAGGGATTTGATTTAGATCATACCTGAATGGTCTAGTGATTTTTCCTACTTTCTTCAATTTAAGTCTGAATTTGGCAATAAGGAGTTCATGATCTGAGCCTCAGTCAGCTCCGGTCTTGTTTTTGCTGACTGTATAGAGCTTCTCCATTTTTGGCTGCAAAGAATATAATCAATCTGATTTCAATGTTGCCCATTTGGTGAAGTCCATGTCTAGAGTCTTCAACTCAGTGAAACTAAGCCATGCACTGTGGGGCCACCCAAGATGGGCAGGTCATGGTGGAGAGATCTGACAGAATGTGGTCCACTGAAGAAGGGAATGGCAAACTGCTTCAGTATTTTTGTCTTGAGAACCCCATGGACAGTATGAAAGATAAAATGATAGGATACTGAAAGAGGAACTCCCCAGGTCAGTAGGTGCCGAATATGCTACTGAAGATCACTGGAGAAATAACTCCAGAAAGAATGAAGGGATGGAGCCAGAAGCAAAAACAATACCCAGTTGTGGATGCAACTGGTGACAGAAGCAAGGTCCAATGCTGTAAAGAGCAATACTGCATAGGAACCTGGAATGTTAGGTCTATGAATCAAGGGAAATTGGAAGTGGTCAAACAGGAAATGGCAAGAGTGAACGTCGACATTCTAAGCATCAGCAAACTAAAATGGACTGGAATGGGTGAATTTAACCCCGATGACCATTATATCTACTACTGTGGGCAGGAATCCCTTAGAAGAAATGAGGTAGCCATCATGGTCAACAAAAGAGTCCGAAATGCAGTACATGGATGCTATCTCAAAACGACAGAATGATCTCTGTTTATTTCTAAGGCAAACCATTCAATATCACAGTAATCCAAGTCTATGCCCCAACCAATAATGCTGAAGAAGCTGAAGTTGAATGGTTCTATGAAGACCTACAAGATCTTTTAGAAATAACACCCCCAAAAAGTTAATTATGTTCAGTTCAGTTCAGTCGCTCAGTCATGTCTGACTCTTTGCGACCCCATGAATCGCAGCACGCCGGGCCTCCCTGTCCATCACCAACTCCCAGAGTTCACTCAGACTCACGTCCATCAAGCCAGTGATGCCATCCAGCCATCTCATCCTCTGTCATCCCCTTCTCCTCCTGCCCCCAACCCCTCCCAGCATCAGAGTCTTTTCCAATGAGTCAACTCTTCGCATGAGGTGGCCAAAGTACTGGAATTTCAGCTTTAGCATCATTCCTTCCAAAGAACACCCAGGACTGATCTCCTTCAGAATGGACTGGTTGGATCTCCTTGCAGTCCAAGGGACTCTCAAGAGTCTTTTCCAACACCACAGTTCAAAAGCATCAATTCTTTGCTGCTCAGCTTTCTTCACAGTCCAACTCTCACATCCATACATGACCACTGGAAAAACCATAGCTCTGACTATATGGACCTTTGTTGGCAAAGTAATGTCTCTGCTTTTGAATAGGCTATCTAGGTTGGTCATAACTTTTCTTCCAAGGAGTAAGCGTCTTTTAATTTCATGGCTGCAGTCACCATCTGCAGTGATTATGTTAATATTCCCCAAATGTTATTCTTTACCTCAATTATTAAAACTCTTTTAGGTTAAGGCTGATACCCAACTTTTTCCTCTCTCCCTATCTGACAAGTTAAGTTTGCATGTTCTACGGCCCAGTCTAGTTTGAGTAATCAAAAGGACTAAGGTGAATCATAGCAAAGAAAGCCCTAGGCAAGCTGGCAGAAAATACAAAATGGTTGTAGGTGACTATTTCTGCTCACTGATTTTCATGTGCTGATTTTTGTACCCCATGGAGTAGTTTTGCAGTTTTCTACATGCCATAGAAGGCCTCTCTTCCTGGTTTACGCTCTGGCCACCTAATTCTTGTCTGTCATCATATTTTTACCAATTGGTAATGTTTCAACAAGCCAAGGAAGTGTAGGCAAGAGGCATGGACATTTGTGTTATAAAGATTCATATGGAGAAAACAAGGCTCTTGCCTTGACAGAAAGCTTTCATGTGGAGATCCTATTCTCCAAATCCCAGTCAAAAATTGAGCTTTCACCTCTGGCAAATGTATATTCATTCACTTATAAACCCATGTACTGCATGACACTGTACCATCACAGGACACATGCTAGAAATATGCAAAAAGAGAGGCTTTAAAGGTATATAAGTAGATGTAGAGTGGGTGTTGTGTCTTGTCTTATTGCCCCTCTGGGGTTTTTGCAAAGCAGTACATACGAGAGACTGAGAATGGTACAAAGGAGAACAATAAAGATAAACTGTTAAAAAGAGCGGCAGCTTCTGATTGTGGGTATTGGTATACTTGGAGTGATAGCCACACTATACCTGGGATTACCATGAACTGAAATAAATAACAAGGCATCTCTCATTTATTACTTACTTCTTTCTCAACCTTATGATGAAACAAAAATTTCAGCATTCCTTTAAGGAGTAGCTGCACCAGAAAATCATTTTTTCTCATAAGAAATTTTGTTTGTTTGTTTATTTTCTTAGAAGGGTTTTAGTGAGAATACTGATGTAGCAAAGGCAAATGCAGTCTTAAAGTGGTAAAAGTTGCTAAATTGGAAAATCACTGACCTACATGGATTGTAAACTTTTTCCAACTTTTTGTTGCAGTAAAACATACAAAACATAGTATTTACTATCCTAAACATTGTTAAGTATACATTCCATTAGTACTAAGTATATTAATATCATTAAAGTAATGATAACCATCCCCACCATCCTTCTACATCTCTTCTTACCTTGCAAAACTGAAACTCTAACTCCTCAGTGCCCACTTCCTCCAGGTCTTGAAACCATTAGTCTACTTTCTGTCTCTATAGAGTTCACTACTATAAGCACCTCATGCAAGTGGAATCACACAGTATTTGTCTTTTTGTGACCAGTTGATTTCACTGAGCAGAAACTCTTCAGTGTTCAGTTATTTTGCAGTAGGTGTAATAATTCTCTTCTTTTTCAAGCCTCAATACTATTCCATTTGATGTATATATCACATTTTATGTATTCATTCATCAATGGATATTTGGGTTGCTTCTGTGTTTTACTTATTGAGAATAATGTTACTATGAACATGGGTGTACAAACAGCTCAAGATTGCCTTCAATTATTTTGAGTCCATACTCAGAACTCGAATTGCTGAGTCGTATGACAACACAAATGGAAGGGCAGGGAAGACTGGCAACAAAAGGGGTAGATACAGACAGACACACGGGACAGCCACTCACAGAAGGATGCTCCATGAGCCTGAGACAGGGTCAAGAGTGAGGAGGAAGGATCAGCCAAGGAAGTGAGGTAGATGCCTCTTCAGAAAATGGAAGGGTTTGGCTGAGCCTGAACATGGGGAGCATGCACTTAACATTTCCCTTCCTCCACGTAAAGTCAAGATGGTCGGAAGCACAAGAGGAAGTGGCCAAGTGATGCAGAGTCACAGAGGAAGACCTCTGCACCCTTGCAGGGGTCGAGCATCAAGACTGACTGCAAATGCTCTTCCCAAGTATGTGTGGACCTCTCTCAGGGAGGCTGACTGATGAGGCCAAGAGGAGGAAGGAAGGAAGACCTCATCTTGAGCTTTGAATCAAGGTGTCATCGAGAGGTGCCATCAGGGAAGCCAGGAGACCATTCTTCTGGCATTTTTCAAATGCAATCTAGTGAATTAAAAGATCAAGTGACTCCCCACCTCCCTCCTATCCCAGAGAGCCTTGCATCTCAGTCCATCTTAGGCTTTCCAGATCGCCTCAGAAAGCACATGCCCAGTGAGTAGCTTGGCCAGCCCAAGGCCAGGACAGATGACTCTGCGCTTGCTGAGGGCCTGAAGCCAGCGTGCTGATAAGGAAGCCCTTCCAGTAAAAGCAGCTGATTTACGGAGCATGGAGTGGAGACCTGGATGGATTGCGGCCGAATGAGCAGATCCTCAACAGCCCACCTCCTCTAGTTCTGCTACAAGGTCGCTGGTACCTCACGTTACACTTACAGCCATGTCGGGGATCCCTGGCAACCAGTTGCTAAGGGGAGAAAAACTCAGCTTTATTTCCAGATGGGTCAGCTTGCTGTGGGGCTTCCCAGGTGGCTCAGCGGTAAAGAACCCGCCCACAAAGCAGGAGATCCGGGTTCAATTCCTGGGTTGGGAAGATACCCTGGAGGAGGAAATGGCAACCCATGCCAGGATTCTGGCCTGAAGAATCCTATGGACAGAGGAGCTTGGAAGCTACAGTCCATTGAGTTGTAGAGTTAGACATGACTGAGGCGACTGATCACACACACACACAGCTTGATATGCAGGTGCAAGCCAGAAACGGACTGATGCTGTATTACAGCCCCACTCAGGGTTGGATTTAACAGAGAGTGGAGAAGGAATATCCCCCAATGGGCCACAGTTTCACTAAAGTTGTTGCTTCTTCACTTTGGATAGAAAGAGAAACAGCCCGATGTTCAAATATATTGAGACTAATGGACAGCAGCAGATAGCTTGACTGTCTGTTCAGGAGCCTAGAAGGAAAAGGAGTGGAAAGTCAAGGACACTAATGTCTGGGGCCAAAGCATATTAGTCAGTGGGTGCAAAATAAAAAGACCTGCATGTCCTATGTTCATGCCTCAGACAGTATCTATTGTGGAAGAAGCATAAAAGAATAACATAGACAACATGACTGACTGTTACTGTTAGCTAGCCTTGACACATATCATCTCTGTGCTGTCAAGATATGAGCTAAGTGACTATGGAGATAATTAGTGAATGGACCCAAAAGCAAAATTTCCCACTGACTAAGGCTGCAGCCATGAATTAAAAAGACGCTTACTCCTTGGAAGAAATGTTATGATCAAGCTAGACAGTATAGTAAAAAGCAGAGACATTACTTTGCCAATAAAGGTCCATCTAGTCAAAGCTATGGTTTTTCCAGTAGTCATGTATGGATGTAATTGTTGAACTATAAACAAAGCTGAGCACCGAAGAATTGATGCTTTTGAAGTGTGGTGTTGGAGAAGACTCTTGAGAGTCCCTTGGACTGCAAGGAGATCCAACCAGTCCATCCTAAAGGAAACCAGTCCTGAATATTCACTGGAAAGACTGGTGTTGAAGCTGAAACTCCAATACTTTCGTCACCTGATGCGAAGAGCTGACTCATTTGAAAAGACACTGATGCTGGGAAGATTGAAGACAGAAGGAGAAGGGGATGACAGAGGATGAGATGGTTGGATGGCATCACCGACTCAATGGGCATGAGTTTGAGTAAACTCCGGGAGTTGGTGATGGACAGGGAGGCCTGGCGTGCTGCAGTTCCTGGTGTCACAAAGAGTGGGACACGACTGAGCAACTGAAGTGAACTGAACTACAGGGTCATTTAACTAGTGTCACCTCCAAAATCCAACCCACCAGCAAGAGAAACCACTGCTGAGTTCCCAGTTGGTCCATCATTTACACTAGCCAAATATTTGGTGGCAAAATGATTGCCTTAAATCCCTTCCATCCTAGAAGGGCTGGCACTTCATTCTGGAGGGAAGAGACATGTATTCTTGGGATATGTTAGCTTTCTTGCCTGCTGGGTCTCAGCTAGCACTGGCACCTGAGGACTCATGGAGGGTTTGATTTACTGATTCAGGATCCTGTATGGCATCCTAAGCGATTGGGACCAGTGTACAGCAAAGGAGGTGCTGCAGTGAACCCACAACCATGGCATTCATTGGATTTATCAGATGTTACCCCATCCAGAAACTGCCAGACAGAGAAAGGAACTGGAGGACCTCTCTACCTAAAGCTTCACGGAAGCTAGAGGGTCAGCCTCCAAAGGGCCAGATATGCATTGATTCAGAGATGCTTCTGGGGCCCCAGTGAGAACACAAGGATTTAGGAACCAAAGAATGACAGCAAACGAATCTCTTTTCCCCTATGACCCACCCGGGGAGTCTGTGCCGCCCATCCCTGCCTGCAGCTCTGTTTGGGCTCAGCAATCCCAGAACGTCCTTGCAGCTAAACACAGGGGTCTTACTGACTGAGAAGCCAGGGGTGCCCCTTGGGTACCTGGGGCTACCTTACCCAAGGAGCAGGGCGCCAGAGGAGCCCACGGGGAACTGCCATGAAGAGGAGGTGGGTACCGCCCCCTGGGAGGCAGGCAGGACTGGGTCACATCCCCGGGAATCCCCCACAGCTGAGGGGCACAGTGCAGTGGCCCCTGGGACCTGGAGCAGTTGCCCCTGATACATGTGAGGACATGGAGGGTGAGTGGGTGTGGGCCGTGATGGAGACAAGGTTGCGGGGGTGGGGAATGGCCTAGAAAGTGCTCGAACCCAGCCATCTGGGTCCTGGGTGCTGCTGGAGGGCCACCCCCATCCCCACCTATACCTCAGGTCTCTTCTAGAGGCCGATGCCCTGCCTACAGTGGCCTGGACGTCCCCTCCCCCAGAGCAGCCCACGGGCCCTTCCCAGGCCACACCCACACCAGAGGAGACCACACCCCTTTCTGGAGCAGGCCTCGTCCCTCCTTAGAGCAGGCCACGCCCACTCCCCAGGATACTCAGGGTTCAGTGGAAATGGTGGCTGACTTTATTTTTGGGGCTCCAAAATCCCTGCAGATGGTGACTGCAACCATGAAATTAAAAGATGCTTACTCCTTAGAAGGGAAAGTTATGACCAAGCAAGACAGTATATTAAAAAGCAGAGACTACTTTGTCAATAAAGGTCCATCTAGTCAAGGCTGTGGTTTTCCCGGTAGTCATGTATGGATGTGAGAGTTGGACCATAAAGAAAGCTGAGCGCCAAAGAACTGATGCTTTTGAACTGTAGTGTTGGAGAAGACTCTTGAGAGCCCCTTGGCAGCAAGGAGATCCAACCAGTCCATCCTAAAGGAGATCAGCCCTGGGTATTCATTGGAAGGACTGATGTTGAAGCTGAAACTCCAATACTTTGGCTGCCTGATGCGAAGAGCTGACTAATTTGAAAAGACCCTGATGCTGGGAAAGATTGAGGGCAGGAGGAAAAGGGGAAGACAGAGGATGAGATGGTTGGATGGCATCACCGACTCAATGGATATGAGTTTGGGTAAACTCCGGGAGTTGGTGACGGGCAGGGAGGCCTGGTGTGCTGTGGTTCATGAGGTTACAAAGAGTTGGACATGATTGAGCGACTGAACTGAATGGCTGCTCATTACATAGACACAGGGACCTGGTGGCCTTGGCCCAACTGGGACAACTCAGAAGGGTCATCTGAGCTCCAGAGTTCCGTGGAGGGCTGGCCTGCATGGCAGCCCAGTTTCTCCCTCTGCCCACTCCCACTTCCTCGGCTATTGATCCCAAGACAACTCTAAATAACATTCCTACAGGACAATCTCCTATCTCACAGTCTGCTTCTAGGGAACCCAATCTGTCACACTAATTCATATTTTAATGTGCTCTAATTTCATCCATCTCTGGAAATTTCCATGGCACTAGCTTTGGCATAGACTTGCAGGGCTTTTAGTCATTGAAACTTGAGTTGATTTGTCCCATCTCCTGGCAACCTTGAGGCACAGTCATCAACTCCTCCCTAGAGTTCGTTCCCTTCTCCTCTGCCTAGTCCATCTCCTTGGTTCTGCTGAGTCTGCCTTAACCAGTTTCTCCGAAGTTGCCAGTGGTTTCTAATAAGATTCAGATCTATGTCCAGAGATAAGTATTTTGCTACACACTAGCACAGTGTTTTCACTTTAATATTTCTGACTAAAATGAAAATCTAAGACATAAAAAGTGTTTACTAGATCAAGAGCTTGGAAGACCAGAGAAGGAACAGGATCACCAGTACACAAAAACAATTTTTTTCTCTCTCTGAGGGAAAAGGAAAAATCAAAAGCTAGATAAAAGAACAAGGTTATGCAACAGAGAAAACAGAAGGCCTAGGCCCTAGTCAGCCAGGACGTGATTTATGACTGATTCAGCGTAATCTGCACAGTAAGTGACAAAATGTTCCCAGGTTCACAGGTTTTACTCTTTCCTAACTTATGTGGGGTTTTGTTTGTGTACTTCCCTTGGGCTTTGATATATAAATCTTGCCAAATATATTTTGCAACAATGTCCTTGACCTGAACTGTTCTTTCACATTTTATCTAAAATCCATCGGAAAACCTATTATATTCCCTGACCTTTGCTTAGAAGAAGTTGAGCAGCTGCAGGAATAGATAATATAAAACTGAATTTCCCAGATGTTTATTTCAAGTCTTGGCAGAGGTTGTCAGGATATGTTCAGAGTCAGCTTATCCTGTTAATCAGCATCAAAATAATCTGGACTATAAAATGGTATCATCAAAATAAAATTCTATCAACTTTTTCCTGGTAAATACATGTGACTGCCTATAAAACAAAAGAAATCTAGATACTAAATAAATCGTTTTCGCCATTCAATTTTATACACAGACTGTGATTTACTATACCTCATCCTGCATGCTATAATACAAGCACAACATATTAAGTACAATTATCTCAAGAGGTGAGGTGAGGTGAAGTTGCTCAGTCATGTCCGACTCTTTGCGACCCCATGGACTGTAACCTACTAGGCTTCTCCGTCCATGGGATTCTTCAGGCAAGAATACTGGAGTGGATTGCCATTTCCTTCTCCAGGGGATCTTCCCGACCCAGGGATCGAACCCAGGTCTCCCGCATTGGAGGCAGATGCTTTAACCTCTGAGCCACCAGGGAAGCATTATCTCAAGAGTATAGTCTAATATTAACAGATAAATGGCCAATGTTTCATTTAGATACCAGGCTACTGATCATCTGGGCCTCTACTTCAGGATCAGTCACACTGCACAACCACAGGCTTGGATCCCTTCCTTAAACTATACACAAAAATTAACTCAAATAACTCAATATAAGAGCTAAAACTATAAAACTCTTAGAAGAAAGCACTGGTATAAATCTCTCTGTGACTTTGGATTTGGTAATAGCTTTTAGATATGATACCAAAAACACAAGCAACTAGCAGAAAAAAAAAGATAAATTGGAATTCATCAAAATGAAAATCTTTGTGCTGTGAGAAAATTTTGAAAACAAGTGTACTTGTATCCAGAATATATAAAGAATTCTCAAAATTCAACAATAATAAGACAACCCAATGTAAAACGGGCTACATATTTGCATCATCATGTTATTAAATAATATACAGGAATGGTCAGTCACAAATGTAAAGATGCTCAGTATCTTTAGTATCAGAGAAATGTAAAATTAAACATACAATAAGATATCAGCACATAGTCATTAGATAACTAAAATACTTCAGTTCAGTTCAGTTGCTCAGTAGTGTTTGACTCTGCGACCCCATGAACTGCAGCATGCCAGGCCTCCTTGTCCATCATGACCTCCTGGAGTTTACTCAAACTCATGTCCATTGAGTCAGTGATGCCATCCAACCATCTCATCCTCTGTCTAGCAATACCACATGCCCAGTATGTGTCGCAACTGGCACTTTCATGCATTGTTGATGAGAGTACAAAATGTTATAATCATTCCTGAAATCTGTTCATAGTGTCTTATAAAGTTAAATGTGCATTTTCACATGATCCAGCAATTTCACTCATTGAATATGCAGCTAAGATAAATGAAAGCAGATGGCCACACAAACACTTGTGCAGGAATGTTCACAGCAGGTTTATTTATATTAACCCCTGGAAACAAGTCAAAGGTTAACGTGGAAGTGAAAGGTCTACATTGTGATATATTCCCTCAAAAGAGCAGTAATCAGCAATAAAAAGGACAGAACAACTTCATGTGACAGCCTGAGCAAATTTCCAAATCACGATGCTTAAGATAAAAATCGAGACACTGAAGAGTGCATGCTGTATGAATTTACTGATATAAAAGTCTTGTAAAGTCAAAAGCAAATTTGTAATTCCGGAAAGGAGCTTGTTACCTGGTGCCAGGTCAAGGTAGAGACACTAAAAGGTTGCAGGATGATTGACTAGGGTGGTATTTATGTAACTGGTATGATTTGTCAAAACTTCTCAAACTGCACATTTAAAAATCTGTGTGTTTCACTATATGTAAATTATACCAGTGGTAGGGAAAATGTCCCTCATGACCTCTGCCCCTTGGCATTATGCTCAGGACTATGTTCTGTTATGTGGTAGACTTGACACATGGAATTAAGGTTGTTAATCAGTTGATCTTGAGATGAGGAGAGGATCTTAAAATGTCTAGGTGGGTCTAATGTAACCATGAGGATTCTTAAAAGTGAAAGAGGGAGACAGAGCAGAAGTTTTAACAGATGTCATGGAAATTGAAGTTAGAGCTGAAGCACGAAAGAGACTTGATGTACATTTGTTAGCATGAAGACAGAGGGCACTGCATGGAAACTGAAAGAAGGAACTATATTCCAATTGAGCCTAGAATTCGGTTTCCCCCCACTCCCCCAAGCTGGAGCCTCCAGTAAGGAACATAGCCCTGTAAACGCCTTGATTTTGGTCTTGTATGATCCCAAGTCGAGTTCCTAGTTGAGCCCATCTGGATTTCTGACCCACTAAAACTATGAGATAATAAGTAGATGTTATTGCAAACTTACAAACAAAGCTAGTGGAGGTAATGGAATTCCAGTTGAGCTATTTCAAATCCTAAAAGATGATGCTGTGAAAGTGCTGCACTCAATATGCAAGCAAGTATAAAAATTCAGCGGTGGTCACAGGACTGGGAAAGGTCAGTTTTCATTCCAATCTCAAAGAAGGGCAGTGCCAAAGAATGTTCAAACTACTGCACAATTGCACTCATTTCACACGCTAGTATGCTGCTAAGCTAAGTCACTTCAGTCGTGTCCGATTCTGTGCGACCCCATAGATGGCAGCCCACCAGGCTCCCCTGTCTCTGGGATTCTCCAGGCAAGAACACTGGAGTGGGTTGCCATTTCTCTCTCCAGTGCATGAAAGTGAAAAGTGAAAGGGAAGTCACTCAGTCGTGTCTGACTCTTAGCAACCCCATGGACTGCAGCCTACCAGGCTCCTCCGTCCATGGAATTTTCCAGGCAAGAGTACTGGAGTGGGTTGCCATTGCCTTCTCACGCTAGCATAGTAATGCTCAAAATTCTCAAAATGCTCAAGCCAGGCTTCAACAGTACGTGAACCAAGAATGTTCAGATGTTCAAACTGGATTTAGAAAAGGCAGAGGAACCAGAAATCAAATAGCCAACATCTGTTGGATCATAGAAAAAGCAAGAGAATTCAAGAAAAACATCTACTTCTGCTTCATTGATGATGCTAAAGCCTTTGACTGTGTGGATCACAACAAACAGTGGAGAATTCTTAAAGAGATGGGAATACCAAACCACCTTACCTACCTCCTGAAAAATCTGTATGCAGGTCAAGAAGCAAAAGTTAGAACCAGACATGGAACAACAGACTGGTTCCAAATTGGGAAAGGAGTACATCAAGGCTGTATACTGTCACCCTGCTTTAATTTATATGCAGAGTACATCATGAGAAATGCTGGGCTGGATGAAGCATAAGCTGGAATCAAGATTGCCAGGAGAAATATCAATAACCTCAGATATGCAGATGACACCACCCTTATGGCAGAAAGTGAACAGGAACAAAAGAGGCTCTTGATGAAACTGAAAGAGGAGTAAAAAAGCTGGCTTAAAACTCAGCATTCAAAAAACGGAGATCACGACATCCTGTCCCATCATTCATGGCAAATAGATGGGCAAACAATGGAAACAGTGACGAACTTTATTTTCTTGGGTTCCAAAATCACTGCAGATGGTGACTGCAGCCACAAAATTAAAAGACACTTGCTCCTTGGAAGAAAAGCTATGACAAAACTAGACAGTATATTAAAAAGCAGATACATTTCTTTGCCAACAAAGGTCTGAATAGTCAAAGCTATGGTTTTTCCAGTAGTTATGCATGGATGTGAGAGTTGGACTATAAAGAAGGCTGAGCACCAAAGAATTGATGCTTTTGAAGTGTGGTGTTGGAGAAGACTCTTGAGAGTCCCTTGGACTGCAAGGAGATCCAACCAGTTCATCCTAAAGGAAATCAGTCCTGAATATTCATTGGAAGGACTGATGCTGAAGCTGAAACTGCAATACCTTAGCCATTGATGCGAAAAACTGACCCATTGGAAAAGATCCTAATGTTGGAAAAGATTGAAGGCAGGAGAAGAAAGGGAAAGAAATTTTACATAGTCATTAAATTGACTTGCACAAGATTCCATTAGGTGTTAATGAGTGAGAAAAATGTATAGTATCCTATTTTTGTAAAACAAACAATGACAAAGAAAACCTTTCATGAATCTATATTACCATACTAGGGCTACCAGATTGGGGATAATCAAGAAGCAGGTTCAGGTAGAAGAAATGTAGGGAGCAAAGCAAACAGAACAAAAAAGATTGTAACACTTGTATGACATGACCATATTTAATATTTACATTATCATCAAGTATATACTGGGCTTAAAACTTTATAATACACATGTAAAGAAAATACAACAAAATTGTAAATAAATACTTACAGCATTCAACTCAATAAGCAAACAATTAGATCAACAAAATGAACCAAAGGAAGTAAGGAAGAAGAAATGAACCAATGAAAGTAAAAATGGAAATTGATAGACCCAAAAGATGCGGGTTCCTGACAAAAGCAATGAAATCTAGAAACGTCCTGAAAATATTACTTGTAAGAGAGGCAACGAGAACATACAGAAGCTAAGAACAGAGATATAACTACAGACACAAAAGAGGTTAACAATATCACATGACTACTATGTGACTTGATTCCAATACACTATAAAATCTAGGGATGATGGATTGCTTTCTAGGAAAATATATATAAATAAACCTTGACCGAAGAATAGGTAGAAAATCTGACTAAATCAATGACCACAGATAATACTGGAAAGATTATTTAATCATACTCTCCCAAAATGTGCCAGAACCCAGAAAAGATGAAAAGCTTCTGAATTCATGGTTAATACTATCTTTACACCAAAACTGGGTAATACTGATGGGTCTTATTGCTCTTCTCCCCTGATAGAAGTTTTGTTCCATCTCTTATGTTCCTTGCCTCTCTGCCCTCATTCTATCCCACTCTCTAGTTTCCAGAGTAGCAGCATGTGACAAAGAGAAGCAATGGACGAGATAGGGGGAAAAAAATCAACAAATAGTTTAGATCTATGAAAAGGATTGGCAGTGACTTGGAAATGCTCTTTAGGGCTTCAGTAGTATCACAGCCACTGTAACCTATGTCTGTATCTTCCGCCAGCCAGAGTCCCATACCCACCATTCTGCCCAGCGCCTCTAGAACCTGGGTTTACCTCGTGTTCACATGCAGCTCACTGAGCAGTTCACTTCGCATATAGTCCCAGGACAGTTCCACTGCGCCCAGGTAGTATCTTCTGATGGCACTGAAGCTGCATGGCCAGAGGCACAGAAAGAGGCAGGTAGAGAGCTTGATGTGCATGGCTCTGATGGCTGGAAAAAACATCCTAGGCTTTCAGGAGGTTAAAAAAAAAAAAAAGGTGAACTTTCTATGATTTTGTGAAAAGTCCCAAAGTTTTCGGAAAGGACTTTAGGGGACTTAAGAACAGCATGAGAGCTCAGCAGTGGCAGATAGGATTGCTTCCTTTTGGGCAATGGGAAGCCGCCACAGGAAGAAGTGAGTAGGAAGAGGAAGGCTGAGCTCAAGCTTAACCCGTTCACCTCTGAAAGCAGCAGGGGCCCAAGACTGTTGCTTTGCTCAGAACCTTGGAGAAAAGGAAGAAATGGGTTCAGGTGAAGAGGAGCACCAAGCTGTCTTCATATTCCCGGTGGCCTCCAACCCTCTCTCTTAGTAGCAGGAAGAGACACTCAGGATGTCGAAGATTCTGGAATCCATGCATGAGCAAGAGCAACCCTCATGCTAGGAGTTGCCCCTGCTTCTCCCCTTGCCCCTCAAGCAGATACCACTGAATGACCTTTAAAACCATAAGGCAGATCCAGTCACTTCTTTGGCCAGAACCCTCCACTGGCATCTGACCTCATTCAGAGCAATAGCTTACATTTGGACCAAGTCCTAGAGTCTTCCCTAAGGGATTCCCTGGTGGCTCAGACGGTAAAGCATCTGCCCACAATGTAGGAGACCCAGGTTCGATCCCTAGGTAGGGAAGATCCCCTGGAGAAGGCAATGGCCACCCACTCCGGTACTCTTGCTTAGAAAATTACATGGATGGAGGAGCCTGGTGGGCTACAGTCCATGGGGTCACAAAGAGTCAGATACGACTGAGCGACTGAGCTGAACTATGTCAGATGCTTTACACATTATGTGATTTAATCCTCACAGTAAGGCTGCAAAGTAAGTACAGGTGTACCATCTAAGGGTCAGAGTGGTTAAGTGGTTCGCCAAAGAGCACACAATGGTTCATTTGTCCTCATCAGACATGAGTGAAGTCGCTCAGTCGTGTCCGACTCTGCGACCCCATGGACTGTAGTCCACCAGGCTCCTCCTCCATGGGATTCTCCAAGCAAGAGTACTGGAGTGGGCTGCCATTTCCTTCTCCAGGGGATCTTCCCGACTCAGGGATCGAACCCAGGTCTCCTGCATTCCAGGCAGACACTTTAACCTCTGAGCCACCAGGAAGCTAATCAGACATGGTCCTACGCAAACACCGTCCCAGGCACCGGGTGCACAGCAGGGAAAACCATCAACTGAGAGACGCTAAGCAATACCTGTGAGACAGGGGTCCCTTACGTATGTCAGGTGAACTAAGAACTGCGCCCCAAAAGAAAGTAAAGTATGAGAAGGGGAAGGAGGGGTGAACCAGGTCGCAATTGTAAATGCCGATGGTCATGGGATGCGTACCTTACGCGCAACTGTAAGCAGCTTACATTTCAGTAAGGGGCCTGTGACATGTACACTGAAGGCTCTAGGGAGCCACAGTAGGGTTCTGAGCAAGGGAGGATCGTGATCTCTGGCCACAGCCGTGAGGATCGGGTTTAACGGTACGAAAGCAGGTGGCCTGTTCGCTGAAGGCCATTTCGGCTGAGACAGAAGCACTGGAATAACAGCAAGGTTTCTGGCAGGGCGGTGTCGCCTTGAACTAGGACGGAGTCACAGTGACAGCTGTCGCTTGGGGCTGGGGCAGTGATAAGTACGTGCTCAGTGTTGACATGAACAACCACCACGAGCCCGCCTTTGAACTTTTTCGTAAAGGAAAGAGCGAAACAGCGTTCGCGAGGAAAGGCCGCGTAACCTTTCGTGGGGAACCGAAAGGAACCCTCTTCCCAGCAACCGGCGAGCGGGACCGGAAGAGGGGAGCCAGTACGGCCACCAAAGATCTTCCGCTAACGCACGGCCGGGCCCGCCGGGGCGCGGGGCCACTGCGCTTGTAGCCCCGCCCCCCGGAGCTTTGTGACGCGCCGGCGCGCCGAGAAGGAGAGGGGACAGCCCGCGCCCCGCCCGGCCTCTTCCGCCCCTGCCGTGGGAATGGAAACATCTACCCCACGTACCGGAAGCCAGCTCGCGCAGACGGCGGCGCGCCAGTCCGCGTCCTCCCGCGGCGAAGCCCCGCGGGTGTCATCGCGAGACGAGCTCGCCGAAATGGCCGCCGCCAGTCAAGGTAAGGGCGGGCGCGGGCCCCGTGGCGCCGCGAGGAGCCGCCTTCCCGGGCTCCGGAAAGGGACAGGCTCCGCTCCTCCCAGGCCAGGCCGCGCCCTCCGCCCCGAGAAGCCCACGCGGCGAAGGGTCGGGGGGAGGGCGCTGGAGCTCGGGGCGAGCCCATCCAAGGTCAGCGGCCGCGCTGGAGCCGACCTTTTCCGGGGGGGTCGGCACGGGGCAGGCTCTTCTGCCTTCCGGCCCCGCCCCGGCAACCTGGGCCTGGCAACTTTTGGTTTGTGTTCTCCGAAGCGGTCGGAACCCAGAGACTTCAGGCGGGTCATTCTGTGTGCGAGCTGCCCCTCCTGGCGCTTTGATGGGTTTGAAAGCGGACACAGGATACGGTTCTTGGAAATCGTCTCTGTAGTCTGCACAGTCAGGAGTCCCAGAAAAAGACAAAAACAGAGTCCCTGTAATCAAATACGCAGTGGACCAAGTCTTCCTGCTTCTTGTCCCACTGTGAATGCTGCAGACTATATTCAGTTCAGTACTGTCTCATAGGGCTTCCCTGGTGGCTCTGCGTTCAGCACTGTCAGAATTCCATGATGTCAGGCCCTGGCTGTGGGTGTGCAACACACAGTCTGCTCCCCCTACACACAGCAGTCTACCACTACACCAGTCTGCACACACACACACAGACACATACACCAGTCTGTTCACACGCACACACACACACTCACACCAGCGTCTGCCTGCAATGCGGGAGACCCGGGTTCTATCCCTGGTTCGGGAAGATCCCCTGGAGAAGGAAATGGCCGCCTGCTCCAGTACTCTTGCCTGGAAAATTCCATGGACGGAGGAGCCTGGTGGGCTACAGTCCATGGGGTCGCAAAGAGTCGGACACGACTGAGCGGCTTCACTTTCACTGTCTTACAGAGCCATCACTGAAAACTCATATATGCTTGTATGAGTTTTATAAACTTATATAAACAAGGTTACAGAAATTCTGTTTAAAACACGAGTGGAGTCAGAATTCATTCTTTCTTATTTGCCATGTTTCACTGTTACCTGTACTCTTCGGTTATGGACAGCTGTCATGTCCATGTGGTGGAGATAGCCCCGTGCCTCTTCCATTCAGTGCCGTCACAATTTTATGATGTCATGCCCTGGCTGTGCGTGTCCAAGACAGACAGACACACACCAGTCTGCCCCTGCCCCAGCTCTGCGTTCAGCACCGTCACAATTCCATGATGTCAGGCCCTGGCTGTGGGTGTGGAACACACAGTCTGCCCCCCTACACACAGCAGTCTACCACTACACCAGTCTGCACACACACACACACACACACACCAGTCTGTTCACACACACACTGACACACACACACCAGTCTGGCCCCCCACACACACTAGTCTGCCCCTGTCCCAGCTCTGCGTTCAGTGCCGTCACAGTTCAGTGATGTCACATCCTTACTGTTCCTGTGCAACACACACACACTGATACACACACGCCAGTCTGCCCCCACACACACCAGTCTACCCCTCCCCACCAATCTGCGCATGCACACACAATGCACACACACACGGCTGCCCTCGCCCCAGCTCCTCATTCAGCGCCATCATAATTCAGTGGTGTCATGCCCTGGCTGTGCGTGTGCAACACACACACACACCAGTTTGCCCCCCTCACACCAGTCTGCCCCTCCCACACACAGACACCAATCTGCACATGTGCACACACACACCAGTCTGTCCCCACCCCAGCTCCATGTTCAGTGCCATCACAATTCAGCACTGTCAGGCCCTGGCTATGCATATGCAACACACACACCCACACACACCAGTGTGCCCGCCACACACACCAGTGTGCCCGCCACACACACCAGTCTCCCCCTCACCCCAGTCTGCACACAAACACCAGTATGACCCCCATACCAGTCTGCCCCCTGCCCCCACCACACACAGACCAGTCTGCCCACACACACCCCAGTCTGCACACATGCACACACACACACCAGTCTGCCTCCACCCCAGCTCCGCGTTCAGCACCGTCACAATTCAGTGATGTCATGCCCTGGCTGTGGGTGTGCACAACACACCAGCCTGTCCCCACCCCATCGCTATCCTTCCACGTTTCCCAGCACACCATGGAATTGCAGTGACTCTAAGGTGTTGGTAAAGAGTCAGCCTGCAGTGCGGGAGACTTGGGTTCAATATCTGGGTCAGGAAGATCCCCTGGGGAAGGAAATGGCAACCCACTCCAGTGTTCTTGCCTGGAAAATCCCATAGACAGAGAAGCCTGGTGGGCTACAGACCATGGGGTCACAAAGAGTTGGGCACGACTGAGTGATGAACACTTGCAAGGTGTTGGTATCCATAAGGGAGTTTCTGCAGAGCAGACTGCCCTCAATTTACTTAAAATGTGTAGCGAATAAGATATTTGCACTTAGGAAACTGTGGTGAGAAACCTTGAGGCTGACAGTAGGGATTTGTCTTTATCATACTGATGATCACTAATCCTGTAATCCTTTCTGGCCCCACTGGCAATCAAGGCTACTAACTTCTCCATATAGCGCTTGGCAGCATTTGTTGAATGACTGAGTCACTTTGGGTGAACTCAGTGTCTCTGATTTGACCCGTTTAGACTAGAGCCCTCTCTTAAGCTAAGGGTCTCGACGTTAAAACAAAACTCAAAACTCTTGCTTTTCAGTGATGTTCTTTAACCCAGGGAGAGATTTTCTTCTTCAACACAACATTAATGTGTTGTGGTTACAATGGAAGAAAAATTGTCATTTAACTACTGCTTAGGCCATACAGGGCTTCCCAGGGGCTCAGTGGTAAAGAATCTGCTTGCCAATGCAGGAGATGCAGGTTTGATCCCTGGGTGGAAGGAAATGGCAACCCATTCCAGTATTCTGGCCTGGGAAATCCCATGGGACAGAAGAGCTTGGCGTGCTACAGTCCATGGGGTCACAAAGAATCAGACAGGACTGAGCAACTGAACAACAGTAGGCCCTAGAAAATCCAGTTCCTTAAACACCTGTAGTTTGGTTTTGCTAAATTGGTATCTGTGGTCTGCCTTGAATTAATTCTTCAATTATATTTTGGGCATTGTGTCAAGTCAGGATTGACCTTTTGTCTTCATTAGTACAGATACCTAGTAGTTCTCACACAATGTGTTGAAAACTTCCTTTCCCTAGTAAATAACTTTTGTGCCGTGTTACTGACAATCAAATGACTATATGTGTAGATCTACTGCTAGACTCTGTGTTCTCTTCCATTGGTAGATTTTTTCTATGCTTATGTCAGTTCTGCACTGGCAAATAGAGTAGTTGTATAACTCTTGAAATTAGTTACCTCTGTGTTACTGTAATTTTGTAAGAAATCTTGAAATGCTTTGAATTTTATTTTTTTTTCTCCCACAGTTGTTTTGGAACATTGTGTTTTCCTAAGTGATTTCAGCAGTATTTCCACATTCCCCCATGCCTTTTTTTTCCAGTGTGACTCTGACACTCAGCAGTACTGGGGTCTATCTATATTGCGCCTTGAATCTTGAGTGGAAGTTTGTGACTGCTCCAACAGAGTACAGTGGAAATAACACTGCATGGCTTTGGAGGCTAGGTTTGAAATGATAATGAAGCTTCTGCCTAGCCCTTGAGTTTCCTCACTGTTTCCTTATTCACTTTCTTGAGACAGGCACCCCTGACCCTAGCCACCAGGTGGCAAGGAAGCCCAAACTAACCCTGAGCAGTGCAGCCTGTATGTGTGGATGGAATAGATGATCCCAGACCCCTGCCTGAGATTGCCACTCTGCAGTGTTTTGTTATTTACAGTATAGAGTTCTTGTACCTCCTTCATGAAATTTATTTTCCTACAGAGAGAGGGATTAAACTTTTAACTTTTTTCCCTTTGAGGGTACATAGATCACTTAACTTCTGAGCCTTCACTTCTTAACTATAAAATGGGGTTAACAAATTGTACCTTGTTCTGTACCTGCTTTGTTCTGTGGGTTTAGTTATACCTGTTTATTCCTGAGCACATTGCCTGGTCAATAGTAACAGTTCTCTTCAGGGGCCAGCCATTTAGTACCGAGAGTTTGTGAATTTGTTGAGCTACTAAATAGTATCGAGTTACTCCTGCAAAAGAGACAAGTGAAGAAAATCCATTTCATTTAGGAGGCATGATTAAGTTCTCCTACCAGTTTTTCCTGGGTCCTTTTGGGGTTTTTCAGCTTGAGGAGAAACTGGAGTACTCATTCTAAATTGTGGAGATTTTTTTTCCCCTCCAAGATATTTGTTGATTTTCGTTTGATTTTCAAAAGTTGCTGCTCAGAATTTCCGAGTGAATTTGTTATTTAAAACAGATAAATATTTAGAGGTTCTTATTATAGCTGTCTCTGTTTCCTTAAATGTCTCTTAATCTAGGCTAGGAATGTTAGTGATTTATTGTGACAGTAACTGTTTTCTTACGCAGTATCTTAATTCTTGTAGGAAACTTTGAGGGAAAGTTTGAGTCACTGGACCTTGCAGAACTTGCTAAAAAGCAGCCATGGTGGCGCACGCTGTTTGGGCAGGAATCTGGGCCTTCAGCCGAAAAGTATAGTGTGGCAACCCAGCTGTTAATTGGAGGTGTCACTGGATGGTAAGTGATGGAAACGATGTCCAGTGTCTGTTTTTGGCACAATGCAGTGTTTTGGTCATAGAAACCATCTTCTGTAACCAGTGAAAATACAAATTTTGTGAAATTGATCAGTGTTTTGGTCATAGAAACCATCTCCTGTAACCAATGAAAACACGTTAACTTTTGTGCAATTGATCAGTGTTTTGCTCATAGGAACCATCTCCTTTAACCAGTGAAAACACTTTGACTTTTGTCCAATTGATCAGTGTTTTGGTCATAGAAACCATCTCCTTTAACCATTGAAAACATGGTAACTTTTGTGCAGTTGGTCAGTGTTTTGCTCATAGGAACCATCTCCTTTAACCATTGAAAACACATCGACTTTTATGCAGTTGATCAGTGTTTTGGTCATAGAAACCATCTCCTTTAACCATTGAAAACATGGTAACTTTTGTGCAGTTGGTCAGTGTTTTGCTCATAGAAACCATCTCCTATAACCAATGCAGACACATTGACTTTTGTGAAATTACTCAGTGTTTTGGTCATAGAAACCATCTCCTTTAACCAATGAAAACACATTGACTTTTGTGCAACTGATCACCTTACATGTCGTATACATCTACATGTAATGGTCAAGTGCTATTTAATGGTTACACATGGTATTCACTACTTGCCGGGTGCAATTTTAAGGATATAGATCCCACATTTCCTGCTCACAACAACTCTGAAATGGGTATTGCTATGATCTATTATCATTTCATAGAAACTAAGGCTTAGAAAGTGGGCTTCCCTGAGAGCTCAGTTGGTAAAGAAGCCACCTGCAATGCAGGAGACCCCAGTTCGATTCCTGGGTCGGGAAGATCCCCTGGAGAAGGGATGGGCTACCCACTCCAATGTGCTTGGGCTTCCCTGGTGGCTCAGCTGGGAAAGAATCTGCCTGCAATGTGGGAGACCTGGGTTCAATTCCTGGGTTGGGAAGATTCCCTGGAGAAGGGAAAGGCTACCCACTCCAGTTTTCTGGCCTGGAGAATTCCATGGACTGTATAAGTCCATGGGGTTGCAAAGAGTCAAACACAACTGAGTGACTTTCATTTCACAAGACCTGAAAAGGTGTACTTGTCCAGGAAAACATAGTTAGTGCTTTGAATCACTATAGATCACTTGGCATCTTCTAGAATCATATGTGAATAGAATTATGCAGTGTGTATTCTTTTTTTTTTTTAAATCTGGCTTCCTTCACTGAGCATACTGATTTCGAGGTTCCGCTGTGCTATTGTGTGTATCACTAGTTCATTCCCTTTTATTGCTGAGTATTAGTCTACTGTATGGATAAAATAGTTCGTCCATTCCCCTTGATGATACTGGTTTGCACTTTGGGGCTAAAACTGCTGTTCACGTTTGTGTGCCCATCTTTGTATGACTATATGATGTCCATTTCTTGTGGGTAAATACCTCGAAGAAGTATGGTTGAGTCATAGTAGGTGAATGTCTTAACTTTTTAAGACTCTGTCAAGCAGTTTTCTAAAGTACCATCTTATGTCTCCCCCAGCAGTGTATTAGAGTTCCAGTTTCTCTTACATCCTAACACTTGGCATAATATCTTTTTTGTTAAGTGTAGTTGATTTACAATATTGTATTCCTTTCAGATACACAGTGTAGTGATTCAGTATTTCTGCTGGTTAAACTCCATTCTTATAAGATAATGTAAGAATTCTGACAAGATAAAGGATCTATTTTCCCTGTGCTATACAATATATCCTGGTTGCTTATCTAGTTTATATATGGTAGTTTTAATCCCCTAGCCCTGTCTTGCCCCTTCCCACTTTCTTCTGCCACTAGTAAATACTGGTTTGTTCTCTGTCTTTCAGTTTATTTCTGGCATAATGTGTTTTTGACTACAACCATCCTAGTAGCTGTGAAGTGATATCTCATTGTAGTTTTAATTTACATTTTTCTGATGAATAATGATATTGAATATTTTTTTCATGGGCTTGTTTTTACTATCCATCTATTTTTGGTGAAGTATGTTTAGATATTTTCTACATATTTTTATTGGGGAGTTGGTTTTTCTCACTACTGGGTGGTGAGATTTCTTTATATTCTGGATACATGTATTTGCAAATACATGATTTGCAAATATATTATTCTAATTTATAGCTTTTTATTATTTTGACAGTGTCTTTCAAAAACAGAAGATCTTAATCTTGAAATACCACTTAACAACTCTTTTATAGCTGTGGCTTTTGGTGTCGTGTCAGAATATTTACCTAATCCAGGGTCACCAAAAGTTTCTTCTGTGTTTTCTTCTATATGATATATAGGTTTAGATTTTTCATTTAGTTCTGTGATCTGTTTTGATTAACTTTTGTATATGTTGCAGTGAATCATTGTTCATTGCTTACATTATAGAAATGGAATTGCATATTGATCGTGCACACTGCAGCCTTGACAGAGTCACTAGTTTGAAGAGCCAGGGGTCCCCAAGACTACTCTCATGTGTGACAATTGCCTTGGAGGATCTACAGAACTTACTGAGAGCTGGTATATTCATGGTTATGATTTTTACCACAAAAGGATACAGATTAAAATCAACCAAGGGAAGAGCCACATGGGGCAAGGTTCAGGAAAGTGGAGTCTGTATGTTTAAAACAGGTTTCTTGTAGACAGCATGTAGGTGGGTTTTCCTTTTTCATTCCACTTTGATAATCTGTTCATTTTAATTAGAGTGCTTAGACGGTTTCTGGAGAAGGAAATGGCAACCCACTCCAGTATTCTTGCCTGAAGAATCCCATGGACAGAGGAATCCCATGGGCTACAGTCCGTGGGGAGTGACTAACACACAGGCTGTTTACATTTATTTTCCTTATTATCAGGTTTAAATTTACTATCATGGTATTCTTTTCTCTTGGATCAGGTGTGTGTGTGTAATAAACATAGGTATACTGTGTATACGCATATATATATATATTTTAATGTGAAATTCACCCAAAAGAAAATTGACCT
The DNA here is from genome assembly GCA_917880005.1 of Nanger dama. Classification (NCBI taxonomy): domain Eukaryota; kingdom Metazoa; phylum Chordata; class Mammalia; order Artiodactyla; family Bovidae; genus Nanger; species Nanger dama. The sequence continues at coordinate 685,954 of CAKJTW010000144.1, forward strand.
TTTAGAGTGTACAGTTCAGTGGCATTTAATCCATTCATAGCTTTGTGTAACCATGGCCTCTCTCTAGGTTCAGAATAAATCAAATCATACACTCTGTGACCTTCTGTGTCTGGCTTTCCCTGAGAGCATGCTTTTGATGTTCATTCATGTTGCGGTGTGCATTGGGACTGCTTTCCTAGTTACAGCAACATCTCACCAACACTATTTTTTCAAGTAAAAAAAAATATTATGGCTATTTTAGTGGGCGTGATCTGGGCCTGACATGGTGACTACTGATGTTGAGCATCTTTCCATGTGTGTATTGGCCATCTCTGCCTCTGATCTGGAGAAATGGAGTTGTTTTGTCTTTCTGTTCTTCAGTTGTAAGAATTCTTTGCTTGGGATATTTGACTCTTGCCAGGGCTGCAGTCCATGGGGTCGCTAAGGGTTGGACACGACTGAGCGACTTCACTTTCATGCATTGGAGAGGCAATAGCACCGCACTCCAGTACTCTGGCCTGGAAAATCCCATGGATGGAGGAGCCTGATAGGCTGCAGTGCATGGAGTCGCTAAGAGTCAGACATGACTGAGCAACTTCACTTTTCACTTTCATGCACTGGAGCAGGAAATGGCAACCCATGCCAGTGTTCTTGCCTGGAGAATCCCAGGGATGGGGGAGCCTGGTGGGCTGCTGTCTATGGGGTCTCATAGAGTCAGACACAACTGAAGCGACTTAGCAGCAGCAGCAGACCTGAATGAAAACATTTTGTTCTATCAAGTTGTCTTTCTAGTTTCTGGATAAAGTCCTTTCTAGAAAATCTGATTTATTGAATTGGCTGTACTGGATCTCTGTTGCTGTGTGCGGGCTTTCTCTCGTTGCAGTTCCCAGGCTCTGGGTGTAGAGGCTTGGTTGCCTCGTGGCATCTGGAATCTTCCTGGATCAGATATTGAACCCTTGTCTCCTGCACTGGACATTCACAATGGGACCTCCAAGGAAGTGCAATAATGACCTTTAATGGACAGAGTTTTTAGTTTTGATGAAGTCCAGTTTTCTTTGTGCTTAGTTCTGCTGCTGCTGAGTCACATGAAAAGTTAAACTGAAAGTGGCTCAGTTGTGTCCGACTCTTTGCAACCCCAGGGACTTATAGTCCCTGGAATTCTCCAGGCCAGAATACTGGAGTGGGTAACCTTTCTCTTCTCTAGGGGATCTTCCCAACCCAGGGATTGAACCCAGGTGTCCCACATTGCAGGCAGATTCATTATCAGATGAGCCACCAGGGAAGCCTGTAATTCTGTTTATGTCCTTTCTTGGTTTATTAGCTATGTCTTTTCATTGTGTGATTTTTGTGGTTACTTTAGGATTTATAGGATGTATCTTCTTTTTATCAGAGTCTGTCATTAAGAGGAATACCAGTTCACATAGACTGTGGTGCTCTTTTAACAGTATACTTCCATTTAACTCCTTTACCCTTGATTTTCATAACATGTATGTGTTATTAATCCATAATACATTCTTATTATTTTTCATTGAATATTTAATTCTTATATTTTTCAACAGGAGCCTGGCAGGGTCTCTGGGGTTGCAGGAGTCGGACACAACTTGGGACTAAACCACCACATATTTTTAAATAATGAAAATGAAACCTTTCAATTTACTCTCACAGTTTCTTTTGCTCATCATGCTTTTGTGTGTATCTGCATTTCTAGCTGGTATCATTTTCCTCTGCCTGAAAGATTTCTTTTTAGAATTTTTTGTTCTTTTGGTCTGCTAGTGATGATATCTTTTTCAGATTTTGTGTATCTGAGAAAGGTCTTCATCTTAGTTTTTTGCAAGATATTTTTACTGGATACAGACTAGAACATTTTCCTCATTATTTATTCAAATATTTTTCTGTCCTTCAACAATTCCCAATAAGACAGGTATAACACTGCTTGAAATTTTTCTGAGGTTCACTGACACTTAAGTTTTTAAAAAGTTTTTATTTTGAGATAACTATAGCTTCACGGGTGCTTGTTAAAAATAACCCAGAGAGAGTGCATCCTCCAACTTTCCCCAATATATAACTGTAATTCAGTATTACAGGCATGTTCATATATTTTTCTGTTTCATTTGATAGTGTTTGTTGCTATGTCACGTTTACTGATCTTTTTCTACTTTGATCTAAACAGCAATTCAATCAAGCATAGTGTTCATCTCAGACACTGTAGTTTTCACCCCTAGAAGTTTCATTTTCATCTTGGCAAAATATGTTCCTTGTCCTCTCTATTATATACAGCCTTTCCTCTAGCTTCTTGAACACATGAAATACAGAAAGAGTAACTGCTGGTTTTGTCTGTGTTGTATCTTTGGTGCCACTTCTAGCTTGCTTTCAGCTGGTTTATTGTTTTCCTTATTATGGGCTTTTTCCGGCTCTGCACTCCTGGTAATTTTAATTGGATAGCAATATTGTGCATTTTACCTTACTGGGTGCTGGATATCTTTTTATTCCTCATATAATTGATTCTGGCTCTGGGGCACATTGACAGACTGCTCTACCAAATTCCACATGTGTCTTATACTTTATTCTCTAGAGCTAATTTTAAAGATGAAAAGAAAAGGGCCTCCCTTGGTGGGCCAGTGGCTGAGACTCTGTGATCCCTGGTCAGGCAAGTAAATCCCGTGTGGAGCAACTGAGTTCACATGCCATGACTCACATGTTGCAGCGAAGGCCAAATGCAGAAATAAATGCACGCCACCACTGTCTGCTTCATCATTCGGGGCAGAATCCTGTCCCACTTCTGATATAAGTCCTCTAGGCTCGAACACAGTCATGTTTTTCTTCCCTCTATCACATGGCCTTAGTGCAGACCCCTGGCATGTCTCCTCCGTTTTTCTGATCCATTTTCCCACCACGTTGCCAGAGTTCTCTGAGAAATGCACGTTGGGCGTTTCAAGGGATAATAGCCAGGACATAGAAGCAACCTAGATGTCCATCGACAGACGAATGGATAAGAAAGCTGTGGTATATATACACAATGGAATATTCACTTCAGTTCAGTCACTCAGTTGTGTCTGACTCTATGTGACTCCATGAATCCCAGCATGCCAGGCTTCCCTGTCCATCACCAACTCCTGGATTTACTCAAACTCATGCCCATTGAGTCGGTGATGCAGTCCAGCCATCTCATCCTCTGTCGTCCCCTTCTCCTCCTGCCACCAATCCCTCCCAGCATCAGGGTCTTTTCCAATGAGTCAACTCTTCGCATGAGGTGGCCAAAGTATTGGAGTTTCAGATTCAGCATCAGTCCTTCCAGTGAACACCCAGGACTGAACTCCTTTAGAATGGACTGGTTGGATCTCCTTGCAGTCCAAGGGACTCTCAAGAGTCTTCTCCAACACCACAGTTCAAAAGCATCAATTCTCGGCACTCAGCTTTCTTCACAGTCCAACTCTCACATCCATACATGACCAGTGGAAAAACCATAGCCTTCACTAGACAGACCTTTGTTGGCAAAGTAATGTCTCTGCTTTTCAATATGCTATCTAGGTTGGTCATAACTTTCCTTCCAAGGAGTAAGCATCTTTTAATTTCATGGCTGTAAAAACTATGTGCAGTGATTTTGGACCCCCAAAATAAAGTCTGACACTGTTTCCACTGTTTCCCCATCTATTTCCCATGAAGTGATGGGACCAGATGCCATGATCTTCGTTTTCTGAATGTTGAGCTTTAAACCACCTTTTCACTCTCCTCTTGCACTTCCATCAAGAGGCTTTTTAGTTCCTCTTCACTTTCTGCCATAAGGGTGTTGTCATCTGCATATCTGAGGTTATTGATATTTCTCCTGGCAATCTTGATTCTAGCCTGTGCTTCTTCCAGTCCAGCGTTTCTCATGATGTAGTCTGCATAGAAGTTAAATAAGCAGGGTGACAATATACAGCCTTGACGTACTCCTTTTCCTATTTGGAACCAGTCTGTTGTTCCATGTCCAGTTCTAACTGTTGCTTCCTGACCTGTGTACAGATTTCTCAAGAGGCAGGTCAGGTGGTCTGGTATTCCCATCTCTTTCAGAATTTTCCACAGTTTATTGTGATCCACACAGTCAAAGGTTTTGGCATAGTCAATAAAGCAGAAGTAGATGTTTTTCTGGAACTCTCTTGCTTTTTCCATGATCCAGCGGATGTTGGCAATTTGGTCTCTGGTTCCTCTGCCTTTTCTAAAACCAGCTTGAACATCAAGAAGTTCACGGTTCACATATTGCTGAAGCCTGGCTTGGAGAATTTTGAGCAATACTTTACTAGTGTGTGCTGCTGCTGCTGCTGCTAAGTCACTTCAGTCGTGTCCGACACTGTGTGACTCCACAGACGGTAGCCTACCAGGCTCCCCAATCCCTGGGATTCTCCTGGCAAGAACACTAGAGTGGGTTGCCATTTCCTCCTCCAGTGCATAAAAGTGAAAAGTGAAAGTGAAGTTGCTCAGTCGAGTCTGACTCTTAGCGACTCCCTGCACTGCAGCCTATCAGGCTCCTCCATCCATGGGATTTTCCAGGCCAGAGTACTGGAGTGGGGGTGCCATTGCCTTCTCCATTACTGGTGTGTGAGGTGAGTTCAATTGTGCGGTAGTTGGAGCATTCTTTGGCATTGCGTTTCTTTGGGATTGGAATGAAAACTGACCTTTTCCAGTCCTGTGGCCACTGCTGAGTTTTACAAATTTGCTGACATTGAGTGCAGCACTTTCATAGCATCATCTTTCAGGATTTGAAATAGCTCAACTGGGATTCCATCACCTCCACTAGCTTTGTTTGTAGTGATCCTTTCTAAAGTCCACTTGACTTCATATTCCAGGATGTCTGGCTCTAGGTGAGTGATCACATCATCGTGCTTATCTGGGTCATGAAGATCTTTTTTGTATAGTTCTTCTGTGTATTCTTGCCACCTCTTCTTAATATCTTTTGCTTCTGTTAGGTCCATACCATTTCTGTCCTTTCTCGAGCCCATCTTTGCATGAAATATTCCCTTGGTATCTCTAATTTTCTTGAAGAGATCTCTAGTCTTTCTCATTCTGTTGTTTTCCTCTATCTCTTTGCATTGATCGCTGAGGGAGGCTTTCTTTTCTCTTCTTGATATTCTTTGGAAATCTGCATTCAAATGCTTATATCTTTTCTTTTCTACTTTGCTTTTTGCTTCTCTTCTTTTCACAGCTATTTGTAAGGCCTCCTCAGACAGCCATTTTGCTTTTTTGCATTTCTTTTTCTTGGAGATGGTCTTGACCCCTGTCTCCTGTACAATGTCATGAACCTCTGTCCATAGTTATCAGGCACTCTGTCTATCAGATCTAGTCCCTTAAATCTATTTCTCACTTGCACTGTATAATCATAAGGGATTTGATTTAGGTCATACCTGAATGGTCTAGGGGTTTTCCCCACTTTCTTAAATTTAAGTCTGAATTTGGCAATAAGGAGTTCATGATCTGAGCCACAGTCAGCTCCTGGTCTTGTTTTTGCTGACTGTATAAAGTTGCTCCATCTTTGGCTGCAAAGAATATAATCAATCTGATTTCGGTGTTGACCATCTGGTGATGTCCATGTGTAGAGTCTTCTCTTGTGTTGTTGGAAGAGGGTGTTTGCTATGACCAGTGCATTCTCTTGGCAGAACTCTATTAGCCTTTGCCCTGCTTCGTTCTGTATTCCAAGGCCAAATTTGCCTGTTACTCCAGGTGTTTCTTGACTTCCTACTTTTGCATTCCAATCCCTTATAGTGAAAAGGACATCTTTTTTGGGTGTTAGTTCTAAAAGGTCTTGGAGGTCTTCATAGAACTGTTCAACTTCATTGTCTTCAGCATTACTTGTTGGGGCATAGGGTTGGATTACCATGATATTGAATGGTTTGCCTTGGAAATGAACAGAGATCATTCTATCATTTTGGGATTGCATCCAAGTACTACATTTCGGACTCTTGTTGACCATGATGGATACTCCATTTCTTCTAAGGGATTCCTGTTCACAGTAGTAGATATAATGGTCATCTGAGTTAATTCACCCATTCCAGCCCATTTTAGTTTGCTGATTCCTAGAATGTCGACATTCACTCGTGCCATCTCCTGTTTGACCACTTCCAATTTGCCTTGATTCATGGACCTAACATTCCAGGTTCCTATGCAATATTGCACTTAATAGCATCGGACCTTGCTTCTATCACCAGTCACATCCACAACTGGGTATTGTTTTTGCTTTGACTCCATCCCTTCATTCTTTCTGGAGTTATTTCTCCAGGGGACTCTAGTAGCATATTGGGCACCTACTGACCTGGGGAATTCCTATTTCAGTATCCTATCATTTTGCCTTTTCATACTGTTTATGGGGTTCTCTAGGCAAGAATACTGAAGTGGTTTGCCATTCCCTTCTCCAGTGGACCACATTCTGTCAGACCTCTCCACCATGACCCATCTGTCTTGGGTGGCCCCACATAGCATAGCTTAGTCTCATTGAGTTAGACAAGGCTGTGGTCCGTGTGATCAGATTGGCTAGTTTTCTGTGATTATGGTTTCAGTGTGTCTGCCCTCTGATGCCCTTTGCAACACCTACCGTCTTACTTGGTTTTTTTCTTACCTTGGACGTGGGGTATCTCTTCATGGCTGCTCCAGCAAAGTGAAGCTGCTGCTCCTTATCTTGGACAAGGGGTATCTCCTCAAGGTCGCCCCTCTTGACCTTGAACGTGGAGTAGCTCCTCTTGGCCCTATTGTGCCTCAGCCATTAAAAAGAATACATTTGAGTCAGTTCTAATAGGTGGATGAAACTGGAACCTATTATACAGAATGAAGTAAGTCAGAAAGAAAAACAACAGTACAGTATATTAACACATATATATAGAATTTAGAAAGATGGTAAGGATGACTCTCTATGCGAGATAGCAAAAGAGACAGATATAAAGAACAGTCTTTGGACTCTGTGGGACAAGGTGAGGGTGGGAGGATTTTGAGAGAATAGCATTGAAACATGTATATTATATGTGAAATAGATCGCCAGTCCAGGTTCCATGCATGAGACAGGGTGCTCAGGGCTGGTGCACTGGGATGACCCAAAGGGATGGGATGGGGAGGGAGGTGGGAGGGAGGTTCAGAATGGGCAACAGATGTATACCCATGGCTGATTCATGTAAACGTATGGCAAAAAACACTACAATATTGTTAATTAGCCTGCAACTAAAATAAAGAAATTTTTTTAAGAAATAAAATAAAGGTATTTGCTCAAGACCAGAGAATGAAGTAGGTAGAGCCAATATCTCAGTCTGGGTCTTTCTGAGTTCCAAATCTCTGCTGTTTGCTCCCTCTGGAGGGGACTGGCTGTATGTCCTATGCAGCAGGAAGTTGGCTGGATCGTCCCAAGGTAAGACGTGAATGTTGTCAGAAGTCCACATGTGTGCTTCTCTGACAGCTGGTCCCTTTGCTTTTTGTAGGTGCACAGGTTTCATATTCCAGAAGGTTGGAAAACTGGCTGCAACGGCTGTGGGAGGTGGATTTTTTTCTGCTTCAGGTCTGTACGGGAAATGTTCCTGGATGCTTGGCTGTTCCCCTTGCCCATTTGGAATGTAGCCGGGGGAGGTGCAATCTAGCCCTGGCTCTGTGACACTGAATGGTTTCATGTAATTTTTGAAAGGCTGATGACCTTTTGAGTCCAACTTCATCAAGTATCATGAGATGGATTCTTTTGTCATTTATAACATGGGAACATGGGTATGTACTTTTTATCATCTCTCCCTTCCAGGGTTTTTAAGACTGCTTGAAAGATGAAGCAGGTGTGATTTCAAAAATCCCCAGTGTGATGCAAGCGCCCTGTGATCTGACTTATTCTTAGACACTAAGCTGGTGAGACATGAGAGCTAAATGACCCTATGGTCAGATGGTCTGTGCTGTTCCTTGGCCTGGAGTTTGTATTTGAATAATTGCCTGCTGATTCCCTGAGGCCATCCCTGTTTACTTGGTTTGCAAACCTGACTCTACATTGGAATCACCTGGGCGTTTGACACAACACCGAGGCTTGGGGCCTGGCCTACCCACCTCCATCTGATTTCAGAGCTTGTGGGCTTCCCTGGTGGCTCAGCTGGTAAAGAATCTGCCTGCAGTGCAGGAGCCTGGGTTCAGTTCTTAAGTTGGGAAGATCTTCTGGAGGAGGGCAGGGCAACCCACTCCAGTGTTCTGGCCTGGAGAATCCCTATGGACAGAGGGGCCTGGTGGGCCACAGTCCACGGGGTTGCAAAGAGTCGGACGGGACTGAGCAACTCAACCCAGCACCAGCATGCTGGTCTGTTGGAATATTTTCCAGCTTCTGAGTTGCAGCTGAGCTGGTGAATGCCTGCTCTGTAGGAGCCATAGTTCGTAGACTTATGCTGGGGTCCCATTTTAGCAGGATAGTCCCACGTGAAATTCACAATTTGAGTGACTTTTCCCAATGGGTCGGGGGTTCACCAGGGATTCAGCTGTCACTGTCCTGGTGTCGAAAGGGGTGAGAGGAAGGAAGGATGATGACAACCCAGAAGGAAACAGGAAGAAGTGAGGAGGTGCTTGTCATTATCTTTCCTGAGTGATCACAGACCGTGTGGCAGGTGGGATACAGGGGTCTGTTACCAGGGTAGTCACAGTGTTGGGAGAACAGGGCTTGTCATTTGACATAAGGATCCAGTTTCCTCTCTTGTCTCTGGATGACTGTCCTAGCTGCCTTTCATGAATGTCTTCCTTTATTTGTACCACTGCCTCTATCATACGTGTGGATTCATCTATGGGTGGATTGGACTCTGTCTGCTTTGCTGGTCCTTGATAGTTGGCAAGACAGGTTCCTGCAGGTATTCTTCAGGGTCATTGTGGCGGCCTCTGTACCTTCACTTCTCCCATTTAAATGTTAGGACAGTTTCCTTGGTGTGTATGCCCAGAAGTGGGATTGCTGGGTCATATGGCAGTTCTCGTGCACCCCAGTGTACATTGCAGCACTGTTTATAATAGCCAGGATATGGAAGCAACCTAGATGTCCATCAGCAGACGAATGGATAGGAAAGCTGTGGTACATACACTCAGTGGAGTATTACTCAGCCATTAAAAAGAATACATTTGAATCAGTTCTAATGAGGTGGATGAAACTGGAGCCTATTATACAGAGTGAAGTAAGCCAGAAAGAAAAACAATACAGTATACTAACACATATATATGGAATTTAGAAAGATGGTAATGATAACCCTGTATGCGAGATAGCAAAAGAGACACAGGTGTATAGAAGAGTCTTTTGGACTCTGTGGGAGAGGGCAAGGGTGTGATGATTTGGGAGAATGACATTGAAACATGTATATTATCATATGTGAAACGAATCACCAGTCCAGGTCTGATGCATGATACAGGATGCTCAGGGCTGTTGCACTGGGATTACCCAGAGGGATGGGATGGGATGTGGGAGAGGGGTTCAGGATGGGGAACACGTGTACACCCATGGTGGATTCATGTCAGTGTATGGCAAAGCCAATACAATATTGTAAAATAAATAAATAAAAATTTTTAAAAATATATTAAAAAAATTAAGTCACAGGCTTGTGAACTCCTTTCAGAGATTTTGTTTCCATTTTGATTGGAATTGCATGGGAACCATGTAGATAATTTGGGGGAGACTTAAAATCCTTTATGAGACTGCATCATTTAGGTGTGAACACAGACTGTCTCTCCATTTCTTTCGGTCTTTGTAGCGTCTTTGCCTAGAATTTTATGTTTTCCGTATAAATCTTGTCCATCAGTTTTATTCGTTATAAGAGCTTGCCTTGCTCTTATGCCTTTCCTCAGCCACTCACCCTTAGTCCTAAAGCTCTCTCAATTGGACTCAGAATGATACAACTCCTGATGTTGGACATCATCTTACATGTTTATCTGCTGTCCAGAGCTCCTTTTTGGTGAAGTATCCATTCAGGTCTTTTGCCTGTTTTTTGATTATGTTTTCTGTTTCTTTTCTTTTATTCTGGCATATTACTCTCTGTGTCCATCTCTTCTGTGTGTCTTCTCCAATATCCCACTGTCTTGATTGCTCTGAAATCAAGTAGGGTGATTTGTCTATTCTGATTTCTTTGTCTTCTCATACAGATTGAGAAGCAGCTTGTTTAGATAGCTCTAAAACAGCTTGCCGGGGGTTGGGTTTGCAGTAACTTTGGACTAATCTGGGGCTTTCCTGGTAGCTCACTTGGCAGAGAATCCACCTGCAATGTGGGAGACCTGGGTTTGATCCCTGGGTTGGGAAGATCCCCTGGAGAAGAGAATAGCTACCCACTCCAGTATTCTGGCCTGGAGAATTCGATGGACTTTATAGTCCATGGGGTCGCAAAGTAGGACACGACTGAACGACTTTTACTTTCTTTCACTGGTCTGATCACTTCTATTTTGAGTCTTCCATTCTGTGTACATGGCCTGCCCCTCCATTTATCTTGGTCATCTTTGAGTTCTTTCTTCAACATTTTGTCGTTTTTAGCATAGAGATATCCTCTGATTTTTGTGTAGATTTGCACCTAGCATTGAGTTATTTGGCAACTCTCGTAAAATCTTAACTTTTATTTTCCATTTCCAGTTCGCATTGCTAACATTAACATTGCTAATACAGTTGATTTTGTGTACTCATCTTAATAGTGTAGATCCTGGCTACATTCACTTTTGGAGGTGTAGGAATTTGGGGGTTTTGTTGGATTCTTGGGGCTTCCCTGGTGGCTCAGAGGTTAAAGCGTCTGCCTGCAATGCAGGAGACCTGCGTTCGATCCCTGGGTCAGGAAGATCCCCTGGAGAAGGAAATGGCAACCCACTCCAGTATTCTTGCCTGGAAAATTCCACGCATGGAGGAGCCTGGAGGGCTACAGTCCATGGGGCCGCAAAGAGTCGGAAACAACTGAGCGACTTCACTTGTTGGATTCTTTGAAATTATATAGAGAAACATGTCAACAAATAGTGACATTTTTTTTTTCCTTTCTCACCTGGATGCCTCTTATCTCTGGATATAACCAAACTACTCTCTTACAAAGCTGCTGGTTAACCCTCTCAGGAAGAGTGTGGTAGGAGTGTTCATTGCCCTATCTCCTTCCCAGCACTGCATTTTCAGTAGTTTATCTATCTCCAATCTGATAAAAAGGTATGGTACCTTGTTAACTGTAATGTTAATTTCCTTGATTACTTATGAAGTTGAACTTCTCCCTTATGTTGGCCACTTTGTTCTGTGAGTTCCCTTTTATCTGTTTTTCAAGTGGGTTTTTTCCTTACTGATCTCTAAAAGAATCTTACTTTTATCAGTATTAATGTTTGTTTGTTTGTTTGTTTTTGACGTGTACTGCAAATACTTTCTCCAGCCTGGTTTGGGTGATGGATTAGTTGGTGGTGCCATTAACTAGAAGACTTGAGGGCGAGCAGCAGTGCAGAAGACTAAGACAGTGGAGAAGAATTTCAGTTTCAGATATTTTGAGCTGTCCAGAGAGGTACAGTCATATCCGGAATTGGAAGGAGAGAAGTGTCATGTTTGGAGAGTTGGCTGTCTCTTTGTTCCCTGGATAACACTAGTCCATCAGGAAAAGTCATGCCTGAATCAATCTTATCCTTTTCTTACATTCATGATGAAATGTTTCTCACTGAGTCTGTGTGTGCCTGTCTTGAGTAAGGGAAGTAGTCATATTCTGTAGGTATATTTGGATGGCTTCTCTCTGTGCCGCTTAAAAGAAATCACTCATGAGGAGTCTCTTTGGGGCCAGGTTCTAGAAGATTTCTGAGCAAAAGTGATTACTACTTGACAGCCTTGCTTTGTTCACGTGGTCAAGAAAATCTAGCTTATGTTGGCTTTAAGGTTTCTTTACCTTACCTCTCTACTTACAGTTCTGATTTTCATTTACCATTGTATTTTTTAAGCTAACTTAAAACTTTATTGAGGTGGGTAAGAGTTAAGGTAAAAGAATTGCCAGTAGTCATTGAAGGCCTGTCTGTTGATTTCAGGTGCCAGGGATTTGGCCTTGCACATTGGACAGATGATGAGGAGCTGTGGAGTGAATATCATGGTTGTACTAAAACCTGGATGGCATGTCTCCAAAAAAATAGAAATGCAGAAGGGTTTTTAATAAAGGATTTTAGTAATTTATCCTGAACAAGAGAAATAACCAGCCTGTGTTTCTCCTCTCTTGTGGTCATTTTTGACACTAAAGCTTGCAAACCATACTGGCTACATCAAAGTGGACTGGCAGCGTGTAGAGAAGGACATGAAGAAGGCCAAGGAACAGCTGAAGATCCGCAAGAGCAACCAGATACCTACAGAGGTCAAGAGCAAAGCAGAGGAGGTGAGGCTTCATTTTGTTTCTGTGCAGCCTAAGGGTGTAGACAACTTTGTCTGTACAAAAAAGGAGAAGACATACCCGTATGTCAGCCTGGGATGGAATATCTTTACCTCAGAGGCATTTTCAAAGGGTAAACCTACAAGGACCAGCAGAAGGTTTGGTGACTTTTATTGGGGATGCAGGCACACATGTGGGTTGATCATCCCCTGAACTAGTTCTTGTCAGGAAGTGAGGAGGATGAGGATGTATGTTTTACAGCCACTCTGATCATTTTGATGGGCTTCCTGGTGCCTGCAATGCAGGATACCTAGATTTGATCCCTGAGTTGGGAAGAGCCCGTGGAGAAGGAAATGGCAACCCACTTCAGTACTTTTGCCTGGAAAATTCCATGGACAGGAGCCTGGTAGGCTATAGTCCATGGGGTCGCAAAAAGTCGGACATAACTGAACAACTTGACCTTTCTGATCATTTTGAGTCATATTTTTGGGTCCATACCTATCTTTGAAGTGTCCAGAATATGTAGCCCAGTGGTTGGTAAGCTTTTTTTGTAAAGAGTCAGATTATACATACTGTTAGCTCTGTACGCTGTGTGGTCTCTGCCACAACTATTGAATTTCAGGGGTGTAGTGTGAAAATAGCCAGAGATGATGGGTAGGCAGGTGGGTGTGGCTGTGTTGCACCGAAATTTTATTTAAAATAAAATTTGGCCCTTGGGCTGTAGTTTGCTAATCCTTGATCTGGCGTACAAAATCAGGTCAGATTATATTGGCTGGTACTGGAGGGACAGGAGAAGACTGTCTCTTTTGAAAGATGTATTATATTTTGTTAGGTCTTTATGATCTTTAGAAAATTCTCAAATACTGCAAATAAGTAAAGGCACTTAACTGGAGGAAATAGACCAGGATCAAGGTGTTAAGAAGGTGCCTGATTAATTCTGCAAGGACCCAAGAGACCAGGAATACATCAGCAAATGTTTGCAAGTTGGAAAGCAGTTAGACGAGGCATAGATGACTTAGCAAAATATGAAAATACTGAACAGACAGCTCTGTGTGGTGGTAAGTGCTTGGCCAAAGCTGTCCATTGCTGCCATGCTACTCAGATATAAAATATAATGACATTTGGCCATTTGCAGCTACATGGATGGATCTGGAGATGATCATACTGAGGGAAGTAAGTCAGAAAGAGAAAAATCCCTATGATAGCACTTATCAGTGGAATCTGAAATATGACATAAAGGAATATCTCTATGAAATAGAGATAGACTCCCAGAGAGAACAGACTAGTGGGGGAGGGAAGGGGAGTGTGGGATTAACAGCTACACATTATTAAAAACTGTATGGGTTTCTTTGAATGGGTACCGGCCTGGGCCTATTGTATAGTACAGGGAACTGCATCCAGTCTTCTGGGATAAACCGTAATGGAAAAGAATATTTTAAAAAGAATATATGTGCACAAATGAGTAACTGTGCTGTGTCTAACTTTGCCCAACATTGTAGAAAACCTATACTTTGGTAAAATGAAAAAACAAACCAAAACAACGAAGCTATCCATTGCCCAGAGTGGCAGGTGGCCTTTGTGGGGGCTCACATACTTAGATAGTCCTTCCCCCTTCCATCCCCCTCAAAGTCAAGGTTATACAAATTGCACTTTTTTTCTCCTCTAAATTATTTTTTATTTGGACATGTACAAAAATAATGCATGGTTATCAAAAGTTTCTTTAATGATACAGGAATATATACAATAAAAATAATATTGTTCATGTTTGATTAGAACTTCCTGGTGACTTAACAGTGAACACTTGTAAACTAATGAGAAGGTTTGGAATCGGTTCATTCATTCTCTGAGTTTTTGCTTTCCTCTTCTGAGGGAGGGTGGCTGTTCTTGCAGCAAGTCTATTGTCATATTTGGGGTCAGTGTGTAGCAACCAGGAGGCCATCAGGGATTTCGGCGTGAACAGTTGCAGTCAGATGGTGGGATTCAGAGCCAAGGTGTAAAAGTTGAGGCTCTTTAGTAAAGAGCATGAATGCAAGCAAGTATTTCAGAAAATGGTATGATTGTTTTCATCTCCGCCCCCAGGGCAGATGGCAAGAGACAGTGCCTCTAATAAGGGGGCCAGGGAAGGGGTACTTAGGTTCAGGAAATAAGTAAGCTAGGCTGCAGGGTGTGTTCCTGGTGAACACTTTTCTAAGGTGGTGTTTGCATGTGGGAAAAGAGGGTGTCCATCTGCCCTGCTCAGTCAAGTGCAGTCTGGGATGGAGGTTGATCATGGGCACGTGCGGGAGCAGGCAGGACCTTTCACTGGAGGCAGGAAGCTGCAGGAATTAGAGAGAAAAAAATCCGATTTCAGAGTAGGGTGTCTGGCTAGACCCGGCAGATCGTGGGTGGGAGGAATGTGTGGACGGGTTGGTAGGAGAGACCTCTGCCAGCAGCTTAGCCTAGGATCCGTCAGCTCGCCTTCAGATCCCCATCCTCCCCAATAACAGCGTCCTCAGCCGAGTAATCCACTGTGCTGTCTTCTGTTCCTAGGTGGTGTCATTTGTGAAGAAGAACGTTCTAGTGACTGGTGGCTTTTTCGGAGGCTTTCTGCTGGGCATGGCGTCCTAGAGGGGATGACTTCACCACCATTAGTCCTAGCTTTGCCAACCAGCAGCCTCTCCCCTCCACCCTAGGACAGAAAACTCCTCCTCTTCCTCCTCCCTGTCATGGCGTATCTGAGTGGCTTTGTAGGCATCTGGTGGTTCAAGTTGGGAACGGCGCCACTGTGAGCTGAAGAGACCATAGATGTTAGTGCTTATCTAGCATACTCCCCGGGACTAATCTGTAGGTCAGCAAGTATATTCCTTTCTTGCGTAAGATACTTAGCAGAATAGGACAAGATGACACGCTGAGTGGATCTTCAAAGGTTGCCCCACACTTGATTTGGAAAAGACATTGCAAGCATATAAGATACCTCGTTAAGTTTTGCATGGAAAGGAACTGAATACACTGGCCTTTAAGCTTGAAAGATTTTGCCATTGTGGTGTCTACTTTCTCTTTTAGTGGATTTGAGATTACAGAAAGAGAACTACTCTTAGTGTATGACAGTTGAAAAATCTGAATATGGAATGAACTTGTCCTAAAGTGACATACAATGAGCTGAAGCTGTGTTTGGTGGGAAGGCCTTTGGGGAAACCAAGCAGTCGATAACATTTAGGATGGTCAGACTTAGTGAATCATTTAAAGGCATTCAGATATTATCTAGGGATGTTTTCCACCACACAGGGTAATGCATCTCATGGCTGTTTCCAAAGGGTTTATTGATGGTAAAATAAGTGACTTTAGGTGTAAGAGGAAGAAGCTCTTGGGTTTTTATTTAATAGAAAGAGTCTGAAGCTTTGAAATGTGAACTTTTCTTTACTTCTGGTCAAAACGTCAGGGGTAGCCCGTAGCTCCTCTGTGTCAATTCTGTTTCTTTGTCCATAGTTTTAAAATAGTGGCATTTCCGAGCATTAAAAATTTAGAACAGTAACATCAAAGGTATCTACTGTCTCATGATGACCCCACCTCTTTGAATTTATCTTTAGAATTCAAGTTTATACACACACCCATCCTTAGAAACAAGACATTTTTCTGTAATGACCTTTTACCATGTCTGGAATACCCAGTGCAGAAAGGCAAGACTGTATCTTCACTTGTATACATGGAGTCAAGCACTTAGTAGATACTCTGTTGAATATATGAATAATGAGGTCATAGAAAAGTATGTGGAAAATGGGGTGATCAGCAGGATTTTGAGACTTGATGAATTCTGAGAATGCCAAAAACTCGGAATTACTTAAACTTGCAGGTGATCCCTTGCAAAATGTGTTTTCAATGCCTTCCTTTTAAAATGTTTACCTTTTAACTTGAATTTGGAAATTGTAGCTACTAGCGGATGTGTAGAATTTTTAGAATTCATCCGTTTGCATTTTTCTCCTTATTGTAATATTTTAAGGCAACATTAAGTAGTTTTGCTTGTAAAATATGTGGATTATATACAAATCATAATGGTATGAGCCACATTGTCCTATATTTTTATATAAGAACTCAAAATTTTTTCACTTTTTCTTATGCTCAGACATATGTAAACATATAAATGTTCAAATATATATGAAAGTACAGTGACCCCCATGGACCCACCACCCACCTATAATGATCATCAAAATACAGTTTATCAGTGGCTTTGAAACAAATACCAGATGTGTCCCTTTATTATATTTTGGTATGTGTCTTAAACGGTAAGAACTTTTCTTAAAAATCATAAATACATGAATCTACTATTAAATTCATGTGGCCCCACCCACGCCAATGCAAAAACTGAAGTGCCCCGTGCCCCTTTGGGTTGCAGGTGGGGGTGGGTGGCCTGTCTCTGGTTTCCCTGTCATCCCTGGTACAGTTGAGGTCAGTATTACAGGTTGCTCTCATCATAGTACAGTGAGAATGGCCTGGCCTTCTGCATACTGTGTGGGGCTACCACTGGTAGCTGTGCCAAGTGGGTGCTGACGTTGGAGAGTGGTAGGGCTTTGGTGCACAGTACTGGTGGCACTTAGTGGAATCCCCCAGGCCTTTAAGGGTGCCTCTAAATGGATGCTTTTGAACTGTGGTGTTGGAGAAGACTCTTGAGGGTCCCTTGGACTGTAAGGAGATCCAACCAGTCCATCCTAAAGGACATCAGTCCTGAATATTCATTGGAAGGACTGAGGCTGAAGGTGAAACTCCAATACTTTGGCCACCTGATGCGAAGAGCTGACTAATTGGCAAAGACCCTGATGCTGAGAAAAGATAGAAGGCGGGAGGAGAAGGGGACGACAGAGGATGAGATGGTGGGATGGCATCACCAACTCGATGGACATGAAGTTGAGCAAGCTCTAGGAGTTGGTGATGGACAGGGAGACCTGGCGTGCTGCAGTCCATGGGGTCACAAAGAGTCGGACACGACTGAGTGACTGAACTGAGCTGAACTAAACGGAGGCCTTGTTGCCAGCAGCTTGGTTTCAGACGGTGAAGTGAGGGTGGTTTTCCTCCAGAGCAGCTTGCCGCCCCTTCCTGCAAAACATGCCAGGACTAGGCAGCTGCACGCATTGATGCTGTGTTCGCCCCGTGACTGGCAAGGCCTGTTTAACGAGACATGTGTTTTCCTCCAGGGCCCAGAATCCAGTACTGTGCTGGGCCTCCTTATTAGTGATGGGGGCTGAAGAGATGGCAACTTCTCTTGAAGCCTTTCCAGTTGTCCCTTTGACCAGGTTTGGGCGTCCGCTCCCCATTGCTCAGAGCTTCCCTCTCTCTGTCCTGGCCTGTGCCACCTCTGATAGCTGCCGGCTTTTCTCCCTTTTCACTCCTCACCCCTGAGCCCCCTTGTGTGCCTGCTGTTCCCTGCCACTCTCGGGGTACCCTGGGACTAGCTCGGATGAGGAGCTGTTTGCAGAGGAGGGGAAGAGGGGTCCAGGGGTTCACTTTCTGGCTACTACCTGCTCAGGGCTGACAGATAAGACTCCTGTGTCTTCAGTCTTGCTAAGGCTCTGTATCCTCATGGCCGGCATGGCTGAAATTGGAGCAACCTGACTGTGATGCACATTGCTGTGATTATTATAACATGCAGATAAGATCCCTCTCACCCTCCCTTCTGGGTCACGTGTCTGCTCCCACATCCCGACAGTTGGCCTCAGGGACATTCATCAGTAGGACAGGGTGGGATATACACTTTCACGTGTGGCCTGTCACCTGGGTAAGAGCCCTGCCTAATGGACCTGCCAGGATCCAGAACATGATGAATGACTTCCATAATTCTAGCTTACATGGTTTTGAAAACACTTAACTATTGTCAAAGTGTCCCCTCCATCATCCTTCTGGTTTTAAGACTGGGCCCTTACTTTGAACATCTAATTTTTTGTAGTTCGGGAAATGCCATCCATTGGGTTTTAAAAAATGTCTTAGGGATAGATTGGCAAGATCTGAGTATCATTGGTATTCCATGATGATCTCAGTTTCTTCTCTGAGGAAACTTTCTTAAGGCCAGTTTTGGAACCTGCAGACAAAATTTGAGTCCACCCCTTTCTGGAGAGGTCTCCACCAAGTTACCAGCTTCATTTCTTTGTCATGGTTCCAAGTCTGGGGCTTGCTTGATCACGTATGCAATAGTAGTGTGATCTCTTGGAGAGATGGGCAGAAAACCAAATCATACAGTGTGGGGTATGTCTGTGATGTTTGATACTTCTTAAGCATCTTACTGTGAAAGTGCTGCATTCAATATGCCAGCAAATTTGGAAAACTCAGCAGTGGCCACAGGACTGGAAAAGGTCAGTTCTCATTCCAATCCAAAGAAAGGCAATGCTAAAGAATGCTCAAACTACCACACAATTGTACTCATCTCACATGCTAGTAAAGTATTGCTCAAAATTCTCCAAGCCAGGCTTCAGCAATACATGAACTATGAACTTTCAGATATTCAAGCTGGTTTTAGAAAAGGCAAAGGAACCAGAGACCAAATTGCCAACATCCGCTGGATCATTGAAAAAGCAAGAGAGTTCCAGGAAAACATCTACTTCTGCTTTATTGACTATGCCAAAGCCTTTGATTGTGGATCACAATAAACTGTGGAAAATTCTGAAAGAGATGGGAATACCAGACCACCTGACCTGCCTCTTGGATATGGAACAGACTGGTTCCAAATAGGGAAAGGAGTACATCAAGGCTGGATATTATCACCCTGCTTATTTAACTTCTATGCAGAGTACATCATGAGAAACACTGGGCTGGAGTAAGCACAAGCTAGAATCAAGATTGCCGGGAGAAATATCAATAACCTCAGATATGCAAATGACAACACCCTTATGGCAGAAAGTGAAGAACTAAAGAGCCTCTTGATGAAAATGAAAGAGGAGAGTGAAAAAGTTGGCTTAAAGTTTACCATTCAGAAAACCAAGATCATGGCATCCAGTCCCATCACTTCATGGCAAATAGATGGGGAAACACTATCAGACTTTCTTTTTGGGGCTCCAAAATCACTGCAGATGGTGATTGCAGCCATGAAATTAAAAGATGCTTACTCCTTGGAAGGAAAGTTATGACCAGCCTCGACAGCATATTAAGAAGCAGAGACACTACTTTGCCAATAAAGGTCTGTCTTGTCAAGGCTATGAGTTTTCCAGTGGTCATGTATGGATGTGAGAATTGGACTATAAAGAAAGCTGAGCGCCAAATAATTGATGCTTTTGAACTGTGGTGTTGGAGCAGACTCTTGAGAGTCCCTTGGACTGCAAGGAGATCCAACCAGTCCATGCTAAAGGAGATCAATCCTGGATGTTCATTGGTAGGGCTGATTCTGAAGCTGAAACTCTAATACTTTGGCCACCTGATGCGAAGAGCTGACTCATTTGAAAAGACAATGATGCTGGGAAAGACTGATGGCAGGAGGAGAAGGGGATGACCGAGGATGAGATGGTTGGATGGCATCACTGACTTGGTGTACGTGAGTTTGGGTAAACTTCGGGAGTTGGTGATAGACAGGAAGACCTGATATGCTGCATGCATGGGGTCACAACTGAGCGACTGAACTGAACTGAAATGTAGTTGTAAAATGTTTCATTAAATTGTTTCACTATTAACACAGACATTGAAATGATTTTATGAGAATGTAGCCCTGTTTTCCTGTTCTCTTAAGGCATCATTTCTCCAAAGGAGAATGTTCCCCTCCTTAAGAGATGCTATCTGCAAAACGGGGGTTTGCTGGTAGAGTTGTTAAGTATTACATATAATTGTCCTTTCCAGGGAATCATACTTCACATGAGCATATGAAAAGCTTTAGCCTTGCAGGAGAGAAACCTGTTGATTTTTGTGGAACCTGGTATTCCCCAAATTTAGCTTACCAGACAAGCATTTTTTATCCATTACAGCAATTCTTAGAAATGCTGATTTAAAGAACACTTGGTCTGAAACAGTAGTGGTATTTCAATATCAGGGACTATCTGAGTTTGTTCACAGCAGTGTAGACTCTAGCGTACTAAAGAGGAGAGGAAGGATCCTCCCTGTTTTGGCTTGAAATCCTAACCCCTTAATACCCAAGGTGATGGCATTTGGAGGTGGGGCCTTTGGAGGTGATTAAGTCATGAGCGGAAGGCCCTCATGAGTGGAATTAGTGCTCTTATAAAATAGACTCCAGAGAGCTCCCTTGTCCCTTCATGTGAGGATATGGTGAGAAGGCTGCCATCTATGAATCAGGCAGAGGGCCATCACCAGACACTGAATCTCAGCACCTTTATCTTGTATTTTCTGCCTCCAGAACTTTGAGAAATAAATGTATGTTGTTTAAGCCACCCAGTCTATGTTATTTTGTTCCAGCAGCCTGAATGGACTAATCTTTTGCTTAAAAAGTCATTGTTTTCCTTTTGGGGGTGGGGATGGTAGAGGGATGATGTTTCTAGCACCTGAGGAAAGCAAATGGCCTGTTCAGTACTGCTCCCCCCTCAACCACTGCATGAAGTCAGACAATTGTCAACAGGCTTCTTTCAATAGCCTTATGTTAACACCTTAAGTATCCACTGGAATATGTTTTGATTATAAGGCCATACAGTATACGTAAACCACTTAAGACTTCTAGTTTGGTCTGCCCGGTTTCCAATGAACTGTTCCCTCCAGTTCTCTCATAAGACTCACTGAACAAATTTGAAGTGGCTTCTTCTGACTAGGCACTTACAATGAGGGAATGCAGAAGTGGGAAGAGGTGTTCTGACTGGCATCTGGAAGGATACATGGCTCAATTATTGGCCATGGAGTCACACAGGTGATGGGCTCAATCCCATAAAACTGTACCCACTTGTTCAGATGCCTATTCCAAACCCCGGTTGTCACCCTCTGCTTCTGATCAACTAGCTGCACATCTGAGGTTCTCAACAATGCCTCCTTGGGTTCAACAGATTTATACAGCAGCTCACAGAGCTTGGAGGACATTTCACTTCAGTGTTTACCAGTTTATTATAAAGGATATAGATGGACAAGCAGCCAGGTGAAGACGTACGAGGGTGAGGTCCAGCCGGCTCTGACACACAAGAGCTTCTGTCCCCATAGAACTGCAGTGTGTTCCCTCCCAGCATGTGGGTGCATTCTGGTTCAACAAGGAAGCTCTCTGAACCCCATCCTTTTGAGTTTTTAAGGAGGCTTCATTACACAGTGTTAAAAATACATGGACTTCCCTAGTGGTCCAGGGGATAGGAATCTACCTGCCAATGTGGAGGACACAGGTTTGATCCCTGGTCCAGGAAGATTCGACATGGTGCTGAGCAACAAAGCCTATGGGCCTTAACTACTGGGCCTGCACTCTGGAGCCCAAGAGCTGCAACTATGGAGCCTGCATACTACAACTGCTGAAACCCATGCGACTAGAGCCGGTGCTCTGCAGCAAGAGAAGCCATAGCAATGAGAATCCCATGTACCACAATGAAAAGTAGTCCCTGCTCACAGCAACTAGAAAAAGCCCATATGCAGTAATGAAGACTCAGCACAATTAAATACATAAATTATTTACAAACTTATATATACCCAATATCAGTCAGTTTAGTCGGTCAGTTGTGTCTGATTCTTTGTGACCCCATGGACTGCAGCACGCCAGGCTTCCCTGTCCATCACCAGCTCCCAGAGCTTGCTCAACCTCATGTCCATCGAGTCGGTGATGCCATCCAACCATCTTATCCTCTGTCGTCCCCTTCTCCTCCTGCCTTCAATCTTTTCCAGCATCAGGGTCTTTTCCAATGAGTCAGTTCTTTGCATCAGGTGATCAAAGTATTGGAACTTCAGTTTCAGCATCAGTCTTGCCAATGAATATTCAGGACTGATTGCCTTTAGGAAAAGAAAAGCTATGACCAACCTAAATAGCATATTAAAAAGCAGATATATTACCTTGCCAACAAAGGTCAGTCTAGTCAAAGTGACTAAACTGATAATTGGGTATATATAGGAGTTTTAAAATAATTTATTTATTTTTAGTTGTACTGAGTCATTATTGCACATGGGCTTTCTCTAATTGCTGTGAGCAGGGGCTACTCTTCCATTGTGGTGCATGGACTTCTCATTGCTATGATAGTAGGAGACTTTAATACCCCACTCATCAATGGGCACATCTTTGAGACAGAAAATCAATAAGGCAACAGAGATTCCTAAATGATAACAACAGAACAGTCACAGTCAATTTCTTTATATTTCCAGGACATTACATCCAAAAAACCCCCAGAATACACATTCTTTTCAAGTGCACATGGAACATTCTCTAGGACTGACAAAAAACTAGGGCACAAAACAAGCCTCAATAAATTTAAGAGTATAGAAATTATCTTTTCTAACCACAATGGCATGAAACTAGAAATCAACCACAGAAAAGGAAATGAGTAAAAATGATTACATGGAGGCTAAACAACATGATAACTAAAAACCAATGGGTCAACAATGAAATCAAAGAAGAAATTAAAAATTTCTCAAGGCAAATAACCATGAAAACATAGCCATACAAAATCTATGGGATATAGCAAAAGTATTCCTACAGGGAAGTTCCTAGCAGTACAGGCCTTCTTTAAAAACAAGTAAAATCTCAGAGTCCAAAAGTCCGTTCTATACCTCTGAGTCTCTTTTGTTGCCTCGCACGGGATGATTCAGGGAGAGGATGTGGGGTGGGAGGTGGGAGGGGGCTTTGGCATTGGGAGATCGTGGACACCTGTGGCTGATTCATGTCCATATATGGCAAAACAAATACAGTATTGTAATGTAGAATAAAGTATTAAAAAATAATAAAAAAATAAAAACAAGTAAAATCTCAAACAACCAAACTCATCACCTAAAAGATTTAGAAAAAGAAAAAACAAAACCTAAAGTCAGCATAAGGAAGGAGATAATAAATATCAGAGAGGAAAGAAAGATTTCAAAATTTAAAAAGTCAATAAAACCAAGAATTAGTTCTTTGAAAGGGTATAGAAAATTGACAAACTTCTGACCAAGCTCATCAAGAAAAGAGAGAAATAGACAAAATAAGAAATGAAAGAGGAAAAACTATATAACTCATACTGCAGAAATACCAAAAACCATAAGAGAATACTATGAGCAATTATATGCCAATGAATTTGACAACCTAGATGAAATGGACGATTTTTTAGAAACATACAGCCCACCAAAACTGGATCAAGAAGAAATAGGAAAAAAAAAAAAAAAGACAACTTGAAAAGACCAAGCATCAGAAATGAAATAGAATCTATAATAAAAACAAATCGAAAACACTCCCTACAAACAAAAGTCCAGGACCAGATGGCTTCATAGGTGAGTTCTACCAAATATCCAAAGAAGCTCTTACACTGATCCTTCTCAAAGTTTTCCAAAAGACAAGAGGATGGAACACTTCCAAAATCATTTTATGAAGCCACCATCACCTGGTACTGAAACTAGGCAAAGACACTACCAAAAAGAAACAGTCCAATATCTTTGATGACTATATATGCAAAAATTCTCAACGAAGTATTAGCTAACTGAGTCCAGCAACACAAAAGAAAAATCATACACCATGACCAAGTTGGATTCATCCCAGGGTCACAAAGATGGTTCAGTATGCACAAATCAATTAATGTGATACACCACATCAACAAAGAACAAAAACCACATGATCATCTCAATAGATGCAGAAAAAAATGAAATAAAATTCAACATCCATTTTTGATTAAAACTCTTACCAATGTGGGTATAGAGGGAACATACCTCAACATAATAAAAGCTATTTGTGACAAACCCACAGCTAATCTAATACTCAATGGTAGAAAGCTGAAAGCCTTCCCACTAAAATTTGAAACAAGACAAGGAAACCCTCTTACTTCTCTTAACATTAATTTGAATTCCTAGCCACAGCAATCAGATAAGAGAAAAAGTATTCAAATCGGTAGGGAAATGGGTAAAACTGCCACTGTATACAGGTGACAAGTTTATATATATATATATATATATATATATATATATATATATAAGACTC
Source organism: Nanger dama (assembly GCA_917880005.1). Lineage (NCBI taxonomy): Eukaryota > Metazoa > Chordata > Mammalia > Artiodactyla > Bovidae > Nanger > Nanger dama. The sequence goes on from CAKJTW010000144.1 coordinate 710,248, forward strand.
CACACAAAAACTACTGAACTGATCAACAAATTCAGTAAGGTAGAAGGATTTGGAGAAGGAAATGGCAACTTAGTCCAGTGTTCTTGCCTGGAGAATCCCAGGGATGGTGGAGCCTGGTGGGCTGCTGTCTATGGGGTCGCAAAGAGTCGGACACGACTGAAGCAACTTAGCAGCAGCAGCAGGATTTAAGATTAACATACAGAAATCAGTTGCAGTGAGTGGAGGAGGGAGCGGGGGTGGGGTGGGGTGGGGGGGAAATTGTTTGTATTTCTTTACACTAACAATGAAATATCAGAAAGGGAAGGTAAACAATCTGTTTTAAAATTACATTAAAAATTACTTAGGAATAAACCTGACCAAGGAGGTGAAAAACATAATGCTGAGAAGGTGGCTCAGTGATAAAGAATTCCCCTGCAATGCAGGAGCCATAGGAGACATGGGTTCAATCCCTGGGTCCAGAAGTTCCCCTGGAGGAGGGTGTGGCAACCAACTCGAGTACTCTTGCCTGGAGAATCCCATGGACAGAAGAGTCTGGAGGGCTACAATTCATAGGGTCACAAAGAGTTGGACACGACTGAAGTAACTTAGCACAAAAAAAATTTTAATAGAGGAAATTGAAGATGATTCAAGGAAATGGAAAGATATCCCATGCTCTTGGATTGAAAGAATTAATATTGTTAAAATGGCAATATTACCCAAAGGAATCTACAGATTTAATGTGATCACTATCAAACAAATTACCCATTATATTTTTCACAGAACTAGAACAAATAATCTTAAAATTCACTTGGAACCATAAAAGACCCAGAATTGCCAAAGCAATCCTAAAAAAAAAAAAACAACCAAGTAGGAGGCATAGCCCTCCCAAACTTTAGACAGTATTATAAATCTACAGTAGTCAAAACAGCATGATATTGACACAAAAACAGACATATAGATCAATGGAACAGAATAGAGAGCCCATAAATACACCCACACACCTATTGTCAATTGTGTACTCAGTCACGTCTGACTCTTTGGGACCCCATGGAATACACAGCCTGCCAGGCTCCTCTGTCCATGGGATTCTCCAGGCAAGCATACTGGAGTAGGTTGCCATTTCCTTCAGGGTATCTTCCAAACCCAAGGGTCGAACCCAGGTCTCCTGTGTCTCCAGCATTGGCAGGTGGATTCTTTACCACTCAGCCACCTGAGAAGCCCTAATGGTCAATTAATCTTCAACAAAGGAGGTAAGAATACACAATGTGGAAAAGACAGTTTCTTCAGGAAGTGGTGCTGGGAAAGCTGAACAGCCACATGTAAATCAATGAAGTTGGAACACACCCTCTCACCATATATAAAAATAAACTCAAAATGGCTTAAGGATTTAAATATAAAATATGACACCATAGAACTCCTCGAAGAGATCATAGGCAAAGCATTCTCTGACATTAATTATTTCAATGTTTTCTTAGGTCAGTCTCCCAAGGCAATAGAAATAAAAGCAAAAATAAACAATGGGACCTAATGAAACTTATAAGGTTTTGCACAGCAAAGGAAACCACAAACAAGATGAAAACACAAGTTACAGACTGGGAGAAAATATTTGAAAATGGTGCAACCAACAAGGGCTTAATTTCCAGAATAAACAGTTCATACAACTCAATAAGAAAAAACAAATGTCCCAGTTGAAAAATGGGGAGATCTAAATAGACATTTCTCCAAAGAAGACATACAGATGGGCAATAGGCACATGAAAACATGATAAAAAGATGATCAACATTGCTGGTTATTAGAGAAATGCCAATCAAAACTACCATAAGGTACCACCTCACATCAGTCAGAGTGGCCATCATTAAAAAGCCTACAAATAACAGGGAATTCCCTGGCATCCCAGTGGTTAGGACTCCACACTTAAGGGAATGGGTTCAACCCCTGATTGGGGAACTAAGATCCTGTAAGCCAAAAAAAAAAAAAAAAAAAGAAAAAAAAAGTCACAAATAAATGCTGGAGAGCGTGTGTAGAAAAGGGAGCGAGAGCCCTCCTATACTGTTGGTGGAATGAAAGTTGGTATAGCTGCTATGGAAAACAGTATAGAGGTTCCTCAAAAACTAACAATAGAGCTACCATATGATCCAGCAACACTCTTGGGCATATATCCGAAAAATACAACTCTAACTTGAAAAGATACATGTACCCCTATGTTCATAGCAGCACTATTCATACTAGCCAAGACATGGAAACACTCTAAACATCCCGCTGAATCGATAAAGATGTTATACAGTGGACTACTACTCAGCAATAAAAGAAATGGAATTTTGCCATTTGTAGCAACATGGATGAACCTAGAAATTATACTAAGTGAATAAAGTCAGGAAAAGACAACCACCATATGATATCACTTATATGTAGAATCTAAAATATGGCACAGAGGAACCTATCTGCAAAGCAGGAGACTCATGGACACAGAACAGACCTGAGGTTGCCAAAGGTGGGGGATGAGACTGGGAGTTTGGGATTCGTTAGATGCAAAACTATTATATTTATGATGGATAAACAACAAGGTCCTAATGGTATAGCACAGGGAACTATATTCAGTATCCTGTGATAAACCATAAAGGAAAAGAATATGAAAAGAATGTATATATGTGTATATCTGAATCAGTTTTCTGTACCACAGAAATTAACACATTGTAAATCAACCATACTTCAATAACAAAGAAAAAGGAAAAACTGAGATTAGCCTTGAAAATTCCTTGAGCAGACAAAACCTGTTTAGTCACACAAGCAAGGCTTAATTTGCCTTTGGGAGACTAACCTGACCTAGGTCATTTCTTGACTATGCTTCTGAAAATTGTAAGACAAAGTTGAACTGTTTTCCAAGGCTGATATGAGGTAACCACTGACCAATTCCCTACCGTTTAGGAAAATTCTAATAACATAAGCAATCACTGTGAAGCAAAAACAGTCACTGCCTTCATGCTATGTAAACTATAACAGTACACCCCTGGGCCTCATTCCATGTTTTGGTTTAAGTGCTCTTTGTTTACAAATGTCTTTTTGGTGTGTGTGCAATAAACATTCATTAATTACTATAGTGATAGTGAAATCGCTCAGTCATGTCTGACTTTTTGCGACCCCATGGACTGTAGCCTACCAGGCTCCTCTGTCCATGGGATCTTCCAGGCAAGAGTACTGGAATGGGCTACCATTTCCTTCTCCAGGGGATCTTCCCAACCCAGGGATTGAACCTGGGTCTCCCGCATTATAGACAGATGCTTTACCGTCTGAGCCACCAGGGGTCATTAATTACTGCTTTGATGATTAATTGACTTTGTTATTTTTCTGTGATTTTTGGGTAAATTATTTATCCATTTATTTAAGTTGTGCTGGGTCTTCATTGTTGTGTGGGCTTTTCTCTAGTTGCGGCAAGCAGGGGCTACTTTCTAGCTGCAGTGCACGAGTTTCTCATTGTGGTGGCTTCTCTCATGGAACACAGGCTCTAGGGCACTCAGGCTTCAGCAGCTGTGGTACATGGACTTAGTTGCTCCTCAGCATGTGGGATCTTCCCGAATCAGGGCTTGAATCTGCGTCTTTTGCATTGGCAGGTGGGTTCTTATCCACCTCGCCACCAGGTAAGTCTTTCTGTGATCTTTTAACAAGTCACAAAGATCACCATTGATTGTGACATGTCACAATTGATTAAATCATTGGTCACTGGTGATTGAACTTAGTCTTATTCAGCCTCTCACCCATCTTCCCTCCTCAGAGGTCAGGGTGGGGGTAGAAACTGAAAGTTCCAACCCTCTAACTTTGCATCTTGGTTCCCCTGGCAACCAGCCCCTATCCTAAAGTTATCTAGGGGATTTCAAAAGTATCCTCATTAACATAACCAAAGACACTTTGATTGCACTTGTTCCGTCGCTAAGTCCTGTCTGATTCTCTGTGACCCCATGAATTGCAGCACACCAAGATTCCCTGGTGTGTGTCTTCCAGAGTTTGCTGAAACTCATGTTCACTGAGTCAGTGATGCCATCCAACTATCTCATCCTCTGTTGCCCTCATCTCCTCCTGCCCTCAGTCTTTCCAATGAGTCACCTCTTTGCATCAGATGGCCAAAGTATTGGAGCTTCAGCATCAGTCCTTCCAATGCATATTCAGGGTTGATTTCCTTTAGGATGGACTGATTTGATCTCTTTGCCATCTAAGGGACTCTCAAGAGTCTTCTCCAGCACCACAGTATGAAAGCATCAATTCACTGCTCAGCCTTCGTTATGGTCCAACTCTCACATATGTACATGATTATTGGAAAAACCATAGCTTTGATTATACGCAGCTTTGTCAGCAAAGTGACGTCCCTGCTTTTGATACACTGTCTAGGTTTGTCATAGCTTTTCTTGCAAAGAGCAAGTGTCCTTTAATTTCATGGCTGCAGTACTGTCCTCAGTGACTTTGGAGCCCAAGAAAAGAAAATCTGTAACCGTTTCCACTTTTTCCCCATCTCTTTGCCATGAAATGTTGGGTCTGGATGCCATGATTTTAGTTTTTGAATGGTGAGTTTTAAGCCAGCCTTTTCATTCTCCTCTTTAACCCTCATCAAGAGGCTCCTTAGTTCCTCTTTGCTTTCCCTGATTGCACTTATCACTTAGGAAATTCTAAGAGTTTTAGGAGCACAGTGCCAGGAATGGAGATAAAGACCAAATATATATTTTGTTAAAAAGAAAGCAGCTCTTTTGCCCTTTTCCTATTTGCCCATTTCTAGTTCCCCTGTAACCTTAAAATAACCTGATCATAGGAATGAGATCACCAGGCAATTTAAGCAAACTCCTGACTTACATTCTCCTAAATGCACACCATGCCTCGCCTAACTTGTTGATTCTTTTCATAGACAGAAGTAGGTAGGCCTCTGCCCCAATAACCCCCATAAGTAATCCTACCAGCAAGATAACATCTGAAGAGTCAGCTAGTCTGCACACAAAGAAGGATGCAGAAGCCAACCTCCTGCTTCAATGATTCCCTGAGATTCTTCCCCCTTTTCCCTTTAAAAACTGTCATGGCTGATCAGAATCTTCAGAATTGGAGTGAGGACAAGAGTCCATCTCCTTCCCAGCTTGCCTGCTTTTATGCTGACACTTGACCCTCCATTATCACCTTTCGAACAAGCAGTCAAGTCTGCCTTTAGTAACAAGAAAGCAAAATATCACATATATCAAACCAAAAATGTTCACTGAAAAGATTTATTTTAGCAGCTAAGTTTTATCCCATTCTACACATTTGTTCAATATATTTATATTTGTTCTGCATAGATGGCATATTAACTTTTATAGTTGACTTTTTCATTGGATATTTGCTGCTACCTGGCCTGAAGAAAGAGTCAGGCGGATAAATAAAACCCGCATGGTGGAAACGTAGAGCAGTGTTTCGGTTCTTGGCAGAACTTTACTGTGGTGTGCACTTCACTGTCCGCTTTTCTTCCTCTTCTTTCTCAAATCCTGAGCAGATGAGAGATCTTCCCTTGGGATATCGAGCACAACACTTACGCAGTTCTTCGATGACAGCCTGACACTTAGATTCCATGTAGTTGTTGGCTGAAAAACAGACAGGCAGACCCTAGTCATGATCTCATAGGACTCAGGCACAGGGACGTTGAGACCTGAACTTCCCAGTCCTTTTCACCTTAATGTACCTACAGACATGGAAGAAAGAGGATGTAATCACATCCACTGAATTCTTTCTGATTTAGAGACCCATTGACAGCTTAATAAGGAAGAAAAGTATGCTTTACAAAGTGCTCAGAAGATATTTTCACATCTAATTTCCTTTTCTTTAAGGCTGATTACTTATGTGCCTTTTTTTCTAGGGCAGCGGTTTCTAACCTCCTCTCTCTTTTTTTTAGGGAGGAGTCACTAATCCCTTGCACATTAGTTTGCGCTCAGTTTAAGGTGGCTGCTGGATGTTTCCAAACAAATCTTTGCATTAGGGGTTGAGAAACTGTAGCCTCAGCCAACAGCTGAGCTAAGAATAAATTTATTTGGGGGCTTCCCAGGTGGCACTAGTGGTAAAGAACCCACCAGCCAATGCAGGAGACATAAGAGATACAGGTTCGATCCCTGGGTTGGGAAGATCCCCTGGGGAAGGGCATGGCAATGCACTCCAGTATTCTTGCCTGGAGAACCCCATGGACAGAGGAGCCTGGTGGGCTATAGTCCATTGGGTCACACAAAGTCAGACATGACTGAAGCAACTTCCCATGCGTGAGCTATAGAAGGTTGTAAACACACACCCACGCTCACTCACACCCACAGCCACATACACCCACCCAAAGACCTCCTGACCTCCAAAGCCTAAAATGTTTCCTGTTAGGTCCTTTATATAAAATATTTGCATGTCCCTGCCAAAGATAGACCCTAAGTCTAGGAGGACTTGATCTAAAGGTTCTAGGTAATCTGTAGTTGATTTGAGTCCCCTAGTACTAAAATGGGGTGCATGGGAGTTAGTCTGGGATAGGAAAGACAATTCTGATTAGCAAGAGTATGGTTGGGCGGCTAAGTCCAGGTTTGGACTCAGACCAAAGGAGTTCCAATCATCACTGTACCCCTTTTAGTTCTGTGACCCTGGACAAGTTACAAAGCTTATATCCATCTCAGGGGAAAGGATTAAGTCAATGTTATTTAAAGCCCTTTCAATTGTTGACTGTCATACACTGAGTATTTAATGGTCTCTATTTCAGTCCTTCCAGCTCTCACTGTAGCCAAGGGGGTGTTGCTGCTGCTGCTAAGTTGCTTCAGTCGTGTCCAACTCTGTGCGACCCCATAGATGGCAGCCCACCAGGCTTCCCCCGTCCCTGGGATTCTCCAGGCAAGAACACTGGAGTGGGTTGCCATTCCCTTCTCCAATGCATGAAAGTGAAAAGTGAAAGTGAAGTCACTCAGTCATGTCCGACTCCTAGAGACCCCATGGACTGCAGCCTACCAGGCTCCTCCATCCATGGGATTTTCCAGGCAGGAGTACTGGAGTGGGTGTAACCAGCTCTAACTTGATGTGTGTTCTCCTTTAGCCATATGATGCTAATTCAAATCAGGAAAGAATCAGAATCACCTAAGAATTGATCTGGGAGAAGAAATTGTGAAGAGCATTCTTTGCGGGCAGGCAGTGGATGACCTGGGCCTGTGGTAGTGAAAGCATGGAGTTCTAACCACTGGACTGCCAGGGAATTCCCCTTCCTTTTCATCAATTTGGAGAAAGGAAAGAAAAGGATGAATAAAATGGCATTCTTGTTTTCCATTAACATTTCAGATTAAAAGATTTAAAAATATTGCTTGCATCATAAATGGAAAAGTCCAAGAATCAAAGTTAAAGGTCAATGGAAATACACAAACAAGAGTTGTCTTTGGTGGTGAGTCTTTGGGTGAATTCTGAACATTTTCTGTTCTTTCATTTTTATGTTTTCATGGGCATCCATGTCTAATACTTTAATAATGGGAAAAAATGATCAAAATCAGTTTTCAAATTCAGATAGCCTTGTAGCTTTCTGCTAGTAATCATTGGCTGATTTAAAAACTAAAATCCTGTAGCATTTGGTCCAACAAAATGGACAAATCATATCAAATATGCTTTAGCTGAAATTAACTTTTGCCTTTAAGAGTTAGTTGCTGAATCCCAATTGTATTTTCATCCCACACCTTCTAACCTGATTGCTCTTAAAAAGTGAGTTGTTGGCCACTAAAGTGAGTTGGTAAAGTATGACCAACCCATTTAGAACTGCTGCTGTTGCTAAGTCGCTTCAGTCATGTCTGACTCTGTGCGACCCCATTGATGGCAGCCCACCAGGCTCCCCCATCCCTGGGATTCTCCAGGCAAGAACACTAGAGTGGGTTGCCATTTCCTTCTCCAATGCGTGAAAGTGAAAATGAAAGTGAAGTCGCTCAGTCGTGTCCGACTCTGTGCAACCCCATGGACTGCGGCCTACCAGGCTCCTGTGCCCATGGGATTTTCCAGGCAAGAGTACTGGAGTGTGTTGCCAGTGCCTTCTCCACATTTAAAACTAGTCTTTTTAAAAAGGACTTTGCTCATCTTAGTGATTCTCAACTCTGGCTGTGTATTAAAATCACCGGGATAACTATTTTGATTGAGTCCTACCCAGACCCCAGTTGCAGAGAGTGTGATTTAATTGTTCTAGGCAAGTTTTTGAAGTTCTCCAGGTGATTCTAAATGTACAACCAGGATTTGTTAACCCTAAGCTTATGTCACATTGCTTTATTTTCTGCCATCTTTGGTGATATAATGAGGAAAATCTTGAGGATAAATTAATTAGAGATATTATATTCTGAGTGGAGTTAGTATTGTCTGATGATAAAAAGAAAGAACACTTGGTCTCTTGTTAGTTCACAGATAAAGTGGAAACATAGAAAAAAGCATTTAACGTACTACCTTGTAAACATTTCTGTATTTCACAGGCTTGTTTCTGGCACGGATCCTTCTGCGGCATATCCAGAAAACTAAAATAAGAAAAATGATTTTTATTTTGTTTTTTGTTTTTTTATACATAAAGACTTTAAGCCCCTCTAGATGGAATTTTCTTCTGAGACAAGCAGTATGCTCTTACAATTGCTGGAAAACAATTACACTAAAACGTTCTTCCCATTCAGAGGATGAATATGCTGTATTTGTATAATATTCCATTTGGTTTGGAAGATATAAATAGCTTGGGAAAAACCCTTGAATTCAACTCATTTTGACCACTGTAAACCAGCATTGGGCTAGAGAAGCCAGAGCTGCAACCTGAAGGCTCTATGACTTAGAGAACCACCTTTATAAACAATTTAACTCCTTGAGCCTTTTCCCTTATTATTGATGTGTAAAACAGGGATCATACCTACCTGAAAGCACTGATGGAAGGATTAAATGTCATAAAGGCAATAAACTGCATAGAAGGCAGTAAGGACTGAACACATGATAGCTATTATTCCCGATATTTTTTAACAAGTAAAACCTTACTTTTAATGTACATAAAGTGCTATGAGTATTTTAACTCAGGAAATGTCTTTATCGGGTAGTGAATCAGCAATATTCGGTGCTATTACTACTTCCTGAGAAAGGTGCTAGGTAAGCAGTTAAAATTTTTCATGGAGTTCTTACAGAAACCAATTTCAGATATTTGAAACCAGAGAATAAACTTAAGTGCCCCTGATTCTGATCAGCAATTTCTAATAATGTGAAGACACCACTTCAGAAAGGAAAAAGGCCCAGGAGCCTTGGTAGCTATTTCATGAATGCAGATAATCTCCTTTTTCTCTTTTTTCCCCCTCAGAGCCCCCAAACTTCTCAGTAGATCTGAGTTAGGTCAGTACTGGGATGGGAAACACTGGCGCAAAACCTAGGATATTTACAGGATGGGAGAAGGAAAGGCAGGTGAATTGCTGCAGGGCAAATTAGCGACAAAGAGATGCTGATGCTGCTAGCAGTTGCTCTCTTCTCTCTAAATCAGTACCAAGTCCTTGGTGATCGGGGCATCTGTTCTGTAGCAGGTGCTGACTTTTGTGGGATTCATCAGATCCCAGGTCCAGCGGATGATGTCCATTAACAGGTCTATGGCAATTTCCAAAGGAGTCAATGGCAAGTTACGTATCCTAACTACATGCTTGTGTTGGCTTGCTTTCTACCTGCATAACCCTTCCTCTGCAGTTCCACTTTCCGTGTTCTTCATGGCCCTTTCTAAACTTCTGTGTTCTTGAGCAGTTTTTCATCCCACGCCCCCCACCCCAGGCCCACAGGTGGGTGCACTGCAGTGGTGAATGTCGTGATTGTCATTTACTGAACAGAACAGTGGAGCATCTCTTCCTAGAATCCCAGCACCTGGTGGGGGGGTGGAAAAGAAAAGATCATTAACACCACCACGATCAGAGCGAAAAGAAGCAGCAGGGTAGGGATGGGGAGAGAGAGAAAATACGTACCTGGTTAATCATCAGGCAAAAGCTTAAGCAACAGTTCCTGTACGCCCCTGACCTGCCAGAAAAAGAAAAGTTTATAGAGTACTCTGTAATAAGAGGCCCAGGACAATGAAAAAAAAACATGATTAAGCAACAGGCCTACCATTAAATGATGCTGGATTTGCCACAAGCGAGAGTTGTTGTCCATGTAGCGCTCCTCGGGGTAGAGTTGCCACATGAGAGGTAGCTGGGAGGTGAGAAGGTGGCTTGGCCTGGCTGCGTCACCTAAAGGAACCTGAATTTGCTGAACTCGGGCCCTTAGGAAGCTCGTCTCCTGGTGGAGAGAAGCGATCACACAGAAAACCAGAGACTTCAGGATGGTGCGATGGATGTACTTGAAAGCAAAAAATCGATCAAGAAATCCGCAAAGGAGAAACAATTACCTCTTCCAGGACGGCCACCCACGTGCGCTGGTACTCGTCGCGGTAGACACCCTCTTGGTGAACCCAGAGACGATCGGGTGGGGCCCCCACATCCTGTCCTGCCATCCTGGGCTTTGGGGTCCAATGCTAGCCCTGCTTTTCTCCACCTAAGCCTGCAGCACCCCGTGCACAGGACACAGGTGTGACTTTGGGCCTTGGATTGAACACACCCATGAGCCAGGGGACCTGGTACTAGCAACCACCAACTAGAAGCCAACCTCTTTGACTCCTACTTGCGCCATCTACACTGAACCCGGGGCATCAGAAGCTCGTGGCCAGTTTGAAACTCGGGGCGGAACCTTGGGTGAGACTGCTGATGGTGAAGCACTCAAAAACTCGGGGAGGGAAGGGGTTCTGGGGGCATGTAGGAACAGCGCTACAGGAAGCCAGGGGGTGTGTGGGGGGTGGTCTCACAGTCTTTGCATCCCACAAACAGCATCGGACAAAATGTAGTGAGCCATGGAGTATGCACAGCAGTGCACAGAAGGACACACTTATTGGGGCAGGAAAGCAGTAGAACAGACGCATGCATGCCATCCGTCCCCAAGTAAAAGCCCTTTCCAAGCAGTTTCCATCTTAAAAGATAAGACTGTGCAGTGCAGGTCAAATCATGTGTGTGGCTTTCTAAATGGCAATCAAAATTTTGTTTTAGAAGGCAAACGACCTATTAAGCAGTTTTCTTAGCTTACTTATAGGGCCTAGGCATTTCCAAAAGGCAGTTTTCTTTTTAGTGAAAATATATAATAAGGTCATATCATGGAATGTTTCAATTCCAAGAGTTCTGGGATTGTGATGGTTAAGAGTTGACAGACAGCAAACGAGAGTTACCCATCTCATTTCATTTTAATGCTTCGGGGTGTCACAGGAGCCCATTTTCCCACAGATGGGTGGCTTTACATTCTGTTTTCCCAAGTCAGAAAAGCAGAAAAGCTCACCTGCTCTTTGAGAGGTGTAAGCGAAGCACACCTTTGGGGCCAAATCTTCTGTAACACAAACTCAGCTCTACCGTAAGGATCCTCTGCCCACTTCTGGATCGGATTTCAGGGTCTTACAATAACTCGACCTGCACTTTGCAGGAATGAACCTTTGGGGGCCAGGTTACAGCATCATGGGTTGGCTTCCCTGGATGTCTACATTGGGCAGGGTGCAGACATACCATTGGGGGATCCACTAGAAAAAAACAGAGGCCTTCTATTCCCACTGGGTGACCATTAGGTAGGAGAGGGACTGCAATATGGCTTGGGAGGTTGCTAAACCCTCAAAATGAGACTGTCAAGAGCAAACAAGAAGCCAGAACGCAGGGTGAAGTCCGAGAGGAGAGCTAACTGAGCTGAACCCAGCCTTTGCCAGAACAAGCTGAGTCTGATTTGTTGTTTTTCCTTAACATTGTTGGTTTACCTTCACTGAAAGGTAGGTGGAAATATGTTTGAGAGAGGGAGGAAATGGTTTGATTGGCGTGAATGATTTAAGAGCATCACAATTCCTTTGCCTGTTGTACCCTGACTGGACCTGATTCTGAGCCTATCATACCTTTTTGTGTTATAAGTACGTGTTAGTTGCTCAGTCGTGCCTGACTCTTTGTGACCCCATGGACTGCAGCCCATCAGGCTCCTCTGTCCATGAGATTTTTCCAGGCAAGGATATTGAAGTGGGTCACCATACCTTTCTCCAGGGCATCTTCCCAACCCAGGGATCGAACCTGGGTCTTCTGCATTGCAGGCAGATTCTTTACTGACTGAGCTACAAGGAAAGCTCTATATGGCTCTCTTATTTCAAACTCATCAAAGGCAGAATGCTTTCTCCTTAACCAAATCCCGGTTTCTCTCGGTGGCAACATAGCCTCTCCAGATCCTGCAGACTCAAAATTTATGACTTATCCTGGACTTTCTCCTCTTCTTCAGTGGGTACATCCCACCTGTCACCAATGCCAACCAGCGCCACTACCACTATTGAGACCAACTTCACCCCGATACCAGATTGTGTCTAGTGCTGTATCCATGTTCTCCCTGTCCAGTTCAGTTCAGTGGCTCAGTCGTGTCTGACTGTTTGTGACCCCATGGACAGCAGCACACCAGGCCTGCCTGTCCATCACCAACTCCCGGAGTTTACCCAAACTCATGTCCATTGAGTCAGTGATGCCATCCAAACATCTCATCCTCTGTTGTCCCATTCTCCTCTTGCCCTCAATCTTTCCCAGCATCAGGGTCTTTTCCAATGAGTCAGCTCTTCACTTCAGGTGGCCAAAGTATTGGAGTTTCAGCTTCAACATCAGTCCTTCCAAAGAACACCCAGGACTGATCTCCGTTAGAATGGACTGGTTGGATCTCCTTGCAGTCCCCCTGTCCACTCACCTATAATATGCCTTCCCAGGCCTCTCTGCCTATCTCAGTGCTATGACCACAGAGGGTACATGTCTGCCTCCTTGATGAAAACATCTTGCCTCTGATGACTACTGAACATTTATGTCTAAAATTCACATTTTGGCCACTAATTATAAATCGCTTTGCATTTCACTCTGCTTATTTCACAAGTCCTGTCCCCGCCCCACCCCAATATAGTATTATAAGCACTAGAGAGAAGGAATAACACAGTACTGGGCAGTACTGGGGCACTGTGAGCCTCAAATACTAGTCAGTGTTCCTGGGAGTGGATGGACATGGTATGCTGAGTAGACAGACAAAAGGCCATATAAACATGTTTAGAGAGTGGTTCATTCTCTGGGTTGATTAGATAGCTGTTTGTTATTTTGTTCAAAGCCTTTTTTCCATTTTGCAGACACAACTATTCTGCCTCTCTTCCCCATCCTCCACCCCAGAGCTTTGGAAAGGAGTGATCCAAGAAAAGAAAAACATTAAACAGGAATGTCAAAAAGAGAGTCAAGTCAGAATTTTGATACAGAAGAAATCAGTGTGTTCCCCTGCCCCCCCTTTAATGTAGAAACCCAGTGTTGAGGGTTTTAGGGCCGTCTCAACTTCACAGGTAGGTCCTGGCAACAACTAACAGATTACCACACTGACATTTACATGTTTTGAAGGAAAAGCAAACATTTACTGGTTACCCTGACTTTGAAAGGAGATACTTCCAGCAGAATAGAGGGCCAACCAATTGGATGGGCTAAGTTAGGAAGAATCACTACCAAGAGGCCTGTGAACCTCTGCAAAATATTCTGAGAGGAAAGGCACCACATGTACTGCTGTGACCCACAGGACAACATGCTTGGTATCGGTGGGGTGAGCCTGGGGACAAGCCCCAGCACACAGCCCTGGACTCCTACTTGGAGACGTGACGGCCCACTGGAAGGCAACTGCAGGGATCAAGGGACTGAGAAGCTGCCCTGTGAATGTAAATCAACAAGAACCTCAGCTGGGAAATGCAAAGTCTCAGTGAGAGGGATTAAGAGCAAAGCCCTCAGAATCACTGGAGAAGGTAATGGCACCCTACTCCAGTACTCTTGCCTAGAAAATCCCATGGGCGGAGGAGCCTGGTAGGCTGCAGTCCATGGGTTCGCACAGAGTTGGACACGACTGAGTGACTTCACTTTCATTTTCACTTTCATGCATTGGAGAAGAAAATGGCAACCCACTCCAGTGTTCTTGCCTGGAGAATCCCAGGGATAGGGAGCCTGGTGGGCTGCCGTCTATGGGGTCGCACAGAGTTGGACACGACTGAAGCAACTTAGTAGCCCCAGAATCACAGGTTGTATGAATGGAACACAGTCTCCCTAGAGGTGATCCTTGGAATGATGGCCCCTAACTTTTTCTTGGTCAAGTAAGTTTGGAAATCTTAGGGAAGCATAAAGCACCTAAGGATAATAAAACTCTAGCAAGTTATGCAGTCACGAAACTTTAACATTCCCCCAGTTTATCTGACTAGAGAACATTCTTCTCTATATGACACTTGTGCATAAACTTCAGGGCCCTGTGAACTCAGATGAATCTCTGAAAACCTCAAGATGAACTTAGGTACAAAGTGCAGTACAATGCACGGAACATAACCCTGTTCCATTCAACTCAAGGAATACTACCAGATACAAATTCAAGTGGACTCAAACAAGTGTTTACAGGGACTTCCCTGGCAGTCCAGTGGTTAAGAGTCTGTGCTCCCAATTCAGGGCTCACGGGTTCCATCCCTGGTTGGGGAACAAAGGTTCCTGCATGCCTCATGGTGTGGCCAAAAAACAGTGTTTATATTCCTTTATTACTCATGAATGTAGGGCTTCCCTGGTGGCACTTGTGGTAAAGAATTCACCTGCCAATGCAGGAGATGCAAGAGACATGGGTTCGATCCCTGGGTGGGGAAGATCTCCTGGAGGAGGAAATGGCAACCCACTCTAGAATTCTTGCCTTGAAAACTCCATGAGCTGTGGAGCCTGCCAGGCTACAGTCCATGGGGTCGCAAAGAGTCAGACATGACTGAATGACTGAGCATACCCATGAATACACTAAAAAAGATTGCCCCATGGGGGTTACCTTGATGGTAACCTGAATATGACCAGGGACCACACTGGCCTAGATAGAATATTTCTTAGTAGGGCAGTTTGTAAACTAAATAGATGATAGATCACAAAGAAGGACTTCCTTAGGTATGTAAATAAAACCATTATTTTTCATGTATAGAATGAAAAATTGTGTCTTTTAAAAATTTACAATTTGGTTTAACTTCCAGGTGTTTGAACAGCTTTCAAACATGAATCAGTCAAATACACTTATTTTATTTGAAGTGAATTAATAAATTCATCTAATTACAATGAGTGAAGTTATTAATATCAAGAATGCCAGCCCTGGAGTCAGCCTGGTCTGTATATGAATGCTGGTTTTGCAGCTTACTAGCTCTGTGACCTCGGATAAGTTAAGCTCTCTACAATCCAGCTTTCTAAAATGTTAAATGATAAAAGAACATATTGATCATGATTGTCAGCACTTACTTAGCAGTTTCTACATGTCTTATAATATATTGACCCTTGCCATCTTCACAATCACTCATTAGATACTATGATTACCTTCACTTAAAGATGACGGAAGTAAGGCACAGAAAAGTTAGCTAACTTGCATGAGGTAACACAGCTAGGAAGTTGCAGACGCCGGTTCCAACTGGGGCAGTTTACACATATGAGACAGATGCTTTGTAGTTTAGCACACAATAAACTTTGATATAAATGCCGGTAGTTTTTTTTTTTTTTTCTACTCAATTAAACTTTAGAGCTGTCTAACGCACCCATAAGCATTATAAAAGAGAATGTCAATGTTGAATGTGAGACTGAGGAACACCAACCGTAGACAAAAGGTGTTTTTCTTCTCTTTTAGTGCTGCCTAAAAGTGGTTATAAATGGAAGAAGTCCCATCAGAAAAGAACAATAACAGCCATTCGTGCACCATCAGCGCAGGGCACACTAGCCGCGAAGAGCAATTGAATAGAATATATGCTGTAAAATTGAAGCTTAAGAGCAAAATCGGATAGGTCGAATGTAATCGCACACTTGAAATGTCGCCCCTGCTTCACCATGAGCAAAATGAATAGTGGAAGGATCTGCGATATGATTCTTAAACTTTAGGTAAACAATAGAGGTTGCTGGCATAGATGTTCCTGATAGTTCCACGGGACGTTGGCCCTATTTGTGGGGAGATTGGGGTTGGAACTGACTTGGGAGAAGAGCAAAGCATCAACACGTCCTCCAGCAGCACCCTGGGTGTGTTCCTTTCCAGTACTGGCCTGTTCACCTGGCTCCCAGACTACACACGAAACCGGTCAAACCAACAGGCACTGACCGGCCGTAGCGGCAGCACAGTATAGATTGTCTTTGATTTAGACTCGTTCGAGAACCCGCGTGTAATTTCTAGCCTTGGCAGTTGGGAGATGCATACTTTCCCTTATGGCGTGTTTATCACACCTCCAAAGAAAATGACTTTTACGTATAATTTCACCGGGTCTGATATCACCGAGACAAGGTGAGCTGAGGAAACTCTTGCGTATCTGTGGCGATCTGAGACACATCTGACCTCGAATCGAATCTTGAATTCCCCTTTCCCTTTCCCTGTATCGAACACAGAGATAACCTAAAAGCCTTCGGAGAAAGTAGCAGCCACCAAGCTTAGGAGTGATACTTTTCAGATACAGTGTAGCACTGTTTCTGCCAAGAGGTTACTCACATGAATATAGTGTTTCTTGGGCTAATTAATCCGCCTCCAAGAGCAGCGAGGCTACAACTTCAGGTCACCCACCCCGGGCCACTCAAGCCGAGATCAGGACGTGAGCCCGGGGCGAGCCGAGGCGCATTCCGAGCCGAGGTCACCGAAACCGAAGTTACCGGCCGGTTACCGGAAGTGGTCCAGTGAAAGAGTGGTCCCAAATTCAAGGCCCCTAACTTGGAAAAAAAAATAAAGAAAACCTTAACTCGGGACCCAATTTCAAAGAGCGTCCCCTGGGCGCGAGAAGGCCGGCGGGGCAGCGATGCCGCTGGCGGGAGGTCCCCGGAGCGTGTAGGCCGCGCACGGCTCTTCTCGGCGGGAGGGCAAAATGGGCGCCGGCGAGCAGGAGGCGCTGGCCCGGTCGTCCGCCCGTTCCTCACACACCACGTCCGCCCGCGGGCCAACAGCGCCCGCCTCCCTGCCGCCCCCGAGCCCGGCCCCACGTCCTGCCCGCGGCCGGCCACCGCCCTCCGCCCCGACGGCCACGCCTGCCTCAACCGGCGCGAGCGTTTCCCAGGTGCCGCTGGGCCGGCCCCGCCCCCCGCGTCCCAAGCTCCGCCCCCGCGTGCCCGCCCGCCTCGAGCCCCAGGCCCCGCCCCGCCCCAAGCCCCGCCCCCACTCACTCGGCCGCCCACCCACCCCGCACCCACGTCCCAAGCTCCGCCCCCCACGCGCCCTCCCGCCGCGCCCCGCCCCGCGCTCCAGGCCCAGCCCCCCACGGAACCCGCCCGGCCCGGCTGAGCGGCGGGTTGGCCAGGGCCGAGCTGGCCGGAGGCGGACGTGAGCGGGCCGGGCCAAGATGGCGGTGCAGGTGGTGCAGGCGGTGCAAGCGGTCCATCTGGAGTCAGACGCCTTCCTCGTGTGCCTCAACCACGCTCTGAGCACGGAGAAGGAAGAGGTGATGGGGCTGTGCATTGGGGAGGTAAGTCAGCCGACCAGCCCGGCCAGGACCCTGCCGAGCGGTCCCCCCACGTCCCCAGGCGGCTGCTGGCCGCGCCCAGGGAGGGCTCTGGAGGCCACAGGCCCCCTCATCTCATCCTTGGATAGGTCCTCCCCCTTGCCTCTGCTCGCTGAAAGCTTCTGGAGCCTTCCACAAGCCCCCCAGCGGTCCCCATCAAGCCTTTGGGAGCGGCGGGGGCGGGGAAGGGAAGATTTGCATTTTCTCCTGGGTGTGCTCAGTCCTGGCCGACTCTTTGCGACCCGGTGTATTGTAGCCCGCCAGGCTCCTCCGTCCCTGGCATTCTCCAGGCAAGAATACTGGAGTGGCTTGCCATTTCCTCCTCCAGAGGATCTTCCCCACCCAGGGCTCGAACCTGGGCCTCCTGCATCTCCTACATTGGTAGGCGGGTTGTACTTTGTGGCTTTTCTTTAGATCTGGAGTTACCAACCCAGTGACCAAACCCACGAATCAGACCAGAAAGAATCTGTTATAATGAGGACATCAGTGTATTAGGAAGCAGGCCTCCACGATTAGGGCCTTCATTGTTCCTCTAGGAGTCATTTTGAGGGCATCAAATAACCTAAGACAGGTGAGGCTTTCCAAGACTCCCAAATTTCCGCTGTGTTAAATATTGCAGAGGGCGAAAGAGACCGAGCTTAAATATTGATAATCCAAAGTAAGAGTTGTCCAGGCTTTCATGCTCTTGTACAGGAACCTATCACCCGATTTTCATTTTATCTGCATCGTGTACCTCTAATACAGTTAATGTGATCAATAATCTTTTCTGCTCTTTCCCACTCTAGTTAAATGATGACTTAAGGTAAGATTCTATTTGTTTATTCCTATCTTTTGATCTCTCTGTTACTGTTAACGCCAAATTATCACAGTTTTCCCAGTATTTTGGACTGGTTGTATTCTAACTTACCGTGATGACTCTGGAGCTCCCTCAATAACCCAGTTTCAATTCCACCCCACCTCTGAAAGTTGTTTTCCACCTGACTTTCTAGTTAGGAGGATTGGCAGTTGAGATATGGATGTGAAAAATATGGTTGCGGGAACCAAGATCCTAAGTGAAAGTTCTTTGGGGCAGATAGCGTGCATGGGAACGGGCTGTGTCCCTCTATTAATCCATTTCTCTGTCTACATTGTCAGTGGCTTTCTGCCTCCCCCTGGTGGACCCTACAGTGATCTCCAAGATCTCCAGCAGCTTGAATGCTTTTGGCAGTGAAAGCTTTGGGTTACCTTTATTGAAATGTCAAAGCATAGCAGAATTTCTCCTTGGCGAACTCAAGTGCTTAATATCCAACATTATAGGACTTTAGCTTTGATCATGAAAACTATGTGCTTGCCACTTAAGCATGTGTCTCAGACTCCTCCTAACAGTCATGAGCACAGCTCTATTCTCAGTTTATTTCCCTCCTCTTCCACTGTCTTTACTGTTTCATTGCAAAAACTGCTAATCTTGTTACTTTGCTTTGAGACCTTTTTTTTTTTATATTCCCAAGCTCAGTTCCTTTTTTTCTAATTTATCCCCAAAAGGAATGACCCCAAATTTACATATACTGGAACTGAAATGCGCACAGTTGCTGAAAAGGTACGTGTGCTCTAATTTTGCATGGTGCAAACTTGCACTCGGGGATGGATTTCTGTCTGTTTGATGGTCTCAGCCAGGGATGAACCTGCTTCCTGCAGACCTTCATTTGTGGCTGGCGGTGGGGGGATGGGGGAGTGTTCTCTCTAGTAAAATCAGATGAAGAATCTCCTCACTAGGAATGGGACCTATTCTTCACAGGAAATTTTTCCTACTCCATCGAAATGAGTAACTGCAGTCAGCTCTCCTCCTCGCTGGCCTCTGCTGGGTTTGTGGCCCTTCTCCCATCTTCCTTGAGACTCTGGGCTGGTTCGCATCCCTGTTATCTTTTTATCCCAAGTCCCAACAGTCACTCAGGCAACCCCTCTCTGCTTACAGGCAACCTGTCTGCACTTCTGCTCCACCTTTTCTGTTATTCTCCATTTTTGTGGTCAAGTATCATACTTCTCAACCTAATTGTGCTCTTCAGTTCAGTTGCTCAGTCGTGTCTGACTCTTTGCGATCCCAAGAACTGCAGCATGCCAGGCCTCCCTGTCCATCACCAACTCTCGGAGTTTACCCAAACTCATGTGCATTGAGTTGGTGATGCCATCCAACCGTCTCATCCTTGTTGTCCCCTTCTCCTTCTGCCCTCAATCTTTCCCAGCATCAGGGTCTTTTCCAATGAGTCAGCTCTTCACATCAGGTGGCCAAAGTATTGGAGTTTCAGCTTTAGCATCAGTCCTTCCAGTGAACACCCAGGACTGATCTCCTTTAGCTCTAGGACCAGTTAATTTTCCCCCAGTGTGTTGCAGACCACCACTTCTGTAAAATACAATAAAAGTGAATTCTGTCCTCCCGTGAAGCAGATGATGAAGATGATAAAAGCTATCAGGCAACAACTCCATCTAATTATTGTCCACACATACAGTCCTCTCCATGTTAAACCACTTTGCCTTGCTTCTTCCCATTATTAGGAAAGACATCTACTCCTTTCTAAAGCTGTAGCTTCTTCACAGACCTTGCTTCTCAAATATCCTTTCTCGCTTTTGAGTCTTCAGCCTATTCCTGTAATCTGGCTTTTTTCTCTTAGAATACAGCTGTGCTTCAATTACTGTCTTTTTCAGAAAGGAAGGAAAAATAACATCTCAATTCTGTCTGTTCCTCTAGTTAACTGCTTTTGTGTCCTTCCTTTAATAGCTGTGTCTACCTATTCATTCTCTCCCCTCTCATCATTTATGGACTTTTCCTCCTCTGCCTCAAATATGGTATTCTCCGAGTTTCTGCCTTTACCTTCTCTTCCCAGGATGTCTTCTTGGCCAACATGAACTTCCCTATGGCTTTACCTGCAGCAGACATTGAGGTTAGACAGATTTGTCTGCAAACACTTTCTCTGATACTTATGGTGTGACTTTGGGCATGTGACTTCACATCTGTGAGCTTTGCTTTCCTTATCTCTAAAGCAGGGATAATAATAGCTGCCACCTTCCTAGAATTGAGAGAGTTGGATCTACATAATAATGTGTGTAAAACATCATCTGCAGAACGGGTATTCCAGTAGTACCAACCTCCCTGGGTTATAGGGAGAGTTCAATTAAGTTAATATATGAAAAGCACTTTTCCGAATGCCTGACACGTGGCGGGTAGCCAGTAAATGTTGGCCACTCTGACTGGTTGCTAATGCTTGGTAGATGCTAGTTAGTATAAATTACCCCATGCTCCAGAACTTCATAGTCCACTGCCTTCTGGACATCCATGTTTAGTGTTTAAAACTTTCCTTTTCCCCAAACCCTCTCCTCCAACATTCCTCCTACCATAGTAGTTCCCATACGTAGCCGCATCTTGGAATTGCACAATAGTTGCTACAGGATCCTGATTCTGTCTTGGTTTTTGGTGAGACCTCTGTGGCGGCAGTCTGCAAAGCTCCCCAGGTGATTCTCACGTGCAGCCACGTTTGGGAACCACAGCGTCTCCACGGTCTCCTTGCCGGGGAGTCTGTCCTCCCTGTAGGCTTTTCTTGTGACTGCTTAGGATGTGATCTTTTGAGAACAGCACTCTGCTACAAGTCTGCTGAAAAGGCAGTGGGTTTTTTTGTTTTTTTTTAGGATGAAGTCTTCTTAGTGAATCAGTCAGGATCTTTCCTGACCTCATATCTGTTTCTCTCTCTACTTGTCTCTAGGTGGGTTCAAGTTCTAACCATGGCAAATGATGTCAGTTTCCAGATGATGCTATGCTGTTTCACTTCTTCTGTCTGCTGGGTATTATGTCTGGACTGCTTGCTTATCCTTCTCTGTTTGGCTGACTCCCTTTCCCTTGTGGTTCAGTGCAGATGCCTTAAAGGAACCTGCCCTGACTTGTAGCATATCATTAGGTACATCAGTGATGTTGTCTTTGAATTGTTGCCCTGCCTGTCTCTCTTCCTGGATGTGACTACTGTATCCTGTTTATCTTTGTATACTTTAGCCCTCATGTAGTGCCTCACATGTCGTACAGACTTGATAAACACATTTTGTTTGAATTAGCATACCTCCCCTACAGTAGGAGATTAGGGTTACCTGCCCAGGATCCCTGGAGTGCCATGCAGGGGTGCAGACTTGCTGGAAAGGGCCAAATAGTAAATATGTTTAGCGTTGGGGGCCAGTTTCTGCTCTAGTTCCTCAGCTCTGCCAGTGTGGTGCAGAAGCAGCTACTGGAAGATAAATGAATGAACATGGCCAGATTTGGCCCGAGGGAGACCAGGCCAGCCATAGTTTGCTGACCTTTGATCTGTACCAAGGCAGAAGCACAAAAGAAACTGGAAAAGGGTAGGGGCTGATCTAGTCCAGCTGGAATATCTTCTTTCCTGTGTGACTATGACCATAACAGTCTGTTCTTCAATCCCTTCAGCTCCTTGTGACTTTCGGAGACATCTGTCAGTCCTCTGTGGCCTCTGTGCTTATTTTGTTTTCTTTTTGAGACCTGGGCTGGTCTTACCACCCTATGCTAAACTTCTTTTTTCATTCCTCTTAGGCACTAAACCTTTCTCTGAGTAGAGAAAGAGAGAAAATTCACCCTGGGCAGCAACTCCTGTTAAAATAGTTTAATGACATAATTTGATTTTTTTCAGAGTTCATGTCCTCAATCTTGAATTCTCTGTCAATTTGTACCATGCACATTCGATATGAAACTTCATGAGTTGAGCGACCTTATCTGTCTAGTTATGTTGGCATGGAATATCTTTTTCATCCATTTATTTTTAGCCTTCCTGTGTACTAATATTTGAAAGTGTGTCTCTTATTGGCAGCCTGTAGTTTTTTAAAAAAATCTAGTCTGATAATCATTTGAATTGTACTGTTTAGTCCAAATACATTTAATGTAATTATATATATATATATATTACATGCACATCAGACAGATCTATAGATATGTGTGTTATAACTTCCATATTTTTGCTATTTGACCCTTTTTTTTTTTCCTTTTTCTCGCCTTCCTTGCCTTCTTTTGGATTCATCAGTATATTATTTCCTGGGATCCTCCATTAATTGGATATAGCATTTTTACTCTTTTTGTAGTTATTATCCTACATATTACAATAGGCATTCTTGATTTGTTAGTCTAATACAAATTATTGTTCTTAATATTTCCCTGATAACAGTATAACTTTGAACATTGAAATTTCGTTTACATCCTCCCACCTTTTGGATTACTATTTGTGTGGATTTTATTGATATGCTATTTAAGCCCCACATGACATTGTCATGCTGTTCTGTACAGTTAGCTGTATTTGTATTTACTCATATTTTACCCTTTACAGTGTTCTTTACTTTTTCATACCTGAGATTTTCCTTTCTCTTTTTAGCGTTTCTGGGCTGATAATGATCTCTTGGTTTTTTGCACATGAAAATGTCACCCATTCTCTTTATGCTTGGTTGTTTCTGTTCCAAAGTCAGCTCTTGCCTTGTTGCTCATTGGAAGGTCGAATTTATTTCTGTCTCTACTTTGATTTTCTTTTTCTTTTTTGTGTTAAAGGTAACATTGGTTTATTTGGCTGCACTGGGTCTTAGTTGTGGTATGTGGGATCTTTAGTTGCACCATGTGAACTCTTAAGTTTCAGCATGTGGTATCTAGTTCCGTGACCTGGGATTGAACCCAGGCCCCCTGCATTGGGAGTGCAGAGTCCTAGCCCCTGGGCCACCAGGGAAATTCCCTGATTTTCTTTATTGTATCCTTTGTGCCTGCCAGATACTGTATGGTGGCTGGGGTTAGAAAATAACTAAAACATGTTGCTTGCCCTTAAGGAGCTTGTGTTCTAGTAGTTGTTGATTTGCTAAGTTGTATCCAACTCTTTGTGATCCTATGGACTGCAGAACGCCAGGCTCCTCTGTCCTCCACTACCGTCCAGCATTTGCTCAAATTCATGTCTCTTGAAACTCCAGTACTTTGGCCACCTGATGGGAAAAGCTGACTCATTGGAAAAGACCCTGATGCTAGGAAAGACGGAAGGCAGGAGAAGGCGACAACAGAGGATGTGATGTTCTGGTAGTTCAGCTCAGTCACTCAATCATGTCCAACTCTTTGTGACCCCAAGGACTGCAGCACGCCAGGCTTCCTTGTCCATCTCCCAGAGTTTACTCAAACTCATGTCCACTGAGTCAGTGATGCCATCCAACCATCTCATCCTCTGTCGTCCCCTTCTCCTGCCTTACATCTGTCCCAGCATCAGCGTCTTTTCCAATGAGTCAGCTCTTCGCATCAGGTGGCCACTGTATTGGAGTCTCAGCTTCAGTATCAGTTCCTCCAATGAATATTCAGGACTGATTTCCTTTAGGATAGCTTGGTTGGATCTCCTTGCAGTCCAAGGAACTCTCAAGATTCTTCTCCAACACCACAGTTCAAACGCATCCATTCTTCACTGCTCAGCCTTCTTTATGGTCCAACTCTAGTAGAGGAGGAGATTGTCAACAAATAGAACACATGTAAGCTCTAATAGATAAGTGTGTGCAATAAGCGAAGTTGTGTGGGGGGGAGAAGGACTCATTCTTTATAGGATGAGCAGGGAATTTAAAGTCTATGAAACAATTCATGGAAAAAAAGGCATGAAAAGGAACCACAGGTGAAGCACAGTAGCTGCACGTGCCTCAAGGCTGCTTTGCTGCACAGTATAGGGTCTGTCACTTACTTCAAATGTCTCAGATTTCACCCTCGTCCTTGCAGTGTCTGGCAATTCCATACCCACCTGTTCTCTTGAAACTCTTCAACCATTTCATCGTTCTGCTTTTGACCCCTCTGTCTTCCTTCCTCATTCCTCTTACTGTACCCCATCCTAAACCATGGATACACCCCGGGATTCACCCTGGACCTCTGTTCCCTGTCCTCAGATAATTCCTTGCCTTGATTTCCAGACTGTCATCTGAGTTCAGCTCATCTGAAAATGCTCTCACCTTCCCTCTCCTAGACCGTTTCTGAGTTTAGATGTGCCTCCTCTGTTTTGAGTTTCAACCATAACAGTTTCCTGGCCGGCATCACTTAGGCTGCATAAGCTCCAAAATCTTGCAGATTCTTCTTAATGATTCTCCAGTCTGTTTCTTCCATCTTGGACATACACACAGGCTGGTACCTCACGGTCAAGCAATCTGAAATAGTCTTCTTCCTTGGATGTCATCCTGCAGACCATGGCTTGCTACCCAAGACCTTTTATATTTCCACTCTAAGATTTCTCAGCCTGTCTGCCATTCCACCTCAAGTTCTCGATTTCAATCAGTTGGCCAGTTTGTCTCCCAAACATCTTACTGACATTGATTTGGCATCTGTGGAAATTCTGTCTATCTGTGTGCATACACACAACAATTAGGAGATAAGATACACTCGGCTGCATTTTCTGGAAAGCTTTCTTTTTTTTTTCAATATAAATGACTTGTTTTCTCTGCACTTCTGTAGAATTTATTTACTACATTATTTTAATGTAGTTTCATGTGGTCGGCGCTCAGCCTTGTATTTTTGCACATAGTTGGAAATCAAATGATTATTACTTGATTGTTGGGAAAGTCCTCCCTTGATGTAAGTCTCACATTTTGTTTGGAAATGTATATATTGAATTCGGCTATATTTGAAACATTCCATCATGCATGAGAAAAATCCCAGTTTTCTAAGATGGCAACATTTTAACCTGATAGTGTAATACAATGTGTCCTCTAGTTGCAGGAGGAGATACTTATTGGAGAGAGACAGAAGTAAACATTTCTGTGGATTTTCCTGTAGGTTGACACCGTCAGAATTGTTCATATTCATTCTGTCATCATCCTGCGACGTTCTGATAAGAGGAAGGATCGCGTGGAAATTTCTCCAGAGCAGCTGTCTGCGGCCTCAACAGAGGCAGAGATATCCTTATTGGTCAGTAAGAAGTGTTTATGTGCTCTGAGGCTTCCAGGTTCCTCTGTTTGCTCCTTTTCTGCCTGGTGACTGATTCCCAGTTCTCATATTTACCCCTTAGATCCAGTTGCTTGGTTAAGTGATCAGATGGGGCATTTGCTTCCCACAGTTCTAGATTCCACAGGTCAACCATGACAAATCAAATTTGCATTGGTGGTTTTAGTAATTTATCATTCTTTTGGAATAAGTTAATCTTTTAATTAAAAAAGATTGAAAAGTAACTTTGAAAACTAGAAAACATGCATGGTAGAAACTTTTAAAAGGTATAATAGTGTATACAAAATAAGTATTTCACTCCAGCTTCCATGCCCCATTTCCCAAGCATTCCTCCCTGGACATAACCAGGACTATCATGTCTTCATGTGTCTTTATGGTTGAATTCTTTGCATACAGAAACATATATGAATGTTTTCTTTTTACAAAGTTTTGAATACATATGGTAGCTGTACCCTCGTTCAAGGTAAGGAGCAGCAGCTGTGCTTTGCTGGAGCAGCCGTGAAGAGATACCCCACACCCAAGGTAAGAGAAACCCAAGTAAGATGGTAGGTGTTGCGAAAGGGCATCAGAGGACAGACACATTGAAACTATACTCACAGAAAACTAATCAATCTAATCACACTAGGACCACAGCCTTGTCTAACTCAATGAAACAAAGCCATGCCTGTGGGGCAACCCAAGACATGCAGGTCATGGTGGAGAGGGCTGACAGAACGTGGTCAACTGGAGAAGGGAATGGCAATCCACTTCAGTATTCTTGCCTTGAGAACCTCATGAACAGTATGAAAAGGCAAAATGATAGGATACCAAAAGAGGAACTCCCCAGGTCATTTGGTGCCCAATATGCTACTGGAGATCAGTGGAGAAATAACTCCAGAAAGAATGCAGGCATGGAGCCAAAGCAAAAACATTACCCAGTTTTGCATGTGACTGGTGATAGAAGTAAGGTCCGATACTTAAAGAGCAATATTGCATAGGAACCTGGAATGTCAGGTCCATAAATCAAGGCAAATTGGAAGTGGTCAAATGAGATGGCAAGGGTGAATGTCAACATTCTAGGAATCAGTGAACTAAAATGGACTGGAATGGGTGAATTTAACTCAGATGACCATTATATCTACTGCTGTGGGCAGGAATCCCTCAGAAGAAATGGAGTAGCCATCATGGTAAACAAAAGGAGTCCGAAATGCAGTACTTGGATGCAATCTCAAAAACGACAGAATGATCTCTTCGTTTCCAAGGCAAACCATTCAATATCACAGTTATCCAAGTCTATGCCCCAACCAGTAATGCTGAAGAAGCTGAAGTTGAACGGTTTTATGAAGACCTCCAAGACCTTTTAGAACTAACACCCAAAAAGATGTCCTTTTCATTACAGGGGACTGGAATGCTAAAGTAGGAAGTCAAGAAACACCTGGAGTAACAGGCAAATTTGGCCTTGGAGTACAGAATGAAGCAGGTCAAAGGCTACTAGAGTTTTGCCAAGAGAACACACTGGTCATAGCAAACACCCTCTTCCAACAACACAAGAGAAGACTCTACACATGGACATCACCAGATGGTCAACACCGAAATCAGATTGATTATATTCTATGCAGCCAAAGATGGAGAAGCTCTGTACAGTCAGCAAAAACAAGACCAGGAGCTGACTGTGGCTCAGATCATGAACTCCTTATTGCCAAATTCAGACTTAAATTGAAGAAAGTAGGGAAAACCGCTAGACCATTCAGGTATGACCTAACTCAAATCCCTTATGATTATACAGTGGAAGTGAGAAATAGATTTAAGGGCCTAGATCTGATAGATAGAGTGCCTGATGAACTATGGAATGAGGTTTGTGACATTGTACAGGACACAGGGATCAAGACCATCCCCATGGAAAAGAAATGCAAGAAAGCGAAATGGCTGTCTGGGGAGGCCTTATAAATAGCTGTGAAAAGAAGAGAGGCGAAAAGCAAAGGAGAAAAGGAAAGATATAAGCATCTGAATGCAGAGTTCCAAAGAATAGCAAGAAGAGATAAGAAAGCCTTCTTCAGCGATCAGTGCAAAGAAATAGAGGAAAACAACAGAATGGGAAAGACTAGAGATCTCTTCAAGAAAATTAGAGATACCAAGGGAACATTTCATGCAAAGATGGGCTCGATAAAGGACAAAAATGGTATGGACCTAACAGAAGCAGAAGATATTAAGAAGAGGTGGCAAGAATACATGGAAGAACTGTACAAAAAGATTTTCATGACCCAGATAATCATGATGATGTGATCATTAATCTAGAGCCAGACATCTTGGAATGTGAAGTCAAGTGGGCCTTAGAAAGCATCACTATGAACAAAGCTAGTGGAGGTGGTGGAATTCCAGTGGAGCTGTTTCAAATCCTGAAGGATGATGCTGTGAAGGTGCTGCACTCAGTATGCCAGCAAATTTGGAAAACTGAGCAGTGACCACAGGACTGGAAATGGTAAGTTTTCATTCCAATCCCAAAGAAAGGCAATGCCAAAGAATGCTCAAACTACCGCACAATCATGCTAGTAAAGTAATGCTCAAAATTCTCCAAGCCAGGATTCAGCAATACGTGAACCGTGAACTCCCTGATGTTCAAGCTGGTTTTAGAAAAGGCAGAGGAACCAGAGATCAAATTGCCAACATCTGCTGGATCATTGAAAAAGCAAGAGAGTTCCAGAAAAATATCTATTTCTGCTTTGTTGACTATTCCAAAGCCTTTGACTGTGTGGATCACAATAAACTGTGGAAAATTCTTCAAGAGATGGGAATACCAGACCACCTGACCTGCCTCTTGAGAAATCTGTATGCCGGTCAGGAAGCAACAGTTAGAACTGGACATGGAACAACAGACTGGTTCCAAATAGGAAAAGGAGTACATCAAGGCTGTATATTGTCACCTTGCTTATTTAACTTCTATGCAAAGTACATCATGAGAAATGCTGGACTGGAAGAAACACAAGCTGGAATCAAGATTGCCGGGAGAAATATCAATAACCCCAGATATGCAGATGATACCACCCTTATGGCATAAAGTGAAGAGGAACTAAAAAGCCTCTTGAGGAAAGTGAAAGAGGAGAGTGAAAAAGTTGGCTTAAAGCTCAACCTTGAGAAAAACGAAGATCATGTCCTCTGGTCCCATCACTTCATGGGAAATAGATGGGGAAACAGTGTCAGACTTTCTTTTTTTGGCTCCAAAATTACTGCAGATGGTGACTGCAGCCATGAAATTAAAAAACGCTTAGTCCTTGGAAGAAAAGTTATGACCACCTAGATAGCATATTCAAAAGCAGAGACATTACTTTGCTGACTAAGGTCTGTCTAGTCAAGGGCATGGTTTTTCCTATGGTCATGTATGGATGTGAGAGTTGGACTGTAAAGAAGGCTGAGTGCTGAAGAATTGATGCTTTTGAACTGTGGTGTTGGAGAAGACTCTTGAGAGTCCCTTGGCCTGCAAGGAGATCCAACCAGTCCATTCTAAAGGAGATCAGCCCTGGGTGTTCTTTGGAAGGAATGATTCTAAAGCTGAAACTCCAGTACTTTTGCCCCCTCATGTGAAGAGCTGACTCATTGGAAAAGACTCTGATGCTGGGAGGGATTGGGGGCAGGAGGAGAAGGGGACGACCAAGGATGAGATGGCTGGATGGCATCACGGACTTGATGGACATGAGTCTGAGTGAACTCCGGGAGATGGTGATGAACAGGGAGGCCTGGCGTGCTGTGATTCATGGGGTCACAAAGAGTCGGACACGACTAAGTGACTGAACTGAACTGACTGAATGATACATAACAGTGTACCTAGAGAATTTTCCACCGATATAGAGATACCTCACTCTCAAACCTGCATAACAGCCCTGGATGGTTGGGCTGACCTCATGAAGATGTTGAGGTTATTTTCAGTCTTTTACTGATGGTGCTGCAGTAGAAGCATGGAGCCCTAACCACCAGACCACCAGGGAATTCCCTAAAAGTCATCTTAGACGTAGTTGTGTAGAAAGGCCTGTTGGGATTCAGTGTAAGACATTTGCAGGAAAATGAACCAGCAACAGAAAGGGACAGCTTTTTCTTTTCAGCTGAGTTCTTATCTCAAGTTAGAGCCTCAGATAGTTACAGCACGTGGGCTTAGTTGCTCAATGGCATGTGTGATCTTCCCGGATCAGGGATCGATTCTGTGTCTTCTGCACTGGCAGCCAGATTCTTCACCATTGAGCCACCAGGGAAGCCCCCACATGACTTTTTCAAAATTTTGCACTTCTTAAGAGAATGAGGATAGGTTGGACCAGAGAGAGAATAGAGGATTACTTAAGTTAATCATGTGACATCCAAATACTAGCTAAACTGGATTAAGAGGCTATAACTATTTCCAAGAATGGAAACCAAATGAAGTCTGCTTTTTTCTTTAAAAAAAGGAAACACCTTCGTCTTTAGATGGAAAGTGTGGGAAATTTGGTATTGACCTTTGACCTTTTTAGACTTGTTGACATTAAATTGTAACGGATTTATTTGAAACTTTAAGATGCTCTCTGAGCCCTTATTAGCAGCATGGATTTTGTTTCCACAAGTTGAAAATACCTTGACAGACACACAGGTTGGCTGAATTGACTGGTCGCCCCATGAGAGTTGTGGGTTGGTATCACTCCCATCCCCATATAACTGTTTGGCCTTCACATGTTGGTAAGTATTCTGGGGTTGCAGTGTTTATTGTTTTTAGAAATGAATATCATTTTTCCTTCTCCACTACATGGCTTATGGTTTCTCCAGGGAATCTTCCTGAAGCAGGGATCAAACCCTGGTCTCCAGCATTGCAGGCAGACTCTTTACCATCTGAGCTACCAGGGAAGTCCTCTCTTTAAGCAGATGTCCTTATTTTCATTTTGCAATTTTAAAAGTACTAATTTATGTCATATCAATTTGTTGTTCACAGAGATAAAATTTCAGTGCTCCATTTGATACTGTTCAGGAAATCAGGACTAAAACTTGATAACTGGCTGATATCCAAATAGAATCTTACCACTAAGAATCAATAAACTGTAGCTGAAAATTGCTGATTGTGCCTGTCCAGTACACTCCCATTAGGAAGAATCAAAGATGTGAAGGAGGACATTTACAAACTTGATGTTTACCTTCTCTCTTTGACGTATATATCATCCTAGCTCTTGGTGCTCTGAACCTACCTTCTCACCCCTGTAATTAGGATAATTTAACAAAATTGTTTTCTCTCCTTTGATTTTTATCCCTTTTCTCTAATCGTGGTCATCTTTTGTCTGTACCTGACTCGTTGGAAAGACGTAGAATAACTTAACTTGCAGAAATGAATGTTTTCTCCTCTACCCTGTGAGTTAGAGGTCTCCCCCTCACGTCAGTGAGGAGTAAGCAGAGCTGAGGTTTGAACCAGATCTATCTCCTAGGTCTGTGGTCTCTCCACTGTGAGGTTCTCATCCTAGCCATAGTCATCAGTGGATTAGAACACTTCTGTGTTCATCTACCCTGTGACATGAATTCCCCCAAATTAGGAGTCATGGTTCTTCATGTCATGAAGGCTACCTCTCAGTCACCTGGAAGAGCTTTTCTAAAATGTACCTGCTCTAAATTTATCTTTCCTCACCCTGTTTGTCATTGCCTCAATACCAGAGAGTGGATCGAAACACTTTGTTTGATGGAAGAAAAAGTTGGAAGCTGGAACCTGTTGCAACAAGAATAGTGCTATTTTTAACTTTGATTTTGACATAATTTCAGACTTGAAGTTGATAAAATAGTACACAGAATTCCTGAATACTCTTCCCCTAGATTTGCCAAATGTTAACATTTTGAATCATTTGCTCTATCACTGTCTACATACATGTATGTATGTGCATGTGTGTGTGAGAGTAAGTTGCAGACCCTAATCCCCCTTTACCCCTAAGTACTCTTTTGGTGTGACTCTCTTAAATACAAATAATTCTTTTACATAGTCACAGTGTGCATTTATCAAAATTGATAAATTAATATCAATATCCTACAATTATTGAAATTACTGACATCATTCAAATTTTTTTCATTGGCTTATCGAACTGAGCACCTGGAATTTGCTGCATGCTGGCAACTGTTATAGTATTTGAAACTATTTACATTGTATTAGGTATTATGTTAGAAGAAAACAGCAACCCACTCCAGTATTCTTGCCTAGAGAATCCCAGGGAGAAAGAGGCCTGGTGAGCTGCCGTCTGTGCGGTCGCACAGAGTCGGACACGACTAAAGCGATTTAGCAACAGCAGCAGCCACAGGTATTATATTAATAATAGATAATTTAAAGTATATGGGAGGATGTGCCTAGGTTATATGCAAATATTGCACCGTTTTATTGAAGAGACTTGAGCCTCTGCAGATTTTGGTATCTGCCCTGGGAGTTAAGTGTCCTGAAACAAATCCCTTGCAAATACTGAGGGATGACTCTATATGGCATTTTTGTCCCATGCTTATTACAATACTGAAAAAGATGCCACAGTATTCATGAGTAAAACTCTTTTAAGGACAAAGAGAGAGTACAAATGAATATCTAAAGTTGCAGGGCAGACACCATTTGAATGATTAACAAGGAGAATCCATTAGGTCTCTCAACTGCCATCTCAAGTGGGTTTGTGTGGTCGAACTGTGAGTAGAACTAAAGAAAAAATCATCTCCCAGCTAAACTCCTGTAAACAGCTTACCTGCAAACAGCCATTTCAGAATCGAGTCAAACAGTGGCCCTGTATTAGCAGGCCTTGGAAAAAAATGAATAATGAATTTTTAAAAAGGTTGATTTAAAGTATGAACAGTACATACATTTCATAGAGAATCTCTAGCTATGTTAACGAAAAGAGTAAATGACATTTTTTTTTTTCCATTCAAGAAAAGGAAGAGAGAGAGAGAGAAGGCTGTGAGAATGGGGTGTGTATGTGTGTAACAAGAATTGTAATGCTGTCATGCCCACTCCTCACCCCATTGTAGTCTGGGTCCTAGCCTATTACTGTTGAAGTGTATCCTGCCAAAGTCACAAGAGACATCCAAGTTGAAAATCTAGGAAACATTCAAAGTCTCCATATTATGTAACAACCACTCTCTACTTCTTGAAACACTTTTCAGATAATCATGAGGGCTGTGTGGCTCTTACTGGGAAGAAACTAAGCCCACTCAGAGCTGAAAGGCCTCCTCCCAGACAAGACAGCTACTAAGTAGCAGAGTCAATATCTGAACAGAGGTTTCTGTGAATTGGAGGCCTCGGATTCCCCAGGGTCTGCTTTGTAGGGTGAAGTGGGAATGCTATTTATGGAAACAGGAAATGGAAAAGGAAGCTTAAGTTTGGTGGTGAGAAAAGAGACAGTTGAGTTACATCATACCCGTGCAACTAACTTAACCAAATTTTACCTAAAGGGCATGGTTTCCAAGGGCCCTGCTGGCTCAGATGGTAAAGAATCTGCCTGCCATGCAGAAGACCTGGATTCAATCCCTGGGTTGAGAAGATTCCCCTGGAGAAGGGAAAGGCTACCCATTCCAGTATTCTGGCCTGGAAAATTCCATGGACTGTATAGTCCATGATTGCAAAGAGTCAGACATGACTGAGCGACTTTCACTTACTTACGGTTTCCAAAAGAAAAAGAGAAGCAGTTGAAATAGCGCAGCGTATATCGTAAATTGCATGAGACTTGGCACTGTTTTTAAGTCACTGTTACATTCGATTTCCTGTCTCTGGAAGTGCATAGTAAGAGGAGAAATGTGACTGTAGGTATGTTCTTAATTTTGATACCTGCTCAGTTGTTTTGTAAGAAATGAAGCACTGTTAGAGTGATGTCATTGTTAGTTAATTTATCACCAAAGTTGCTGGATCCCATCAACCTATGACAAACATAGGCTGTGGTTTTAATTAAGCAGTTTTCTATAACCAGTCAATTAAAACCTTTACATTTTCCTAAACAAACATTCTCTTCTAGAAATTACAAGTCGATACTCCTCAGAAACATCAACAATTTTTTTTTTGAATGTTACATTTCCATGCTCTTCTTAGCAAACTGACTAAGATGGAAACTCTGTTAGGACAAGAGCCAGAATAAGTGAAGGCAGAACCAAAATTTTA
The DNA here is from genome assembly GCA_917880005.1 of Nanger dama. Lineage (NCBI taxonomy): Eukaryota > Metazoa > Chordata > Mammalia > Artiodactyla > Bovidae > Nanger > Nanger dama. Next base: position 743,827 of record CAKJTW010000144.1, read on the forward strand.
TTATAATGGGATGGCTAACTCAAGGCTCATATTCTAAAGACAAATTGTGCATATCATCTCTCATCTTCTGGCATTTACTCTAAACTTGCCTGAAACAGAGACCACAGGCCCAGAATAAAGGTTTTTAAGAGAACGAGAGATTACATATGCGATTGTTTCACACCAGGAAATGGGAAGTGGCATTCTGTTGTGCCTTGAGACCATCTGATGCTGAAAGAAAAACTGGACAACACAGTTGCAGGAAGTTCTCTTAGACTGCCATCCTTTAGACTAAAGTGTATCTTTGGTTCGGCCTTTCCGTTGTAATTGACAAAGAATTAAGGTTATCTGATGAAAAGACATACATCAAGGTAAAGAGTGAAGAGTTTTTATGTTTTAAGGCGCATGATTAGACCTTATGGAGAAGGTAACAGGGGATCCAAAACCTGCAGGAAGTAAGAATGGGCCTTGCAAATATCTTGGGGAAGAGTATCCCAGGGAAAGAGGAATAGTTACTGCAAAGGCCCCGAGGATGAGCATGGTTGGAGTATGTGATGAAAAGCAGGAACGCCAGTGTGGTTGGAGCTGAGTGATTGAGGGAGACACTGGTGGGAAGTGAGGGTGGGGGAGGTGATAGGGGGACCATGTGAAAGGTTGCTGCCACGAGCCATGATTGACACCAGGATGCGTGGCCCCCAGACCAGAGGAAATCGATCCAGGGCCAGTGACGAGACTTGAGAACTCAGAGCTTTTGTGTATAATACAGTGTTATTAAAGTCTAAAAGAGACAGAGAAAGCTTCTGACGCAGACATCAGAAGGGGGCAGAAGAGTGCCTCCTCGCTACTTTTTAGCAAGGAATTATATACCTATTTTCCAGCAGTCATGTATGGATGTGAGAGTTGGACTATAAAGAAAACTGAGCACTGAAAAATTGATGTTTTTGAACAGTGTTGTTGGAGAAGACTCGAGAGTCCCTTGGACTGCAAGGAGATCTAACCAGTCCATTCTAAAGATCAGTCCTGAATGTTCTCTGGAAGGACTGATGTTGAAGCTGAAATGCCAATACTTTGGCCACCTGATGGCGAAGAACTGACTCATTGGAAAAGACCCTGATGCTGGGAAAGATTGAGGGCAGGAGGAGAAGGGGACAACAGAGGACGAGATAGTTGGATGGCATCACTGACTCAATGGACATGAGTTTGGGTAAACTCCAGGAGTTGGCGATGGACAGGGCGGCCTGGCGTGCTGTGGTTCATGGGGTCGCAAAGAGTCAGACATGACTGAGCGACTGAATGAACTATATACCTATCAGCAAGTTGCTAATCAGAGAAAGGAAACCAAAACAGAGTGGCACCAGGCATCTCACCCCCAACATGGATCTTGGGATCGCACTGGCAAAGGGTGATTCATCCTTGGGCCATAAAACAATTGCCAAGAATCTTGAAGACAGGCCAATGTCCAAGAAAATACATAGTTCCTTACGATAGCTTCAGAAAGACACTTCTGTGAGAAAAATGCATTGCTGAGCTCAAGGTTTGAGATGGAGTTAAGTTCCCGCAGAACCAGGTGTTGCCATGACAACACAGGATGAGAAGTTTGTTTCCTCTTGCTGTTTGGGAACCTCTGGCCTCCCTACTAAGGCCATGAACACTCTCCCCTGGGAGGATGGAGTTGCTGCTGATTGAGAAGGGGATGCATTTGGGATAGCAGATCCTGTGGAGGAAATCCAATCTGTGCTTTCGGACATGTTGAGTTGCAAATATGTTGTAGGCAAGTGACGCTCACCTAGTCTGGCTTTTGGCCCATAAATCATCTATGTCAGGAGTTCCCTTTTTACTTAGGAAGATGGTAGGTAGAAGTCCTGATCCAGATAAAAAGGTATAAATGAAAGTATCTTTAAGAACATCTGAGCCTCAGTGGTGGCTCAGAGGTTAAAGGTCTGCCTGCAGTGTGGGAGACCTGGGTTCGATCCCTGGGTCAGGAAGATCCCCTGGAGAAGGAAATGGCAACCCACTCCAGTATTCTTGCCTGGAGAATCCCATGGATGGAGAAGCCTGGTGGGCTACAGTCCACGGGGTCGCAAAGAGTCAGACATGACTGAGCGACTTCACTTTCACTTTCTTTAAGAACATCTAAAACAAGGTAAGTGAGCATAAGGCACCAGATGAAACCATGCTCTCTGTACCATTTTGTTAGCTCTTTTGTATCCATAAATAGTGGTCTGAAGGCTTCAGACCTTTCATCTTGGCCTCTGTTCAGTGTTTGGTAATTTTAAATCCTTTCAAAAGTTATTTGATGTTTATGATTTCCTTTTTCAAAAATTACATAACCATTTAGTGAGATTTTGTTTCTATTCCCTGGAATGTAGTGTTTAATTCTACTGTAGTCACTTTTTAGAAAAAAAACCTTTTTATTTTGTATTGAAGTATAGGCTATTAACATATAATGGTGTGATAGTTTCAGGTGGACTGCAAAGGGACTCAGCCATACATATACATGTATCCATTCTTCCTCAAAGCCCCCTCCCATCCAGGCTGCCACATGACATGGAGCAGATCCATGTGCTATACAGTAGGTCCTTGTTGGTTATCCATTTTAAATAAAGCAGTGTGGACATGGCCATCCCAAAGTCCTTAACTATCCCTTCCCCTGTCCTTTGACCTGGCAGCCATAAGTTTGTTCTCTTAAGTTTGTGAGTCTGTTTTTTTTTTTTTTTTTAACTTTTTATTTTGTATTGGGGTATAGCTGATTATATCATCAGTTCATTTCAGTCGCTCAGTCATGTCCGACTCTTTGAGACCCTATGGACTGCAGCACACCAGGCCTCCCTGTCCTTCACCAACTCCTGGAGGTTACTCAAACTTGTGTCCATTGAGTCGGTGATGCCATCCAACCATCTCATTCTCTGTCGTCCCCTTCTCTTCCCACCTTCAATCTTTCCCAGCATTGGTGTCTTTTCAAATGAGTCAGCTCTTGGCATCAGGTGGCCAAATTATTGGAATTTCAGCTTCAGCATCAGTCCTTCCAGTGAATATTCAGGACTGATTTCCTTGAGGATGGACTGGTTGAATCTCCTTGCAGTCCAAGGGACTCTCAAAGAGTCTTCTCCAACACCATAGTTCAAAAGCATCAATTCTTTGGTGCTCAGCTTTCTTTATGGTCCAACTCTCACATCTACACATGACTGTTGGAAAAACCATAGCCTTGACTAGATGGACCTTTGTTGGCAAAGTAATGTCTCTGCTTTTTAATATGCTGTCTAGGTTGGTCATAGCTTTCCTTCCAAGGAGTAAGTGTCTTTTAATTTCATGGGTACAGTCACCATCTGCAGTGATTTTGGAGCCCCCTAAAATAAAGTCTGTCACTGTTTCCACTGTTTTTCCATCTATTTGCCATGAAGTGATGGGACCAGATACCATGATCTTAGTTTTCTGAATGTTGAGCTTTAAGCCAACTTTTTCACTCTCCTCTTTCACGTTCATCAAGAGGCTCTTTAGTTCTTCACTTTTTGCCATAAGGGTGGTGTCATTTGCATACCTGAGTTTATCAGTATTTCTCCCGGCAATCTTGATTCCAGCTTGTGCTTTCTCTATCCCAGCGTTTCTCATGGTGTACTCTGCATATAAGTTAAATAAGCAAGGTGACAATATACAGCCTTGGCATACTCCTTTCCTGATTTGGAACCATTATACCATAGGCTGATAATATAGCTGATCATACCATATGGGAAGACTATAGCCTTGACTATATGGATCTTTGTCAGCAGAATAATGTCTCTGCTTTTCAACACACTGTCTAGGTTTGTTATAGCTTTCCTGCCAAGAAACATGTGTCTTTGATTTCATGGCTTCAGTCATCATCCCCTTCTGTTTGCCATGCAGTAATGGGGCTGGAGAAGGCAATGGCAACCCACTCCAGTACTCTTTCCTGCAAAATCCCATGGATGGAGGAGCCTGGTAGGCTGCAGTCCATGGGGTTGCTAAGAGTCAGACACGACTGAAGCGATTTAGTAGCAGCAGCAGTAATGGGCCTGGACGCCATGATCTTAGTTTAATATGTAGTTTTAAGTCAACTCTTTCACTCTTCTTTCACCCTCATCAAGGAGCCCTTTAGTTCCTCTTTGGTTTCTTCCATTAGAGTGGTATCATCCACATATCTGAGGTTGTTGATGTTTCTCCTGCCTGTCTTGATTCCAGCTTGTAACTCATCCAGCCCAGCATTTCTCATGATGTGCTCAGCATATAGGTTAAACAAACAGGGTGACAGCAGACAGCCCTGTCATACTTCCTTCTCGATCTTGAACTAGTCAGTTGTCCCATACAGGGTTCTAAACGTTGCTTCTTGATCCTCATACAGGTTTCTCGAGAGACAGGTAAGATGGTCTAGTATTCCCATCTCTCTAAGAGTTTTCCACAATTTATTATGATCCACATAGTCAAAGGCTTTGGCGTAGTTGATGAAACAGAGGTCAATGTTTTTTTGGAATTCCCTTGCTTTATGATCCAGCGAATGCTGCCAATTTGATCTCTGGTTTCTCTGCTGTTTCTAAATCCATCTTGAATACCTGGAAGTTCATGGTTCACATATTGTTGAAGCCTAGCATCCAAGATTTTAAGCATGACCTTACTAGCATTGGAGATGAGTGTAGTTGTCCGATGGTTAGCATATTCTTTAGTACTGCCCTTCTTGGGAGTTGGGATGGTGACTGATGCTGAAGTTGAAACTCCAGTATTTTGGTCACCTGATGCGAACAACTGACTTATTGGAAAAGTCCCTGAGGCTGGGAAAGATTAAGATGAGATGGCTGGGTGGCATTGCCGACGGAATGGACATGAACTTGGGCAAACTTTGGGAGGTGGTGAGGGACAGAGAGCTTGGCATGCTTCAGTCAACAGGGTCGCAAAGAGTCAGACATGACTGGGTGACTAAACAACAGCAACAGTAGCTGATTCACAGTGTTGTGATAACTTCAGCTGGACAGCAGAGGGACTCAGCCATATACATGTATCCATTCTCCCCCAAACTTTCCTCCCATCCAGGCTGCCACAGAACATTGAACAGAGTTCCCTGTGGTATAGAGTAGGTCTTTGTTGGTTATCTATTTAAAATATAGTAGTCACTTCTATACAATGGATAATAGTAGGTAATAGTTCAACACTGACATTCTTTAATATCAGGTCTAATATATTCACTTCTTTAGAAGCTGTCCATAAAAAGTTTATTCTCAGAAATCTTTTTGTCTCCTTTCCATGCCTTTTTATTTTCTTTTGGAGTCTTTCTATAAGAAATTATCAAGTGTTTGGGGCTAACAGAAGTTTTCCATCTTCTTTCTACACTCCATTTCATAGCAGGGCTAGTCATGGGCTAGGCAGGCTAGACTCATTAGTACATTTTATTATTTAATTGCTGACTCCAGTAGTATTTCCCCTAACAAATGAAAAAGCTTTTACTTTGACAAGAGTATTGTCATTCCAATATATCCCCATTGTCCTTTTAGAATCTGAATCTTGGGTATCTTTATATTTTCACGTCTAGGAGATAGAGTTCACTGACAGTGGATTTTTATCTTTGTTTCTTTGCAGATGTCCGCACACAAGCCATGTACCAGATGATGGATCAAGGCTTTGTAGGACTTATATTTTCCTGCTTCATAGAAGATAAAAATACAAAGGTATTGTGTGTGCATGTCTCTGTGGATGTAGGCATGTAGGCAGGTATAAATACACACAGAATAGAGAAAGATCTTTGGGAATTTGCATAGTATGTCCAGGGGAGATTTCAATGAGCAGGGTCATTGAGTCAGGAGCTGAAGACTGAGGGAGCAAGTCTTATGGATTTCTTGGGGGAAGAGCATTCCAGGCAGGGAAAAAGCCAGTGAAAAGACCCTGCAGTGAGCACGGAACGTTTAGGGGGATATCAAGGAAGTCAGTGTGGCTGCAGCATGACCCTCTGTTCCATCTTGCCTCCATCAGTCCCAGTTTCACCCCATTGCCCCCAGTCTCACCCCATTGCCCCCAGTCTCCTATTCAGGCCACACCTTTCCTTCTTGGAAGTATCCTGGTTTGGATAACTCGTGTGCTCATCCTCCAGTGAAGTCTGGGGTGGGGGGGTGCTGGTGGGGACATAGGGAAGGAGGGTGTGCAGAATCCATGACATCCATGAAACCAGTTAGGGAGAAACTGTAGTAACTGGGGAAGAGATAATGGACATTTGACTATAGCAGTAGGAGTGGAGTCAATGAGAAGTGGCCAGATTCTGTATGTTTTTGGTGGCTAATCATATTAACAAGTGCCAACATTTATCACGTATTGTATGGCACTTAGTCATTACGTGTTTGACATAAATATGCTCAGACCCTGACAACAGCCTCTGAGGGTTATTATTAAATAAGCTCAGAGTAGTTAAATAAGCCCAGAGTAGTTAAGCCGCTCAATCAATGGCTAGTCTTGCCATTCTCCGGGAAGATCCCCTGGAGAAAGCATTGCAGGCAGGAGAAAAAGCCAGTGAAAAGACCCTGCGGTGAGCATGGAACGTTTGGGGGATACCAAGATCCCCTGGCAACCCACTCCGGTATTCTTACCTGGAGAATCCCATGGACAGAGGAGTCAGACATGACTGAAGCAAGTTAGCATACACCCCATTCTCTATTTAGAGTGCCTGTGAGTTTTATGTTCCAATCAAGAGCTTTTACTATATGTCACTGCAAATGAAAAGAAAATTTCACACTGCAAGTGAATTTTGCCAGCTCACCCAGTGTGTTCTGTTGTTTAGTACATTAGTTATAGTCTCAGGATCTATGTTCATAGTGAATAGTCTTCATAATATCACTCTTGTGAAAACATTAAAGTTCAGTATCTTGAACTTCATAGTTCATTTGAAATGCTTTTGGCTTTGGCATTATAAATTTATTTACTGTCATTATAGATAGTTACAGAATCAGTTTGTCAGTTTCCAACAAAGGAGTCTTAATGGTCTCCTCAGTTTCTTGGGTCTTGCATTTGTGACCATTTCTCTGCTGTCATATCAGCAGATGTTTCACTGTAGCCATTTCATGTTGACTGAGTATTTTATCCTTCTTACAGAAGCTGATTTATGCATATTCCATCTTTAGAAGTCTCTTCTAACCTTCCAGTCCCAGAGGGGCATTTGAGTTTTAGCTTACAGTCTACTAGGTTGCTGTACTTTTTCAATACTAATCCTCTGTGTGACTTTTATTTCTTTTTTTTCTTTCTGTTTTTTTTTTTTTTTTTTTTTTAAGACTGGACGGGTACTCTATACTTGCTTTCAATCCATACAGGCCCAAAAGAGCTCAGAGTAAGTATGACAGAGATATATGTATGTATTGGTGGGTTAATCTCCAGTCCAGGGAATTTATTGTTTTGTTTCATTTTATTAATATTTCTCTCATTAGTAAGATGTGAAGAATTCTATAGTCTACTTATACTTACTAACATTTCTGTGAGGAGTTAGCATCTCTTTAGTATCTTGGTTACTGTGGATCTACAAAGCTAGGCTAACATAAGCAGTCTGGACATTGCAATTGCATCATTACGGCCCTGTCCCACATTTCCTTTCCAGTATTATTGTAAACTGAGTTGCACTGTTAACTTTTCCTTTCTTTGATGAATTGTGAAACAAAGACTGAGTGTGCAGTCTTACAGATTTGTATAACCTCTTGTATTTCCTGTGCCATAAACTTGATTTTAGACTTACAGCATCTCATTGAAATGTTTACCTAGCTTACTTCCTTCACTGAAATTTAGTTCAAGCTAAATTAGCAGATACAGTATCCACTGTATCCCATACACTGTGGCATGCACCAAGTAGGCAGAGATGAAAGCCACGTTCAATATCTCATTGGGAGATAGAAGCAAAGAATGCTTCAGATTTTTTTCTTACAGTATTGGTCAATTTCTTATAATATCATTGTTTGAAAGAGCGAAGACCTGGGGAAAAGAACAGATGTCTCTCAGTACAGTATAATAGAATAATATTCGGCTATTAAAAATAGGAGGAAGCTCAGGAGTGATACATAAACATCTCCAAGATACATTGTTAAATAGTAAAAGGCAAGGTACAAGAATAGTATGTATAGAATGCTATACCATTCATGAATATCTGAACCAAAACACATCAGTCACCGCAGCAGAGAGGAAGTGGGATTCAGCATCTCATACTTCATTGTATTTTTACATGGGTTTGGAATGTTGAATCATACACAAGTGTTACAGTTTTTATCACAGTAATAGATGTATGCATATAAAAATACAGAGTGGTACCCATTTTATGGTCAATAGTCTTACTCCTCAGGAGGAATGACTTCCCTCCTCCAAATCTTTTTAGTTCTTCTGATATTTCCTTTGATATCTCTAAATAACATACTTTTGATATTCTTTCTTGATTTACTAATTTTAGATATTAACTCTTCTTCTCACAAAGGAAGATTTAGCCCACTGATAGTACTCCATCTCCATTCTGCCCAGTGTAGTTATATTACTCCTTTCAGTTCTTCTGTTGTTACTTTTCTAACCTTAAGTAGTTTGCTGCTTTACGTATCCTATCAACAGCAGATAGCAGACACTATCTTTTGACTCCCTACTGTTACTGACAGATTGAATCAGTATTCAGAAACATCTCAACAAAGACAATTCCAAGACCAGAGGACTTCACTGGTTAATTCTGCCACCCAGTTAAAGAAGGATTAACACTAATCCTTCTCAAACTCTTTCCAGAGGCCAAAGATGATATTGGATTCAGTGTGGTAGTATTTTGTTTAGGATTTTTGCATTTGTATTCATAATAACATTTTATAATTTTTTTGATATCTTTGTCTAACTAGTTCTTATGTTGAACATCACTTGTATGCCAGGGAAAACCTCACTTGATCATGGTGTAATATCTTTTTAATATGAAAAAATCCTCAACAAAAGACTACCATACTGAATTCAACAGCACATAGGAAAATCAGTTTATTAATACTCCACATTAATAGAATGAAGAAGGAAAAAGCACATGATGCACAAAAAGCATTTGACATATTTAAACATCATAATAAAAACACTCAAAAACTAGGAATCTAGGGAACATGTCTCAATATTTATGGGCTTTTATGAATCCCACAGCTAACATTTTACTCACTGTTGAAAGACTGAAAGGTTTTTCCCATAAGATCAGGAACAAGACAAGGTTGCCCACTTTTATCACTTTTACTCAACATTTTACTGGTAGTTCCAGCCAAAGCAATTAGGCAAAAACAGAAAAGGCATCCAAATTGGAAAGTAAAAAGTGGAAGTATTTGCTGGTGATGTGATCTTATATATAGAAAATGTTAAAGAAACTCCCCAGAGCTACTAGAGTTGATAAACAAATTCAGCAAAGGTGCAGTGTTCAAAATCAGTTGTATTTCTATATACCAGCAATGAACCATCAAAAAAAGCACACTTTAAAAAGCTATTTATGATGGCATCCAAAATAATAAAATACCTTGGAAAAAAAATTAACCAAGAATGGAAAGACTTATAAAGTTAAAACTAGGATACATTGCTGAAAGGAAGAATAACTAAATAAATTAAAGACATCCCTTGTTCATGAATCAGAAGACATAATATTGTGAAGATGACAGTACTTACCAAAGATTCAGTAAAATTCGTACAAAACTCCAATGACCCTTTTTCCAGGTATGAAAAAGATAATCCTCAAACTCATGAAATTCCAAAGTGTCTTGAAGAGTCAGAATATCAAAAAGAAGAATCAAATTTGAGGAATCATACTTCTAGATTTCAGAACTTACTAAAAGGTTCACTAACTAAAGTTTGTGGACCTTTCAAAAGTAGAGACATAGAGACGAATGAAGTAAATAAAGCTGCTTATCTATGGCCAGTTGGTTTTCACCAAAGATGCTGATGTCATTCAATGAGGAAAGAAGAGTTTATTTAATAAGTGGTGCTGGAACAACTGGTTATTCACGTACACTAGGTATAAAAATTAAATCAATGACCTAAACAGAAGAGCTGAAACTATAAAATGCTTAGAAGAAAACACAGTGGTAATTTTTCATGAAAGAAATTTTCTATAAAGAAAGCTGAGCACTGAAGAATGGATGCTGTTGAACTGTGGTGTTGGAGAAGAGTCTTGAGAGTCCCTTGGACTGCAAAGAGATCCAACCAGTCCATCCTAAAGAAGGTCAGTCCTGGATGTTCATTGGAAGGACTGATGTTGAAGCTGAAACTCCAATACTTTGGCCACCTCATGCGAAGAGGTGACTCATTTGAAAAGACAATGATGCTGGGAAAGATTGAAGGCAGGAGGAGAAGGGGACAACAGAGGATGAGGTGGTTGGAGGGTATCACTGACTCGATGGACATAAGTTTGGGTAAACTCCGGGAGTTGTTGATAGGGAGGCCTGGCATGCTGAGGTTCATGGGGTCGCAAAGAGTTGGACATGACTGAGCGACTGAACGGAACTGAAATTTTCATGACATTGGATTTGGTAATGGAATCTTATATATGACACCAAAAGCATGGATAATGAAAACAGATAAATTGGATTTCATAATAACTTTTCTGCATCAAATGACATTATCAAGGAAGTCAAATGACAGTAGAATAGGAGAAAATATTGCAAATCTGATATCTGAATGAGTCTAGTATCCAGAATGTATAAAATGACATCTTAAAAATTGGCACAGGACTTGAGTAGATATTTCTCCAAAGTAAATGTACAAAAGGTGCACAAGCATATGTCAAGATGCTCAACATCATTAATCACTTGGAAAATGCAAAGCAAAATTATAACAAGATCCCACCTTAATCCACTGAGTTGACCATAATATTAAAAATGGCGAATAACAAGTGTTGACAGAGATGTGGAGAAATTGCAACCTTCAGGCATTGCTGGTGGGGAATGTAAAATGTTGAGGCTGCTGTGAAAAAGTATCAGGGGGAGGTTCTCCAAAAGTTAAACACAGAATTCTCATATGACATAGCAACTCTATTCCTAGGTGTATACCAAAAAGAATTAAAAACAGGTACTCAAACACTTGGACATGAATATTCATAGCAGCACTGTTTACAATAGCCAAAAGTTGGAAACAACCCAAATGTCCATCAATTGATGAATGGATAAACAAAATTTAGTATTGATATATGCATTCAGTGGACTATTATTCATCATAAAAATATGAATGAGGTACTGAAACATACTACAATGTGGAATGATCTTGAAAACATTAATACTAAGTGAAAGAAGCCAAACAAAACAGGTCACATATTGTAGGATTTCATTTATATGAAGTATCCAGAATAGAGACAGAAAGACTGGTGTTTGGCATGGGTTGGTCAGAGGGAAGGATGGGGAGCAGTTGCTTTAAATGATACGGGATTTTATTTTGGGGTAATGAAAATTTTTTAGAAATACATAGAGGTTGTGGTTTTACAATACTGTAAATGTACTAAATTCTATTGTTGCCTTTAAAATGGATAATTTTATGTTATGTAAATTTCACCTCGATTTTTAAAAATGGGCAAAGGACCGAATTGCCACTTCTCCAAGGAGGATATACAGTGATCACAGAGACCGCTGCCCAACATCATTAGTCTTTAAGATCCGTAATGAGATACTAGGATGGCTGTGGGCTTTTCTTGTGGCTCAGATGGTAAGAATCCACCTGCAGTGTGGGAGACTTGGGTTTGATCCTTGGGTTGGGAAGATCCCCTGGAGAAGGGAAAGGCTGCCCCCTCCAGTACTCTGGCGTGGAGAATTACATGGACTGTATAGTCCATGGGGTTGCAAAGAGTCAGACACGACTGAGCAACCTTCATTTTCTTTCACTTTCACTTTCCTGTCTTGCAGATGGTTGCCTCCTCATTGTGTCCTCATGTAGCCTTTCCTCCATACATGTGCATGCCTGTTGTTACTTTGCATGTCCAAGTTTCCTCTTCTTATAAGGGCAGCAGTCAGACTGGACTTGGACCCAACTTTAACTGTCATTTTATTTTAATTACCTCTTCAAAGGCCCTTTCTCCAAATGCAGTCACCTTCTGAGGTACTGGGGCTTAAGGTTTCAACATTTGAATTTGGGTGGAGGGGGGCACAATTCAGACCATAACAGGGAGTGACTGCTTAACAGGTATGGGCTTTCATTTTGGGGTGATGAAACTAATATAGAATTAGGTAACAGTAATGGTTGCACAATATTGTGAATGTACAAGTACCTGAAGCACAGGCTTTAAAATGGTTATAGTGGTGAATTTTATGTTCTCTGAATTTTACCTCCAAAAAACAGAGCTGGAGAGACCTGTAGATTAAAAAGTCTATCAATCATAATAGTCCTAGAAGTAGAGTTTGGTGCTGAAAATTAAAAGCATATGGATTGGAAAAAATAAATCGATCCCCATTTGCATAAGACATGGTTGTCTGCATAGAAAATCCCAAGGAATTTATGAAGAAATTCCTAGAACTAATAAGTGATTTAAGTGATATCAACAGGATGCAGCATCAACACACAAAGGGAATATTTCTATATGCTAGCAATAGAAAATCGGAAACAAATTTTTAGCACAGTAATACAAAAAATGAAACAGGTGTAAAAATGAATCAAAATCTATCAAATCTACATGCTGAAGACCACAGAATATTGATGAAAGCTATCAAAGAAAATCTAGTTAAATGGAAAGACATACCGTGTTTATGGACTGGAAGACTCAGCAGATTAATAGTCAAGATTTCAGTTCTCAAAATAATCTATAGATTTAGAGCAATAGTCAAAAGTTCAGCAAGAGTATTTGTAGATACAAACTGATTCTAGTGTTTATATGGAAAGGCAAAGGAAGTTGAACACCTTCATTTTGAAAAGGAAGAATAAAGTTTTTGGAATCACACTACCCAGCTTTAGGACTTATTATGAAATGATAAGACAGTGTGGTATCGGTTAACAGATAAACACCTAGATTAGTGGAACAGAATCGTGTTAAGAAATAGATCCCCACAAAGATTTTTGACAAAACTGAAGAGCTATTTAGTAGAGAAAGGAGGACAGTTCGACTACCATATACAAAATAAAGGTCAATCTAAACCTCATACCAAACAAAAATTTAAAGGAATTATAGCTCCAAACTGTAAACAGTATGGAAGTTTTAGGGGGAAAGATAGAAAATCTATAGAATTGGGCTTGCCAACAATTTCTTATTCTTGGAACTGAAAGCATTTTCCATGAACTCATTTGCAAGAGAAAAGCAAAGTCACAGATGTAGAAAACAAACTTTTGGCCACCAGGGGAAAAAGGAGGGTGCAGATAAATTGGGAGATTGGGATTGACATATACATACTATTATATATAAAACAGATAAGTAATAAGGATCTACTATACAGAAACTAAGATCATGGCATCTGGTCCCATCACTTCATGGCAAATAGATGGGCAAACAATGGAAACAGAGACTTTATTTTCTTGGGCTCCAAAGTCACTGCAGATGGTGACTGCAGCCATGAAACTAAAAGACGCTTGCTCCTTGGAAGAAAAGCTATGACCAACCTAGAGAGCGTATTAAAAAGCAGAGACATTACTTTGCCAACAGATGTCTGTCTAGTCAAAGCTATGGTTTTTCCTGTAGTCATGTATGAATGTGAGAGAGTTGGACCATAAAGAAAGGTGAGTGATGAATAATTGTTGCTCTTGAACTGTGGTGTTGGAGAAGACTCTTGAGAGTCCCTTGGACTGCAAGGAGATCCAACCAGTCCATCCTAAAGGAAATCAGTCCTGAATATACATGGAAGGACTGATGCTGAAGCTGAAACTCCAATACTTTGGCCCCTGATGCGAAGAACTGACTCATTGGAAAAGACCCTGATGCTGGGAAAGATTGAAGGTGGGAGGAGAAGGGGATAACAGAGGATGAGATGGTTGGATGGTATCACTCAGCTGGATGGACATGAGTTTGAGCAAGCTCTGGGAGTTGGTGATAGACAGGGAAGCCTGGCGTGCTGCTGTCACTGGGGTTGCAAAGAGTTGGACATGACTGAGTGAACTGAAAAACTGAAATTGGATACAGCACAGGGAACTCTTCTCAGTCAATACTCTGTAATGACCTATATGGGAAATGAATCTTAAAAAGAGTGGGGAGATATATATATATATATATATATATATATATATATATATATATTTAACTGATTCAGTTTGCTTACACCTGAAACTAACACATTGTAAATAAACTACAATAATTTTTTTAAAAAATTTTCCATAAAGGAAATATGTGAACACCTCATCAAAATTAAAAACTCTACAGAATGAAAGAAACTAAAGATAGTGAAAACAGCTACAGTAGGAAAATATTTCCGATCATTTATATGACAAAAGACGTGTATCTAGAATATACAATGAACTCCCCAAACTCAACAATAAAAAGGAAACAACCCAATAAAAAATGGGCAGAAGATATGAGCAGGTACTTCACCAAGAAGTATGTAAGAATGGCAAGTAAGCACATAAACAGATGAACTGAACATCATTGTTCAGGAAAAGATACTGAACTCTTTAAGTACTGGGGAAGTGAAAATTGAAACTGCTATGAGATACCCTACATACCTGTTGAGGTCCTTTAATGGACCAGAACCTGGTGATCTGGAGTCGACGATAAGAAAGTAAAAGAGAGAAAGAAGCTGATATTCCTTAGTTCATGCAGAAAACCAATAAAGCTCTTGACACAGAGCTTGCACTGCTTCATATAGGCACCAGGCGCCCTCTCAAGGGGGTGAAGGTACAGTGCACCTTCTCGAGAGGGTCTCAGAAGCCCAGGCAAGAAAGTGAGCTCAGCAGGCTTTTGCACTCCAAAGAATTAGCCTGAGAGAGAGAAGGAAAGAAACAGGGACCCAAGCTCTGATGGAGCAAAGGTGTTTTATTCAACATAGTGTGGGTATATATACTGTCTTACAAGGTAGCTATTTTCAGCAAAGATAAAAATCAAAAGTCCAGACTTAGTTATCATAAGGCAATCCATATCAAAGAGAGAGGGTTGTAAATAATCACTTTTACCATATGGTTCATAAAAAGGAAAAGAGTCATAAATAGTTATCACTGTATGGAAAAACTAACGAAGGAAATGCATGCATTCTCAGCCATGGGAGCAGCTTGCCAACTCCTCTTAATTCCTGAATATTTAGGAATTAATAAGGAACAGAGGATTCATGACTTCCAAAACAGCACACAGGAAGCCTCCTCTTAAATGCTTCCTGACAATTCCCCTATTTTATTATATTTGTAAAAAGGTCCTGACCAATTGAGTTTGTTTAGTATTAACCATCCTTATAGAAAGGCAATGATAAACAACAAATATAATTGCCAAGACAATCACCACAGTTCCAGTTCCAGACCCGATGCTGTGTGTAATACTTTGAAACCATTCTCGTGGGTCTAGCCCAGACAATTGATCAGCTAGTTGTTCAGCTAAAGTTTCCAAATTAGTGGAAGAGGGCAGACATTTAGAAAAAGTTTCAAAGATTTCCTTTGCAGTAATTGTACATTCAGAGAGGCATTATCATGTATGTAGGCACTATGATTAAAATAAACAGGAGTAACACAAAAATTGAGTAGCAGTCCAATCACATTTTAGTATCACTTGTTTTTCCAAATTTATTAATTGATCTCTGACCCATTTGATGGCTATTTTTAGTTCCTGTATTTCCACTTGAATATCCTCATCCACCTGGGCCTAAGTGGCCCACATATTATGAGCATCTTAAGTCCAATTTTGGATAAAATTATGTGTTTGAATTGATGTATGGAAAGCAGCGCCGGCTATGACAGCAGTGGTGCAAATAGCTATTAACCCCAAAATGCCAAGAATCAGCCATTCAACGAATTGTTTAGATCGTTGGAGCAGTTTAGTAAGTAATCTGGAAGCAAGGCCAGCCATAGGACCTTCTTCCCAGGATCGCTGAAGATTTATTGGTAACCACAAATTACATTGAGATAGAAGAATCAAAAGGGAATCATTTCTTAAAGAGAGGAGTTAAGTATATAGTTTGCAATTAATACAAGTTACAGAACGTTGTTTTATTAAATTGTCAATTTCCTATGGCTATAGCAAAAGGAAGTGGGACACAGGCCTGTATAAAATATGATTGATTATAGCGAAAGAAATAGTTACTATGACCATGACTGGTCCCTGTGAAATGTCTGGTCCAAGTTCCTCGGTGCTCACAGCAAGTTTCCAAATGTCCCATTGTTCAGGCCCACTCTGTTTATTGAGGATGATCCTAGGGTGCGGTGGGGCTAATCCACCGTCAAACAACCCAAGAAGTCCTTTGTCATGGTAATGCTCCATTGTAGTGTCATTAATTTCCCATGCCACTTGAGTAGCATAGTCACACACAGAGCAGTTAACATCTTCTGAGCAGTTAGATAACCACATACCATGGGGTCCCCAATCAACAGTTATATGATTAGCTACAAACATTAATTTTCCTGATTTGGCTTGACATTTGTCCCAACGAACAGGAGTATATGTAAAGTTTTTATAAGTAAACCCTTTGCATAATGTTCTATGTTCTTTCCCTAACTCTTTCCCTAAAGTCTCAGTACTATAAACACGGCTCATAGACAAAGAAAGGGCAGTAAATAATCCAAGCAGTGTCTGAAAATCCTTTTTGGGAGGCAGGGTGAAAGCCCAAGTTTGTCGGCTAATGTTTATGCATAATTCTGCTGGGCCTATACACAAAGGAAGGATTTCATAACCTAGAGAAATATTAGTTTTCCTTCTTCTTCAGGGTGTGAGGGCCCTTTAATGCTCCAGGGAGAAGGCATATGTATAGAGTCATTAACTGAAATGATTGGTCCTCTTTGTCCATTCAACCACCTAGTAGAGGGGGGTTGGGTATGTAAGCCCAGGAAGTATGATTAGTTTGAGCTTGAGAGGGGGAGGGACAGGTCAAGAGACTGAGCATTGCCAGGAGAATGTATTCAGGACTTCGAGGCATTCATTGTTGAGAGACCAAATTTTCGGCTCAGTTAGTAAGGGTTTTTATTTGTCCCCAAGTGGGGAGATCATAAGGGTGATGCCACCGAGGGCGGTGCTTCCTGGAGTTCTTTAGTGCCACCATGGCCCGTATTGGAATTTCTTCCTCCTGGGGTCCTTGTCCCGTCTCCATTTTGAAGGCCAAAGGCCCCCCTTGGGTCAAATCTTCCGAAGAGGAAGCCATGTGAGTTAGTTGGATCCATCTGAGGAAATACAAGCATACCCCTTTCCCTGTAAGATTAGTTTCCCAGATTTCCATTGTTTTGTTAACCCATTGTCTTGGTACCAAATGGGCAGAGGAAGAGAAGTGTCCTTCAGTTCCCTGAAATGCTTTTCTGCTCTTGTTAAGATACCTCCCTGAGGTAAACTTAAAAACTTAAAACAAATAAAGCTGTATTAACAATAGTTATAGGTTTAGAAAATATCTTATGTTGGAATCTAGTAAAGTTTGCTTTAGATAAGGAAGACAGTAGTGTTCCTTTGTATTCCCCCTTTTTTAATTGCCATAGAATCTGAGATGACATCATAATTTGAATTTCTCCTTTATAATCTGAATCAATTACTCCAGGGTGAACAGTAATTCCTTTAGAAGTCAAACTAGATTGGCCAAGAAAAGACTGAAGGTTTGTGGGGGCAGGGGTCCAAAAAGTCCGGTAGGCATTCTAGAGGGGACTGCTTGAGTGTAAAGGAGAAAGTCATTTAGGGCTGGTATATCTACGCAGCACTGCCAGATGTTGGGGGTTTGAGGGAAAATATGGAATTTGCTCCTGGTTTTTGTTGAAGGGGACCTGGAGGGTCCCCTGCTTGGAGTTTCCCAGAATAGGTTTCCCTTCAATGTTAAATTTAGACTTAGAATCTTTAGCCCAATGCATTCCTCTAGGGCAAATTTTTGGAGGTTTTTTTATTAGCTTTCTTAGGGCAGTCCCTTTTTAAATGGTTCTTATCTTCACATGTAAAGCATCCTTCATTTCCCTTTCTTAAGGCAGCAATCACTGTTTCAGCTAGCATTTGCATCTTTTGAGTTTCTGATCTTAGATTGTGGCAAGCCTTCAAATAATCAATAATAGTCCCTGTCTCATGAATTGGAGCTATAGCCTTTTGACATTCCTGATTTGCATTTTCATAAGTAATTTCTTTATTTGCCTTTTGGCTTCTTATCCAACTATAGTACGGGAAATAGCAGTTTCTAATCTAGCTAAAAAATCAGCATATGTTTCATTCAGTCAGTCAGTTCAGTCGCTCAGTCGCGTGCAACTCTTTGCGACCCCGTGGTGCAGCATGCCAGGCCTCCCTGTCCATCACCGACTCCTGGAGTTTACTCACTCATGTCCATCGAGTCAGTGATGCCATCCAGCCATCTCATCCTCTGTCATCCCCTTCTCCTCCTGCCCCCAAATCCCTCCCAGCATCAGGGTCTTTTCCAATGAGTCAACTCTTCACTTGAGGTGGCCAAAGTACTGGAGTTTCAGCTTTAGCATCAGTACTTCCAATGAACACCTTATCTCCTTTAGAATGGACTGGTTGGATCTCCTTGCAGTCCAAGGGACTCTGAAGAGTCTTCTCCAACACCACAGTTCAAAAGC
This sequence comes from Nanger dama, assembly GCA_917880005.1. Lineage (NCBI taxonomy): Eukaryota > Metazoa > Chordata > Mammalia > Artiodactyla > Bovidae > Nanger > Nanger dama. Next base: position 762,403 of record CAKJTW010000144.1, read on the forward strand.
ATCAATTCTTTGGCGCTCAGCTTTTTCACAGTCCAACTCTCACATCCATGCATGACCACTGGAAAAACCATAGCCTTGACTAGATGGACCTTTGTTGGCAAAGTAATGTCTCTGCTTTTGAATATGCTCTCTAGGTTGGTTATACTTTCCTTAGGCCCCTGCAATATTTTAGCGTAGCTACCTGTAGCTTCCCCTTGAGGAGTAATTCGATCCCAAGCTTCAAGGGCCACTGTTTTTAATTGTTCATGTAACAAAGGAGGGTGCTGTATTTAAGCTTCTATAGCGTCAAATTGTCCTGTACCAGTTAACATTTCAAAAGTAATTTGAGTTTGGGGAGCACCAGCTCGAGCATTTCTGTTAGCATGATCTCTGGCTATATCATGATACCACGTTATCCACTGAAGATATTCTCCTGGTTTAAGGAAAGCTTTTTATTAAAGTTCGCCAATCGTGGGGAATAAAGTCTCCAGTAGAGGATGTTATGGAATTTAGAAGTGCTTTAGTAAAGGTGAACGTGGGCCATACATAGTTACAGCTTTTTTAATTTGTTGCATGTGAAAAATGTTAATACCCTCATAATGAGGTGTTATGTGGCTTTGAGTGTCAGGATTTCTAAAACCTGGAAAGGCGGAGAAACCATCAGTTTCAGAGACTTGTGATTGCAAAGCCAGCAACTCAGAGAGCCTCTGTCGTGAAGGAGAGTGAGTAGGTAGCAGATTCTTACAATTAAGAGTATGTGGTAAAAATTTATTATTGCTATTCAGAAAGGTGTTGTCGGTTTTAATGTCAAAAGATGTCTTAGGGGAGTTGTTGCCAGAATCCTTAGGTTCTAGCAAGGGAGAGACTTTGGGATTTGTGCCCGCTAGCAGGGGAGGAGTGCTTGGAGTAACTGGGGCAGGGCTTATAGGAAAATTCTGAAATATTTTATGTTGTTCTAATTGGGCCTTTTGTAAGGTTTCATCATCTAATTCATATTCATGTAATAAGTGTTCTGCCTGTTGCCGAATATCAGGAGAGCTAGGATTATCTTGAAATGGAAAAATCACAGCTTTAATGAGGGCCCATAGGGGCCAAAAATCTATCGGGATGTTTTTCCCTGTCTGGCAGCATGTTCAACATTCTCTTTGACCTGGTGCCAAATTTCTAAATCAAAACTATCTTCATCAGGGAACCAAGGGTTAACATTCAACCACCGTCTCAAGGCAAGCCTCTATTCGCTGGTGTGAAACTGAAAGTCCTTAACTTTAAATAAGTGATGAAGTAAAGTAGCAGAGTGATGGGGCTTTCTAGCCATTTAACTCATGTCTTAGTACTTACTGACCTGAATAGGTCTTCGAGTCACTCTACCCAAATCTGCCACATGTACCAGGCTCCTGTTCTGGGCGCCACTTGGTGAGGTCCTTTAATGGACCAGAACCTGGTGTTGTGGAGTTGACGATAAGAAAGTAAAAGAGAGACAGAAAGAGGCTGATATTCCTTGGTTTACGCAGAAAACCAATATAGCTCTTGACACAGAGCTTGCACTGCTTCACGTAGGCACCAGGCGCCCTCTTGAGGGCGTGAAGGAACAGTGCACCTTCTCGAGAGGGTCTTAGAAACCTGGCCAAGAAAGTGAGCTTAGTGGGCTTCTGCACTCCAAAGAGTTAGCCTGAAAAAGAGAGAGAAAGACAGACATGGGCATCCAAGCTCTGATGGAGCAAAGGTGTTTTATTCACCATAGTGTGGGTATATATACTGTCTTACAAGGTAGCTATTTTCAGCAAAGATAAAAATCAAAAGTCCAAACTTACAAGTTATCGTAAGGCAATCCATATCAAAGAGAGAGGGTTGTAAATAATCACTTTTACCATATGGTTCATAAAAAGGAAGAGGTCGTAAATAGTTACTTATCACCATATGGAAAAACTAACGAAGGAAATGCATGCATTCTCAGCTGTGGGAGCGGCTTGCCAACTCCTCAATTAATAAAGGATTCATGACAAATCGAAAACAGCACACAGGAAGCCTCCTGTTAAATGCTTCCTGACACATACCCATTAGAGTCACTAAAATAAAACTAACAGTGCCAAATGCTGGCAGGGATGCAGGCTAGAATTCTCATGATGCTGGTAGAAGTACACAATGGTATTGTCACTTTAGAAAAGTCTTTGACAGTTTTGTATAAAGTTTAATGTACACTTAATGTGTGACCCAGGAGTCTTACTCCATAGAGAACTGAACACAATTTCACACAAACCCTATCTGCACATGTGTATGTATGTATGTGTATATATTTCTTAATTTATTCATAGTTGCCACAAAGTGGAAGCAACTGAAATTCCTTCAATAGGTGAATTGATTATGAAAGTCTAAGACTTCCATTGAAGAACTAATCAGCAGTAAAAAGGAATGAACTTAAAAGAAATTTACATTTAATTGCCTGCCTGGGGTCTTAGTTGTAGAATGCAGGATCTTTAGTTACCACATGTGAGATTTAGTTCCCTGACCAGGGCTCAGAGTCTTAGCCATTGGACCACCAGGGAAGAGTCCCAGGAATGAACTTTTGATAACAAGCAACAACTTGGAAGAATTTCAGAGTCTGAGTAAAAGAAGTGAGTCTCCAAAGGCTACCTACAGTGTGATTGCACTCACATGATAGTCTCATATCAAAATTAAGAAATAGAAAGCTTATTCAGTCTAATTATCAAAGTAGAGACCGAAAATTGTGATTAAGGATCTATGATTTTAAAAGGCAGCCAGTTTACTTGGCTTTACGGCTCAATTCTAACCTTTGAAAGACGGATGGGTCTAATTCAATTTCTACATTATCACAGATGATATGAAAAGCTTAAAAGTTCCTCCATTTTTAAAACAGCTAGAATAATTTTAACACCAAAACCTGGTTTGAGATGACATAGAAGAAAACTATTGACCCATCTCATATATAGATGTCAAACTTTAGAAAAAAAATATCAATAAATATAACTGTATTAGGGAACAATGCACAATGACCAAGTTCAGTTTAATCCACATATATAAAGTCCATTCAGCTTCATAAAATTCAAGGTAATTCAAGATGTTATATAATTCTTTACATCAACAAACTAAAGGAGAAAAAGCACATGGTTAGATCAACAGATACTGTGGAGACATCTACTAAAAGTCATCCAACCAGTCCATCCTAAAGGAGATCAGCCCTGGGTGTTCTATGGAAGGAATGATGCTAAAGCTGAAACTCCAGTACTTTGGCCACCTCATGTGAAGAGTTGACTCATTGGAAAATACTCTGATGCTGGGAGGGATTGGGGGCACGAGGAAAAGAGGACGACAGAGATGAGATGGCTGTATGGCATCACCGACTTGATGAACGTAAGTTTGAGAGAACTCTGGAAGATGGTGATGGACAGGGAGGCCTGGCGTACTGCGATTCATGGGGTCGCAAAGAGTTGGGCACGACTAAGCGACTGAACTGAACTGAACGGAAACTTACCAGATACTTGTAACAATTCTGTTTCCCCTTTTTACTAATGAAGAAATGAGCTCCAAGGTTAAAAAACTTGCTAGGAGTCACAAGGCTGGTATACAGGGTCATTTTCAATGTCAAACATTAATTTTCTTGAACTTTTAAAAAAAAATGCTCATTTGGCTGCATGTGTCTTAGTTGTGGCATGTCCTAGTTGAGGCTTTCAGGCTTGGTTGCCTGGTAGCATGTGCGATCTTAGGTGCCCCATTAGTGCAGTAGGGAAGAAAACCTATGACCAGCCTAGACAGCGAATTAAAAAGCAAAGGCATCACTTTGTCGACAAAGGTCCGTCTAGTCAAAGCTATAGTTTTTGCAGTAGTCATGTATGGATGTGAGAGTTGGACCATAAAGAAAGCTGAGCACCAAAGAATTGATGCTTTTGAACTGTGGTGTTAGAGAAGACTCTTGAGAGTTCCTTGGACTGCAAGGAGATCCAACCAGTCCATCTAGAGGAAATCAACCCTGAATATTCATTGGAAAGATTGCTGCTGAAGCTGAAGCTCCAGTACTTTGGCCACCTAATGCAAAGAGTTGACTTATTAGAAAAGATCCTGATGCTGGGAAAGATTGAAGGCAGGAGGAGAAGGAGAAGACAAAGGATAAGATGGTTGGATGACATCACTGACTTGATGGATTTGAGTTTGCGCAAACTCTGGGAGATGGTAAAGGACAGGGAAGCCTGGTGTGTTGCAGTCCCTGGGGTCACAAAGAGTTGGACACAACTGAATAATAACTATGTGTGATCTTAGTTCCCTGACCAGGGATAGAACCTGTGCCCCCCTGCAGTGGAAGGTGGATTCTTAACTGCTAGACTGCCACGGAAGTCCCAGTTCAGTTCAGTTCAGTTGCTCATTCCTGTCCGACTCTTTGTGACCCCATGAATCACAGCACGCCAGGCCTTCCTGTTCATTACTATCTCTCGGAGTTCACTCAGACTCATGACCATCGAGTCCATGATGCCATCCAGCCATCTCATCCTCGGTCATCCCCTTCTCCTCCTGCCCCCAATCCCTCCCAGCATCAGAGTCTTTTCCAATGAATTAACTCTTCTCATGAGGTGGCCAAAGTACTGGAGTTGCAGCTTTAGCATCATTCCTTCCAAAGAAATCCCAGGGTTGATCCCCTTCTGAATGGACTGGTTGGATCTCCTTGCAGGCCAAGAGATTCTCAAGAGTCTTCTCCAACACCACAGTTCAAGAGCATCAGTTCTTTGGTGCTCTGCCTTCTTCACATTCCAACTCTCACATCCATACATGACCACAGGAAAAACCATAGCCTTGACGAGACGGACCTTAGTCGGCAAAGTAATGTCTCTGCTTTTGAATATACTATCTAGGTTGGTCAAAACTTTTCTTCCAAGGAGTAAGCGTCTTTTAATTTCATGGCTGCAGTCACCATCTGCAGTAATTTTGGAGCCCCCAAAATAAAGAGTGACACTGTTTCCACCGTTTCCCCATCTATTTCCCATGAAGTGATGGGACCGGATGCCATGATTTTCATTTTCTGAATGTTGAGCTTTAAGCCAAATTTTTCACTCTCCTCTTTCACTTTCATCAAGAGGCTTTTAGTTCCTCTTCACTTTATGCCATAAGGGTGGTGTCATCTGCATATCTGGGGTTATTGATATTTCTCCCGGCAATCTTGATTCCAGCTTGTGTTTCTTCCAGTCCAGTGTTTCTCATGATGTACTCTACATACAAGTTAAATAAGCAGGGTGACAATATACAGCCTTGATGTACTCCTTTTCCTATTTGGAACCAGTCTGTTGTTCCATGTCCAGTTCTAACTGTTGCTTCCTGACCTGCATACAGGTTTCGCAAGAGGCAGGTCAGGTGGTCTTGTATTCCCATCTCTTGCAGAATTTTCCACAGTTTATTGTGATCCACACAGTCAAAGGCTTTGGCATAGTCAGTAAAGCATAAGTAGATGTTTTTCTGGAACTCTCTTGCTTTTTCCATGATCCAGCGGATGTTGGCAATTTGATCTCTGGTTCCTCTGCGTTTTCTAAAACCAGCTTGAACATCAGGGAGTTCACGGTTCACATATTGCTGAAGCCTGGCTTGGAGAATTTTGAGCATTACTTTACTGGCATGTGAGATGAGTAACACTGTGCGGTAGTTTGAGCATTCTTTGGCATTGCCTTTCTTTGGATTTGGAATGAAAACTGACCTTTTCCAGTCCTGTGGCCACTGCTGAGTTTTCCAAATGTGCTGGCATATTGAGTGCAGCACCTTCACAGCATCATCTTTCAGGATTTGAAACAGCTCCACTGGAATTCCATCACCTCCACTAGCTTTGTTTGTAGTGATGCTTTCTAAGGCCCATTTGACTTCACATTCCAAGATGTCTGGCTCTACATTAGTGATCACATCATCATGATTATCTGGGTCGTGAAGATCTTTTTTGTACAGTTCTTCCATGTATTCTTGCCACCTCTTCTTAATATCTTCTGCTTCTGTTAGGTCCAGACCATTTCTGTCCTCTATCGAGCCCATCTTTGCATGAAATGTTCCCTTGGTATCTCTAATTTTCTTGAAGAGATCTCTAGTCTTTCCCATTCTGTTGTTTTCCTCTATTTCTTTGCACTGATCACTGAGGAAGGCTTTCTTATCTCTTCTTGCTATTCTTTGGAACTCTGCATTCAGATGCTTATATCTTTCCTTTTCTCCTTTGCTTTTCGCCTCTCTTCTTTTCACAGCTATTTGTAAGGCCTCCCCAGAGAGCCATTTCGCTTTCTTGCATTTCTTTTCCATGGGGATGGTCTTGATCCCTGTCCCATACAATGTCACGAACCTCATTCCATAGTTCATCAGGCACTCTATCTATCAGATCTAGACCCTTAAATCTATTTCTCACTTCCACTGTGTATCATAAGGGATTTGATGTAGGTCATACCTGAATGGATGGTCTAGCAGTTTTCCCAACTTTCTTCAATTTACGTCTGAATTTGGCAATAAGGAGTTCATGATCTGAGCCACAGTCAGCTCCTGGTCTTGTTTTTGTTGACTATATAGAGCTTCTCCATCTTTGGCTGCATATAACATAATCAATCTGATTTCGGTGTTGACCATCTGGTGATGTCCATGTGTAGAGTCTTCTCTTGTGTTGTTGGAAGAGGGTGTTTGCTATGACCAGTGCATTTTCTTGGCAAAACTCTATTAGTCTTTGACCTGCTTCATTCTGCATTCCAAGGCCAGATTTGCCTGTTACTCCAGGTGTTTCTTGACTTCCTACTCTAGCATTCCAGTCCCCTATAATGAAAAGGACATCTTTTTGGGGTGTTAGTTCTAAAAGGTCTTGGAGGTCTTCATAAAACCGTTCAACTTCAGCTTCTTCAGCATTACTGGTTGGGGCATAGACTTGGATAACTCTGATATTGAATGGTTGGCCTTGGAAACAGAGATCATTCTGTCGTTCTTGAGATTGCATCCAAGTACTGCATTTCGGACTCTTTTGTTGACCATGATGGCTGCTCCATTTCTTCTGAGGGTTTCCTGCCCACAGTAGTAGATACAATGGTCATCTCAAACATTAATTTTTACCAGTCTGACAGATGAGTTAACAGTATGCCACCAGTAAAGTGATTTTAGTGAGAGTGCCCATCTCCTGTTTGGCAGTTCTGACTTGCCCATTCATATTCTTTACTCTTCTATATAGAGTTATTTGTTCTTTCTCCCTGCTGATTTGCATAATTTCTTTATACGTTCTAGAAAATTCATCTTTTTGTCTGTCACATATGTTGCAAATCCCAGGCTGACTTCGTTTATTGTGTCATGTATCAGGTGAAAGCTTTAAAATAATGAATCACTGTTATCCTTCATTTTATTTATGCTTTTTGCTTTTCTTTCAAAGATCTTTCTTTTCTTGAAGATAAATAATAGTTTTATGTATTTTCTTCCTATATTATGGACCTGTAGTTTTGAATAGCAGATTGGGTGGCAAATAACATTCTCTCTGACTATAATGAGAATACTTATGATGTTCCACCATTAAGTATGAGTTTGTTATGATTATGTGGTAGACACCCTCTATTCCTTTATTAAGTTAAGGAAGTTTCTAGTTCTAGTTTACTGAGAATTTTTAATAATTGTCTCGAGTTATATCAAATGCATATTTCTCATTTCCTGAGATGATAATGAGGAGAGTGAAAAAGTTGGCTTAAAGCTCAACATTCAGAAAACTAAGATCATGGCATCTGGTCCCATCACTTCATGGAAAATAGATGGGGAAACAGTGTCAGACTTTATTTTTCTGGGCTCCCAAATCACTGCAGATGGTGATTGCAGCCATGAAATTAAAGACACTTACTCCTTGGAAGAAAAGTTATGACCAACCTAGATAGCATATTGAAGAACAGAGACATTACTTTGCCAACAAAGGTCCATCTAGTCAAGGCTATGGTTTTTCCAGTGGTCATGTATGGATGTGAGAGTTGGACTGTGAAGAAAGCTGAGCGCCGAAGAATTGATGCTTTTGAACTGTGGTGTTGGAGAAGACTCTTGAGAGTCCCTTGGCCTGCAAGGAGATCCAACCAGTCCAGTCTAAAGGAGATCAGTCCTAGGTGTTCTTTGGAAGGACTGATGTTGAAGCTGCAACTCCAGTACTTTGGCCACCTCATGCGAAGAGTTGACTCATTGGAAAAGACCCTGATGCTGGGAGGGATTGGGGGCAGGAGCAGAAGGGGACAACAGAGAATGAGATGGCTGGATGGCATCACTGACTCGATGGAAGTGAGTCTGAGTGAGCTCTGGGAGTTGGTGATGGACAGAGAGGCCTGGCGTGCTGCAGTTCATGGGGTTGCAGAGTCGGACATGACTGAGCGACTGAACTGAACTGAACTGAGATGATAATGTGGTTGTTTCCCTTTAAAGTTAGTATAGGTAATGATTTACATTGAAAGCTTTTAAAACAGTGAGCTGTTGTTACATTCCTGAGATAAACCCTACTTTGCCATGATATATTGTTCTTTTAACAAAGTAGATTCCAATTGCTAATATTTGGTTTAAGATTGTTATATCTGTGTTCATATGTGAGATTAGTCTGCAGTGTTCTTTTCTTGTACTTCTTGGTTTTGGTATCAGGATTATTAGGTTCTAAAATAAGTTGGATTTTTTTCTCTTGTTTGGAAAGACTGCATAGCATAATAAGAACATGGCTCTATAGTCAGATGCTTTGGGTGGAATCTTGATTTTCTGCTATCTTGATGTCTAACACTATAGGTTACTTTCACCTATTTTTGAACCATATGTAAATAGAGCCATATAATATGTACTCTTTTGAGTCCAGTTTCTATCAATCAGTGTTATGTTTGTTAGGTTCATCCATTGGGTTACATGAAGCAACAGTTTAGTAATTCTCATTGCTGTATAGTGTTCCACTGTCTGAATATACCATACTTTGTTTATTTATTCTTTTATTGAGAGATAATTTCAGGTTTTAAAAGGCCTTTACAAATTATGTTGCTATGAATATTCTTGTGAACAGATGTACATTTATTATATATTTCTGTTGGGTACATATCTAGGAGTGGAATGCATATGTATAGGTGTATATATTCAGCTTTAGTAGATAATGTAGCAGTTTTCCCAAAGTGTCTTTATTGCTTTTCACTCCTAACACCAATGTTGGAGAGTTGGTTCCTGCACATTCCTGCTAATACTCAGTAACATCTGTCTTGTTCATTTTTGCGATTCTGGTAGAGTATTGCACTGTGGCTTTATTTTGCATTTTGTTGGTCACTTGTAAAGTTGAAAACTTTTTCTTTTTAGTTCTAGCATTTTATTATTATATGAACAGCATCTGTCTTACACACATATGTGGGCTTCCTGGTGGCTCAGCTGGTAAAGAATCTGCCTGCAATGCGGGATACTTGGGTTCGATCCCTGGGTTAGGAAGATCCCCTGGAGAAGGGAACAGCTACCCACTCCAGTATTCCAGCCTGGAGGATTCCATGGAATATAGTCCACAGGGTCACAAAGGGTCGAATATGACTGAGTGACTTTCACTATACACATATATAGCCCTTGAATTAAACTCTCTGTTCACATCCCCCAAATAGATTAAGCCCTATGTTCCTAATTCCAAAATTAAAGTCAAATAATCAGGATGCTTTTATTCAGGTCCATAACATGTGATAACAATTTATTAGGTTGTGTTAGTTAAAATTACATTTGGTTGAGAACCAAGTAAATTTTTTTAAAAATAATGCCTTTAGCAGAGTTAAAGTTTAAATCTCCATCATGGGGAAAAAAAGTAAACAAGTTGACTGTTTTACCTAGGTAAATGTGTACTCAGTCACTCAGTCCTGTCTGACTCTTTATGACCCCATGGACTACACAGCGTGAAAGGCTCCTCTGTCCATAGGCTTTCCCAGGCAAGAATACTGGAGTGGGTTGCCATTTCCTTCTCCAGGGGATCTTCCTGACCCAGGGATTGAACCCATGTCTCCTGTGTCTCCTGCATTGGCAGGCAGATTCTTTACCATTGAGCCACCTGGGAAGCCTGAAATATGAATTAAATATCAGCGCAGTCAAGGAATAGACATATCCAACACTTTCGAATTTTCCTTCTGTTGTTTTTGTTTTGTTTCATTTAATTTTGTTTTCATGGTAAGGAGGCAGCATGAGAGCTACCCTCAGCAAAATTTGAAATCCACAATACTGTATGTCCACTGAATAACTATGCCTCTTTCCCCTACCCACATCCACATCCAGTATTGTATGCTCTGCTTAGACTATCTTAGATTCCTTATATAAGTGGAATCATGAAATATCTGGCTTTCTGTGATGGCCTGTTCAATTGGGTACAATGTCCTCCATATTCATCCACGTTGTTGCAAATTGTAGGATTTCCTTGTTTTTAATATTGAATGATATTCCTACACACACACACACACATATATATTACCCTTTATAATATGTATGCATATGACAGTTTTATCATTCATCTAGGTAAAACTTGGGTTGTCTCCATATCTTGTTTATTGTGATAGTGCTGCAGTGATCATGAGAGTCCAGATATCTCTGAGATCCTGGTTTCATTTCCTTTCTATATATGCTCAAGAGTGTAATTGCTGGATCATATGGTAGCTCTTTCCTTTTCTCCTTTGCTTTTGCTTCTCTTCTTTTCACAGCTATTTGTAAGGCCTCCCCAGACAACCATTTTGCTTTTTGCATTTCTTTTCCATGGGGATGGTCTTGATCCCTGTCTCCCGTACAATGTCACAAACCTCATTCCATAGTTCATCAGGTACTCTGTCTATCAGATCTAGGCCCTTAAATCTATTTCTCACTTCCACTGTATATCATAAGGGATTTGATTTAGGTCATACCTGAATGGTCTAGCAGTTTTCCCTACTTTTTTCAATTTAAGTCTGAATTTGAACTAGATGGGGAAACAGTGGAAACAGTGTCAGACTTTATTTTTTTGGACTCCAAAATCACTGCAGATAGTGACTGAAGCCATGAAATTAAAAGACGCTTACTCCTTGGAAGAAAAGTTATGACCAACCTAGATAGCATATTCAAAAGCAGAGACATTACTTTGCCAACTAAGGTCCATCTAGTCAAGGCTATGGTTTTTCCAGTAGTCATATATAGATGTGAAAGTTGGACTATGAAGAAGGGGAACACCGAAGAATTGATGCTTTTGAACTGTGGTGTTGGAGAAGACTCTTCAGAGTCCCTTGGACTGCAAGGAGATCAGCCTGGGATTTCTTTGGAAGGAATGATGCTAAAGCTGAAACTCCAGTACTTTGGCCACCTCATGCGAAGAGTTGACTCATTGGAAAAGACTCTGATGCTGGGAGGGATTGGGGGCAGGAGGAGAAGGGGACGACTGAGGATGAGATGGCTGGATGGCATCACTGACTTGATGAATGTGAATGTGAGTGAACTCTGGGAGTTGGTGATGAACAGCGAGGCCTCGCGTGCTGTGATTCATGGGGTCACAAAGAGTCGGACACTACTGAGCGACTGAACTAAACTGATGGTATCTCTGTTTTTAGTTTTTTTGAGAAACCTCCATGCTGTTTTTCCCAACAATGGCACACAAGGGTTTATTCCAATTTCTCCAACTCACTGCCAGCACTTACCTTTTTAATATTAGTCATCCTAACAGATGTGAGGCGATATCTTGTAGTTTTCATTTTCATTCCCTGATGAATAGATAAATTGATTACCTTATACCTGGTGGACTTTTGTATGTCTGGAGATTTCTGTCCAAGTCCTTTTTCAATTTTTAATTGGATGTATGTGTATGCTCAGACGCCTACTCATGTCTCTTGGCGACCCCATGTACTATGGCCCTCCAGGCTCCTCTGTCCATGGGGTTTCCCAGGCAAGAATACTGGAGTGGGTTGCCATTTCCTTCTCCAGGGGATTTTCCTGACCCAGGGATCGAACCCACAGCTCTTCCATCAGCAGGTAAGATCTTTACCACTGAGTCACTTGGGAAGTTAATTGGATGACTTTTATTTTTGATTTAAAGTTGTAAGAGTTCATTTTTTATTAGTTTTTATTAGAGCATAGTTGACTTACAATATTGTGTTAGTTTCTGCTGTATAGCAAAGTGAGTCAGTTATACGTATCCATATATCCACTCCTTTTTAGATTCTTTTCCCATACTATATGGCTTATTATAGAGTATTCAGTAGAGTTCCCTGTGGTATGCAGTAGGTGCTTATTGATTATGTATTTTATACATAATAGTGTATATATGTTAATTCCAATCTCCCAATTTATCCCCGCCCCCTGCCCCCCACACCACCCACTTTGCCCCTGGTAATCGTTAAGTTTGTTCTCTACATCTGTGACTCTGTTTCTGTTTAGGAATTCCTTCTATATTTTGGGTATTAACTCTTTAGGAGATATGTGGCTTGCGAATTTTTTTTTTAAATTTTTATTGCGGGATATTTGCTTTAAATGTTGGGTTGGTTTCACTTGCAAATATTTGATGGCAATTCTTAATTTTAAATACATATCATTTCCCCCACTTTGGAGCTCTTTGTATGCTGTTTAAGAAAATTTCTCCTACCTGAAGTTCATTCGGATGTTGTACTTTTTACCTTGAAGTTTTATTTTTTCACCTTTCACATTTAGATCTATAATAACATCTGGATTTGATTTTTGTGTATGGTCTGAAGATGGGGGCAAGATCAACTTTTTTCACATCACGTTCAGTCAGAATTGTTTATTGAAAAGACCATTTCTTTGTCATCAGTCATGCATTCATTTATGTGTTCATGTTACTGAATTCTTGGTTCTATTTGTCTCTCCTTGTACCAGTACTATACTGTCTTGATTACTGTAGCTTTATAACAGGTCTTGCATTTGATAATATATGAATCCTCCAGCTGTGTACTTTTAAATGTTGCCTCAGCTATTCTTAGTCCTTTGCATTTCTACATAAATTGCAGAATTTAGCTTCTCAATATCCCCAGGAAAAAGACCTGCTGGGATGCTGATTAAAATTGCCTAAATATATATAGCTCAATTCAGGAAACCTGACATTTTGAAGTGAGGTCTTCCACTCCATGAGCATGTTATATCCCTCCTTTTGTGTGGGTATTCAGTTCCTCTCAGTAATATGTTATAATTTTCAGTATAGAGGCCTTGCTTGTATGTATTATTGCACATCTTTGTTGGGTGTATTCCTAGCTATTTGATGTTTGTTTAAAAACTACTGTAAAGCTATCATAAATGGCATCATTTTAAAAAGCTTATTTTCTACTTTTTGGCTAGTATATATGAATTCAGTGGATTTTTGTAAGTTGGTCTTGTGCCCAGTGACCAACTTAAATTTACTTATTAATTCTAATTGTGCGTGTGTGTGTGTGTGTGTACAACTCAGTCATGTCCAACTCTTTGCAACCCCATGGGCTGTAGCCCACTAGGCTCCCTCTGTCTATAGGATTTTCCAGGCAAGAATACTGAAGTGGTTTGCCATTTCCTTCTCCAGGGGATTTTTCCAACCCAGGGATCGAACCCAAGTCTCCTGCATCTTCTGCATTGGCAGGCAGCTTCTTTACCACTGGCACCACCTGGGAAGCCTTTTGTATAATTTTCTACACACACAATCAGATCATTTGTGAATAATCACAATTTTCTTTCTTCCTTATCTATATGCCTTTTATTTATTTTTTTATTGCCTTACTAAATTTGCTAGGGCTTTGTTTATTCTCACATTCAGCAAAATGGGTTTTAATAATTTATCAGTAAGTGTGATGCTTGTTGTAGATTTTCAACAGATACTCATTATCTGTTTAAGAGAATTCTTCTCTTAGCTTTACCATGAAAGTGAAAGTCACTCAGTTGTGTCCGACTCTTTGTGACCCCATGAACTGTATAGTCTATGGAATTCTTTAGGCCAGAATACTGGAGTGGGAGGTGTTCCCTTCTCCAGCAGATCTTCCCAACCCAGGGATCGAACCCAGGTTACCTGCACCAGCTTGAGCCACAAGGGAATCCTCACTATACCTTAGCTATATATATATTTTTATCATTGTAATAGTTGTATGTGCTGGCACAGGCTACATCAGATGGGAATTTCTCTTTATTAATCATCTCATCCCTTGCTATTTAAATTATATTTATTTATTTTTGGCTGCACTGGGAATTGGGCTTTCTCTCATTGCGCCAAGCAGGAGCTACTCTCTGAATGCAGTGTGTGTGGTTTCTTTCATTGCAGAGCAGGGGTTCTAGGCTCTCAGGCTTCAGTATTTGCTTAGCAGTTGTAGCTCACAGACTCTAGAGCACAAGGCTCCATAGTTATGGCACACAGGCTTATTTGCTCCATGGCACATGGCATCTTGAGGGGGGTGACTGTCAATCTCAAGGTCTTCCCTGTAGCTCAAATGGTAAATAATCTGTCTGTGATGCAGGAGACCCAGGTTCAATCCCTGGGTCAAGAAGATCCCGTGGAGAAGAGAATGGCCACCCACTCCAGTATTCTGGCCTGGAGAATCCCATGGACAGAGGAGCCTGGCGCGCTATAGTCTGTGGGCTTGCAAAGAGTCGGACATGACCCAGTGACTAAACCCTATGTGGGATCTTCCCGAATCAAAGATTGAACCTGTGTGTCCTACACTGGCAGGTGGATTCTTTACCGCTGAGCCACCAGCGAAACCCTTCCTCACTATTTAAATCTCTTTGGTTTTTTTCCCCCGGGTTTTCTCTGAGTCAATTATGGTAATTTATATTTCCTAGAAAATTGTCCATTCCATCTAACTTTTCTATTTTCTTGGCTTGAGGAAATATACATATTAAAAAATATTTTTATTTAAAAATATTTTTATTTATTTTTACTAAATAAACATTTAATTAAAAAAGTTTACTTTTCAAACGTTTCATTTTCTTTGTAGCATTTATCACTGTGCTGTGCTGTGGCTTCAGTCATGTCTGACTCTGTGTGACCCCATGGACTGTAGCCTGCCAGGCGCCTCTGTCCATGGGACTCTCCAGGCAAGAATACTGGAGTGGGTTGCCATGTTGGCATTAGGTTCTCTTGATCAACTCAATTTCTTTATTTTCTTTTTTAAAAAATATTCTGTTTTTTCTCTTTAGCAGTTTCTTCATTTTATTTTCTGGATGTTTTATTATTGCTGAGTTGTTATTCTTATTTTTATCTTATTCTAAATTCTGGAGGTGAAAACTAAGTTTATTTTCTGTCTCCCTTGTTTTCTGATAAATACATTTAAGGCCATGAATTTTCCTCCTCACTTGTCTCCATTACATAGGTTTTGTTGTATGGTAGTTCCAGTGAGGTTTTTTTAACTTGTAACTCATTTTGTTTTCTGGTTTTATTTCCTCTTCAACTTGAGAGTTATTTAGAAATACATTTAAAAATTTCCAGGTGTGTGGATCTTCACTGGAGTTTGAGGGGATATTTTTTCTTCTTATTTTAATTTTTAACAATATGTGATGGTAGCTGTCCCCTGTGTGATATCAGCATTATGGAAGTTTTTTGGTTATTTCCTTTGTTACCTAGAACAGGGATCCACAAAATACAGCTTGTAGGCCACATGGGCCTGGTGCCTATTTTGGAAATCAAGTTTTCTTGGAATACAACCATGCCCATTTGTTTACATACTACCTATGACTTGTTGCGTGCTGTGGCCCATGGGGTCGCGAAGAGTCAGACATGACTGAGCAGCTGAACTGATGACTAATTTCCAGTTAACAGCTGGAAAGCTGAATGGTTGTAACAGAGACCTTGGGGCCCACACAGCTTAAAAATTTACTATTTGGCCTGTCCATGAAAAGATTGTTGCCTGACTTAAAACATGGTCAACTTTTATAACTTTTTCATAGGAATTGAAAGATATGTGTATTGTCTTGAGTCTAAGTCCCTTAGAGCCTTGTATGACTGTGTATGTGTGAGTTTCTTCCTGTACTTGGGATTCCCTGGTGGCTCAGACAATAAAGCATCTACCTACAATACAGGAGACCCAGATTCGATCCCTGGGTCAGGAAGATCTCCTGGTAAAGGAAATGGCAACTCACTTCAGTACCTTTGCCTCGAAAATTCCATGGATGGAGGAGCCTGGTCGGCTACAGTCCATGGGGGTCGCAGAGTTGGACACGACTGAGCAACTTCACTTTATTCCTGTACTTTATTCTGTTCCATTGGTCTATTGTCAGTTTCTTATACCAGTACCATAGTCTTCTGATTACTGTTGTTGTTATACAGATCCTTATTTCCTTCCTCATTGAGAGAGATGTATATAAACCTCCCATTGTGACTAAATTTGTTTACTTCCTATAGTTTAATCATGGTTAGCTTTATGTGGGCTTCCCCTCATGGCTCACCTGGTAAAGAATCTGCCTGCAATGCAGGAGACCTGGGTTCGATCCCTGGGTGGGGAAGATCACTTGGAGAAGGGAACAGCTACTCACTCCATTATTCTGGCCTGAAGAATCCCATGGACAGAGGAACCTGGCGGCTACAGTCCACAGGGTCGCAAAGAGTCAGACACGACTGAGCAACTAACATACTGACTTTGTGTATTCTTAAGCTGTATTGTTAGTGCATAAAGAATGGATACAGGTTCATAACTTTTTATATTTTTTCTTCCTAAACTATGAAGTGTCTTTCTTTGTCCCATCTATTTATGCATATATTTAAGTATACCTTAAATGCTTTCTTTGTAAAGAATATTATTATTTGATTCCTGTAGCTGTTACACAGTAATAGTTGAACCTCATAGGATGAGGAGGTTCAACTATATATATTAGGAAAAATAATAAATAAAATTAAAGGAGAAAGATTCTTACTTGGGTAGAAGTCTGGAGATAGGTGAGGTGTTCTAGGACTCTACGATATTATCAGACTCCTACCTTCTGCTTCACCATTTTGGTGTATGGTTTCCATCCTAAGGTCCCCTCGTGGTCCCCGAGACTTCTGGAGCTCCAGCCAGCACATCTCCATTGAGGGACAGAAGGAGGAGGAAAGGTAGGAGGACAAAAAGATCTGGGCCCAGGTCTGCTGGTTTCTAATAAGTAACCCTCCCAGACAGTCCCAGAAAACAATCCCATTTTCATCTCCTTGGCAGAATTTAGTCAGGTCCCCACGCCTGATCTCCCAGGAAGGCCTGTCAAGATACCTCTGTCCTGGCTGAAACTTGGCCATCTGTTACCAAGGAGATTTTAATTGGTGCAGCCAGTAATCTCTGTCACTCCTTGTTTGCATGTTGCAGTTCTTGTCAGTGTCTTTTCCTGTTATTACTTTTTTTTCCCATCTCTTTATTCTCAACTTTCCTCAGTTATTTTGCTTTGGGTATGTCTCTTGGAAACAGAATGTAGCAAGATCTTGAGTTATTTGCTTTTAAGCAATCAGAACATTTGTCTATTATTACGTGAATGCAATGCATTCATTTACTATTGCTGATACATGTGGCAATATGACTACCATTATTCTTTCTGCATTCTTTTGTCATACATCCTGCTTAATTGTTTTTACCTTTCCTTCTCTTTGTTACTCTGATGGAGTTTTCCGTTACCTGTTTTCTTTTTTTTTTTTTTCAATTTTAGAAATTGTCCTTACTGTTTTCATTCTTTTAGTCATTATTCTTCATGTTTTACAACGTTGTTTTGAAATAATTGCAGATTTACAGAAAGTTGCAAGACTAGTACAAAGGATTCCTGTGTACCTTTTACCCAGCTCCCTCAAATGTCAGAATTTTATCATATTTCCATTATCTTTTTCTTTATACTGATGCATTATTTTTCCTGATCCATTTGAAAATAAGAACACAGGCCAGTTATTCTGGGAAAATGTCCTTTGTTTTGGATTTGTTTATGTTTTATCATAATTAGACGGAGATTATACAATTTTGGCAATAACACCCACAAAAGTGATATTGTGTTCTTAGTGATTTGTTTTAGGAGGCACATGATATCAATTTGTCCCATCATATGTGACTGGAGCTTTGCATGTGCTTAAAGTCTGTGAGGTTTTCCACTGTAAATTTTTACCATTGAAATTAGTAAGTATCTTGTGGGGAGTTTTAGCATTCATTAATGAGTCTTTCCTAATTATTTATTATTAAAATGGTTATCAAATGCAATGGTCTAATTCCATCATTCCACCTACATTTACTAGTTAGCATTCCACTGCAGGGAAGGTCTTGTCTTTCTTGCTATTTGTTTATTTATTTATGTTAATAAATCCAGGTGTGGACACTTGGATTCTTATTTTACTAATAGGTTTTAACCCATTATTGTCACCAGCTATTTTGAGACACACATTGTTTCAGAATTTGCCATTGGAAGCTCTTCCTATGTTCTCTTGACATGTTCCCACCATTCTTTGAGTACTACCTGATATTCTAACACAAGAAGATGTTGCAGCTTCATCTCCTCCTTTTCCTGCATTCAGTCCTGGATTTAGCACTTCTCCAAGGAACCCTGGTTCTTTTATTTTTTAAGCAGTTTTACTCAGGTAAAATTGACATAAACTACACGTTTACAATTTGATAAGTTTTGACATATACATATCTATACATAACATCACCACAATCAAGATGATAAAGACATCCAAAAGACATCCATCATCCTTCAAGTTTTCTTTATGCCCCTTTGTAATTCCTCCCTTTTGCCATTTCATGTCCCTCCTCAAACCCCAGGAAACCCTGGCTTGTTGTCACTAAAGATTACTCTGCATTTTCTAGAAATATGCATATATGTAGAGGCTCAACAGTAGAGAATCCACCTGCAATGCAGGAGATGCAGGAGACATGGGTTTGATCCCTGGGTCAAGAAGATCCCCTAGAGGGGGAAATGGCAACCCACTCTAGTATTCTTCCCTGAGAAATACCATAAATATAGGAGTCTGGCAGGCTACAGTCCATGGGACCACAGAGTCTGACATGACTGAGTGACTGAGCATGCACACACACACATAGAATATGTACTGTTTGTTTCCTTTCAAACAACATAATTGTTTTGAAATTCATCCATGTTATAGGATGTATCAATAGTTCATTATTTTCATTATAGAACAGTATTAAATCGTACAGCTAATACCACAGCTCTTTATCCATTCACCTGTTGATAGACATTTGAGTTACTTGCAGTTTTTGCCTATTACAAATAAAGCTGCTTTGAACATTAGTGTGCAAATCTTTGTATGGACATATACTGTCTCTTCCCTTGTGAAATACCTAGAGCAGACTGGCTGAAGCATATGGTAGGTATATATTTAACTTTTTCAGAAATTACCAGGCTGTTTTCTAAAATAGCCTGCTGGGATTTTTTTATTGGTATGATATTGACTCGATCATTTTGAAGGGAATTGATATCTTAAAGATACTGAGTTTTCCAGTCTATGAACATGGTATATGTCTCCATTTATTTAGGTCGTGAATTCTCTCAACAGTTTATTGTCATTTTCAGTGTATAGGTCTTGCATATCTTTTGTCAGACTTACACCACATATTACATATTTTTATCATACTGTTTTAATTTCATTTCCTACTGGTTCTTTGCTGCTATACAAAAATACATTTGATTTTTTGTATATTGATTGCATCCTACAACTTGGATACATTCACTTGTTAATTTAGTAACTTTTTCTGAAGAGTCTGTTGGATTGCCTTTTAATACATAGATTATCATCTGTGATTAAAGGAAGTTTTACTTTTTTCTTTCCATTCTAGATGTTTATTTTTCTCACCTTACTGCATTCAATGAGAGCTTTAATAAACTGCTGAATACAGTTTAAAGACATTGAGAATGGTCATGGTAGCCTTCTTCTTGATCTTTGGAGAAATCAGCATTTCAGCATTAAGTATGATATTCAGTTGCTAAGTCCTGTCTGACTCTTTGTGACCCCAAGGATTGCAGCATGCCAGATTTCCCCTGTCCTTCACCAACTACTGAAGTTTGCTCAAACTCATGAACATTAAGTTAGTGATGCCATCCAACCATCTCATCCTCTGTTGCCCCCCTTTTCCTCCTGCCTTCAGTGTTTACCAGCATCAGGGTCTTTTCCAATGAGTCTGCTCTTCGCATCAGGTGAACATGGTATTGAAGCATCAGCCTCAGCATCCATCCTTCCAATGAATATTCAAAGTTCATTTCCTTTAGGATTGACTGGTTTCATCTCCTCACAGACCAAGGGACTCACAGAGTTTTCTCCAGCACCACAGTTGGAAAGCGTGAATTCTTTGGCACTTAGTCTTCCTTATAGTCCAACTCTCACATCCATACATGACTACTGAAAAACCATAGATCTGACAGTACAGACTGTTGTCAAAGTGATGTCTCTGCTTTTTAATATGCTGTCTAGGTTTTCCATAGCTTTTCTTCCAAGATGCCCAAGGAGTCTTTTAATTTTGTGGTTGCAGTCAACATCTACAGTGATTTTGGAGCCCAGGAAAATAAAGTCTGTCACTGTTTCCATTCTTTCACCATCTATTTGCCATAAAATGATGGGACTGGATGCCATGATCTTTGTTTTTTGAATGTTGAGTTTTAAGTCAGCATTTTCACTCTACTCTTTCACCCTCATCAAGAGGCTCTTTAGTTCTTCACTTCCTACCATTAGAGTGGTATCTTCTGCATATCTGAGGTTGCTGATATATCTCCAGGAAATCTTGGCTACGGTTTGTGCTTCATTCAGCCCAGCATTTTGCATGCTGTACTCTGCATAGCAGTTAAATAAAGGGCGACAATATACAGCCTTGGCATACTCCTTTCCAATTTTGAACCAGTTCATTGTTCCATGTCTGGTTCTAACTGTTGCTTCTTGGCCTGCATACAGGTTTCTCAGGAGGCAGGTAAAGATCTGGTATTACTACCTCTTAAAAATTTTCCACAGTTTGTTGTGATCCTCACAGGCTCAGATGATAAAGAATCTGCCTGAAATTCAGGAGACCTGGATTTGATCCCTGGGTTGGGAAGATCCCTTGGAGAAGGAAATGGCAACCCACTCCAGTCTTCTTGCCTGGAGAATCTCCATGGACAGAGGAACCTCGTGGGCTGCAGCAAATGGAGTTGCAAAGAGTCGGACATGACTGAGTGACTAAGCGCACAGTCAAAGACTTTCACGAAGTCAATGAAGGAGAAATAGATGTTTTTCTGGAACTCCTTGCTTTTTCTATGAGACAATGGATGTTGGAAACTTGATCTCTGGTTCCTCTGCCTTTTCTAAATCCTGCTTGTACATCTGGAAGTTCTTGGTTCACATGCTGTTCAAGCCTAGCTTGGAAGGATTTTTTTGAGCATGACCTTGCTAGCATGTGAAATGAGTACAGTTGTGAAGTAGTTTGAACATTCTTTGGCATTGTCCTTCTTTGGGATTATAATGAAAACTGATCTTTTCCAGTACGGTGGCCACTGCTGAGTGTTCCAAATTTGCTGGCACATTGAGTGCAGCACTTTAACAGCATTATCTTTTAGGAAGTGAAATAGCTCAGCTGGAATGGCATCACCTCCACCAGCTCTGTTCATAGTAATGCTTCCAAAGGCCCACTTGACTTTACACTCCAGGATGTCTGGTTCAAAGTTAGTGACCACACCATCATGGTTATGCAGGTCATTAAGACGTTTTTTGTTCAGTTCTTCTGTGTATTCTTGCCACCTCTTCTTAATCTTTTCTGCTTCTCTTAGGTCCATACCATTTCTGTCCTTTATTGTGCCCATCTTTGCATGAAATTTTCCCTTGGTACCTCTAATTTTGTCGAAGCTATTTCTAGTCTTTTTCCTATTCTATTGTTTTTCTCTATTTCTTTGCATTGTTCACTTAAGGTGGTTTTCTTGTCTCTCCTTGCTATTGTTTGGAACTCTGCATTCAGATAGATATGTTTTCTTTTCTCCTTTTCTTCTCAGACAACCATTTTGTGTTCTTGCATTTCTTTTTCTTTGGGATGGTTTTGGTCACTTCTTCCTGTACAGTGTTACAAACCTCCATCCATAGTTCAGGCACTCTACCAGATCAAATCCCTTGAATCTATTTGTCATCTCCACTGTATAATAGGGGATTTTATTTAGGTTATACCTGAATGGCCCACTGTTTTCTCTGCTTTGTTCAGTTTAAGCCTGATTTTTGCAATAAGGAGCTCATGATCTGAACCACAGTCAGCTTCCAGTCTTGTTTTGCTGACTTCTCCACCTTCGACTGCAAAGAATATAATCAATCTGATTTTGCTGTTGACCATCTGGTGATGTCCATGTATACAGTCATCTTTTGTGTTTTTGGACAAGGGTGTTTGCTATAACCAGTGCATACTCTTGGCAAAACTCTGTTAGCCTTTGCCCTGCTTCATTCTGTACCCCAAGGCCAAACATAACCTGTTATTTCTGGTTATCTGTTGACTTCTTACTTTTGCATTCCATTCTGTATGATGAAAAGGACATCTTTTCTGCTCTTACTTATACAAGATCATGTAGGTCTTCACAGAATCATTCAACTTCAGCTTATTCAGGATTAGTGGTCAGGGTGTAGACTTGGATTACTGTGATACGCCTTGGAAACAAACAGAGATCATTCTGTTCTTATTGAGATTGCATACAAGTACTGCATTTCAGACTCTTTTGTTGACTGTGAGGGCTACTGCATTTCTTCTAAGGGGTTCTTGCCCACAAAAGTAGATACAATGGATGTTTTAATTAAACTAGCCCATTCCCGTCCATTCTACTTCACTGATTCCTAAAATGTCAAAGTTCCCCTCTTGCCATCTCCTGTTTGACCACTTCCAATTTACTTTGATTCATAGACCTAAAGTTCCAGGTTCCTGTGCAGTATTATTCTTCACAGCATCAGCCTTCACTTTCACCACCAGACTCATCCAAAATGAGCATCATTTCTTTTCTTTTTGTTTTCAGATTTTTATTTTTAAAATTTTTCCAGGTAATATTTAATTTTTTTAATTTTTTTATACTTTATTCTACGTTACAATGCTGTATTTGTTTTGCCATACATTGACATGAATCAGCCACAGGTGTACACGATCTCCCAATGCCGAAGCCCCCTCCCGCCTCCCACCCCATATCATCTCTCTGGATCATCCTGTGCACCAGCCCCAAGCATCCTGTATCCTGTATTGAACATAGACTGGCACTTTTTTTTCTTATATGATAGTATACATGTTTCAATGCCATTCTCCCAAATCATCCCACCCTCTCCCTCTCCCTCAGAGGCCAAAAGTCCGTTCTATACCTCTGTGTCTCTTTTGTAGACTCACATACAGGGTCATCATTACTATCTTTCTAAATTCCATATATATGTGTCAGTATACTGTATTGGTGTTTTTCTTTCTGGCTTACTTCACTCTGTATAATCAGCTCCAGTTTCATCCATCTCATTAGAACTGATTCAAATGTATTCTTTTAAGGGCTGAGTAATACTCCATTGTGTATATGTACCACAGCTTTCTTATCCATTCATCTGCTGATGGACATCTAGGTTGCTTCCATGTCCTGGCTATTATAAACAGCGCTGCAATGAACATTGGGGTACATGTGTCTCTTTCAGTTCTGGTTTCCTTGGAGTGTATGCCCAGCAGTGGGATTGCTGGGTCATAAGGCAGTTCTATTTGCAGTTTTTTAAGGAATCTCCACACTGTTTTCCATAATGGCTGTACTAGTTTGCATTCCCACCAGCAGTGTAAGAGGGTTCCCTTTTCTCCACATCCTCTCCAGCATTTATTGCTTGTAGACTTTTGGATTGCAGCCATTCTGACTGGTGTGAAATGGTACCTCATTGTGGTCTTGATTTGCATCTGATAATGAGTCATGTTGAGCATCTTTTCATGTGTTTGTTAGCCATCCGTATGTCTTCTTTGGAGAAATGCCTATTTAGTTCTTTGGCCCATTTTTTGACTGGATCGTTTATTTTTCTGGAGTTGGCTGCATAAGTTGCTTGTATATTTTTGAGATTAGTTGTTTGTCAGTTGTTTCATTTGCTATTGTTTTCTCCCATTCAGAAGGCTGTCTTTTCACCTTACTTATAGTTTCCTTTGTTGTACAGAAGCTTTTAATTTTAATTAGATCCATTTGTTTATTTTTGCTTTTATTTCCAGTATACTGGGAGGTGGATCATAGAGGATCCTGCAGTGATTTATGTCAGAGAGTGTTTTGCCTATGTTCTCCTCTAGGAGTTTTATAGTTTCTGGTCTTACATTTAGATCTTTAATCCATTTTGAGTTTATTTGTGTGTGTTTTGTTAGAAAGTGATCTAGTTTCACTCTTTTACAAGTGGTTGACCAGTTTTTCCAGCACCACTTGTTAAAGAGATTGTCTTTACTCCATTGTATATTCTTGCTTCCTTTGTCAAAGATAAGGTGTCCATATGTGTGTGGATTTATCTCTGGGCTTTCTATTTTGTTGCATTGATCTATATTTCTGTCTTTGTGCCAGTACCATACTGTCTTAATGACTGTGGCTTTGTAGTAGAGCCTGAAGTCAGGCAAGTTGATTCCTCGAGTTCCATTCTTCTTTCTCAAGATTGCTTTTTGCTATTGGAGGTTTTTTGTATTTCCATACAAATCTTGAGATTATTTGTTCTAGTTCTGTGAAAAATCCTGCTGGTAGCTTGATAGGGATTGCATTGAATCTGTAGATTGCTTTGGGTAGTATACTCATTTTCACTATATTGACTCTTCTGATCCATGAACATGGTATATTTCTCCATCTGTTAGTGTCCTCTTTGATTTCTTTCATCAGTGTTTTATAGTTTTCGTATATATAGGTCTTTAGTTTCTTTAGGTAGGTATATTCCTAAGTATTTTATTCTTTTCATTACAGTGGTGAATGGAATTGTTTCCTTAACTTCTTTGTCTACTTTCTCATTATTAGTGTATAGGAATGCAAGAGATTTCTGAGTGTTTATTTTATGTCCTGCAATTTTACTATATTCATTGATTAGCTCTAGTAGTTTTCTGGTGGAGTCTTTAGGATTTTCTATATAGAGGATCATGTCATCTGCAAACAGTGAGAGTTTTACTTCTTCTTTTCCAATTTGGGTTCCTTTTATTTCTTTTTCTGCTCTGATTGCTGTGGCCAAAACTTCCAGAACTATATTGAATAGTAGTGGTGAAAGTGGGCACCCTTGTCTTGTTCCTGACTTTAGGGGAAATGCTTTCAATTTTTCACCATTGAGGATGATGTTTGCTGTGGGTTTGTCATATATAGCTTTTATTATGTTGAGGTACGTTCCTTCTATTCCTGCTTTCTGGAGAGTTTTAATCATAAATGGATGTTGAATTTTGTCAAAGGCTTTCTCTGCATCTATTGAGATAATCATATGGCTTTTATTTTTCAATTTGTTAATGTGGTGAATTACATTGATTGATTTGCACATATTGAAGAATCCTTGCATCCCTGGGATAAAGCCCACTTGGTCATGGTGTATGATCTTTTCAATGTGTTGTTGGATTCTGATTGCTAGTATTTCGTTAAGGATATTTGCATCTATGTTCATCATTAATATTGGCCTGTAGTTTTCTTTTTTGTGGTGTCTTTGTCAGGTTTTGGTATTAGGGTGATGGTGGCCTCATAGAATGAGTTTGGAATTTTACCTTCCTCTTCAATTTTCTGGAAGAGTTTGAGTAAGATAGGTGTTAGCTCTTCTCAAAATTTTTGGTAGAATTCACCTGTGAAGCTGTCTGGACCTGGGCTTTTGTTTGCTGGAAGAGTTCTGATTACAGTTTCAATTTCTGTGCTTGTGATGGGTCTGTTAAGATTTTCTATTTCTTCCTGGTTCAGTTTTGGAAAGTTGTACTTTCCTAAGAATTTGTCCATTTCTTCCAAGTTGTCCATTTTATTGACATATAATTGCTGATAGTATTCTCTTATGATTCTTTGTATTTCTGTGTTGTCTATCTTGATCTCTCCATTTTCATTTCTAATTTTATTGATTTGATATTTTTCTCTTTGTTTCTTGATGAGTCTGGCTAAAGGTTTGTCAATTTTATTTTTCCTTTCAAAGAACCAGCTTTTTGCTTTGTTGATTTTTGCTATGGTCTCTTTTGTTTCTTTTTGAGCATCATTTCTGATTTGGCCCAGCAGCTGCATTCTTTCTTTTAGTTAAGTTCATTTGCTCAGTCATGTCCGACTCTTTGTGACCCCATGGACTGCAGTATGCCAGGCTTCCCTATCCATAACCAACTCCCAGAGTTTACTCAAACTCATGTCCATTGAGTCACTGATGCCATCCAACCATCTCATCCTCATAGTCCCTTTCTATTCCTGCCTTCAATCTTTCTCAGCACCAGGGTCTTTTCAAATGAGTCAGCTCTTTGCATCAGGTTGCCAAAGTACTGGAGTTTCAACTTCAATATCAGTCCTTCCAGTAAACACTCAGGACTGATCTCCTTTAGGATGGACTGGTTTAATATTCTTACAGTCCAAGGGACTCTCGAGAGTCTTCTCCAACACCACAGTTCAAAAGCGTCAATTCTTCGGCGCTCAGCTTTCTTTATAGTCCCACTCTCACATCCATACTGGAAAAACCATAGCCTTGACTAGATGGACCTTTCTTGACAAAGTAATGTCTCTGCTTTTTAATATGCTGTCTAGGTTGATCATAACTTTTTTTAGAAAATATAAATTATTTATATTAATTGGAGGCTAATTACTGTATTATATTGGTTTTGCCATACATGAACATGAATCTGCCACGGGTATACACGTGTTCCCCATACTGAAACCCCCTCCCACCTCCATCCCCATACCATCCCACTGGGTCATCCCCAATGCACCAGCCCCAAGCGTCCTATTTCATGCATTGAACCTGGACTGGCATTTGTTTCATATATGATATTATACATGTTTCAATGCCATTCTCCCAAATCATCCCACCCTCTCCCTCTCCCAGAGTCAAAAAGACTGTTCTATACATCTGTGTCTCTTTTGCTGTCTCGCATACACGGTTATTGTTACCATCTTTCTAAATTCCATATATATCCATTAGTATACTGTATTGGTGTTTCTGGCTTACTTCAGTCTGTATAATAGGCTCCAGTTTCATCCACCTCATTAGAATTGATTCAAATGTATTCTTTTTAATGGCCGAGTAATACTCCATTGTGTATATGTACCACAGCTTTCTTATCCATTTATCTGCTGATGGACATCTAGGTTGCTTCCATGTCCTGGCTATTATAAACAGTGCTGCAATGAACATTGGGGTACACGTCTCTTTCAGTTCTGGTTTCCTCAGTGTTTATGCCCAGCAGTGGGATTGCTGGGTCATATGGCAGTTCTGTTTCCAGTTTTCTAAGGAATCTTCATAGTGTCTGTACTAGTTTGCATTCCCACAAACAGTATAAAAGGGTTCCCTTTTCTCCACACCCTCTCCAGCATTTATTGCTATAGACTTTTGGATAGTGGCCATTCTGACTGGGGTGAAATGGTACCTCGTTGTGGTTTTGATTTGCATTTCTCTGATATTGAGTGATGTTGAGCATATTTTCATGTGTTTGTTAGCCATCTGTATGTCTTCTTTGGAGAAATGTCTCTTTAGTTCTTTGGCCCATTTTTTTGATTGGGTCGTTTATTTTTCTAGAATTGAGCTGCAGGAGTTGCTTCTATATTTTTGAGATTAGTTGTTTGTCAGTTGCTTCATTTGCTTTTATTTTCTCCCATTCTGAAGGCTGTCTTTTCACCTCGCTTATAGTTTCCTTTGTTGTGCAAAAGCTTTTAATTTTAATTAGGTCCCATTTGTTTATTTTGCTTTATTTCCAATATTCTGGGAGGTGGGTCAGAGGATCCTGCTGTGATTTATGCGGGAGAGTGTTTTGCCTATGTTCTCCTCTAGGAGTTTTATAGTTTCTGGTCTTACATTTAGATCTTTAATCCATTTTGAGTTATTTTTGTGTATGGTGTTAGAAAGTGTTCTAGTTTCATTCTTTTACAAGTGGTTGACCAGTTTTCCCAGCACCACTTGTTAAAGAGATTGTCTTTTCTCCGTTGTGTATTCTTGCCTCCTTTGTTGACGATAAGGTGTCCATATGTGTGTGGATTTATCCCTTGGCTTTCTGTTTTGTTCCATTGATATTTTTGTCTTTGTGCCAGTACCATACTGTCTTGATGACTGTGGCTTTGTAGTAGAGCCTGAAGTCAGGTGGGTGCTTCCTGCAGTTCCATTCTTCTTTCTCAAGATTGCTTTGGCTATTCGAGGTTTTTTGTATTTCCATACAAATTTTGAAATTATTTGTTCTAGATTTGTGAAAAATACCATTGGTAGCTTGATAGGGATTGCATTGAATCTATAGATTGCTTTGGGTAGTGTACTCATTTTCACTATATTGATTCTTCCGATTCATGAACATAATATATTTCTCCATCTATTAGTGTCCTCTTTGATTTCTTTCACCAGTGTTTTATAGTTTTCTATATATAGGTCTTTAGTTTCTTTAGGTGGATATATTCCTAAGTATTTTATTCTTTTCATTGCAATGGTGAATGGAATTGTTTCTTTAATTTCTCTATTTTCTCATTATTAGTGTATAGGAATGCAAGGGATTTCTGTGTGTTGGTTTGATATCCTGCAACTTTACTATATTCATTGATTAGCTCTAGTAGTTTTCTGGTGGAGTCTTTAGGGTTTTCTATGGAGAGGATCATGTCATCTGCAAACAGAGTTTTCCTTCTTCTTTTCCAATTTGAATTCCTTTTATGTCTTTTTTCTGCTCTGATTGCTGTGGCCAAAACTTCCAAAACTATGTTGAATAGTAATGGTGAGAGTGGGCACCCTTGCCTTGTTCCTGACTTTAGGGGAAATGCTTTCAAATTTTTCACCATTGAGGATGATGTTTGCTGTGGGTTTGTCATATATAGCTTTTATTATGTTGAGGTACGTTCCTTCTATTCCTGCTTTCTGGAGAGTTTTAATCATAAATGGATGTTGAATTTTGTCAAAGGCTTTCTCTGCATCTATTGAGATAATCATATGGCTTTTATTTTTCAATTTGTTAATGTGGTGAATTACATTGATTGATTTGCACATATTGAAGAATCCTTGCATCCCTGGGATAAAGCCCACTTGGTCATGGTGTATGATCTTTTCAATGTGTTGTTGGATTCTGATTGCTAGAATTTTGTTAAGGATTTTTGCATCTATGTTCATCATTGATACTGGCCTGTCATTTTCTTTTTTTGTGGCATCTTTGTCAGGTTTTGGTATTAGGGTGATGGTGGCCTCATAGAATGAGTTTGGAATTTTACCTTCCTCTTCAATTTTCTGGAAGAGTTTGAGTAGTATAGGTGTTAGCTCTTCTCTCAATTTTTGGTAGAATTCAGCTGTGAAGCCGTCTGGACCTGGAGTTTTGTTTGCTGGAAGAGTTCTGATTACAGTTTCAATTTCCATGCTTTTGATGGGTCTGTTAAGATTTTCTATTTCTTCCTGGTTCAGTTTTGGAAAGTTGTACTTTTCTAAGAATTTGTCCATTTCTTCCAAGTTGTCCATTTTATTGGCATATAATTGCTGATAGTAGTCTCTTAACAATCCTCTGTATTTCTGTGTTGTCTTTTGTGATCTCTCCATTTTCATTTCTAATTTTATTGATTTGGTTTTCCTCCCTTTGTTTCTTGATGATTCTGGCTAATGGTCTGTCAATTTTATTTACCCTTTCAAAGAACCAGTTTTTGGCTTTGTTGATTTTTGCTATGGTCTCTTTTGTTTCTTTTGCATTTATTTCTGTCCTAATTTTTAAGATTTCTTTCCTTCTACTAACCCTGGGTTTCTTCATTTCTTCCTTTTCTAGTTGCTACTAACCTGGGGTTCTGCATTTGTTCCTTTTCTAGTTGCTTTAGGTGTAGAGTTAGGTTATTTATTTGACTTTTTTCTTGTTTCTTGAGGTATGCCTGTATTGCTATGAACCTTCCCCTTAGCACTGCTTTTACAGTGTCCCACAGGTTTTGAGTTGTTTTGTTTTCATTTTCATTTGTTTCTATGCATATTTTGATTTCTTCTGTGATTTGTCGGTTATTCAGCAGCGTGTTGTTCAGCCTCCCTATGTTGGCATTTTTAATAGTTTTTCTCCTGTAATTGAGATCTAATCTTACTGCATTGTGGTCAGAAAAGATGCTTGGAGTGATTTCAGTTTTTTGAATTTACCAAGGCTAGATTGATGGCCCAGGATGTGATCTATCCTGGAGAAGGTTCCATCTGCGCTTGAGAAAAAGGTGAAATTCATGGTCATAACTTTTCTTCCAAAGAGTTAAGTGTCTGTTTATTTCATGGCTGCAGTCACCATCTTCAGTGATTTTGGAGCCCCCAAAATAAAGTCTGCCACTGTTTCCACTGTTTC
Source organism: Nanger dama (assembly GCA_917880005.1). Lineage (NCBI taxonomy): Eukaryota > Metazoa > Chordata > Mammalia > Artiodactyla > Bovidae > Nanger > Nanger dama. The sequence goes on from CAKJTW010000144.1 coordinate 792,654, forward strand.
TCCATGTATTTGCCACGAAGTGATGGGACCAGATGCCATGATCTTAGTTTTCTGAATGTTGAGCTTTAAGCCAACTTTTTCACTCTCCTCTTTCACTTTCATCAAGAGACTCTTTTGTTCTTCTTCACTTTCAACCATAAGGGTGGTGTCATCTGCATATCTGAGGTTATTGAGATTTCTCCCACCAATCCTGATTCCAGCTTGTGCTTCATCCAGCCCAGAGTTTCTGCTGATGTACTCTGCATATAAGTTAAATAAACAGGGTGACACTGTACAGCCTGACTTACTCCTTTTCCTGTTTGGAACTAGTCTGTTTTTTCATGTTCAGTTCTAATTGTTACTTCTTGACCTGCATGCAGATTTCTCAAGAGGCAGGTCAGGTGGTCTGGTATTCACATCTGAAAAATTTTCCACAGTCTATTTTGATCCACACAGTCAAAGGCTTTGTCATATTCGATAGAGCAGAAATAGATGTTTTTCTAGAACACTCTTGGTTTTGGATGATCCAGTGGAGGTTGTCAATTTGAACTCTGGTTCCTCTGCCTTTTCTAAAAGCAGCTTGAACATCTGGAAGTTCATAGTTCACATATTGCTGAAGCTTGGCTTAGAGAATTTTGAACATTACTTTGCTAGCGTGTGAGATGAATGCAATTGCGTGACACTTTGAGCATTCTATAGCATTGCTTTTCTTAGTGATTTGAATGAAAACTGACCTTTTCCAGTCCTGTGGCCACTGCTGAATTTCTATATTTGCTAGCATATTGAGTGCAGCACTTTCACAGCATCATCTTTTAGGATTTGAATTTGTTCAACTGGAATTCCATCACCTCCACTCGCTTTGCTCGTAGTGATGCTTCCTAAGGCCCACTTGACTTCACATTCCAGGATGTCTGGCTCTAGGTGAGTGATCACACTATTGTGATTATCTGGATCGTGAAGATCTTTTCGTACAGTTCTCTGTGTATTCTTGTCACCTATCTTCAATATCTTCTGCTTCTGTTAGGTCCATACCATTTTTGTCCTTTATTGAGCCCATTTTTCATGAAATGTTCCCTTGCTATCTCTAATTTTCTTGAAGAGATCTCTAGTCTTTCCCATTCTGTTGTTTTCCTCTATTTCTTTGCACTGATCACTGAAGAAGTCTTTCTTTACGTGTTTATTCTTTCTGTAGCTGTTAGTAATTGCCATTTGCTCCTCCCCAATTGCATATTGGACACCTTCTGATGTGGGAGGCTCGTCTTCTAGAGTCATATTTTTTTGCCTTATACTACTCATGGTGTTCTCGTGGCAAAATACTGGAGTGGTTTGGCATCCCCTTTTCCAGTGGACCACATTGTTTCAGAACTCTTCACTGTGATCTTTCCATCTTAGGTGGCCTGGCATGGCATGGCTCATAGGTTCACTGAGTTATGCGAGACCCTTCACTATGAGAGGGTCTGGGATCTATGAAGGTGGAGTAGAAATTAATCAAGTGAAAACAGGGGGAAACTCCAGGTAGAAGAAACAGCCTGATAGCGAAGGATGCTGTGTGTTCTAACACAGCAGATCTGAAAATTTTTGCACATGTGATTCTTTTGTTTGCATTTTGAATGGATTTGTTTTTCCCACCATGACTCTTTTAGTTGTATATTTGAAGGCTATTATTTCTGTATTAACATTTTTTATGATCCTGAATTCTTTCATTCCTAGGGTTAATTTTAGATTTGATTCTCTAGAGCTTTCCAGATAAATATTATGTCTCACCTGTAAATAGAAATGTTTTTACTTCTCCAGTTCTTGTGCATCTGATTGACTGTATTAGGTATTACTGCATTGCCTAGTATCTCCTTTATATTTATATATCACTGGAAAATAGTAGGCAGTCTTACTTTGTTTCTCATCCTGGTGTAAATTCCTGTAGTTTTTCACTATTAAATAAGAAAGCTGAGTGCCAAAGAATTGATGTTTGAACTATGGTGTTGGAGAACACTCTTGAGAGTCCCTTGGACTGCAAGGGGATCCAACCAGTCCACCCTAAGGAAGATCAGTCCTGGGTATTCATTGGAAGGACTGATGTTGAAGCTGAAACTCCAATACTTTGGCCACCTGATGCGAAGAGCTGAGTCATTGAAAAACCTGTATGCTAGGAAAGATTGAGGGCAGAAGGAAAAGGGGATGACAGAGGATAAGATGGTTGGATGGCATCACCGACTCAATGGACATGAGTTTGGGTAAACTCTGGGAGTTGATGATGTACAGGGAGGCATGACATGCTACAATTCATGGGGTCGCAAAGAGTAGGACACGACTGGAGTGACTGAACTGATACATACGGTTTCCTATTAAGAAAATTAAGCAACTGAAGATGGTGAAGTAGATGGACGTGCGTTCATCTCCTGCAAGAACAGCAAAATCACAACTAGCTGGTGAACAACCATTGACAGATAGGAGGATGTTGGAACCCACCAAAAAATAAATATCCCATGTCCAGGGACAAAGGAGAAAAACCACTATGAGATGTTAGGATGGGTACAATCATGTTACAGTCACACCCCATATCTGCCAGAGAGTCTTGTGCTGTGCTAAGTCGCTTCAGTCATGTCAGTTTCTTTGCGACCCCGTGGACTGTAGCCCACCAGGCTTTTCTGTCTATTGGATTCTCCAGACGAGAATACTGGAGTGGGTTGCGCTCTTCCTGAACCAGAGATCGAACCGTAGAGCCTATAGCCCTACCATGAAGACTGCAGACTCCAGGACTGGGCTGCCTCATGCCAAACTATAGGGAGGGAACACAGCCCCACACATCAGCAGAAAATTGGATTAAAGATTTACTAAATATGATCCTGCCCACCAGAGTAAGACCCACAGCCAGCCCCTCACATTAGGAAGCTTGCACAAGTCTCTTATCCTCATCCAGCAAAAAGCAGACAGATTAAAAACCACAATCACAGGAAAGGTGCCAAAATGATTGCATGGATCACACACTTGTGTAACTCACTGAGACTATGAGCCATGCCATGCAGAAGAGCTGGCAAGAATACACAGAAGAACTACACAAAAAGATCTTCATGACCCAGAGAATCACAGTGGTGTGATCACTCACCTAGAGCCAGACATCCTGGAATGCAATGTCAAGTGGGCCTTAGGAAGCATTACTATGAACAGAGCTGGTGGAGGTGATGCCATTCCAGCTGAGCTATTTCACATCCTAAAAGATAATGCTGTTAAAGTGCTGCACTCAATATGCCAGCAAATTTAGAACACTCAGCAGTGGCCACAGGACTGGAAAAGATCAGTTTTCACTCCAATCCCAAGAAAGGGAATGCCAGAGAATGTTCAAACTACTGCACAAATTGCACTCATTTCACTTGCTAGCAAGGTCATGCTCAAAATCCTTCAAGCTAGGCATGAACAGCATGTGAACCAAGAACTTCCAGATGTACAAGCTGGATTATGAAAGGGAGAAGAACCAGAGATCAAATTTCCAACATCCATTGGCTCATAGAGAAAAGAAAAGGGGGTTTCAGAAAAACATCTATTTCTCCTTCTTTGACTACGTGAAAGCCTTTGACTGTCTGGATTACAACAAACTGGAAAAGTTTTAAGGATCACCTTAGCTGCCTCCTGAGAAACCTGTATGCAGGTCAGTAAGCAACAGTTAGAACCTTCCATGGAGCAATGACGTCGTTCAAATTTGGGAAAGGAGTATGTCAAGGCTGTATATTGTCACCCTGCTTATTTCACTTTGCAGAGTACATCATGAGCAATGATGTGCTGGATGAATCAGAAGCTGAAATCAGGATTGCCAGAAGAAATATCAGCAATCTCAGATATGCAGGTGACTCTACCCTAATGGCAGTAAACAAAGACGAACTAAAGAGCCTCTGATAAAGGTGAGAGAATGAAAATGCTGGCTTAAAACTCAACATTCAGAAAACAAAGATTTGGTATCCAGTCCCATCACCTCATGGCAAAGAGATGGGAAAAAATGGAAACAGTGATAGAGTTTATTTTCTTGGGCTCCAAACTCACTGCAGATGGTGACTGCAGCCATGAAATTAAAAGATGCTTGTTCCTTGGTAGTAAAGCTGTGACAAACCTACACCATGTATTAAAAAGCAGAGATATCACTTTGCTGACAAAGGGGCAAATAATCAAAGCTCTGGTTTTTCCTGTAGTCATTTATGAATGTGACAGTTCGGCTATAAAGAAGGTTGTGTGCCAAAGAATTGATTCTTTTGAACTGTGATGTTGGAGAAGACTCTTGAAAGTACTTGGACAGAGCGGAGATCAAACCAATCATTCCTAAAGGAAACAGATTCTGAATATTCATTGGAAGAACTGATGCTGAAGCTGAAGCTCCAATACTTCAGCCATGTGATGTGAAGAACTGACTCACTAGAAAAGACCCAGATGCTGGGAAAGATTGAAGGCAAGAGGAGAAGGGGACGACAGAGGATGAGATGGTTGGATGGCATCACCAACTCAATTGTTTTGTGATTGAGGAAACATTGGGGGATGGGGAAGGACAGGTAAGGCTTTTTGTGCTTCAGTCCACAGGGTCAGAAGGAGTCAGACACAGCGACTGAACAGCAAATTAAGAAAATATCCATAAATCCTTTATAATTACCTTTTTTTTTCTGTGTTTATTCAGGAATGACTGTTGAGTTCTGTTAAGCTTTTAGGACCTATGAAGGTAATTCAGGCTTTCTTTAGATCTGTTAATATGGTATATTATATTGATAGATTTCCTACTATTGAACCAAGCTTGGCTTCCTGGGAAAATATCCTATGAAGTTTTCCTAATGTGTTATTGGGATGTTTTTGCCAATATTTTTAGTTTTTGCTTTTGCATCGAGTCATAAGTGATATCTTTTGGAATTTTTTGTAGTATTAGGTTTAGGTTTCCATATCATGCTTTGTTGGGATAGTTCCTCTGTTTCTTTTATGCCAATAGATCTACTTATGCTTTTTTTTCCTAATGAAGTCAATTTTTATTGACCTGCATTTTCTTAAGAACTTATTCATTTTGTCTCATTTTCAAATTTTTTGCATAGAGATCTATCTACCAGAGAGTCTCTTATGATATTTTAAATCTCTTCTATTTCAGTAGTTACCTCCCCCTAGTCATTGTTAATTCCCCCAAAACAATCTTTTTTATGTATTTGTTTGTTTGTTCCTACTCACATTCTCACAAACTTTTACTTTCATTATTTCCTTTATGTTTTTTTTTTTTCAAATCTTCTGAATTTTATTTCCTAATGTTTTATTTTGGTTATTTTCCTGTACTTTATCTTAACCTTTAGGGTTTGGAATTTATTTAATATATTTTTTGTCTTTCATTTTTACTGATGTAAGTGCTTAAGGCTGTGAATTTCCACTAGTCTCAGCTTTAAGTATATCCCATGCTAGGATAGTAGCAGTATTTTTATTTTCATTATTTGTTAAAAAGTGGTTTAATTTTGGTTTTCATTTTACCCACCCATAGTATTCCTGTCTATTTGGTATTGTATTCCTTCTATTTGGTATATATGCTATAGCTTTTCTGAAATGGTCCTGATCCATAACATCTTAAAAAAAAAAAAAGCCCACAAAACCTCAAACCTGAAGCCCTTCATTGTTTGCCTGTTTCTCCAGCCATTTCCTGGCTAACACTCACCTTTGAGGACTATGCTCAAGAAAAATTCTTCTCTGATACCTGTCAACCTTCAATATCAACCCAGTTAAATACTCCTTCTGAGAAGTAAATAGAATCCCTTCAGCTGTAGACTTCAAAACTCTATTCTGACTTATGAGTTCTAGCAAACTCTAGAGCTTCTTCATAACCTTAGTTTGGTTTGTTGATTTTAGCTTTTCAGTGCAAGTGTAACACAGAGACAGAAAAGCACACTAATTTTGTGTCCAGCTCAATCAGTTTGCATAAAGATACCTACACAACCTCAACACAGGTCACGAATGTGCCTATGAAGCTAAAATATATAACAGGAAATATAAACTTACTAGCTCCTCAGAAGCCCCCTGTGTGGCTCCTCTCAACTGCTAAGCCTTTGCTCATTTCCAAAGGGAACCACTATGCTGATTTCTAAAAATACTGATTAGTGATTCTGTCTCATAATGGCTGCTTTAAAGTTTTGTCAGATATTTCCAGCATATGCTTCCATTTTGCTTTTTTGTGTCTGTTCATTATGTTGAGTAATTTTGGTTCCTAGCTTGATTATTTTGGATATTACATTGTAAGTTCTTAAGTCTTGTTTATATCCATGGCTTGTATGGTATTTTGAATTTTGGTGTCCTTCCCTAATCCACCTGTTATTATTTGCTTTGCAGAGTTCACAAGTAGCCAGGCCTGGAATTCTGTCTGGGTTTTAGAGTTGAATTCAGTGCAAGATAAGGATAGTATGTGTTTGTTTCATCTTGCGTGTCAAGTCATCCAATGTTTTGAGGTTTAATAATATACTTACAAATACCCTATGAATCAAAGAATAAATCAGAAGGGAAATCAGAAAATATTTTGAGCTGAACGATCATTTTTGTAAAAAAGTAAAATTTGGGATGCAACTAAATGGATACTTAGAGGGACATTTATAGGTCTTTAGTTCTTTTAAAGAGAGCAATCAAATTAATAAGCCCCCAGGAAGACCAATCAAGGAAAAATACAGAGCATAAACTTACAAATATAGAAAATGAAAAAGGGAAAATCACTTGTAATCTTACATATTTTGAAAGGATAATATATTATGAAGAATGTAAGTTAAATGGATTCATTTCTAGAAAAGCACAACTTTCCAAATCTAACAAAATACAGAAAATCAGAGCATATGCAGAATACATTATGCACAATGCCGGGCTGGATGAAGCTCAAGCTGGAATCAAGATTTCCAGGAGAAATATCAAGAACCTCAGATATGCAGATGACACCACCCTTATGGCAGAAAGTGAAGAGGAACTAAAGAGCCTCTTGATGAAAGTGAAAGAGGAGAGTAGGGAAGCTGGCCTAAAGCTCAACATTCAAAAAACAAAGATCATGGCATCCGGTCCCATCACTTCATGGCAAATAGAAGAGGAAAAGTGGAAGCAGTAACAGATTTTATTTTCTCGAGCTCCAGAAGCACTGCAGACGGTGACTGCAGCCATGAAATTAAAAGATGTTTGCTCCTTGGAAGGAAACCTATGACAAAATGAGACAGCATATTAAAAATCTGAGATATCACTTTGCTGACAAAGGTCTATATAGTCAAAGTTATGGTTTTTCCAGTAGTCATGTACAGATATGAGAGTTGGACCATAAACAAAGCTGAGTGCTAAATAATTGATGCCTTTGAATTGTGCTAAGATCGCTAATGTTTTATAGTCTATCAAATGTTTAAAGAAAAAAACAACAATCTTATCCACACTGTTTCAGAAAATTGAGATATGGGAAGACTTTGTATGCAGTCAACCCTTATATCAAAATCTAGCAAGGGTAATTAAAGAAAAGAACATCTGGAACATACTCATTTACAACTAAGATGCCGACATCCTGCCAGACCCAGTATACAAAAGTTAACCTAAAATGTGTCAAAGACCAATATAGAGAAGCTAAAAGTATAAAACTCATAGATTTAAATCTTTGTGACTTTGGACATGGCAAATGGTTACTTAGATATGTCACTAAATGTACAAGCAATAAATTTTTTTTAAAAGATAAACTTGGTAAAAAATTTAAAATTTGGTACACTGAAGGACATTATGAAGAAAGTGAAAAAGTCCACATAGAATAGGAAAGAATACATTTAAATCATATATTTGATCATGGTATAGCATCCAGAATATGTAAAGAACTCTTATTCTAAACAATTAAATACAAGCAACTCTATTTAAAAACAGGCATTTAACATGGAACTGGAAGTCCTACTCAGAGCACTAGGTAAGAAAAGGAAATAAACAGCATTCAAATTGCAAAGGAGGAAGTAAAATTATCTCTCTTGACAGATGACATATTATATGTAGAAAGCCTCAAAGACGCCACTAAAAAACTATAAAAAGTAATAAATTCAACAAAGTTGCAAGATACTAAATCATACAAAAACATCTGTTTTGTTTGTATACACTAACAGTGAACAATCCAAGAAGTAAATTAAGAAGACAGTCCATTTACAATAGCATCAAAATGAATAAAATACTTAGGAATAAACCTAACCAAAAAGTGAAAGACATACAATGCAGACTACAAAGTGCTGCTGAAGAAAAGCAAAGAAGACACAAATAGACATTGAATAAGATTGAATAAGATTGAATAAGTTGACACATTATTGACCAAAGATGTATCAGTACATCTTTTGTTACCCAAACATTATTGACTGGAGTGTTTCAATATTCATTTGCATAACAAATCACCAGCCACAGGCATTAGTTTCTGCAAAAATCCCCAGGTCAATAATGTGTTAATAGTGTTAAGATGTAAATATTACGCAAAGTGATTCACAGAATTAGTGCAATCACTATCAAAACCCCAACAGTGCTGGTTTTTGTTTGTTTACAGAAATAGAAAAACTGATCCTAAAATTCATATGGACTCTCCAGGGACCCTGAGTGGCCAAAACAATTTTTAAAAGGAATGAAATTTGAAATCTCACACTTCGTCATTTCAAAACTTAGTAAAAAGCCTCAGGAATCAGAACAGTGTTGTACCAGCATAAAACGGACATAAAGATCAAAGGAGCAGAATAATAAGTCCCAAATTAAACTGTCATATATGTGGACAAATGATCTTTGACCAAGGTTCCAAGAATACTTGATGTGATGGATTTCCCTGGTGGTACCGTGGATAAGAATCCACCTGCCAATGCAGGTGACATGGGTTCGATCCTTGGTCTGGGAAGATTCCACATGGTTTGGAGCAGCTGAGCCCCTATGCCCCAACTATTGAAGCCCTCGTACCTAGAGTCTGTGCTTTACAATAAGAGAAGCCTGCCCACCACAAAAACAAAGAGTAACCCTCGCTCAACACAGCTAGAGAAAAGCCTATGTGCAGCAAACAAAAACAAATAAATTTACAAAGAGAATGTTAATTAAAAAACACGATGGGAAAAGGACATTCTCTTCAATAAATGATGCTAGGGAAACTGGAGAGTTGCATTCAAAAGAATCAAGGTGGGTCCCTACCTTACACAATATGCAAAAATTTACTCAAACGTAATAAAAACAGAAATGTAAGACTGAAAACTATAAAAGCTCCAGAAGAAAATGGGAAAAGCTCATGAAACCTAATTTGGCAATGACTTCTACTAGGGGACTTCCCTAGTGGCTCAGATGGTAAAGTATCTGCCTACAATGTGGGAGACCTGAGTTCAATCCCTGGGTCAGGAAGATCTCCTGGAGAAGGAAATGGCAACCCACTCCAGTATTCTTGCCTGGAAAATCCCATGGATGGAGGAGCCTGGTAGGCTACAGTCCATGGGGTTGCAAAGAGTTGGACATGACTGAGGGACTTCACTTTCACTTTCACTCTTAGATATTACACTAAAAGCACAGGTTACAAAAGGAAAAACAGATGAACACACTACATTAACCTTAAAAGTTTTGATCATCAAAGGAAATAATTGAAAAGGCAGCCTACAGAATGGGAGAAAATATTTTCAAATCCTGTATCTGATAAGAGGTTAATATCCAGAATATATAGAGAATTCCTACACTTGAATGACAAAATACTTTAAACATGGACAAAGGACTTAAGTAGACATTTCTCCAAAGAAGATAAACAAATGGCCAACAAACCTGAGAAGATGCTCAACATCACTAATCATTAAAAAATGCAAATCAAATCCACTGTGAGACATTACTTCACACGCATTAGGATGGCCATTATCAAAAACAGCAATGAACAGATGTGTGGTGAGGATGTGAAGAAGTTGAAACCCTTGTGCTCTGTTGGTGGGAATGTAAAATGGTGTAGTCAGTATGGAAAAGAATATAGAAGGTCCTCAAAAAAACAAAAACAAAAACAAAACAAGAACTGCCATATGACCAGCAATGTCTCTTGTGTATATCCAACAGCACTGAAAACAGAATCTCAAAGAGATATTTGCACATCCATGTTCATAACAGCATTATTCAAAATAGCCAAGACTATGGCTCAGATCATGAGTTCCTTATTGCAAAATTCAGACTTAAATTGAAAAAAGTAGGAAAAACCACTAAGCCATTCAGGTATAACCTAAATCAAACCCCTTATGATTATGCAGTGGAACTGAAAAATAGATTCAAAGGATTAGACGTGGTAAAGTGCCTGAAGAACTGTGGACAGAGGTTTGTAACACTGTAGAGGAGGCAGTGATCAAAACCATCCCAAAGAAAAAGAAACACAACAAGGCAAAATGGTTGTCTGAGGAGGCCTTACAAATAGCTGAGAAAAGAAGAGAGGCAAAAGGCAAAGGAGAAAAGGAAATATATACCATCTAAGTGCAGAGTTCCAAAGAACAGCAAGGAGAGATAAGAATGCCCTCCTCAGTGATCACTGCAAAGAAATACAGGAAAACAATAAAATGGGAAAGACTAGAGATCTCTTCAAGAAAATTAGAGATCCCATGGGAACATTTCATGCAAAGATGGGCACAATAAGGGACAGAAATGCCAAGGACCTAATAGAAGGAGAAGAGATTAAGAAGAGGTGGCAAGAATACACAGAAGAAATGTACAAAAAAGATCTTAATGACACAGATAACCATGATGATGTGATCACTCACCTAGAGCCAGACATGCTGGAATGTGAAGACAGTGGGCCTTAGGAAGGTGATGGCATTTCAGTTGAGCTATTTCAAATTCTAATTCTAAAAGATGATGCTATTAAAGTGCTGCATTCAATATGCCAGCAAATTTAGAATACTCAGTAGTGGCCAGAGGACTGGAAAAGGTTATTTTTCATTCCAATCCCAAAGAAGGGCAATGCCAAAGAATGTTCAAACTACCACACAATTACATTCATTTCAGATGCTAGCAAGGTCATGTTCAAAATCCTTCAAGCTAGGCTTGAACAGCATGTGAACTGAGAACTTCCAGATGTTCAAGCTGGATTTAGAAAAGGCAGAGGAACCAGAGATCAAGTTTCCAACATCTGTTGGATCATAGAAAAAGCAAGGGAATTCCAGAAAACTATCTGCTCTGGTTCATTGACTACGTGAAAGCCTTTGACTGTCTGGATCACAACAAACTGTGGAAAATTCTTAGAGAGATGGGAATACCAGACCACCTTGCTCGTTTCCTGAGAAACCTGTATGCAGGTCAAGAAGCAACAGTTATAACCAGACATGGAACAGACTGGTTCCAAATTGGGAAAGGAGTACATCATGGCTGTATATTGTCACCCTGTTTATTTAACTTAAATGCAGAGTTCATTATGTGAAACGCCAAGTTGGATGAAGCACAAGCTGGAATCAAGATTTCCAGGAGAAATATCAATAACCTCAGATATGCAGATAACAACACTCTAATGGCAGAAAGTGAAGAGGAACTAAAGAGCCTCAAGATGAAGGTAAAAGAAAGTGAAAGTGAATTCGCTCAGTCATGTCTGACTCTTTGCGACTCCATGGACTGTAGCCTATCAGGCTCCTCTGTCCATGGGATTTTCGAGGCAAGAGTGCTGGAGTGGATTGCCATTTCCTTCTCCAGGGCATCTTCTCAACCCAGGGATTGAACCCGGGTCTCCCACGTTGCAGGCAGACTCTTTACCATCTGAGCCACCAGGGAAGGTAAAAGACGAGAGTGAAAAATCTAGCTTAAAACTCAACATTTCAGAAAACTAAAATCATGGCATCCAGTGCCATACTTCATGGCAAATTGTTGGAGAAAAATGGAAACACTGAGACAGACCTTATTTTCTTGGGCTCCAAAATCACTGCAGATGGTGACTGCCCCTGTTAAATTAAAAGATGCTTGTTCCTTGGAAGAAAAGCAATGACAAACCTAGACAGCATATTAAAAAGCCTAGACATCAATATGTGGATAGAGGTCCATATAGTCAAAGGTATGTTTTTTCTAGTAGTCATGTATGGATGTGAGAGCTGGACCATAAAGAAGTCCGAGCGCTGATCAATTGCTGCTTTTGAACTGTGTTGTTGGAGAAGACTCTTGAGAGTCCCTTGAATAGCAAGATCAAACCAGTGAATCCTAAAGGAAATCAATCCTGAATATTCATTGGAAGGACTGAAGTTTAAGCTCTAATACTTTGGCCACCTGACGTGAAGAGCCAACTCATTTGAAAAGACCCTGATGCTGGGAAAGATTGAGGGCAGGAGGAGATGACAGTGAAAGAGGATGAGATGATTGGATGGCATCATCGACTCGATGGATATGAGCTTGAGGAAACTCTGGGAGACAGTGAAGGACAGGCAAGCCTAGCATGCTGCAGTCCAGGGGCTCGCAAAGAATTGGGCATGACTGAGTGACTGAACAACAAAGAAGACATGGAAACAACCTATATATACTTCATTTTGTGGAGAGATATTTTGAATGACATTTTTTAAAACTTCCATGTACAGATGTTTGTTGATAGCATATAGAAACTGATCTGTGTCTGTGTTTATCTTGTACTTTATGACTCTGCTAAACTCATATATATAGTCATGTTTTATGCAATAGAAGGAACATGTACAGGATTTGTATATTGAATAATTCAAAACTCATGAATAAAATCAAATATATAAATAAATAGATTTACTATGTTCATGGGTTAGAAGAGTCAGAACAGCAAACATATCAATTCTCTCCAAAGCTATAGATTTAATAGCAATCAAATTCCCAGCAGAAAAAAATATAATTGTGGTTTAATACTGCATAGTGTTTTGGGTATTTCTTTTATATGCATAGGTCTTATGAGCCAATAAAACTTTCAAAGTAAAAAAAAATGTTTTGAGATCAGACCTACTATTCTAAAATTTTATCAAAGGGCAAAACAACCTTAATAGCCAAAAAGATCTGGTGAAACATGTATAAATTTGGAGGAATCACATTCCCAGATACTGAGCCACTATTAAGCTATAATAATCAAGACAGGTGGTATTGGTGAAAGGATTAGAGATCCAAAGAGCAGAAGAGAGATTATTGAAAAATACCCTCTTTTACAAAGATGCTAATTGACCCCATTCATGAGGGCTCCAACCTCATGGCCTAATTGCCTCCCAAATGCACAGATGTTGGAGGCCACATGAAGACGGAGACAGAGATAGGAGTTAGGCTGCTAGAAGCCAAGAATCTCTTCAAGCCACAAGAATGTGCCTGTGGCCAGGAAGGGTTTCCCATCTAGAGCTTTCAGATATGCAGCTGTAATAGGTTTTTGGGGGCGAGGTGACGGGGGGAGTATTAAGGGTTTTTGACTTCATTTTTTCCAGTTTGGATACCTTTATTTGCTCTATTTGCAGAATTGCTCTGGCTCAGAGATCTAATGTTATTTTGAAGAGAAGTGGTAAGGGGGCCAGATATATTCTGCTGGGTGGGAAAGAGAGAGAAGGGAGCTAGATCTTATGTTGAGGTACCACCCTGGACAAATGAAGTCACAGAGTGCCAGGGACCCTCAATTTTGGATGCTCCATTGAACCCACTGTTAGGTGGAGATTAGGTGTATTCAGGATGAGAAGTATTTAGAGGTAGATTGGTTGGCCTTGGAGTAACAAGCCTACTCTAGCATGAAAATGGAAATATTTGTATATTATGTACCTATTTCCTTCCAGGGGAGAAAATGGGAAATCAGGTGAACACTGAATTAGAACAAGTGATTATTTATATAAGTAATCCCTTCCATGTAACAAAACTGATGGAGCTGTTGAAGAGTTTCTAGTTCCTCTTCCCCCAGGCTTTGTGATCAGTGTGTTCCACCTCATTGGCAACTTTCTGAAAACAGTATTAATAAGCTATTTCCCTTGTCTGGGGAATGAGTATAAGGACTTTATTTTCTATGAGAATACTGGCTCTGCAAATGTATTTCCAAATTGCTCCCCACATGAGCTCAGTTTGAACCATATCCCCTTTGGAGTTACTAAATGAGTTATAGGAATGTTTAATGTTTGAAGCATACCATGTCCAAAAATTTCTATTAAAACTATAGAAAACTTCCGATTATGACAACTCAGCATTAAAAACTTACCAACTTCTTGGTATATATCCAAAGGATATATAAATCAGCGTCTCAAAATAATATCTGGGGTCCCGTGTTCATCGCAGAATTACTCACAGTAGTCAAGGAATGAAAACAACCTAAATGCATGTCAGTGGATAAATGGATAAAGAAAATGTGGTATATGTCTGCATATGTGTATATACATACCATTTTCAACAACATGGATGAACCTCGACTACATTATGCTGAGTGAAATAAGTCTAAGAAAGACAAATACTGCAATGCATGCACTCACTTGCCAGGCTGGATGAAACACAAGATGAAATCAAGACTGCCGTGAGAAATACCAACAAGATGCCTGTGTGCTTAGTCATGTTTGACTCTTTGCAACCCTTTGGACTGTAGCCAGTCAGGCTCCTCTGTCCATTGACTTTTCCGGGCAAGAATACTGGAGTGGATTGCCATTTCCTCCTCCAGGGGATCTTTCTGACCCAGGGATTGAACCTGTGTCTCCTACATTGCAGATGGATTCTTAACCTGCTGAGCCATTGGGGAAGCCCATCAACAAGATGATACAACTCTAATGGCAGAAAATGAAGAGAAACTAAAGAGCCTCTTGGCAAGGGAGAAAGAGGATAGTGGAAAAGCTGGCTTAAAACTCATCTTTCCAAAAACGAAGATCATGGCATCCAGTCCCATCACTTCATGACAAATAGGATAAGAGTAGAAGCAGTGACAGATTTTGTTTTTGGGGCTCCAAAATTACTGCAGATGGTGACTGCAGCCATGAAATTAAAAGACCTCTTGCTCCTTGGGAGGAAAGCTATGACAAACCTAGACAGCATATTGGAAAGCAGACATCACTTTACTGACAAAGATCCATATAGTCAAAGCTATAGTTTTTCCATTAGTCATGTACAGATGTGAGAGTTGGGCCATAAAGAAGGCTGAGCACCAGAGAATAGATGCTTTCAAATTGTGGTACTGGAAAAGCCTCTTGAGAGTCCCTTGGACAGCAAGGAGATGAAACCAGTCAATTCTAAAGACAGTGAACTCTGAATATTTCCTGGAAGGATTGATGCTGAAGCTGAAGCTCCAATACTTTGGCCACTGATGTGAAGAGCCAACTCATTGGAAAAGACCATGATGCTGGGAAAGATTGAAGGTGAGAGAAGGGGACGACAGAGGATGAGATGGTTGGATGGCATCACCAACTCAATGGACATGAGATTGAGCAAACTCGGGGAGATAGTGAAAGACAGGGAAACCTGGTGTGCTACAGTCCATGGGGTCACAAAGAGCTGGACACAACTGAGCAAAGAACAACAAAAACAACGCTCTAAACCCATCAAACTACTAGACACAAAGAGGAGAATGGTGACGGCAGGGGTGGTAGAGGGGAAAATGAGAAGTGTTGGTATAAGGGTACGAGTTTGGGAGATCTAATGTCAACATGGTGAGTATCTACTTGAAATTTGTTAAGGGAGATCTTAAATGTTAAATCAGGACAAAAATGGTAATTATGTGAGCTGACAGATATGTTAATGCACTTGAGTGTGTTGATTGTTCATAATGTGTGTGTGTGTGTGTGTGTGTGTGTGTATCATAATGTCAACTTGTATACCTTAAGAAGTATAGGTATATAAGACAAATAAGAATTATATGTATATAAAATTTGTCTGGTGGCTCAGACCATAAAGTGCTGCCCGAAATGCGAGGGTCCCGGGTTCAATCCCTGGGTTGGGAAGATCCCCTGGAGAAGGAAATGGCAACCCACCCCAGTACTCTTGCCTAGAAAATTCCATGGATGGAGGAGCCTGGTGGGCTACAGTCCATGGAGTAGCAGAGAGTCAGACACGACTGAGTGAGTTCACATTCTTTCTTTCTTTCTTATATACTTTGTCAATTATTTGTCAACTATACCTCAATAAGGTCAGTTCTGTTCAGTCGCTCAGTCGTGTCTGACTCTTTGCGACTGCATGGACTGTAGCTCGCCAGGCCTCCTGCCCATCACCAACTCCTAGAGTTTACTTAAACTCATGTCCATCGAGTTGGTGATGCCGTCCAACCATCTCAGCCTCTGTCATCCCCTTCTCCTCCTGCCTTCAATCTTTCCCAGCATCAGGGTCTTTTCCAGTGAATCAACTCTTTGCAACAGTTCAGTTCAGTCCCTCAGTTGTGTCTTGACTGTTTGCGACCCCATGGACTGCAGCATGTCAGGCCCATCACCAATTCCCAGAATTTACTCAAACTCACGTCCATTGAGTTGGTGATGCCATCCAACCATCTCATCTTCTCTCGTCCCTTTCTCTTGCCTTCAAGATACCTCAATAAAGCTGGAAACAAAAACTGACATGACCCGACCTGGTTGTCTTCCAGATATGAGAGAATTGAAATCCCAATTCATATTGTACCTCACGTAACCATTGGGAAAGTATGTCTTGAGTCAGCAGTTGAGCTGCCCAAGATCTTGTGCCAAGAAGAACAAGATGCGTATAGGAGGATCCACAGGTAGAGACCCTCGCTGCTCATCTTTCTACTTCTCAGAGCCTGGTCCCCATTCCCTTCCATCCTGTTATCTTTGGCAGCTCAACCTGCGAGCCCCCTTTGCTTTTTTGCTCTCTTATGAAAAAGCTTTACGGTAGTTTGCAGTCATCAGGTTTCTCACTCTGTATGATAACAGTCTCTTTACCACTTGTTTCTCTCCTGGTGCACTTTGCATCCTCCTGGGGCAAAGATAATTTTTTAGTTGCTAAAAATAATTAACATCTAAGTTAACCCCATGTACTGTGTGACGCCTTCAGTGAGAGACAGTAATTTCCAGATTATTTCTTTGAATTATTTCAGTGTTCAAAATGAAAGTACATCCCCCAATCATGAAAAATTTAACAAGAATGGAAAGTTAAATGATCCATATTTATCTGTTCTGGCAGCAGACTGGTGCCAGCCAGATTAGATGAACTGATGCTCTGCTACTAATCTATTTTATCCTATCCCTTTAGCCTTACACATCTGGACTCAGTAACGAAGATCCATAATGGCTCAGGTAAGATTTTTTTCCCCTAAAGTATGAGCAGTAAAATACTCACAGGACCGAAGCAAATTTAGCTGAAGTAACTGAACCAGTGAGTATAAATTACCCTGGAATTTTCTTTCTCAAGAGCTTTGCCACTTGCTAAGCCTGCCCCCACAACTTTTCTATTGAACCCTGTGGACAACTTAATACTATACATGCCACCCAAAGGAAGACTGGAATGTTTGCAGCAGCATTATTTGCAATAGCCCAAAAGGGGAAATACCCAGCTGTCTGTCAGTGGGCAAATGGATCAACAAAGCATGATCCATCCATACAACAAAGTATTGCTCAGAAATGAAAAGAACAAACTACCAATACATGATGGAGAAGGAAATGGCAACCTACTCCAGTATTCTTGCCTGGAGAATCCCATGGACAGAGGAGCCTGGCAGACTACAGTCTATGGGGTCACAAGAGTTGGATGTGACTTAGCGACTAAATGATCAAATCATCACATGAACAACCTTGATGAATCTTAAAACCATTATGCCAAGTGAAGTGTCATGTAAACTGTTATGTACTTTATAGTTCCATTTATATGAAATTCAAGAATAGGCAAGAGTAATGGGGCTTCCTGGTGGCTCAGAAGGTAAAGAATCTACCTGCAACACGGGAGATTGGGGTTTGATCTCCGGGTTGGGAAGATCCCCTGGAGGAGGGAACGGCTACCTACTCGTTATTCTGGCCTGGAGAATCCCTATGGACAGAGGAGCCTGGTGGGCTACAGTCCAAGAGGTTGCAAAGAGTCAGACATGACTGAGTGACTAAGCACAGCACAATCTATGGTGACAGCATAGATTATGGATTAGTGTGAAGAAGTCTTGAAAACTGGGGGAAAGATTGGGGGCAGGAGGAGAAGGGGACAACTGAGGATGAGATGGCTGGATGGCATCACTGACTCGATGGACATGAGTCTGAGTGAACTCTGGGAGTTGGTGATGGACAGGGAGGCCTGGCATGCTGCAATTCATGGGGTCACAAAGAGTCGGACACGACTGAGCAACTGAACTGAACTGAACCCTTTTGGAAGTCTTAGCCCTTTCACTATGAGAGTGAAAAGCTGGTTATCTTTCTATTCTTTGCATAGGCAGGCTTCCCTCTGGATTATGGGTCCAGGGATGTTCAGGGTAGCCTCCGAATAGGTATCTTCCTTGCTCAGTTATCCTGCTTTCCCCTGGCTGCCCATCCAAAGCTGTCTGCCAATTCTACTATACTTTTTCTATGTTCTCCTCCTTCCCCCTCTTCCTGTACTCCCTCGTGTGGGACTGCTGATGGTGGAATGTTGTCCTTTTGTTTTGTTTCTGTTGAAGTATTTACCAAGAATCTGTGCAGTCAGATGTCAGCGGTCAGCGGACCTCTACTACAGTGGTTGGAGGACAGACTGGAGCAAAACCAACAGCATGTGCAGGAGCTGCAACAGGAAAAGGAAGAACTTCTGCAAGAACTTTCTTCTCTAGAATAAAGCAGGAGACAGAACAAGGTAAAATGCTTTTCTTCCAATTTGTGTTAAACACGGTCTGCAATTTCACATACAGGATGCATAGGAAGATGAGGGAGCAGCTCTTTTTATACCCGAATGAGTATGTTTTATGCCTGCAATAAACAAACACAAGACATCTTCCAGAAAGTTTCATTTAGGGCTTAATGAACCCTCCTACCTGGAACTGGCCTACCCAGAGCAAATGCAGGGTGATTTAAGTAGAATATGAAAGCTTTTTAAAGACTGTGGAAGGTACATTGACAAGGACATTCTATAATAAAATGTCTGGGGAGTATATCTCAAATGTTCATTGCCCCCTGGAATGAGCTAAAGGAAGAAGAGTATTTCATGTTTGATTTTGTAGTTAGGATGCTTATCAGTTCAGTTCAGTTCAGTTGCTCAGTCGTTTCCGACTCTTTGTGACCCCAAGGATGCTTATATTGGACAAGTAAATAAGTACATGAGGGTCAGTGGAAAGAAGTGACTCTACCTTTACTTTTTGCCCCCACTGACAGGCATATATCTCATGTCTTCCTTCCTGATCTCTAAAATAGGTTTTCTGAGATACCTAGGAAAGGTTGAATCTATGTGGGTACTCTTTATAACCAAAAACATGAGTTCTGGCATATTTGACTTTGAAGCAAATTCCTATTGAACAGGTCCTAGACCCTAAGAACTTCTAATATAATATAAATGTGTTTTTCCAGAAACATTTAGGACTTAAGATGTAATAGAAACCAAATTTAAAAAGTTCTGTTGTATCCTTCTTACCATGTGTAACCACAAGTGATAAGTGTGTCTTCAGAAAAGAGCCAAGGCTACCTTATACTAGAAATTACAGTGGGAATTGAAGGCGTTAGAAAGATGACAAAGTCCTAATCCCAACAGCAGTGACAAAGGGTTGGTTTTTGTTTTTTCTTCCTGTTTCTCCCTAAATTATTGCTTTTCACATTTCAAAGTATAGTCCAGAACTGCCTGTACCATAATCATTTGGATGTCAGACTTCATCTCTTAGGGAGCAGAACCCAGAAAAGGTCATGAACTTTCCTAGGGCATATGTAGTCTAAGTGTTGTGTTTTCCCTCATTTTCCACAGCCAGAGTGCTTCTCTATTCTTTTCTTTCCCTTTAGGAAGGATGAAAATATCCAGGAATAAAATTAATTAGGCCAAATCCATTTTGAAGAAGAAAAACTGGGGGACTCATGTTACCTGACTTCAAGATTTACTATAAAGCTGTAGTGATCAAGACAGCCCAACCGATTTTGACAAAGGTACAGAAGCAATTCAACGGAGGAAGGATAGTCTTTTCAACAAATCATGTTGGTGCAGTTGGCAAAGAAAAGGAACTTTGACCTAAACTGTATACAATATACAAATTTGAAAATGTATCATGATGCTAGGTGTAAGATGTAAAACTATAAAACCTTTAGGGAAAAAAAATCATAGAAAAATCTTTAGGATCTTGGGCTAGGCAACAAGCTCTTGGCCTTCACCCCAAAAGCACAGTGCTAAAAGGAAAAAGTTGATACACTGGACTTTATCAAAAGGAAAACTTCTGCTCTGCAAACAATTTAAGAGGAAGATGTTATTGACGGAAATCACTTGCAAACCATTTATGGTGATGAATCCAGAATATATTGTATAAAGTCAAGAGGAAAAAATAATACAATTAGAAAATGAGAAGAAGACATAAATAGACATAGCACTGAAGAGGGAATGTTGATGGCAAGCAAGCATAGGAGAAAATACTGAATCTTATTAGTAATCAGGGGATGCAAATTAAAACCACAAGGAATTATGACTATGTACTTATCAGAATGGCTAAAGAAAATAATAATGAAAATGGGAACTTCCTGGCAGTTCAGTGGTTGAGACTCTGCCTTTCAGTGCCGAGGGCATGGGTTTGATCTCTAGTTGGGGAACTAAGATCCCATATGCCTCAGGGTGTGGCCAAAATTTTTAAAAATAGTGAAAATAGCAGATGCTGTTGAGCATACAAATTGGAGATCACATACCTTGCTGAATGGAATGTAAAATGGTAAGCCACTCTAAAAAAAAGAGTTTGGAAACTTCTAATAAACATAAACATGAAAGTGTTAGCTGCTCAGTCATGTCTGACTCTTTGGACCCCATGGACTGTAGCCTGCCAGGCTCCTCTGTCCATAGGGATTCTCCAGGCAGGAATACTGCAGTGGGTTGCCATTCCCTTCTCCAGAGGATTTTCCTGACCCAGGGATCGAAAGTTAAACATGCATGTACTTTATTACCCAGCAACTGTTTTTCTGGATATCTATCCCAAAGAAATGAAAGCCTATTTTGGCACAAAAACTTCTATACAGATGTTATTAGCACTTTCATTTGTAATAGCCCCAAATGAAAACAACCCAGATGTCCTGCAGTTGAGTGTGCAGTTAACCATGCACACCATGGGATACTACTCTGCAATGTAAAGAAACAGAATATTGATATACACAACTTGGATGGACCTCAAGTGTATTACGATGAATGAAAAAAAGTCTCAATAGGTCACCTACTGTATGACTGCATTTGTAAAACATTCTAAATTCTTGAAAAATTATAGAAATTAAGAACAGATTAATGGTTTCCAGGGACAGGGACTGGAGGGGGTATGAGATATGGGTGATTATAAAGGGTAATGACACAAGCAATTCCTTTATGCTGATGGAACAGTTATTTCTTGATTGTGGTGCTGATTAAATGAATGTATATCTGTGCTAAAACTATATAGAGCTACACACAAAAAAAACCCCACAAATGAGTGCATGTAAAATCTGGTGAAACCAAATAAGGTCTATAGTCTAGTCAGCAGTATTGTACCATTGTCAATATGTTGGTTTTGAAGTTGGATTATAACGATGTGTAAGATCTTACCTGGGGAAAACTGGGACTCCTTGTACTATTTTTGCACCTTCCTGTTTATCTGTAATTATTGCAAAATAAAGAGTTGTAAGTTTTAAATAAGGAACTAAGAGGTATGGTACGTACTTTGTGAAACAAGAGTGATAAAAAGAAAATCTGAGGGGAATAGGATGATTTGAGTATTTTCACAGGCCAGCCTTCAGCATGTGTCCCTTCTAAGCTATTTACACTGATGGAGTTATGACCATTTGAAATTCTTTTTCTAACCTGATAATCTGAGTTGTAATTTGTAAAACAGGAATGTGGGGAGAGGAGGTGGGTACTCGGAAATGTCAAAGTACATGCCCTGTCTGAGGAAGCAGGGCTGGGATGAGGGCCTTGTTTGGGGCCAAATGATGTAGCAAATAAGTAAATATATTGACGGAAATGGAAGCCAGGTTTGTCAAGTGTCAGAGAAATGACTTATAAACATGAATGAGGGAAGGATAAAATGAATCTTACGGTCTTGGATTGAAATTGGAAGTATTAATATGAAATTTTTTTCAAGGAAAAATTTATATATACCCAGATATAGGGCTGTGTGCACATATAGATGCATGTATTTCCTGGCATTGTCCATTCAGATTAGAAGAAATGATACCCCAGTAGCTATGAGCACATCGAGCACCCAGATATTGGTTCTCACTAAATGTAACCACGGGCCCCACTGAGAGAAATGGCTGGTTCTGGAGCTGGAGCAGAGAAAGTATGAGATAAGCCCAGACCAAAGTTCCTTTGTTAATGCTGACAAAAGGCCACTTAAAACAATGAGTAAATTCAGAGCAGTGTTTACTGGTACCAGCAGGTTTGTAGCCTCCCCACAAATTTCTCCTGTACCTTAACTTCAGCTTCTTCCAGAGATGACACTTTGATCAACTTCCAGCCTGACAGTGTGAGGCATTCTGTAGACACTCCCTCCCCTGTGAAAATGATAAAAATTACCTTTGAATTATTAAAGTCCCTGGGAGTAGTCTGAGGAGCAAACAGAAACTCAAGAAAATCCACAAAAATTCCCTAAGAATTTCTAGTATTCGAATTGAGATCTCTTAGGGAAACACACTGACTGGAACCGCCAACCCTGGCCAGGCACCATAGTAACCGTTTGCGTGAATTATTTTAGGACAGGAGGTAGTGGTAAGGAACACAGAACTAACAAGCCACCACCAACCAGAAGAGTTCAGGAAAGGTCAAAAGGAAATGCCACATGTCCCACTACCTCCCAGAACCCTTGCTGTAATCCATCTTGGCCGAGCAATGTGTGTGCCACCAGGAAGGACCCTGAGACAGAATAACTGGCCAAAGACAATCCAGAAACTAATCCCATCACCATAAAACCTGAGACTGCAAGCCAAGTGACAGAACAGTTCTCCTGGGTTCTCTGCCCAAGTGCCCCTTCCTAATAAAGTCTCTTGCTTTGTCAGCATGTGTGTCTCCTCAGACAGTTGATTTCTAGGCGTTAGATAAGAGCCCTCTCTTGGGCCCTGCAACAGATCTCCCTCCCTCCTTTCCTTCTCATAGCTCAGTAAAGAGGAGATTCCACTCCAGACTTGTGCAGCCAAGAACACAGTGTTCAGCCTACCCCTAGCGTCCAGCTGGAGGGCTTTCTTCCCACTAGAAACAGGGCTTAAGCATTTCTTATCCTGCCCCTATCTCCCTGTTGCTTTGGTTAAGTCCTAGGAAAGAGTGACTGAGACATGGGAGGAGACTCTAACTTGGATGTGGAGCACTGAGATCAAGGTCCTTGATCACTTTGCCTGCACTCATGAAGTGGTGGTTCTGTGTCTGAAAAAACCTCAGGCTACTGACCCTGGCCCTGACCATTTAGGTCCTAGAGCTGGGGTATCACTCAGAGAAGTTTGCCAGTGTCCCCATGTGGTGTTCCAGAACCTTGACGCAGAGGTTTTTGCATAGGGAGAGACACGGGCTATAAAACATGCTCCTAATCTCTTCCCAGAAAACTAACCAGTCTGATCACATGGACCATAGCCTTGTCTAACTCAATGGAACTATCAGCCATGCCATGTAGGGCCACCCAAGACAGATGGGTCATGGTGGAGAGTTCTGACAAAACATGGTCCACTGGAGAGGGAATGGCAAGCCACTTGAGTATTCTTGCCTTGAGAACCCCATGAACAGTATGAAAAGGCAAAAAAATAAGACACTGAAAGATGAACTCCCCAGGTTGGTAGGTGCCCAGTATGCTACAGGAGATAAGTGGAGAACTTACTCCAGAAAGAATGAAGAGATGGAGCCAAAGCAAAAACAACCACCAGTTGTGGATGTGATTGGTGATGGAAGTAAAGTTCAATGCTGAAAAGAGCAATATTGCATAGGAACCTGGAATGTTAGGTCCATGAATCAAGGCAAATTGGAAGTGGTCAAACAGGAGACGGCAAGAGTGAACATTGACATTTTAGGAATCAGCAAACTAAAATGGACTGGAATGGGTGAACTTAACTCAGATGACCATTGTATCTACTACTGGCAAGAATCCTTTGGAAGAAATGGAGTAGCCATCATAGTTAACAAAAGAGGGTGAAATGCAGTACTTGGAAGCAGTCTCAAAAATAACAGAATGACCTCTGTTCGTTTCCAAGGCAAACCATTCAATATCATGGTAATCCAAGTCTATGCCCCAACCAATAATGCTGAAGAAGCTGAAGTTGATCAGTTCTGAACTAAGACCCAAAAGATGTCCTTTTCATTATAGGGGACTGGAATGCAAAAGTAGGAAGTCAAGAGACACCTGGAGTAACAGGCAAGTTTGGCCTTGGCATATAGAATGAACCTGGGCAAAGGCTAACAGAGTTTTGCCAAAAGAATACACTGGTCATAGCAAACACCCTCTTCCAACAACACAAGAGAAGACTCTGCACACAGACATCACCAGATGGTCAACACTGAAATCAGAGTGATTATGTTCTTTGTAGCCAAAGATGGAGAAGCCCTATACAGTCAGCAAAAACAAGACCGGGAGCCGACTGTGGCTCAGATCATGAACTCCTTATTGCCAAATTCAGACTTAAATTGAAGAAAGTAGGGAAAACCACTAGACCATTCAGTTCAGTTCAGTTCAGTTCAGTCACTCAGTCATGTCCGGCTCTTTGCAACCCCATGGACTGCAGCACACCAGGCTTCCCTGTCCATCACCAATTCCTGGAGCTTGCTGGAACTCATGTCCATTGAGTGGGTGATGCCATCCAACCATGTCACACTGTCGGCTGCTTCTGCTTTTGCTTTCAATCTTTCCCAGCATCAAGGTCTTTTCTGATGAGTTGGCTCTTCCTATCAGGTGGCCAAAGCATTGGAGCTTCAGCATCAGTCCTTCCAATGAATATTCAAGGTTGATTTCTTTTAGGATTGACTGGTTTCATCTCCTTGCAGTCCAAGGGACTCTCAAGAGTCTTCTCCAATACCACAGTTTGAAAGCATCAATTCTTTGGCTCTCAGCCTTGTTTATGGTCCAACTTTCACATTCATACATGACCACTGGAAAAACCATAGCTTTGACTATATGGACTTTTGTTAGTAAAGTGATGTCTCTTCTTTATAATATGCTGTCGAGGTTGGTCAAAACTTTGCTTCCAAGGAGCAAGCTTTCAAGACACATGGTTTCTCCTTTTAATTCCATGGCTGCAGTCATCATCTGCAGTGATTTTGGAGCCCAAGAAAATAAAATCTTTCACTGTTTGCACTGTTCCCCCTTCTATTTGTCATGAAGTGATGGGGCCGGATGCCACAATCTCAATTTTTGTCAGCTTTTCACTCACCTCATTCACCTTCATCAAGAGGCTCTTTAGTTCTTCACTTTCTGCCATAAGGGTGGTGTCATCTGCATATCTGAAGTTATTTATATTTCTCTTGGCAATCTTGATTCCAGCTTGTGATTAATCCAGCCCAACACTTCTCATGATGTACTCTGCATATAAGTTAAATAAGTAGGGTGACAATATATAGCCTTGACATACTCCTTTCCCAATTTGGAACCAGTCCATTGTTCCACATTTGGTTCTAACTATAGTTTCTTGACCTGCATACAGGTTTCTCAGGAGGCAGGTCAGGTGGTCTGGTATTCCCATCTCTTTAAGAATTTTCCACAGTTTGTGATGATTCACAAAGTCAAATACTCTGGCGTGGTCACTGAAGCAGAAGTAGATGTTTTTCTGGAATTCTCTTGCTTCCTCTATGATCCAAAGAATGTTGGCAATTTGATCTCTGCTTCCATCTGCATTTTCTAAACCTAGCTTGTACATCTGGAAGTTCTTGGTTCATGTACTGCTGAAGCCTAGCTTGAAGGATTCTGAGCATGACCTCCTTGCTAACATGTGAAATGAGCACAATCATGTGGTAGTTTGAACATTCTTTGGCACTGCCCTTCTTTAGGACTGGAATGAAAAGTGACCTTTTCCAGTCTTGTGGCCACTGCTGAGTGTTGCAAGTTTGCTGGCATATTGAGTTCAGCACTTTAACCTCATCATCTTTTAGGATTTGAAATAGCTCAGCTGGAACTCCATCACCTTCACTAGCTTTATTGGTAGTAATCCTTCTTAAGGCCTACTTGACTTACACTCTAGGATGTCTGGCTCTAGATAAAGGACCGCATCATCATTGTTATCCAGGTCATTAAGATCTTTTTGAGGTAGTTCTGTGTATTCTTGCCACCTTAATCTCTTCTGCTTCTGTTAGGTCCATACCATTTCTGTCCTTTATCATGCCCATCATTGCACAAAATGTTCCCTTGGTACCTCCAATTTTCTAGAAGAGATCTCTAGTCTTTCCCATTCTATTTATTGGTTTCCTCTATTTCTTTGCACTGTTCACTTAAGGCTTTCTTTTTTTTCTTCAGTCTGTGATATTAATTTCATTATACATGAGAAAGGTTCATAGGAAACTTAAAATTTTTCAGGTTTACTGTGACATAGCTAACAATAATTTATAGGGATTTGAAATAAATATTCTCTTTCATTTTCAGGATATATTTTGGTTTTTATTTCAGTTGTACTATGTGTTATCTATCCAACATGTTTACCAGAAAGAATGGTTTAGATGACATAACGGAGAAGGCAATGGCACCCCCACTCCAGTACTCTTGCCTGGAAAATTCATGGACAGAGGAGTCTGGTAGGCTGCAGTCCATGGGTCGCTAAGAGTTGGGCACGACTGAGTGACTTCACTTTCACTTTTCACTTTCATGCATTGGAGAAGGAAATGGCAACCCACTCCAGTATTCTTGCCTGGAGAATCCCAGGGACAGGGAGCCTGGCGGGCTGCCGTCTATGGGGTCGCACAGGGTCGGACACGACTGAAGCAACTTAGCAGCAGCAGCAGATGACATAAGTCACTGGGAAGAGAAGAATGCATTTGCCAAAATGAATGTGAACACCTTAAGACAATAGCACCTAGGTATACTGCAATCAAAGATTTAGAGACAAATGTGAATCTCCTAAAATACCTACTTTTTTGGCCAAATTAGAGCAGCAACTCGCCCTTAAATTCACCTACTCTGATGAGACAGTTAAGGTTGACTGGCTGATTCATGTCAATGTATGGCAAAACAAATACAGTATTGTAATGTAGAATAAAGTATTTTAAAAAAAGATAAATGTCTCACATTATTTTTTCCTAGGGTAGGATGAGTTCACCCTGTTTTAAAGAAAGGACAATCTGATACTTTCTCTGACACAGAGCAAGGAAAATATGGTAGAACCAAATGAAAGTTTGCCACAAGATACCAGCCTAGCTATTCCATGCTTTGCCGTGGCGGACTCTTTCTTTGGATCTAACGTATTTGTGTTTTCTTTTTTTTTCTTTTCTTTACAATAATGTATTGGTTTTGCCATACATTGACAGGAATCTGCCATGGGTGTACATGTGTTCTCCATCCTGAACCCCCTCCCACCTCCCTCCCCATACCATCCCTCTGGATTATCCCAGTGCACCAGCCCCAAGCATCCTGTTTCATGCATCAAAACTGGACTGGCGATTCATTTCACATATGGTAATATACATATTTCAATGCCATTCTCCCAAATCATCTCACCTTTGCCCTCTCCCACAGAGTCCAAAAGACTATTCTATACATCTCTGTCTCTTTTGCTGTCTCACATACAGGGTTATTGTTGCCATCTTTCTAAATTCCATATATATGCATTAGTATACTGTATTGGTGTTTTTCTTTCTGGCTTACTTCACTCCGTATATTAGGCTCCAGTTTCATCCACCTCATTAGAACTGATTCAAATGTATTCTTTTTAATGGCTGAGTAATACTCCGTTGTGTATATGTACCACAGCTTTCCTATCCATTCGTCGTCTGCTGATGGACTTCTAGGTTGCTTCCACGTCCTGGCTATTGTAAACAGTGCTGCGATGAACATTTGGGGTAGATGTGTCTCTTTCAATTCTGGTTTCCTCGGTGTATATGCCCAGCAGTGGAATTGGTGGGTCATATGGCAGTTCTATTTCCAGTTTTTAAGGAATCTCCACAGTGTTCTCCATAGTGGCTGTACTAGTTTGCATTCCCATCAACAGTGTAAGAGGGTTCCCTTTTCTCCACATCCTCTCCAGCATTTATTGCTTATAGACTTTTGGATTGCAGCCATTCTGACTGGTGTGAAATGGTACCTCATTGTGGCCTTGATTTGCATTTCTCTGATAATGAGGGATGTTGAGCATCTTTTCATGTGTTTGTTAGCCATCTGTATGTCTTCTTTGGAGAAATGCCTGTTTAATTCTTTGGCCCATTTTTTGATTGGGTAGTTTATTTTTCGGGAATTGAGCTGCAGGAGTTGCTTGTATTATTTTTGAGATTAGTTGTTTGTCAGTTGCTTCATTTGCTATTATTTTCTCCCATTCTGAAGGCTGTCTTTTCACCTTGCTTATAGTGTCCTTTGTTGTGCAGAAGCTTTTAATTTTAATTAGGTCCCATTTGTTTATTTTCACTTTTACTTCCAATATTCTGGGAGGTAGGTCATAGAGGATCCTGCTGTGATTTATGTCGGAGAGTGTTTTGCCTATGTTCTCCTCTAGGAGTTTTATAGTTTCTGGTCTTACATTTAGATCTTTAATCCATTTTGAGTTTGTTTTTTGTATGGTGTTAGAAAGTGTTCTAGTTTCATTCTTTTTCAAGTGGTTAACCAGTTTTCCCAGTACCACTTGTTAAACAGATAGTCTTTTCTCCATTGTGTATTCTTGCCTCCTTTGTTGAAGATCAGGTGTCCATAGGTGCATGGGTTTATCTCTGGGCTTTCTATTTTGTTCCATTGATCTATATTTCTGTCTTTGTGCCAGTACCATACTGTCTTGATGACTGTGGCTTTGTAGTAGAGCCTGAAGTCAGGCAGGTTGCTTCCTCCAGTTCCATTCTTCTTTCTCAAGATTGCTTTGGTTATTTGAGTTTTTTTGTATTTCCATACAAATTGTGGAATTATTTGTTCTAGTTCTGTGAAAATACCATTGGTAGCTTGATAAGGATTGCATTGAATCTATGGGTTGCTTTGGGTAGCATACTCATTTTCAGTATATTGATTCTTCCGATTCATGAACATGGTATATTTCTCCATCTATTAGTGTCCTCTTTGATTTCTTTCATCAGTGTTTTATAGTTTTTCTATATATAGGTCTTTAGTTTCTCTAGGTAGATACATTCCTAAGTATTTTATTATTTTCATTGCAATGGTGAATAGAATTGTTACCTTAATTTCTCTTTCTGTTTTCTCATTATTAGTGTATTAGTGTATGCAAGGGATTTCTGTGTGTTGGTTTGATATCCTGCAACTTTACTATATTCATTGATTAGCTCTAGTAGTTTTCTGGTGGAGTCTTTAGGGTTTTCTATGTAGAGGATCATGTCATCAGCAAACAGTGAGAATTTTCCTTCTTTTCCAATTTGGATTCCTTTTATTTCTTTTTCTGCTCTGATTGGTGTGGCCAAAACTTCCAGAACTATGTTGAATAGTACTGGTGAAAATGGGCAGGCACCTTTGTCTTGTTCTTGACTTTAGGGGAAATGCTTTCAATTTTTCACCATTGAGGATAATGTTTGCTGTGGGTTTGTCATATATGGCTTTTATTACGTTGAGGTATGTTCCTCCTATTCCTGCTTTCTGGAGAGTTTTTATCATAAATGGATGTTGAATTTTGTCAAAGGCTTTCTCTGCATCTATTGAGATAATCATACGGCTTTTATTTTTCAATTTGTTAATGTGATGTATTAACACTGATTGATTTGCAGATACTGAAGAATCCTTGCATCCCTGGGATAAAGCCCACTTGGTCATGGTGTATGATGTTTTTAATGTGTTGTTGGTTTCTGACTGCTAGAATTTTGTTAAGAATTTTTGCATCTATGTTCATCAGTGATACTGGCCTGTAGTTTTCTTTTTTTTGTGGCATCTTTGTCAGGTTTTGGTATTAGGGTGATGGTGGCCTCATAGAATGAATTTTGGAGTTTACCTACATCTGCAGTTTTTCTGCAAGAGTTTGAGTAGGATAGGTGTTAGCTCTTCTCTCAATTTCTGGTAGAATTCAGCTGTGAAGCTGTCTGGACCTGGGCTTTTGTTTGCTGGAAGAGTTCTGATTACAGTTTCAATTTCTGTGCTTGTGATTGGTCTGTTAAAATTTTCTATTTCTTCCTGGTTCAGTTTTGGAAAGTTGTACTTTTCTAAGAATTTGTCCATTTCTTCCAAGTTGTCCATTTTATTGACATATAATTGCTGATAGTATTCTCTTATGATCCTTTGTATTTCTGTGTTGTCTGTTGTGATCTCTCCATTTTCATTTCTAATTTTATTGATTTGATTTTTCTCCCTTTGTTTCTTGATGAGTCTGGCTAATGGTCTGTCAATTTTATTTACCCTTTCAAAGAACCAGCTTTTGCTTTGTTGATTTTTGCTATGGTCTCTTTTGTTTCTTTTGCATTTATTTCTGCTCTAGTTTTTAAGATTTCTTTCCTTCTACTAACCCTGGGGTTCTTCATTTCTTCCTCTTCTAGTTGCTATAGGTGTAGAGTTAAGTTCTTTATATGACTTTTTCTTGTTTCTTGAGGTAAGTCTGTATTGCTATGAACCTTCCCCTTAGCACTGCTTTTACAGTGTCCCACAGGTTTTGGGTTGTTGTGTTTTCATTTTCATTTGTTTCTATGCATGTTTTGATTTCTTTTTATTTCTTCTGTAATTTTTTGGTTATTCAGCAGTGTGTTATTCAGCCTCCATATGTTGGAGTTTTTAACTGTTTTCCTACTGTAATTGAGATCTAATCTTACTGCATTGTCGTCAGAAAAGATGCTTGGAATGATTTCAATTTTTTTCAATTTACCAAGGCTAGATTGATGGCCTACGATGAGATCTATCCTGGAGAAGGTTCCGTATGCGCTTAAGAAAAAGGTGAAATTCATTGTTTTGGAGTGAAATGTCCTATAGATATCAAGTAGGTCTACCTGGTCTATTTTATCATTTAAAGTTTGTGTTTCCTTGTTAATTTTCTGTTTAGTTGATCTATCCATAGGTGTGGGTGTGGTAATGTCTCCCATTTTTATTGTGTTATTGTTAATTTCCCCTTTCATACTTCTTAGCATTTGTCTTACATATTGTGGTGCTCCTATGTTATGTGCATATATATTTATAGTTGTTATATGTTCTTCTTTGATTGCTCCTTTGGTCATAATGTAGTGTCCTTCTTTGTCTCTTTTCACAGCCTTTGTTTAAAAGTCTATGTTATCTGATATGAATAGTGCTACTCCTGCTTTCTTTTGGTCTCTATTTGTGTAGAATATCTTTTTCTAGCCCTTCACTTTCAGTCTGTATGTGTCCCTTGTTTCGAGGTGGATCTCTTGTAGACAACATATATAGGAGTCTTGTTTTTGTAGCCAATCAGCCAGTCTTTGTCTGTTGGTTGGGGCATCCAAGCCATTTACATTATTGAACAGTATGATCCCTTTGCCACTTACTTTATTGTTTTGGGTTCAAGTTTATACCCCCTTTCTGTGTTTCCTGTCTAGAGAAGATCCTTTAGTATTTGTTGGAGAGCTGGTTTTGTGGCGCTCAATTCTCTCAGCTTTTGCTTGTCTGTAGAGCTTTTGATTTCTCCTTCATATTTTAATGAGATCTTTGCTGGGTACAGTAATCTGCAGTGTAGGTTATTTTCTTTCATCACTTTAAGTATGTCCTGCCACTCCCTCCTAGCCTGAAGAGCTTCTATTGAAAGATCAGCTGTTATCCTTATGGGGATCCCCTTGTGTGTTTTTATTTTTCTCTTGTTGCTTTTTTACGTTTGTTCTTTGTGTTTGATCTTTTTAATTTGATTAATGTGTGTCTTGGGGTGTTTTGCCTTGGATTTATCCTGTTTGGGGCTCTCTGGGTTTCTTAGACTTGGGGTGATTATTTCCTTCCCCATTTTAGTATCTCCTCAAGTATTTTCTCATGGCCTTTCTTTTTGTTTTCTTCTTCTTGGTCTCCTATGATTCGAATGCTGGGGCTTTTAACATTGTCCCAGAGGTCTCTGAGATTGGCCTCATTTATTTTGTTTTTCTTTTTTTCCT
The DNA here is from genome assembly GCA_917880005.1 of Nanger dama. NCBI lineage: Eukaryota > Metazoa > Chordata > Mammalia > Artiodactyla > Bovidae > Nanger > Nanger dama. The sequence continues at coordinate 824,733 of CAKJTW010000144.1, forward strand.
CTCTGTTTCATTTATTCTTACCATTCTATCTTTTACTTCACTAATCCTATCTTCTGCCTCCGTTATTCTGTTGTTGGTTCCCTCCATAGTTTTTTTTTTTTTATCTCATTTATTGCATTATTCATTATATATTGACTTTTTTAAAATTTCTTCTAAGTCCTTGTTAAACCTTTCTTGCATCTTCTCAATCCTTGTCTCCAGGCTATTTATCTGTAACTCCGTTTTGTTTTCAAGATTTTGGATCATTTTCACTATCATTATTCAGAATTCTTTATCAGGTAGATTCCCTATCTTGTCCTCTTTGGTTTGGTGGGCATTTATCCTGTTCCTTTACCTGCTCGGTATTCCTCTGCCTCTTTATCTTGTTTCTATTGCTGTGTTTGGGGTGGCCTTTCCATATTGTGGCAGTTTGTGCAGTTCTCTTTATTGTGGAGTTTCCTCACTGTGGGTGGTGTTGGATGAATGGCTTCTCAAGGTTTCCTGGTTAGGGAAGCTTGTGTTGGTGTTTTGGTGGGTGGAGCTGAATTTCTCTCTCTGGAGTACAATGAAAGAAAGTGAAAGTGAAGTCACTCAGTCATGTCCAACTCTTTGTGACCCCATGGACTGTAGCCTACCAGGTTCCTCTGTCCATGGGATTTTCCAGGGAATAGTACTGGAGTGGATTGCCATTTCATTCTCCAGGGGATCTTCCCGACCCAGGGATCGAACCCGGTCTCCCGCATTGTAGACAGTTGCTTTAATGTCTGAGCCTGAATTATGAGATGTCAATGGGTTTGCAGTGACTTTGGGAAGCCTGTATATTGGTGCTCAGGTCTATGTTCCTGTGTTGCTGGAGAATTTGCGTGTGTGTCTTGCTGTGGAACTTGTTGGCCCTTGGGTGGTGCTTGGTTTCAGTGTAGGTATGGAGGCATTTGATGAGCTCCTATCGATTAATGTTCCCTGGAGTCAAGTTCTCTGGTGTTCTCAGGATTTGGACTTAGCCTACTGCCTCTGGTTTTCAGTCTTATTCTTATATTAGGCTCAAGACCTCTGTTCTTCACTTTCAGATAGTTCCTTGATCCGGCTTATACTTCTCAAAATCTATAGGCCCCTTTCTATGTAGTCATTGCTAAGAACAGGATTTTAATCTATTGCACCTGTCACTTCCAAGGTGGTTCCCTCTGTTTTCGCTTCTTTTGTTTGCTGGTCTCTTCAGTGTCTAATTTCCACCCTGACACATGGGGGCGGTGGTGGTCACTTTTTAGGCTCACTTGTTCAGTTGTACTGTGGGGAGGGAAGAACACTGCAAACAAATATCACTGGCCTGTGTGGGGAGTGCTCACAGTGTCTCTGCCACATTGGGTTTGCCCCTGCTCACAGTGCATGTGCTTTCCCTGTCTACACTGCTTAGGCTCTAGGTTGCTCTGCCAGGAACTGTCTGAGACCGGCCCTGGGTTGTATGCACTTCCCAGGTCTAAACTGCTCAGGTTCAGGTACTTGGATACTTCTCAAAGATGCAGACTCGGTTGGGCCTGCGTTTTGTGCCCTTCCGAGATCCAAGCAGCTCAGGTGACCAGGTGTTTGGTGAGTATGGTAGGTGTGACTTATCACCTCCCCTGTCCCTGCAGCTCGGTTTTCTGGGTGTACAACCGGCATACCTTCTCAGGCGGATGTTGACCATCCAGAATTCCAAGAAGTCTTGATTAGCAATGAAGCCTGCTTGCATTTTGGTACATAATGCCTCTCTGGGGCCGCGATTGCCCCTTTCTGGCTCTGGCTGCCCTGGCCTGCCTGTCTCCAGTGGGGGAATGGGCTGGTCCACAGCCGGCTAGCTCTGTGCAGTGCTTTGTTCTGTGAGCAGGTCTGGAGGTATCTTAGGTTAGGGCTTTTCACGTGATAGCTATCCCATAGTCTGGTTTGCTATCCTAGCGGATGCAGGTGTCTGTGCTGCTTGTCTGTGGGGAGTTACCGTTGGGCACATAATCTGTGGGTTTTAATTATTTATTTATTTTTCCTCCTGGTTATGTTGCCCTCTGACGTTCCAAGGCTCACCGAAGACTCGCCAGTGAAAGTGTTTTCTGGTGTTTGGAAACTTCTCTTTTTAAGTCTCCCTTCCCGGGATGGATCTCCATCCCTACATCTTTTGTCTCTCTTTTTATCTTTTATATTTTTTCCTACCTCCTTTCGAAGACAATGGGCTGCTTTTCTGGGTGCCTGATGTCTTCTGCCAGCATTTAGAAGTTGTTTTGTGGACTTACTCAGCGTTCAAATGTTCTTTTGATAAATTTGTGGGGAGAAAGTGGTCTCTCTATCCTATTCCTCCAGCATCTTAGGACCCCTCCTTTAAGAAGGCTTCTTTTCTTTGCCATTCCCTCTTCCACTGGACAAAATGTGGTTCACTAGAGGAGGAAATGGCAAGCCACTCCAGTATTCTTGCCTCAAGAGCCGCATCAACAGTATGAAAAGACAAAAAGTGACGCATACACTCCAATTCATATGAAAATATGTAAAAGAAGGAGAAGAAACACTGAGTTTATTTCCCTCAGGCCTTGGTGACATGGGCTGGTGTCACATGAGGATGCCTGGGGTCAAAGGCTGGAGTGTCTTGGGGCTGAGGGAGGTGGGAGGACAATGGACCTGGACTGCCTGTTGCCCCTGCATAAGCCCACAGTCTCCAGGTCCAGGCAGGCCCTCCTAGAGAAACTGAGCCTACTGCACCCAAAGGATGGCAGAGCCTCTGGGCTGGAAGAGCTGTGAAAAATTCCCTGGGCTGACTCCATGCTCCTCATCATGGGATTCCCACCTCCAGCCTACTTCCTTATGGTCACCCCAGTAACAGATGACAGCACCTTCTGCAGAGCAGTCTTGTAGAAATTGGGGTGTGTCTGGTACATAAAGCTTAAGAGGGAAGAAGTAATGGGACACAAGCCTCAAGCGTTTCTTCTGGCACATTCTAATCATTGACAATCCAGGAACAGGACTTTTCCCTCAGTGGCTTCCCTGGTGGCTCAGATGGTAAAAAATCTGCTTGCACTGGGTCAGGAATATCCCCTGGAGAAGGAAAAGGCAACACACTCCAGTATTCTTGCCTGGAGAATTCCATGGAAAAAGGACTCTAGTGGGTTACAGTCCACGGGGCTCACAAAGAGTCAGACATGACTGAGCCACTAACACTTTCACTTTCTGCTTGCCTAAGTAACCAGATTTGGGCATGAAAAAATGTTGCCACCTTGTGGCTGTTTCCTGTAACAGCTTTAAAACCGATGCTGAAATGGTCTGAAACTTCACAAGGCCCACGGGGCTGTAAATGACACCTGCCCTCAAGTAACGTCTTCAGGTAAATTATTGGGAAAGAATTTAAAGACGGGCCTACTTTCAAGAAGCCAGTTTCAAGAGGTCAATTGTACTCACGTTGTATAAGATCAAAAGTATGTGAAAGATACTCCACCTCGCTATTAAATCAAGGCAAATCAAAACTACAATGAGGGGCGGAAAAAGGTGGCAGAGGAATAGGATGGGGAGACCACTTTCTCCCTCACTACTTCATCAAAAGAACATTTCAACGCTGAGTAAATTCCACAAAACAACTTCTGAATGCTGGCATCCAGCAAAGCACATCATTGGCTTCAAAAACAGGTAGGAATAAATAAAAAGATGAAAAAGAGACAAAGGAGGTAGGGAGGGAGCTCCGTCCTGGGAAGGGAATCCCGTCCCGGGAAGATACTCTTAAAAGAGAGGTTTCCAAACACCAGGAAACATTTTCACAACCGAGTCTGTGGCGAGCCTTGGAAGCACAGAGGGCAACATAACAGGAAGGAAAAATAAATAATTAAAACCAACAGATTACGAGCCCAACAGTAAATCCCCCAGTGAATAAGCAGCACAGATGCCTGCATCCGACTCTAGCAACTGGGGGTTGGGCAGGGAGGAGCGGGAGGTGCAAGTGGCAGTGCTTTCTAAGAATTGGGCCATGGGAGACGTGGGCTGCAGTGCTTTTCTCGAGAATCGAGAATCGGGCCATAACGGCTCACGTGTGGCCAGAATGAACTAACTTGGGCTAGCAAACCAGACTGTGGGATAGCTACCACATGAAATGCTTGAACATAAGACACCACCGGGACCGCGCACAGAACAAAGGATGGATCGGAAATAGCCGGCTGCAGACCATCCCCCTCCGGTGACAGGCAGCCAGAGCCTTAAGGGCTGGAAGGGGGCAATCGCAGCCCAAGAGAGATATTACCTACCAAATTGCAAGCAGGTTTTTTTTCTAAGACTTCTGGGGGCTCTGGGCAGTCATCATCTACCTGAGAAGGAGCCCCAGCGGTACTCCCAGAAAACTGAGCAGCACGGAAAGGCCAGAAATCGCAGGAATTGCACTTGCCAAACTCCTAGCTACCCGGACCTGGGAAGGGCACAAAATGCAGGCCCAACCAAATCGGTGCCTCGGAAGACTTCCTGAGCGCTGAGCCTGAGTGGCTTAGACTGGGGAGGTGCATGAAGCCTAGGGCAGGCCTCAGACGCTTATCCAGTGGAGCAACGTAGAACCTGAGCGGTGTGTGCCGGGAGCAGGGGCAAGCCCAACGTAGAGTCCATCACCGCCCTACCTTTGTCAAGACGGAAATCAGACACAGAAGAGACCAGCAAACAGAGGAAGTTAAACAGAGGGAACTGCCTTGGTAGTGACCCCACACAGCCCACAATGCCAGAGAAAGGGCCAGATATACCTTTACTACTTTTATGATCAATCTTTTTTTTTTGAGTTGATGTGGATGCGTGATTTTTTCTTTTCTTTTAATTTTTTTTAATTTTATTTTTTCTTCTTTTCTTTTTCGTCTTTTTTAACTTTCTTAAATTTTTAAGTCCTCTATATCTCTATTATTTTTATAACCTATTACTTTTCAAAAAAATCCTATTTTTAAAGCAAATGCTGTATATAGTCTTTTTGTGGTGGAGGTTATTGTCTTTTAATAATTCTGATGGCTTTTTTCTTTTTTCTCCTTCTTCTTCTCTTCTTTAATATTTTATTTTTGAAAATCCAATCTCTACTCCAGATTTTTAATCTTTGCATTTTGGTATTTGTTGTCAATTTTGTACATTTAAAAACCTAATCTTCAGTACCCAATTTTACATGAGAGTGAGATTACTGGCTTAACCAGTCTCTCCTCCTTTGGACTCTCTTTTTCTCCACCAGGTGGCCTCTGTCTCCTCCCTCCCCCTCCTCTTCTCTACCCAACTCTGTGAATCTCTGTGTGTTTTCCAGAAGGTGGAGAACACTCGGAACTGGTTACTGGCCGGATCTGTCTCCCTCCTTTTCATCTCCCTCTTTTATCCCCCTGACCACCTCTGTCTACTTCCCCCCCTCTCCTCTTCCCTGTATAACTCTGTGAACACCTCTGAGAGGTCCAGACTGTGGAGCACACACAAGAAAGTGATTACTGGCTAGCCTGCTCTCCTCTTTTGATACCACCTCATCCCATTCCAGTCATCTCTAACTACCCCCTCCTTCTTCTCTCCTTCATGCAACTCAGTGATCCTCTAGAGGTGACCCTCAATGTGTAGAAACCTTTCATCTTTAACCTAGATGTTTTAACATCAGTGCTGTATAGATGGAGACGTCCTGAGGCTATTGTAAAAATAAAACTGAAAACCAGAATCAGGAGGCTTAAGTTCAAATCCTGAGATCATCAGAGAATTCTTGAATACAGGGAACATTATTCGATAGGAGCTCATCAAACGCCTCCATACCTACACTGAAATCGAGCACCACCCAAAGGCCAACAAGTTCCAGAGCAAGACATACCAAGCAAATTCTCCAGCAACACAAGAACACACCCCTGAGCTTCAATATACAGGCAGCTCAAAAATACTCCAAAACCAATGACATCTCATAACCCATTATTAGACACTTCACAGCACTCCAGAGAGAAGAAATCCAGCTCCACCCACCAGAACTCCAAAACAAGCGTCCCTAATCAAGAAACCTTGACAAGCCACTGATACAACCCCACACACAGTGAAGAAGCTCAATAATAAAGAGAACTCCACAAATTCCCAGAATATAGAAATGCCACCCCAAATGCAGCAATATAACCAAGATGAAGAGACAGAGGAATACCCAGCAGGTAAAGGAACAGGAGAAATGCCCACCAAACCAAACAAAAGAGGAAGAGATAGGGAATCTACCTGAGAAAGAATTCCGAATATTGATAGTGAAAATGATCCAAAATCTTGAAATCAAAATGGAATCATAGATAAATAGCCTGGAGACAAGGATTGAGAAGATACAAGAAAGGTTGAACAAGGACCTATAAGAAATAAAAAAGAGTCAATATATAATGAATAATGCAATAAATGAGATCAGAAACACTCTGGAGGCAACAAATAGTAGAATAACGGAGGCAGAGATTAGTGAAATAGAAGATAGAATGGTAGAAATAAATGAATCAGCGAGGAAAAAAGAAAAACGAATTAAAAGAAATGAAGACAACCTTAGAGACCTCCAGGACAATATGAAATGCTCCAACATTCAAATTATAGGAGTCCCAGAAGAAGAAGACAAAAAGAAAGACCATGAGAAAATACTTGAGGAGATAATAGTTGAAAACTTCCCTAAAATGGGGAAGGAAATAATCACCCAAGTCCAAGAAACCCAGAGAGTGCCAAACAGGATAAACCCAAGGCGAAACACCCCAAGACATATATTAGTCAAATTAACAAAGACCAAACACAAAGAACAAATGTTAAAAGCAGCAAGGGAAAAACAACAAATAACACACAAGGGGATTCCCATAAAAATAACTGCAGATCTTTCAATAGAAACTCTTCAGGCCAGGAGAGAATGGCAAGACATACTTAAAGTAATGAAAGATAATAACCTACAGCCCAGACTACTGTACCCAGCAAGGATCTCATTCAAATATGAAGGAGAAATCAAAAGCTTTACAGACAAGCAAAAGCTGAGAGAATTCAGCACCACCAAGCCAGCTCTCCAACAAATGCTAAAGGATACACGTTAGACAGGAAACACAAAAAGGGCCTATAAACCCGAACCCAAAACAATAAAGTAAATGGCAACGGGATCATACTTATCAATAATTACCTTAAACATAAATGAGTTGAATGCCCCAACCAAAATGCAAAGACTGGCTGAATGGATACAAAAACAAGATCCCTATATATGCTGCCTACAAGAGACCCACCTCAAAACAACGGACACATCCAGACTGAAAGTGAAGGGCTGGAAAAAGATATTCCATGCAAATAGAGACCAAAGAAAGCAGGAGTAGCAACACTCATATCCGATAAAATAGACTTTAAAACAAAGGCTGTGAAAATAGACAAAGAAGGCCACTACATAAAAATTAAAGGATCATTCCAAGAAGAAGATACAACAATTATAAATATATATGCACCCAACATAGGAGCACCACAATATATAAGACAAATGCTAACAAGCATGAAAGGGGAAATTAATAAGGACACAATAATAGTAGGAGACTTTAATACCCCACTCACACCTATGGACAGATCAACTAAACAGAAAATTAACAAAGAAGTGCAAACTTTAAATGATACAATAGACCAGTTAGACCTAACTGATATCTATAGGACATTTCACCCCAAAACAATGAATTTCACCTTTACTCAAGTGCACACAGAACCTTTCCAGGATAGATCACATCCTGGGCCATAAATCTAACCTTGATAAATTCAAAAAAATCGAAATCATTCCAAGCATCTTCTCTGACCATAATGCACTAAGGTTAGATCTCAATTACAGGAGAAAAACTATTAAAAATTCCAACATTTGGAGGCTGAACAATACCCTTCTGAATAACCAACAAATCACAGAACAAATCAAAAGAGAAATCAAAATATGCATAGAAATGAATGAAAATGAAAACACAACTACCCAAAACCTGTGGGACACTATAAAAGCAGTGCTAAGAGGAAAGTTCATAACAATACAGGCATACCTCAAGAAACAAACAAACAAAAAACGTCAAATAAATAACCTAACTCTACACCTAAAGCAACTACAAAAGGAAGAAATAGAGAACCCCAGAGTTAGTAGAAGGAAAGAAATCTTAAAAATTAGGGCAGAAATAAATGCAAAAGAAACAAAAGAGACCATAGCAAAAATCAACAAAGCAAAAAGCTGGTTCTTTGAAAGGGTAAATAAAATTGACAAACCATTAGCCAGACTCATCAAGAAACAAAGAAAAAAAAATCAAATCAATAAAATTAGAAATGAAAATGGAGAGATCAAGATAGACAACACAGAAATACAAAGAATCATAAGAGAATACTATCAGCAATTATATGTCAATAAAATGGACAACTTGGAAGAAATGGACAAATTCTTAGGAAAGTACAACTTTCCAAAACTGAACCAGGAAGAAATAGAAAATCTTAACAGACCCATCACAAGCATGGAAATTGAAACTGTAATCAGAAATCTTCCAGCAAACAAAAGCCCAGGTCCAGACAGCTTCACAGCTGAATTCTACCAAAAATTTCGAGAAGAGCTAACACCTTCTTACTCAAACACCTCCAGAAAATTGCAGAGGAAGGTAAACTTCCAAACTCGTTCTATGAGGCCACCATCACCCTAATACCAAAACCTGACAAAGACGCCACAAAAAAGAAAACTACAGGCCAATATCACTGATGAACATAGATGCAAAAATCCTTAACAAAATTCTAGCAATCAGAATCCAGCAACACATTAAAAAGTTCATACACCATGACCAAGTGGGCTTTATCCCAGGGATGCAAGGATTCTTCAATATATGCAAATCAATCAATGTAATTCACCACATTAACAAATTGAAAAATAAAATCCATATGGTTATCTCAATAGATGCAGAGAAGGCCTTTGACAAAATTCAACATCCATTTATGATTAAAACTCTCCAGAAAGCAGGAATAGAAGGAACGTACCTCAACATAATAAAAGCTATATATGACAAACCCACAGCAAACATCATCCTCAATGGTGAAAAATTGAAAGCATTTCCCCTAAAGTCAGGAACAAGACAAGGGTGCCCACTTTCACCACTACTATTCAATATAGTTCTGGAAGTTTTGGCCACAGCAATCAGAGCAGAAAAAGAAATAAAAGGAGTCCAAATTGGAAAAGAAGAAGTAAAACTCTCACTGTTTGCAGATGACATGATCCTCTATATAGAAAATCCTAAAGACTCCACCAGAAAACTACTAGAGCTAATCAATGAATATAGTAAAGTTGCAGGACATAAAATAAACACTCACAATTCCCTTGCATTCCTATACACTAATAATGAGAAACTAGAAAAAGAAGTTAAGGAAACAATTCCATTCACCATTGCAATGAAAAGAATAAAATACTTAGGAATATACCGATAGAGACAGCGCCGGGGCAAGTGAGAGCCGGACGGGCACTGGGCGACTCTGTGCCTCGCGGAGGAAAAATAATTAATCATGGGCAAAGGAGATCCTAAGAAGCCGAGAGGCAAAATGTCATCATATGCATTCTTTGTGCAAACTTGCCGGAAGGAGCACAAGGAAAAGCACCCGGATGCTTCAGTCAACTTCTCAGAGTTTTCTAAGAAGTGCTCAGAGAGGTGGAAGAGCATGTCTGCTAAAGAGAAAGGAATATTTGAAGACATGGCAAAGGCGGACAAGACCCGTTATGAAAGAGAAATGAAAACTTATATCCCTCCTAAAGGGGAAACAAAAAAGAAGTTCAAGGATCCCAATGCACCCAAGAGGCCTCCTTCGGCCTTTTTCTTGTTTTGTTCTGAGTATCGTCCAAAAATCAAAGGCGAACATCCTGGCCTGTCCATTGGTGATGTTGCAAAGAAACTGGGAGAGATGTGGAATAACACTGCTGCGGATGACAAGCAGCCTTATGAGAAGAAGGCTGCTAAGCTGAAGGAGAAATATGAAAGGATATTGCTGCATACCGAGCTAAAGAGAAGCCTGATGCAGCAAAAAGGGAGTTGTCAAGGCTGAAAAAAGCAAGTAAAAGAAGGAAAAGGAGGAAGATGAGGAAGATGAAGAGGATGAGGAGGAGGAAGAAGATGAAGAGGATGAGGAGGAGGAAGAAGATGATGATGATGAATAAATAAGTTGGTTCTAGCGCAGTTTTTTTTTTCTTGTCTATAAAGCATTTAACCCCCTGTATACAACTCACTCCTTTTAAAGAAAAAAAAAAAATGGAAATGTAAGGCTGTGTAAGATTTGTTTTTAAACTGTACAGTATCTTTTTTTGTATAGTTAACACACTACCGAATGTGTCTTTAGATAGCCCTGTCCTGGTGGTATTTTCAATAGCCACTATCCTTGCCTGGTACAGTATGGGGGTTGTAAATTGGCATGGAAATTTAAAGCAGGTTCTTGTTGGTGCACAGCACAAATTAGTTATATATGGGGATGGTAGTTTTTTCATCTTCAGTTGTCTCTGATGCAGCTTATACGAATAATTGTTGTTCTGTTAACTGAATATCACTCTGTAATTGCAAAAAAGAAAAAGAAAAAAGTTGGAGCTGTTTTGTTGACATTCTGAATGCTTCTAAGTAAATACAATTTTTTTTTAATTAGTATTGTTGTCCTTTTCATAGGTCTGAAAATTTTTCTTAAGGGGAAGCTAGTCTTTTGCTTTTGCCCATTTTGGATCACATGAATTATTACACTGTTTATCTTTCATATAGTTAGCTGATAAATAAAAAGCTTTTGTCTGCACACCCTGCATACCCATGGTGAGGGTAATAAAAGTTGAATTGAGACAGCTTTCATCCATAACTGAAACTTAAATCTTGACAAGTTGATAGTGGATTTCACATAGCCCAGTTACATTTACCAAGTGAAGAGTAACCAATCTATTCACAGCACGGGATTATTAGAATCAAACATTTTGAAAGTCTGTCCTTGAAGGACTAATGGAAAAGTATGTTCTAATCTTTACATGAGGACTCTACACTCTTTAACTCCCATTACCATGTAATGGCAGTTATATTTGCAGTTCCCACGTTAAAGACCCAAGAATGTATCCCCAAAAGCGTAAGCTTAAAATACAAGACTGCCATATTGTTTTTTTGTTGATGATTGTCCCAGCAAAGGCTCTGGGAAAAAGTGCTGGCTGTAAATGTCTTCTCCTGCTTATCCAAGTAGAGATTGTTTAGGAAACTTGAGACCCTTGGTTAAAGGTATTTTTAATTAATTGGACTAACTTTTTGAAGTTATATACCACATTTTAAATCAGGTATATCTTCCTGTATTATGGTTTGCCCCTTTATAAATTGAATAGACAAGGGAGGAAGACACTTTATATTTCAGTATGAATTAACTGATTTATTTGAATTTGACTTTTCTTTACAAAACTCCAGCTCATTCATTAGGGTCATATGTTTATCTGCTTAGCAGTTTAGGGAACAATTTGGCAATTTTGTGGTTTTTGAGATTATTGTTCTCTTAAAGTGCCAGTGTTTTAAAAATAGCGTTCTTGTAATTTTACACGCTTTTGTGATGGAGTGCTGTTTTGTTATATAATTTTGACTTGGATTCTTTCCATTTGCATTTGTTTATGTAATTTCAGGAGGAATACTGAACATCTGACTCCTGAATGATACTAATAAACTAATAATTGCAGAGGTTTTAAAAAAAAAGGAATATACCTACCTAAAGAAACTAAAGACCTATATATAGAAAACTATAAAACACTGATGAAAGAAATCAAACAGGACACTAATAGATGGAGAAATATACCATGTTCATGGATTGGAAGAGTCAATATAGTGAAAATGAGTATACTACCCAAAGCAATCTACAGATTCAATGCAATCCCTATCAAGCTACCAGCAGTATTTTTCACAGAACTAGAACAAATAATCTCAAGATTTGTATGGAAATACAAAAAGCCTCCAATAGCAAAAGCAATCTTGAGAAAGAAGAATGGAACTGGAGGAATCAACTTGCCTGATTTCAGGCTCTACTACAAAGCCACAGGCATTAAGACAGTATGGTACTGGCACAAAGACAGAAATACAGATCAATGCAACAAAATAGAAAGCCCAGAGATAAATCCATGCACCCATGGACACCTTATCTTTGACAAAGGAAGCAAGAATATACAATGGAGTAAAGACAGTCTCTTTAACAAGTGGTGCTGGGAAAACTGGTCAACCACTTGTAAAAGAGTGAAACTAGATCACTTTCTAACAACACACACACAAATAAACTCAAAATGGATTAAAGATCTAAATGTAAGACCAAAAACTATAAAACTCCTAGAGGAGAACATAGGCAAAACACTCTCCGACATAAATCACAGCAGGATCCTCTATGATCCACCTCCCAGAATACTGGAAATAAAGGCAAAAATAAACAAATGGATCTAATTAAAATTAAAAGCTTCTGCACAACAAAGGAAACTATAAGTAAGGTGAAAAGACAGCCTTCTGAATGGGAGAAAATAATAGCAAATGAAGCAACTGACAAACAACTAATCTCAAAAATATACAAGCAACTTATGCAGCTCAACTCCAGAAAAATAAATGATCCAATCAAAAAAATGGGCCAAAGAACTAAATAGGCATTTCTCCAAAGAAGACATACGGATGGCTAACAAACACATGTAAAGATGCTCAACATCACTCATTATCAGAAATGCAAATCAAGACCACAATGAGGTACCATTTCATACCAGTCAGAATGGCTGCAATCCAAAAGTCTACAAGCAATAAATGCTGGAGAGGATGTGGAGAAAAGGGAACCCTCTTACACTGCTGGTGGGAATGCAAACTAGTACAGCCATTATGGAAAACAGTGTGGAGATTCCTTAAAAAACTGCAAATAGAACTGCCTTATGACCCAGCAATCCCACTGCTGGGCATACACTCCAAGGAAACCAGAACTGAAAGAGACACATGTACCCCAATGTTCATTGCAGCACTGTTTATAATAGCCAGGACATGGAAGCAACCTAGATGTCCATCAGCAGATGAATGGATAAGAAAGCTGTGGTACATATACACAATGGAGTATTACTCAGCCCTTAAAAAGAATACATTTGAATCAGTTCTAATGAGATGGATGAAACTGGAGCTGATTATACAGAGTGAAGTAAGCCAGAAAGAAAAACACCAATACAGTATACTGACACATATATATGGAATTTAGAAAGATAGTAATGATGACCCTGTATGTGAGTCAACAAAAGAGACACAGAGGTATAGAACGGACTTTTGGCCTCTGAGGGAGAGGGAGAGGGTGGGATGATTTGGGAGAATGGCATTGAAACATGTATACTATCATGTAAGAAACGAAGCGCCACTCTATGTTCGATACAGGATACAGGATGCTTGGGGCTGGTGCACGGGGATGATCCAGAGAGATGATATGGGGTGGCAGTGGAGGGGGCTTCAGGATTGGGAGCTCGTGTACACCTGTGGCTGATTCATGTCAATGCATGGCAAAACCAATACAGTATTGTAACGAATAAAGTAAAAATAGAATTAAAAAAAAAGAACTACAATGAGAAATTACCTCACATTGGAGGTAATTTAGGCCAGCATCAAAAAGATCTACAGAGAGTAAATGCTCCAGAGCGTGGAGGGCAAATGCAATCCTCCTATACTCTTGTGGGAATGTAAATGGCTGCAAGCCAGGATGGAAAACAGCATAGACGTTCCTTTAAAAATGAAACATAGAGGAACCATGAGATCCTGCAATGCGACTCCTGGGCTTAGATCCTGAGAAAACCATAATTTTAAGTGACATGTTCATCCCTGTTTTCAGGGCAGCACTATGTACAATAGCCAAGAAATTGAATCAACCAACATGTTCATCAACAGAAAACTGAGGACTAACTGGTACATCCCTACATGGGAATACTACTCAGCCATAAAACACAACAAAATGATGGCATTGGCAGCAGTGTGGATGCACTAGGACATTATCATACTAAGTGAAGTAGCTCAGAATGAAAAAGACAAATATCATAAGATATCATGAATGGAATCTATAAATTCATACAAATGAACAAAACATACAAAACAGAAACGGATTCACAAACATACAAAACCAACTTATGATTATCAAAAAAATATCAGGGGAGGGATTATTTAAGATGTTGGAATTAACATACACACACTAATGAATATCAAGTAAGTAATCCAAAACGACCTCCTGAATAGCAAGGGAAATCTTCTGGACACACTGTAATAACCTATATGGGGAAAAGGACCCCCCCAAATAATAGATATACATCTTTGTATAGCTGAACACCTAAAACAAAAGTTCCTGAACACCTAAAACAAACCCTAACATTCGATATCAACTCTACTGCAATATGAAATAAAAATGAAATTGTTGTTCAGTTGCTAAATTATGTCTGAGACCCCACATATTGCAGCACACCAGGCTTTCCATTCCTTCAGTATCTCCCAGAATTTGCTCAAAGTCATGTCCATTGAGTCAGTGATTCTATCTAAACATCTCATCCTCTGTCACCCCCTTCTCTTTCTGCCTTAAATCTTTCTCAGCATCAGGGTCTTTTTCAGTGAGTCAGTTCTTCGCATCAGGTGGCCAAAGTATCGGAGCTTCAGCATTAGTCCTTCCAATGAATGTTCAGGGTTGATTACCTTCAAGGTTGACTGGTTTGATCTCCTTGCAGTCCAAGGGATTCATGTCCTACCAGGTCCCAGAATCCTTCTCACTGTCATCCATCTTGGCTGAGCAATGTGTGCTCCACCAGGAAGGACCCTGAGTCAGAATGATTGGACAAACACAATCTGGAAACTAACCCCATGACCATAAAACCCAAAACTGTGAGCCACTTGACAGAGCAGTCCTCCTGGGTTCCCTTAGCCTCTTGCTCTCCACCTGGGCACCCTTTCCCAATAAAGTCTGTTGCTTTGTCAGCATGTGAGTCTCCTCAGACAATTCACTTCGGATTGTTAGACAAAAGCCCACTCGAGCCCTGGAAGGGGTCCCCTTTCTGCAACAACATTTCACTGCCAGGGGCCCAACTGAAGACTACATCAGTTCAGTTCAGTTGCTCAGTTGTGTCCAACTCTTTGCAACCCCATGAGTTACAGTACGCCAGACCTCCCTGTCCATCACCAACTCCCAGAGTTCATTCAAACTCATGTCCATTGAGTCAGTGATGCCATCCAGCCATCTCATCCTCTGTTGTCCCCTTCTCCTCCTGCCTCCAATCCCCCTAGCATCAGGGTCTTTTCCAACGAGTCAACTCTTCACATGAGGTGACCAAAGTACTGGAGTTTCAGCCTTATCATCATTCCTTCCAAAGAAATCCCAGGGTTGATCTCCTTCAGAATGGACTGGTTGGATCTCCTTGCAGTCCAAGGGACTCTCAAGAGTCTTCTCCAACACCACAGTTCAAAAGCATCAATTCTTTGGTGCTCAGCTTTCTTCACAGTCCAACTCTCACATCCATGTCTGACCACTGGAAAACCATAGCCTTTGACTAGACAGATCGTTGTTGGCAAAGTAATATCTCTGCTTTTGAATGTGCTATCTAGGTTGGTCGTAACTTTCCTTCCAAGGAGTAAGCACCTTTAATTTCATGGCTGCAATCACCATCTGCAGTGATTTTGGAGCCCCCAAAATAAAATCTGACACTGTTTCCCCATCTATTTCCCATGAAGTGATGGGACTAGATGCCATGATCTTCGTTTTCTGAATGTTGAGCTTTAAGCCAAATTTTTCACTCTCCTCTTTCACTTTCATCAAGAGGCTTTTTAGTTCTTCTTCACTTTCTGCCATAAGGGTGGTGTCATCTGCATATCTGAGGTTACTGATATTTCTCCCAGCAATCTTGATTCCAGCTTGTGCTTCTTCCAGTCCGGCATTTATCATGATGTACTCTGCATAGAAGTTAAATAAGCAGGGTGACAATATACAGCCTTGACGTACTCCTTTTCCTATTTGGAACCAGTCTGTTAGAGGAGCTACCCCATGCTGGAGGTCAAGGGCAGTGGTCCAGAGGTTGGGGGGTGCAGCTGTGAGGAGATACTGGAGCAGCCATGAAGAGGTACCCCACGTCCAAGGTTAAGGGAAACCTAAGTAAGACAGTAGGGGTTGCGAGAGGGCATCAGAGGGCAGACACACTGAAACCATAATCACAGAAAACTAGCCACTCTGACCACACAGACCACAGCCTTGTCTAACTCAATGAAACTAAGCCATGCCATGTGGGGCCACCCAAGATGGGAGGGTCATGGTGGAGAGGTCTGACAGAATGTGGTCCACTGGAGAAGGGAATGGCAAACCACTTCAGTATTCTTGCCTTGACAACCCCATGAACAGTATGAAAGCTGTATGGCATAGCCAAAAAAAAAAAAAAAAATTGGACTCTGACTCTCAGCTCAACAAAATGCTGGTGCTGAGGTTGCTATAATTTCTTACATGAATTGTTGACTGAAAAAATATACACAAAAGATATACACATAAAAGTTGAGAGTTATGTTTCATTTGACAGAAATTTTTAGGACTTAAGCTCAGGAGGTAGCATCTCAAATAACCCTGAGAGAAGTGATCCAAGGAGGCAGGTGGTAGGAGACAAAATCCAGGTTATTTAGAAGTTTTGCAACAAAGGACAGGTAGTAGGAACAGAAGATTACTGTTAACAATAAACAAATAAAAAAAAACCCACCGAGCTATCTCAAGTTAAGGAATTCGGTGTTTTTCTATATATGGGAAGATGCAAGAGTCTGGGCTCACTGAGATCATTCCTTTAATGTGCACCTCAGCTATCTAAGGCCAGTATCCTGTGTTTTTTTTTATGCTGAGTTTCCTCAGGGCTCACCTTTGGGAGTGGCTGTAGTCTGCAGGCTGCTGGATGGTGAGTGTTCTTTCCTTCCTGAGTTCGCTCAGGGCTCATCAGCTCACTGTGTGGTGGCTGCAATTGCTGATGACTGTGACAGCCTTCATTTACTGATAATGGCAGGAAATAATTCCATTTCTCAGAATGGCATGCCCATACTAGCCTGTTGTACACAAACCATTCTATATTCTTCAGTGTAAGTGGTAATGATGATGTCCTGGACTTCCTGCTGGTTTGTCAAGGCAGGGTATGTGCAGCTGCAAAATCCATTACTGTACCTGAATCAATGAGATATTTAACTGGCTTACTTCCCAGTGGGGAGCCTGGCTGAAGTCTGTCTTCCAAGTGGGCCTGATCATAATACTAGAGAATCATAGTCAGTCTGGTCCTGTGTGGATTGGGTATAATCCTCTATCAGTACAATTAATTACAGTATACTTGATGGGGTGACCTACGCTCCTGAGAATTCTTAGTTGGGTATGTGACAAGTGAGTGATGAAGATGTGGAGATTCGGCCTACCAAAGTGCCCTCATGACCTTCCATGTATCTGTTCAAGCAGAGCTCAAGTTGCGACTTATCTGGGTCTTGACAGGATGTCTTGTGATCCAGCTGAAACATGAGGATGGGATGTTTGTTAGTCTATCTCCCTCTCACCTTCTTTTCTCCTCTGGGAGGCTGTCCTGGGACAGTTTTTCTTTGCCTTCTGGATTCTGTTGATGTATGAGTCTCTGAGCCCTGTGCCAGTCAGAGTATAAACTACAGAATATAAACTCCTGAGCTACAGTCTAGAGGGGGTCCTTGGCAGTGGAGTGTCCCGCAACTGGTGCTGCAGTCATCTTTATCTAAAAAGTGGGTGTTGTTTGTATTTTACAAGCCCAAATAGGCACTCTGGTGCTTGGCCTTTTTTGGGTGGTGGGGAGGTAAAGTAAAAGAAGTAGCTTTATTGCTTTGCCAGGAAAGGGGGCCACAGTGGGCTCCTGCCCTCAAGACTGTGTGTCCTGTCCTGGAGGTGACAGTGAGGAGTCTTACAGTGTTCAAAAAACAAGGCATGATCAGCTCATGGATGGGTTGGTGGTGGGGTAATTGGGTGTCAGCATCATTAAACTTCCGGTTCCAACCAGCCTAGAGGACTACATGCTTGTGAGTAGCATACTAAAGGGGATTTCAAAATCTGCAAAACAGCTCAAAGGACATGGTTCAGAATATTATCTATAGTCCTTGAGGAAGAACTAAAGGTCCTTGACTTTGTTTAATGGCTGCTGCTGCTGCTGCTAAGTCGCTTCAGTCCTGTCCGACCCTGTGTGACCCCATAGACAGCAGCCCATCAGGCTTCCCCGTCCTTGGGAGTCTCCAGGCAAGAACACTGGAGTGGGTTGCCATTTCCTTCTCCAATGCAGGAAAGTGAAAAGTGAAAGTGAAGTCGCTCAGTCGTGTCTGATTCTTAGTGACCCCATGGACTGCAGCCTACCAGGCTCCTCCGTGCATAGGATTTTCCATGCAAGAGTACTGGTCAATGGCTAAAGTATTATTATTTGGTCTTGCCTGACTGTTTTCCTTTCTTTCTTCATTTTCTCACTTCTCTCACTAAATGTATTCTTTGACTAAAGGTTTTCTAAAAACAGGCAAAAGACAGGTGGAGGACATAGGTGGGGCGGGGGTCTGTTCTATGAAGGCAGGACCCTGCCTTCAGCAGGGTCCTGATCAGTTACAACTGAATAACTGTACTCCACAGAGCTGTTTAAAAGTGCACTTCCCCTTTCTCTTGTCCCAAGGATAGAATTCAGACTTCTTCAATTTAGTACGTCTCTCCAATGCCACTGCTGCTCATTTTTCCAGCTTCCTCTTCTATTCCTTGCATTATGAACTTCTCCAAACTGAATTTTGGCACATTTGAATCCAACTCCCTCACAAATTCATTTGCTTGGAATTTTCTGCCTGCTCCTTCTTCACCTTTTTTTTTTTTTTGAGTAAACATTTTTTTTTGTATTGAATATAGCTGATTAACAATGTTGTGATAGTTTCAGGTAGACAGCAAAGGGACTCAGCCATACTTATACATGTATCCATTCTCCTCCAAACTCCCCTTCCCTCCAGGCTGCCACATAAAATTGAGCAGAGTTCCCTGTATGTGTTTGGCCTTTTGCTTGACAATGTGGTAGTTATGTACAGGAGTGTCCTTTGATTTTTGAGAAGCACACATTAGAGTATTTAGGGGTGATGCAGCATGATGTCTGCAGCTTGTTCTAAAAATATGGTTTAGAAAAAGCCTAATGATAATGATGGTTCACACACACAAACACGTGCATACACACTGCACAACTATGGCAGAATGTTAACAATGGAACAATATGGGTGAAGGGTATGTGGGAGTTCTTTGTACTGTTCTTCCAACTTTTCTGTAAGTTGAACATCATAAAGGATTATTAAGATCTTATATACACATGAATGTACAATGTCTGAAATGCTACATGAAAGAATGATAATTGGCTAATTAGAAAGTGAAAGTCACTCAGTCATGTCCGCTTCTATGTGACCCCATAGACTAAAGCCCCCAGGCCCCTCTGTCCATGGAATTCTCTAGGCAAGAATACTGAAGTGGGTATCTGTTCCCTTCTCTAGTGGATCTTCCCAACCCAGGGAATGAACCCAAGTCTCTGGCATTGCAAGTGGATCCTTTACCATCTGAGCCACCAAGAAAGCCCAAGAATACTGCAGTGGGTAGCCTATATCCTTCTCTTCCTGACTCAGGAATTAAACCAGGGTCTCCTGCATTGCAGGTGGATTCTTTACCAAAGAAACACAGTCTTATTCTTCACTTCGAAATCTTCTGTAAACTGTGTTTTGAATTTCAACAATGAACACGTACTACTTTCATAATAAAAACTAAAACAAAATGTCCAATGTTTTAAAGCACAAAAAGTAACATAAACAGACTCACAGACATAGAGAACAGACTTTTGGTTGTCAAGGTGGAGAGGGGGGCAGGGGATGGAAGGACTGGGATTTTGGGGTTAGTAGATACAAACTATTATATATAGAATGGATAAACAACAAAGTCCTAATGTATAGCACATGGAACTATATTCAATATCTTGTGATAAACCATAATGGATAAGAAAAATAAACCACAAAAAGTAATATAATAAAACTTGGAAAGTACAAAGGGAAACTCACCTATAATCTCATCATCATAATACAATTACTATCACTTTTGCTTTTCCTTTCTTTCCCTCCTTATTTCTGTTTTTACCCAGTTGTAGTATTAATGCAGAGAAGGCAATGGCACCCCACTCCAGTACTCTTGCCTGGAAAATCCCATGGACTGAAGAGCCTGGTAGGCTGCAATCCACGGGGTCGCTAAGAGTCGGACATGACTGAGCGACTTCACTTTCATGCGTTGGAGAAGGAAATGGCAACCCACTCCAGTGTTCTTGCCTGGAGAATCCCAGGGATGGGGGAGCCTGGTGGGCTGCCATCTATGGGGTCGCACAGAGTTGGATGCGACTGACATGACTTAGCAGCAGCAGCAGCAGTATTAATGCATCTTGTATTTTTATATGTAGACTTTATTCATTTGACTAGTCTTTAAAATTTTACATAGTACACTGACTTCATAATTATCATCTTAAATAGTCGTTTACTATTCTATCTGGTGGCAGCACCATGATTTGCTCAATCATTCACTAAATAAAGAACAACAACAGACTCTGGAGAAGGAGGCAACTAACTTTTAGAGTTATACACTACAGTACAACAAAAGTCCAATTTTCAACAAAAAATATGACAGCATAAAAAGCATAGTATGACCCACTGACAGCCAAAAAGATATTAATAGAAACTATCCTAGACAAAGCCCAGGCATTGGATTTACTAGACTAAGAATTTAAATCAACAGTTGTAAATATGTTCAATGAGCAAAAGGAAACGAATAGAATGATGTCTCAAAAAATGAAAGATAATAACAGGAGACAGAAAAAGTTTTAAAAGGAACAAAACAGAAATCCTGGAGCTGAAAAGTATAATATCTGACATTAAAAATGTCCTGCAGAGGCACAACAGCATACTTGAGCTGCCACCGCCAAGTTGCTTCAGTCGTGTCCAAGTCTGTGTGACCCCATAGTCAGCAGCCCACCAGCCTCTCCTGTCCCTGGGATTCTCCAGGCAAGAACACTGGAGTGGGTTGCCATTTCCTTCTCCAATGCATAAAAGTAAAATGTGAAAGTGAAGTCGCTCAGTTGTGTCTGACTCAGCGACCCCACGGACTGCAGCCCACCAGGCTTCTCCGTCCGTGGGATTTTTCAAGCAAGAGTACTGAAGTAGGGTGCCATTGCCTTCTCCTACATACTTGAGCAAGCAGAAAAATCATTGACTTTGAAAAATAGTCAGTTATCTGAGACTGAGAATCAGAAAGACAAATGAAAAGGAACATGACCCAAAGACCCCTCAGACAACATTAAACCTACCAACATACATAATTGGAGGTCCTGATAAAGAGAAGAGGGAGAAAGAATAAGAGGTAATGACTGAAAATTTGCAAAGTTTGGTGAACTGTTTGAATCTACACATTCAAGAAGCTCAGAGATTCCAAATATGATAAACTCAAGAGACCCATACCTAGAACACATGGTCAAAATGTCTAAAGCAAAGACAATGAATCTTGAAATCAGCAAAAGAAAAATAATTCATCACAAACAAGGATACTTCAATAATACTGACAACTGAATTCTCATTATAAAGCAGAGGCCAGAAGGCAGTGGGATGATATATTTGAAATGTTGAAAGAAAAAGCTATATCTAAGAAAACTATGCAGAAGTAAAATTATAAAAAGACATTCCCAGAAGTGCATGAAACCCAGGGCCCACTTTGGGCAGTTCCCCTGCAGAGCAGCCTGGAGCCTGAGCAGTATAGACTGGGAAAGCACACACACCGTGAGCAGCAAACCCAAGTGTGGTCCATACACTGTGAGCACACCCCACACATGCCAGTGATATTTGTTTGCAGTGTTCCTCCCTCCCCAAAACACAACTAAACAAGTGAGCCTAATTTAGTGACCACCTTCGCCTCCTTGTCTCAGGGCAGAAATTAGACACTGAAAAGACTTGCAGACAGAGGAAGCCAAAATAAAGAAGAGGGAACCGCTCTAGAAGTGACTGGTGCAACAGATTAAAACCTTGTAGTTAGCACTGACTAAGCATTGGAAGGGGCCTATAGATCTTGAGAAGAAGTATAAGCTGGAACAAGGAACTATCTGAAACTGAACTGACCCACACTGCCCCCAATAGCTCCAGAGAAATTCCTAGATATATTTTTGCTATTATCATTTGAAAAATTTTTTAAGTTCTTTATTACTCCTTTAATTTTCATATTTATAACCTACTATTACCTTGCAACAAAATACCCTATTTTAAAGCAAATTTCATATATATATATATTTATATTTATAATTTTGTGATTCGTTTTGTAGTTTTAATATTGTATTTTTGAGAGTCTAACCTCTACTCTAGAGTTTTAATCTTTGCTTTTGGCATTTATTATCAATTTTGTACCTTTAAGAATCTATCTTAATCTTTAGTACTTTAATCTTCAGTACCCATTTTTACTTAGGAGTGTGATTACTGGCTTGATTGCTCTCTCCCCTTTCTCCTCCGGGTCACCTCAATCTCCTCCCTACCCCTTCTCTTCTCTATGTAACTGTGAACCTCTCAGGGTGTTCCAGACTGTGGAGAGCACATAGGGAACTGATTCCTGGCTAGATTGCTCTCTTCCCTTTTGACTCCCCTTCTTCTACTGGTCACCTCTATCTTCCTCCACCCTCTTCTCTTTTCCATGTAACTCAATGAACCTCTCTGGGTGTCCCTCACTGTGGAGAATCTTTTCACCATTAACCTAGATTTTTTATCATCTGTGCTGTATGGATGGAGAAGTCTTGAGGCTACTATAAGAATAAGACTGAAAGCCAGAGGCAGGAGCCTTAAATCCGAAATTGAGAACACCAGAAAACTCCTGACTCCAGGGAATATTAATCGACAAGAGCTCATCCAAAAGCCTCCATACCTACACTGAAACCAAGCTCCATCCAAGAGTCAAGAAGTTCCAGAGCAAGACATTCCATGCTAATTCTCCAGCAATGCAGGAACACAGCCCTGAGCATTAAAATACAGGCTGCCCAAAGACACACCAAACCCATAGACACCCCAAAACGCACTACTGGACACTTCATTGCACTCCAGAGAGAAGATATCCAGCTCCACCCACCAGAACACAGATGCAAGTTTTGCTAACCAGGAAACCTTGACAAGCCACTAGTCCAACCCCACCCACAGGGAGCAACCTCCACAAGAAAGAGGAACCATAAACTTCCAGCCTACAGAAAGGCCACACCAAATACAGCAATCTAAACAAAATGAAAAGGCAGAGAAATATTCAGCAGGTAAAAGAACATGACAGATGCCCACCAAAACAAACAAAAGAGGAGAAGATAGGTAGTCTACCTAAAAAATAATTCAGAATAATGATAGTAAAGATGATCCAAAATCTTGAAAACAAAATGGAGTTACAGGTAAATAGTTTAGAGACAACGATTGAAAAGGTGCAAGAAATGTTGAACAAGGACCTAGAAAAATAAAAAAGAGTCAATATATAATGAATAATGCAATAACTGAGATCAAAAGCACTCTGGAGGGAAACAACAGTAGAATAACTGCGGCAGAAAATAGGATCAGTAAGGTGGAAGATAGAATGGTGGAAATAAATAAAGCAGAGAGGAAAAAAGAAAAATGAATTAAAAGAAATGAGGACAGTCTCAGAGACCTCTGGGACACTGTTAAACACACCAACATTCGAATCACAGGAGTCCCAGAAGAAGAAGACAAAAAGAAAGTGCATGAGAAAATACTTGAGGAGATAATAGTTGAAAACTTCCCAAAAATGGGGAAGGAAATAGCCACCCAAGTCCAAGAAACCCAGAGAGTCCCAAATAGAATAAACCCAAGGTGAAACACCCCAAGACACATATTAATCAAATCAATGAAGATCAAACACAAAGAGAAAATGTTAAAAGCAGCAAGGGAAAAACAACAAATAACACACAAGGGGATCCCCATAAGGATAACAGCTGACCTTTCAATAGAAACTTCAGGCCAGAAGGGAATTGCAAGACATACTTAAAGTGATAAAAGAGAAAACCTACAACCCAGATTATTATACTCAGCAAGGATCTCATTCAAATATGAAGGAGAAATCAAAAGCTTTACAGATGAGCAAGGCTAGGCTAAGTCGCTTCAGTCGTGTCTGACTCTGTGCCATGCCATAGACAGCACCCCACCAGGCTCTGCCGTCCCTGGGATTCTCCAGGCAAGAACACTGGAGTGGGTTGCCGTTTCCTTCTCCAATGCGTGAAAGTAAAAAGAGAAAGTGAAGTCAGTCAGTCAGTCAGTCAGTCATGTCCGACTCTTTGCGACCCCATGGACTGCAGCGTACTGGGCTCCTCCGTCCACAAGATTTTCCAGGCAAGAGTACTGAAGTGGGGTGCCATTGCCTTCTCTGACAGATGAGCAAAACCTGAGAGAATTCAGTACCACCAAACCAGCTCTTCAACAAATGCTAAAGGATCTTCTCTAGACAGGAAACACAGAAAAAGCTTATAAACTTGAACCCAAAACTAAAGTAAATGGCAAAGGGATAATACTTATTAACAATTAACTTAATGTAAATGGGTTGAATGCCCTAACCAAAAGACAAAGACTGGCTGAATAGATACAAAAACAAGACCCCTGTATATGCTATCTACAAGAGACCCACCTTAAACCAACGGACACATATAGACTGAAAGTGAAGGGCTAGAAAAAGTCATTTCATGCAAATCGAGACAAAAAGCAGGAGTAGCAATATTCGTATCAGATGAAATAGACTCTGAAATAAAGGCCATGAAAAGAGACAAAGGACACTACTTAATGATCAAAGGATCAATCCAAGAAGAAGATATAACAGTTATAAATATATATGCACACAACATAGGAGCACTACAAGATGTAAGGCAAATGTTAACACATATGAAAGGGGAAATTAACAGTAACACAATAATAGTGGGAGACTTTAATACCCCATTTGCACCTATGGATAGATCAACCGAACAGAAAATTAGCAAGGAAATACAAACTTTAAATGATACAATGGACCAGTTAGTCCTAATTGATATCTATAAGGCATTTCACCCCAAAACAATGAATTTCACCTTTTTCTCAAGTGCACATGGAACATTCTCCAGTATAAATCATATCCTGGGCCATCAATCTAGCCTTGGTAAATTCAAAAAGCTGAAATCATTCCAAGCATCTTTTCTAACCACAATGCAGTAAGATTAGATGTGAACTAGAGGAAAAAAAATATTAAAAATACAAACATTTGGAAGCTAAACAACACACTTCTGAATAACTAACAAATCACAGAAGTAATCAAAAAATAAACCAAAATATGCATAGAAGTGAATGAAAATGAAAACACAACAACCCAAAACCTGTAGGGCTCTGTAAAAGCAGTGCTAAGGAAAAGGATTAGAGCTATACAAGCTTACCTCAAGAAACAAGAAAAAAGTCAAATAAAGAACCTAACTCTACACCTAAAGCTACTAGAAATGGAAGAAATGAAGAATCCCAGGGTTAGTAGAAGGAAAGAATTCATAAAAATTAGGGCAGAAATCAATGAAAGAGACTATAGCAAAAATCAACAAAACTTAAAGCTAGTTCTTTGAGAAGATAAAATAGACAAACCATTAGCCAGACTTATCAATGAAAAAGTCAGAAGAACCAAATCAAGAAAATTAGAAATGAAAATGGAGAAACCACAACAGACAACACAGAAATACAAAGGATCATAAAAGACTACTATCAGCAAGTATGTGACAATAAGATGGACAACTTGGAAGAAATGGACAAATTCTTAGAAGTATAACCTTCCAAAACTGAAACAGGAAGAAACCGAAAATTTTAACAGACCCATCACAACCATGGAAATTGAAACTATAATAAAAAAAATCTTCCAACAAACAAAAGCCCAGGACCAGATGGCTTCACAGGTGAATTCTACCACAAATTTAGAGAAGAGCTAACACCTATCCTACTCAAACTCTTCCAGAAAATTGCAGAGGTAGGTAAACTGCCAAACTCATTCTATGAGGCCACCATCACCATAATACCAAAACCAGATAAAGATGCCACAAAAAAAGAGAACTACAGGTCAATATCACTGATGAACATAGATGCAAAAATTCTAAACAAAATTCTAGCAAACAGAAGCCAATAACATATTAAAAAGATCATACATCATGACCAAGTGGGCTTTATCTCAGGGATGCAAGGATTCTTCAATATTTGCAAATCAATCAATGTGATACACCACATTAACATATTGAAAGAAAAAAAAAACCATATGGTTATCTCAATAGATGCAGAGAAAGCCTTTGACAAAACTCAACACCAATTTATGATAAAAAACTCTCCAGAAAGCAGGCATAGAAGGAACATACCTCAACATAATAAAAGCCATATATGATAAACTCACAGCAAACATTATCCTTAGTGGTGAAAAATTGAAAGCATTTCCCCTGAAGTCAGGAACAAGACAAGGGTGCCCACTCTCACCACTACTATTCAGCATAGTTTTGGAAGTTTTAGCCACAACAATCAGAAAAGAAAAATAAATAAAAGGAATCCAGTTTGGAAAAGAAGTTCTCACTATTTGCAGATGACATGATTTCTACATAGAAAACCCTAAAGATACCACCAGAAAACTACAAAAGCTAATCAATGAATATAGTAAATTTGCAGGACATACAATTAATACACAAAAATGTCTTGCATTCTTACACACTAACAATGAGAAAACAGGAAAAGAAATTAAACAATTCCATTTGCCATTGCAGTGAAAAGAATAAAATACTTTGGAATAAATCTACCTAAAGAAACAAAAGAACCTATATATAAAAAGTTATAAAACACTAATGAAAGAAATCAAAGATGACACAAATAGATGGAGAAATATATCATGTTCATGGATCAGAAGAATCAATACAGAGAAAATGAGTATACTACCCAAAGCAATCTATAGATACAATGGAATCCCTATCAAGCTGCCAATGGTATTTTTCAGAGCTAGAACAAATAATTTCACCATTTGTATGGAAATACAAAAAACCTCGAATATCCAAAGCAATCTTGAGATAGAAGAATGGAACTGGAGGAAGCAACCTGCCTGACTTCAGGCTCTACTACAAAGCCACAGTCATCAAGACAGTATGGTACTGGCACAAAGAAAGAAATACAGATCAATGGAACAAAATAGTAAGCCCAGAGATAAATACACACACCTATGGACATCTTATCTTTGACAAAGGAGGAAAGAATATACAATGGATTAAAGACAATCTCTTTAACAGGTGGTGCTGGAAAACTGGTCAACCACTTGTAAAAGAATGAAACTAGAACACTTTCCAACACCATACACAAATTAAACTCCAAATGGATTAAAGATCTAAATGTAGGACCAGAAACCATAAAACTCCTAGAGAAGAACATAGGCAAAACACTCTCTGACATAAATCACAGCAGGATCCTCTATGACTCACCTCCCAGAGTAATGGAAATAAAGCAAAACAAACAAATGGGACCTAATTAAAATTAAAAGCTTCTGCACAACAAAAAGCTTTTGCACAACGAAGGAAACTATAAGCAAGGTGAAAAGATAGCCTTCAGAATGGGAGAAAATAATAGCAAACAAAGCAACTGACAAATAATTAATCTCAAAATATACAAGCAACTCCTGCAGCTCAATACCAGAAAAATAAGCGACCCAATCAAAAAAATGGGCCAAAGAACTAAACAGACATTTCACCAAAGAAGACATACAGATGGCTAACAAACACATGGAAAGATGCTCAACATCACTCATTATCAGAGAAATGCAAATCAAAACCACAATGAGATACCATCTCACACCAGTCAGAATGGCTGCAATCCAGAAGTCTACAAACAATAAATGCTGGAGATGGTGCAGAGAAAAGGGAACCCTCTTACACTGTTGGTGAGAATGTAAACTAGTACAGCCACTATGGAGATGAGTGTGGAGATTCCTTAAAAAACTGGAAATAGAACTGTTATGACCCAGCAATCCCACTGCTGGGCATACAGACCGAGGAAACCAGAATTGAAAGAGACGTGTACCCCAATGTTTATTACAGCACTGTTTATAATAGCCAGGACATGGAAGCCACCTAGATGTCCATCAGCAGATGAATGGATAAGGAAGTTGTGGTACATATACACAACAGAATATTCAGTTCAGTTCAGTCGCTCAGTCGTGTCCAACTCTTCGCGACCCCATGAATTGCAGCACGCCAGGCCTCCCTGTCCATCACCATCTCCCGGAGTTCACTCAGACTCACGTTCATACAGCCATCTCAACCTCTGTCGTCCCCTTCTCCTCCTGCCCCCAATCCTTCCCAGCATCAGAGTCTTTTCCAGTGAGTCAACTCTTCGCATGAGGTGGCCAAAGTACTGGAGTTTCAGCTTTAGCATCTTTCCTTCTAAAGAAATCCCAGGGTTGATCTCCTTCAGAATGGACTGGTTGGATCTCTTTGCAGTCCAAGGGACTCTCAAGAGTCTTCTCCAACACCACAGTTCAAAAGCATCAATTCTTCGGCACTCAGCCTTCTTTACAGTCCAACTCTCACATCCATACATGACCACAGGAAAAACCATAGCCTTGACTAGACGGACCTTAGTCGGCAAAGTAATCTCTGCTTTTGAATATACTATCTAGGTTGGTCATAACTTTTCTTCCAAGGAGTAAGTGTCTTTTAATTTCATGGCTGCAGTCACCATCAGCAGTGATTTTGGAGCCCCCAAAATAAAGTCTGACACTGTTTCCCCATCCATTTCCCATGAAGTGATGGGACCGGATGCCATGATCTTTGTTTTCTGAATGTTGAGCTTCAAACCAACTTTTTCACTTTCCTCTTTCACTTTCATCAAGAGGCTCTTTAGTTCTTCTTCACTTTCTGCCATAAAGGTGGTATCATCTGCATATCTGAGGTTATTGATATTTCTCCCGGCAATCTTGATTCTAGCTTGTTTCTTCTAGTCCAGCATGTCTCATGATGTACTCTGCATAGAAGTTAAATAAACAGGATTACAGTATATAGCCTTGACGTACTTCTTTTCCTATTTGGAACCAGTCTGTTGTTCCATGCCCAGTTCTAACTGTTGCTTCCTGACCTGCATACAGATTTCTCAAAAGGCAGGTTAGGTGGTCTGGTATTCCCATCTCTTTCAGAATTTTCCATAGTTTATTGTGATCCACACAGTCAGAGGCTTTGGCATAGTAAATAAAGCAGAAGTAGATGTTTTTCTGGAACTCTCTTGCTTTTTCCATGGTCCAGCGGATTACTCAGCTATTAAAAAGAATGCATTTGAATCAGTTATAAGGAAGTGAATGAACATGAACCCTATTATACAGAGTGAAGTCAGTCAGAAAGAAAAGCACCAATACAGTATATTAATGCATATATATGGAACTTAGAAGGATGGTAATGATGACCCTATATGCAAGACAGCAAAAGAGACACAGATGTAAAGAACAGACTTTTGGACTCTGTGGGAGAAGGCGAGGGTGGGATGAGTTGTGAGAATAGCATTGAAACATGTATATTACCATATGTGAACTAGATTGCCAGTCCAGGTTTGATGCATGAGACAGGGCACTCAGGGCTGGTGCACTGAGATGACTCTGAGGGATGGGATGGGGTGGGAGGTGGGTTCAGGATGGGGGACATTTGTACACCTGTGGCTGATTTGTGTCAATGCATGGCAAAAGCCACTACAGTATTGTAAAGTAATTAGCCTCCTATTAAAATAAAAAAAAAAAAGACATTCCTAAATTTAAAAAAAGACAGAGATAATTCATTAGTAACAGATCTGTCTTACAAGAAATACTAAAGAGAGTCCTTCAGGCTGAAATGAAAGAACATCAGAGAGTAACTCAAATTCAGACAAAGAAATAAAGATCAGTGGTGAAGGCAACAACATAGATAAATATAAAAGACAGTTTAATTTTATTTTTGTAATTTACAAACTTCACACCAAGAAAATCCTAGGACCAGATGGTTTCACAGGGGAGTTCTATGAGATTTTCAAATTAATGCTAATTCTGAATTAACACCAATCCATCACAAATTATTCAAAAATAGAAGAAGAGGGAATACTTCCTAACTCATTCTAAGAGGCCAACACTATCCTATGTCAGAACCAAACAAAGTGTTCATAAGAAAACCAGAGACAAGTATGAAACTGGACCCCTGACTGACATCATATACAAACATTAAGTTAAGATGTATCACAGACCTCCCTGTTAAGAGCTAAAATTATAAAACTCTTAGAAGAAGACATGGGGTAAATACTTATAACACTGGATTAGGCAATGATTCTTTTTAAAATTATTTTATGTATTTTAATTGGAGGCTAATTACTTTATAATATTGTAATGGTTTTTCCATACATTGAGATAAATCAGTCATGGGTGTACATGTGTCCCCCATCTTGATCCCCCCTCCCACCTTCCTCCCCATCTCATCCCTCAGGTTGTCCCAGTGCATCAGCTTTGAGTGCCCTATTTCATGCATCAAACTTGGACTGGTCATCTGTTTCACATATGGTAATACACACGTTTCAATGCTGTTCTCTCAAAATAGCCCACCCTTGCCTTCTCCCATAGAGTCCAAAAGTCCTTTCTTTAAATCTGTTTCTCTTTGCTGCCTCACATATAGGGTCATCATTACCATAGGCAATGATTCTTTAGGTATCGCACTGAAGCATAAACAGCAAAAGAGAAAATAGATAAATTTAACTGGAATACTGTCCAAGATAGATTATAATTGGAGAATAAAAGGCTTAAATTTATGACAAATGCAATTACATTAAGTATCTTTCATGAAAACAATGGTATGAAATCAGAAATCAGTAACAGGAGTAAAATGTACTCATATGTGGAAATTAACACACTCCTGAATAATCACTGGGTCACAGAATAAATCAAAGGAAAAATTTTAAAATACCTTGAGACAAATTAAAAATGGAGACAACAAATCCTATGGGATGTGGTGAGAGCACGTCCATGAAGGAATTTTAGAGTAAGAAATGCATGCATTAAGCAAAAAGATATCAACCAAACAACCTAATTTTACACTTCATGGAACTAAAAAGAACAAACTGAACACAAAGCAGAAAAAAGGAAAGAATAAAGATTAGAGCAGAAATAAATGGAATAGAGACCAGAAGGGCAACAAAAAGATCAGCACAATTGAGTTGGTTTTTAAGACAAAACTGACAAATCTTTAGCTACTTTAATGAAGAAAAAAAGAGAGAAGACTTAAATAATAAAGTCAGAAATGAAAAGGAAGACATTACAACTGATACCATAGAAATACAAAGGATCATAAGAGAATACTATGAAAAATTATATGCCAATATGTAAGATGACATAGAATGCATAATTTCTTAGAAACTTATAACCTATCAAGACTGAATCATGAATAGAACATCTGAATAGACCAACAATAAATAAGATTTAAGCAGTAATCACAAAACTCCCAGTACAGAAAAGCTCATGACCAGATGGCTTCATGGGTGAATTATACAAAACATTTAAAGCATAATTAATGACAATCCTTCTTAAACCGTTCCAAAAATTTGAAGGGGAAGGAACATATTGAGTTTCGTTTAGTAAGTCCAGCATTATCCTTATACCAAAGTCAGATACAGACACTACAAGGAGGGGAAAATTACAGGGCAAAATCCCTGATGAATAAAAATGGAAAAAATACTCAACAGAATGCTAGCAAACTGAATTCAACATCATGATAAAAGGATCATACAAAACGATCAATTGGAATTTGTCCCCAAGATGAAAGGACGGTTCAACATACACAAATCAATAAACATACTACATTAACAGAATGAAGGATACAAATCATATAATCATCTCAACAAATGCAGAAAAAGCACTTGACAAAACACAACATCTCTTCATGATAAAACTCTACAGATTTTTTTTAGGAGAAATGTATCTCAACATAATAAGAGCCATATGACAAGCCCATAGCTAACATCATCCTCAGTGGTAAAAAGTGATCTTTTTCTCAAAGATCAGAAATAAGACAAGGGTGCCTACTTACCACTTCTTTTTAACATAATACTGGTTAGTCCTCTGTAGAGCAATTAGGCAAGAAAAAGAAATAAAAGGCATCCAAATTGGAAAGAAAGATGAAAAATTATTTCCGTCTGCAGATGCCATGGTCTTATTTGTAGAAAAACCTAAAAACTCTACCAATAATTGCTAGAATTAATAAACAAATTCAGTGAAGTTGCAGGATACAAAATCAACATACAAAAATCAGTTGTATTTCTGTACACTAATGAATTATCTGGAAAAGAATTTAAGAAAACATTCACATATGCAATAGCATCAAAAAACATTTAGAGATAATTTTAGCCAAGCAAATGAAAGATCCATGAATCACCAGACCAGGCTCGATGCATGATACTAGATGCTTGGGACTGGTGCACTGGGATGACCCAGAGGGATGGTATGGGGAGGGAGTTGGAAGGGGGTTCAGGATGGGAACACATGTACACCCATGGCAGATTCATGGTGATATATGGCAAAACCAACACAATATTGTAAAGTAATTAGCCTCCAATTAAAATAAATAAATATTTTAAAAAGATCTTGTGCCTCCAAAAAATATAAGATATTAATGGAAGAATTTGAAGATGACACAAATAAATGGAAAAATATCCTGAGTTCATGGGGAATTCCCTGGCAGTCGAGTCACTAGCACTCTGCACTTACCAGGGTCCAGGTTCAATCCCTGGAAGGAAACTAAGATCCCTCAAACTGCATGGCATGGCCGAACAAATAAAAATAAAAAACAAATTCTAATAAATCCTGTGTGCATGGACTGGAAGAAAGAATACTGTTAAAATGATCATAATATCTAAAGTGATCTACAGATTATGCACTGGAGAAGGAAATGGCAACCCACTCCAGTATTCTTGCCTAGAGAATTCCAGGGATGGGAGCCTGGTGGGCTGCCATCTATGGGGTTGCACAGAGTTGGACAAGACTGATGTGACTTAGCAGCAGCAGATCTACAGATTTAAAGCAATCCCTATCAAAATTCCAGTGGTATTTTTCACAGAAATAGAATAAAAATACTAAAAATCATATGGAACCACGAAAGACCCCAAACAGCCAAAATGATCAAGCAAAAAGAATAAAGTTGGGGGCTTCTGGATTTCAAATGATATTACAAAACTACAGTTATCAAAGCACTATGGTACTGGCATAAAAACAGATTCACAGATCAATGGAACAGAATAAAGTACAAGAATATACCCACACATACACAGTCAACTAAATATTGGATAAGGGAGCCAAGAATGCACAATGGGGAGAAGGTAGTCTTCTCCATAACTGGTGTTGGGAAAACTAGATATCCATAAGGAAATGAATGAAACTGGACCACTATCTTACACCATACACAAAAATTAACTCAAATGGATTAAATACATAAATGTAAAATCTGAAAGGATAAAACTCCTAGAATTAAATCTAGGTGGATGCTCCTTGGACATCCATCTGGGCAAAGGTTTTTTAAATTTGACACTGAAAGCAAAAACAACAATAGCAAAAATAAACAAGTGGTGCTACAATAAACTAAAAAGTTATACAGCAATGGACGCCATCAACAAAATGAAAAGTTAACCCATGGAACATGAGAAGGTATTTGTATATCATATATCTGATAACAGCTTAATACCTCAAATATGGCTTCACTGATAGCTCAGCTTGTAAAGAATCTGCCTGCAATGTGGAAGACCTGGGTTCAATCCCTGGTTTGGGAGGATCCCCTGGAGAAGGAAAAGGCTACTCACTCCAGTATTCTGGCCTGGAAAATTCCATGAACTGTATAGTCCATGGGGTCACAAAGAGTTGGACACGACTGACTGACTTTCACTCTCATCTCAAATATATAAGGAACTTTTATAACAATAGCAAAAAAATGCAAGCAATCTAATTTAAGAATAGACCTGAGACCTGAATAAACACTTTCCAGAGAAGACGTACAAATGGCCAATATGCACATGAAGAGATGCTCAACACTGAGAATCATCAACAAAATGCAAATCAAAACCACAATGAGCTATCTTCTCACACGTGTCAGGATGGCTGTTATCAAAAAGACTACAAAAAAACAAGTATCCGTGAGGATGTACAGAAAAGGGAACCCTCATACAGTGTTGATGGGAATATAAACTGGTATAGCTTATGGACAGAGGTTCGTGACATTGTACAGGAGATAGGGATCAAGACTATCCCCATGGAAAAGAAATGCAAAAAGCAAAATGGCTGCCTGCTGCTGCTGCTACTAAGTCACTTCAGTCGTGTTTGACTCTGTGTGACCCCACAGACGGCAGCCCACCAGGCTCCTCCATCCCTGGGATTCTCCAGGCAAGAACACTGGAGTGGGTTGCCATTTCCTTCTCCAATGCATGAAAGTGAAAAGTGAAAGGGAAGTCGCTCAGTCGTGTCCGACTCTTTGCGACCCCATGGACTGCAGGCTACCAGGCTCCTCTGTCCATGGGATTTTCCAGGCAAGAGTGCTGGAGTGGGATGCCATCACCTTCTCCAAAATGGCTATCTAGGGAGGCCTTACAAATAGCTGTGAGAAGAAGAGAATTGAAAAGCAAAGGAAAAAGGAAAGATATAAGCATCTGCATGCAGAGTTCCAAAGAATAGCAAGGAGAGATAAGAAAACCTTCCTCAGCGATCAATGCAAAGAAATAGAGGAAAGCAACAGAATGGGAAAGACTAGAGATCTGAGAGTACTTCAAGAAATTTAGAGATACCAAGGGAACATTTCATGCAAAGGTGGGCTTGAGAAAGGACAGCAATTGTATTGACCTAACAAAAGCAGAAAGATATTAAGAAGAGGTGGCAAGAATACACAGAAGAACTGTACAAAAGAGATCTTCATGACCCTGATAATCATCATGATGTGATCACTCACCTAGAGCCAGACATCCTGGAAAGTGAAGTCAAGTGGGCCTCAGAACGCATTACTAAGAACAAAGCTAGTGGAGGTGACAGAATTCCAGTTGAGCTATTTCAAATCCTGAAAGATGATGCTGTGAAAGTACTGCACTCAATATGCCAGCAAACTTGGAAAACTCAGCAATGGCCACAGGACTGGAAAAGGTCAGTTTTCATTCCAATCCCAAAGAAAGGCAATGCCAAAGAATGCTCAAACTACCACACAATTGTACTCATTTCACATGCTAGTAAAGTATTGCTCAAAATTCTCCAAGCCAGGTGTCAGCAATACATTAACTGTGAAATTCCAGATGTTCAAGCTGGTTTTAGAAAAGGCAGAGGAACCAGAGATCAAATTGCCAACATCCGCTGGATCATGGAAAAGCAAGAGAGTTCCAGGAAAACATCTATTTCTGCTTTATTGACTATGCCAAAGCCTTTGACTATGTGGATCACAATAAACTGTGGAAAATTCTGAAAGAGATGGGAACACCTGACCACCTGACCTGCCTCTTGAGAAACTTATATGCAGGTCAGGAAGCAACAGTTAGAACTGGACATGAAACAACAGACTGGTTCCAAATAGGAAATTAGTATGTCAAGGCTATATATTGTCACCCTGCTTATTTAACTTCTATGCAGAGTACGTCATGAGAAATGCTGGGCTGGAAGAAACACAAGCTAGAATCAAGATTGCCGGGAGAAATATCAATAACCTCAGCTCTGAAGATGACACCACCCTTATGGCAGAAAGTGGAGAGGAACTAAAAAGACTTTTGATGAAAGTGAATGAGGAGAGCGAAAAAGTTGGCAAAAGCTCAATATTCAGAAAACTAAGATCATGGCATCTGGTCCCACCACTTCATGGGAAATAGATGGAGAAACAGTGGAAACATTGTCAGACTTTATTTTCGGGGCTCCAAAATCACTGCAGATGGTGATTACAGCCATGAAATTAAAGATTCTTGGCTTCCCTGGTGGCTCAGAGGTTAAAGCATCTGCCTGGAATGCAGCAGACCTGGGTTTGATCCCTGGTTCGGGAAGATCCCCTGGAGAAGGAAACAGCAACCCACTCCAGTACTCTTGCTTGGAGAATCCCATGGATGGAGGAGCCTGGTAGGCTACAGTCCATGGGGTCGCAAAGAGTCGGACACGACTGAGCAACTCCACTCTCACTTTCACTTTCTACTCCTTGGAAGGAAAGTTATGACCAACATAGATAGTATATTGAAAAGCAGAGATATTACTTTGCCAACAAAGATCTGTCTAGTCAAGGCTATGTTTTTTCCAGTAGTCAGGTATGGATGTGAGAGTTGGACCATGAAGAAAACTGAGCAGCAAAGAATTGATGCTTTTGAACTGTGGTATTGGAGAACACTCTTGAGAGTCCCTTGGACTGCAAGGAGATCCAACCAGTCCATCCTAAAGGAGATCAATCCTGGGTGTTCATTGGAAGGACTGATGCAGAAGCTGAAACTCCAATACTTTGGCCAACTCATGAGAAGGCTTGACTCATTGGAAAAGACCCTTATGGTGGAAGGGATTGGGGGCAGGGAGAGAAGGGGATGACCGAGGATGAGATGGCTGGATGGCATCAGCGACTCAATGGATGTGAGTTTGAGTGAACTCCGGGAGTTGGTGATGGACAGGGAGGCCTGGCGTGCTGCAATTCATGGAGTCTCAAAGGGTTGGACACGACTGAGTGACAGAACTGAACTGATATCCATTTCCAAAACAGTATGGAGATTCTTCAAAAAATTAGAAATAGAACTAGCATATGATTCAGTAATCCAACTTTTGGGCATATATCTGTAGGAAATGTATGTGTGTGTGTGTGTGTGTGTGTGTGTGTGTGTGTGTGTGTGTGTGTGTATTGTATGCAGGCATTAAAAAAAGAAGAAATTCTGCCATTTGTAACAAGATACATAAGCCTGGAAGACATTATGCTAAGTGAAATAAGCTAAGCACAGAATGACAAATATAATGATATATATTATATTATTTCATTTATATATGGAATCTGAAAATGTTGAACTTATATAACCAGAAACTGGAATAACGTTTGCTGGGGGCTGGAATTGGGGGAAATGGGGAGAAGTTGATCAAAGGATACACATTTTCAGTTATAAGATGAATTCATTAAAAAAGATGAATGAGTTCTAGGATTCTAACACACAGCATGGTGACCATAATTAATAATATTGCATACTTGAAATTTGCTAAAAGAATATATCATAAGTGTTCTAACCACAGAAAATATTTAAGTATGGAGGTGATGGATGTGTTAATTAACTAGATTATGGTGATCATTTCACAGTCCTTATCTTTCACACCTTAAAAGAAAACATCATGGTGTACAACCTAAATATTTACAATTTTTATTTGTTAATCATACCTCAATAAAGCTGAAAAAGATAAATAACTCAATTAAAAATTAGCAAGGATTAAAAAAAAGAAAAATATTAGCAAAGGATCAGAATGGACATTACTCCAAAGTAGATACACAAATTGCAATAAGCTCATGAAAAAATTATACTAAATTATTATTCATCAGGAAAATGTAAGTGAAAATTACAAAGAGATACCACTTTCCACCCATTCAGATGGCTATAATTAAATAAATGGAAAGGAAATGTTGGCAAGGATGTTGAAAAATTGATACTATTATACATTGGTGGTGGAATTGTAATAAGGTTCAGTCTTATGGAAAATACTTTGGCACTTCCTTATAAAGTTCAACACAGAATAACCGTATGAACATGCAATTCCACTCCGAGGCATGTATCTAAAAGAACTGAAAAAGGGTATCAAAAGAAATACTTGCACGTGAAGCAGTATTCACTATAGTTCAAAAAGGGAAACAACCCAAATGTTCATCAAAGAATGGATAAATTGTAGTATATCTATACAATGGAATATTATTTGGTTATAAAAAGAAATGAAGTACTGATTAATGCCACAACATGAATGAAGCTGGAATATATGCTAAGTGACAGAGCCCAGTTTCAAAGGTCCACATATTGACTGAGTTCTTTCTTATGAAATATTCAGAATAGGAAAATCTTCAGAGACATAAAGTAGAATAGTGATTGACTAGGGATGGGAGGTTTAGGTGGAAATGAGGAATGATGGCTAATGAGTGTGGAGTTTCTTTGTAAACTGTTGTAAATTGATCCTGGTGCTGGTCATACAACTCTGAATATACTAAAAACTACCAATTTGTAGACTAAATGGGTGAATTGTATGATAGTGTGCATGCTCAGTCACTGAGTTGTGTCTGACTCTTTGCAACCCCATGGACTGCAACCCTCCGGGCTCCTCTGTTCATGGAATTTTCCAGGCAGGAATACTGGGCTGGGTTACCATTTCCTCCACCAGGGGATCTTTCCAACCCAGGGATCAGACCTGGGTCTCCTGCACTGGTAAGTAGATTCATGATATATGAATTAAATATTATCTATGAATTAAATACCAATAAAGCTGTTTGAGAAAACATATGCTGAAAGGATAGAAGAGATATTAAAGTAATGTATGCGCCTGTCTAAACAAACTTCAACATTCTGTAAAGGAATATCTAAAAATATAGCACTCAGTGAAGCAAAATTGACAATATTTGACATCTACACAAAATTGCATAGGAAGAAGCAGAAAAAATGTTAGCTACGTCAAAGACAAAAATAAGTCAATAGAAACAGAGCCAGAAATGTCAAAGATGAAGGAATTGGTTGACAAGCATACAATCTTGATAGTTACTGTGCTATCCTCAAGGGTTTAAAGAAAAATGTAAACATAATGAAGAGAGCATTGAAAGATAAGAATCAAATGGAAATTCTAGAGATGAAAAATACCTTATTGGACATGAAAACTGTCCAAAACGGGATTAAGAGACGATTAGACTCTGCAAAAGCTAAGATCAGTGAACTTGAAGACATAGCAAAATAAGCTCTCCAACCTGAAGTTCAGGGTGGGGTGAGAAAGGCTATAAAAATGCAAATGAACAGAGCTTCAGTCACTCGTGATACAATACCAATAACTGTAAAACACATTTAATGGAACACTGCATTGAGCAGGAAAAAAAAAATGCAGCTTTCAAAGACCTAAATGTAAGACCAGAAACTATAAAACTCTTTAAAGGAAAACATAGGCAGAACACTTGATGACATAAGTGAAAGCAAGATCCTTTATGACCCACCTCCTAGAGGAATGGAAATAAAAATTAAAGTAAACAAGTGGGACCTGATTAAACTTAAAACCTTTTGCACAACAAAGTAAACTACAAGCAAGGTGAAAAGACAACCCTCAGAATGGGAGAAAACAGTGGCAAATGAAACAAGTGACAAAGGATTAATTTCCAAAATATACAAGCAACTCAATACCAGAAAACCAAACAACCCAATCAAACAGTGGGAAAAATAATTAAACAGACATTTCTCCAAATAAGACATACAGATGGCTAACAAACACATGAAAAGATTCTCATCATTGCTCATTATGAGAGAAATGGAAGTCAAAACTACAATGAGATATCACCTCACACTGGTCAAAATGGCCATCATGAAAAAGTCTACAGACAATAAATGCTGGAGAGGGTGTGGAGAAAAGGGAATGCTTTTGCACTGTTGGTGGGAATGTAAATTGATACAGCCATTATGGAGGACGGTATGGAGAGTCCTCAAAAAAAAACTAGAAATAAAACCACCATATGACCCAGAAATCCCAATCCTAGGCATATACCCTGAGGAAATCAGGGTTGAAAAAGACACATGTATCCCATTGTTCATTGCAGCACTATTTACAATAGCTAGAACATGGAAGCAACCTAGATGTCCACAGACAGATAAGTGCATAAAGAAGTTGTGGTACATATACACAATGGAATATTACTCAGCCATAAAAGGTATGCCTTTGAGTCAGTTCTAATGGAGTGGATGAACCTAGAATCTATTATACGAAGTGAAGTAAGTTGGAAAGAGAAAAATAAATATCATATTCTAATGCATATATACAGCATCTAGAAAAATGGTACTGAAGAATCTATTTTGCCAGGGTCCAGCCTCAGCAGAGTCCAGGGATACCCTCAGGATGAATGACATTGGAGAATGAATGAATGACAGAGGGTGACCAAGCTTCGGTGAGCAAGGCCTGTAACTTTATTTTCAAAAGGGACTTTTATACCTTGACTTGTACACAGAGGGAAATGAAAGATGCAAGGTCATGCAGAATCAGCCCAAGCACTCCAGCAGTTTTGCCCTTATCGAAACCAGGATTTTTCTGCATACCTTTCCCATAAACAATGTTGTATGCATTATCTTCTGGCCTTGGAGGCCTGTGGACATTTTATGACCCTCTTGATAAAGGCTGCTCAACCAGAAAACTTACTTTCCCTCAAAGTGTTTTTCTTTATATTTCTAATCTATGTCAGCCTCAGAAAGTATTAGAGTTACATTTCTCACGGAGCAAAGGTGCCGTGAGTTACAACAAAGGAAGAACCAATTAGCTCAAAGGTCTGATGTGGTTAATTCCAAGGTTACTGCTTGTTTTTCTTAAATTCCAACTATGTTAACTAATGCATTCCCAGGTGCACAATGGATAAGGGATATGGGAACTTGGCAGCAAGCATTGGCTCAACAGTGAAATCCTACATTAGCACTACTCTACTCTTCGAAAGGCTCTATATTTTCAGAATGTCTTAGGCTTTCCATGCCTCTCATAGTTGGGAGGCTGTGAACAATCACAAGCATAGCTGCAAGAGTCTGGATAAACCTGTAAGGCAAGCTAGAAAGCCATCAGAGGGATTTGAATTGAAACACTCCTATCATGTCCAGGAGACTTATTAACTAAAGCCCTAAGTTAACTTCTTCCAGAAAAAGGTGGTCAGGGATAGCCCCCTGTTAAAGACAGAAGAGTTGCTCAAAGACATAAAATAGTAAGACAGACATATTCTGGTTTTGGGATAGATGCTCGAGCAGGTCCGGGGGTGGGGTGGGGGTCCCTCAAGATCTGCCTTGCTCGTCAAGTCTCTTCTGCATGACCTTGTCATAGGTGGGATGGCCCAGGAGTCCCTCGAGTCCTGAAGCCTTGCTTATCACGTCTCCTTTGCATGACCTTGTCATGGATGGGATCTCCGTGCTGGCTCCCGGCACTATTTACAGGGCAGCAGTGGAGAATCAGACATAGAGAATAGACTTATGGACATGGGGAGAGAGGAGGGTAAAATGTCTGGAAAGAGTAACATGGGAAACCTACATTCAGTTCAGTTCAGTTAAGTCGCTCAATCATGTCCAGCTCTTTGCGACCCCATGAATTGCAGCATGCCAGGCCTCTCTGTCCATCACCAACTCCTGGAGTCTACTCAAACTAATGTCCATTGAGTCGGTGATGCCATCCAGCCATCTCATCTTCTGTCGTCCCCTTCTCCTCCTGCCCCCAATCCCTCCCAGCATCTGGGTCTTTTCCAATGAGTCAACTCTTCGCATGAGGTGGACAAAGTACTGGAGTTTCAGCTTTAGCATCAGTCCTTCCAATGAACACCCAGGACTGATCTCCTTTAGAATGGACTGGTTGGATCTCCTTGCAGTCCAAGGGACTCTCAAGAGTCTTCTCCAACACCATAGTCCAAAAGCATCAATTCTTCAGCGCTCAGCTTTCTTCACAGTCCAACTCTCACATCCATACATGGCCAGTGGAAAAACCATAGCCTTCACTAGATGGACCTTTGTTGGCAAAGTAATGTCTCTGCTTTCTAATATGCTATCTAGGTTGGTCATAACTTGCCTTCTAAGGAGTAAGCGTCTTTTAATTTCATGCCTGCAATCACCATTTGTAAAACAGCTAACGGGAATTTGCTGTATGGTTCAGGAAACTCAAACAGGGGCTCTGTATCAACCTAGAAGGGTAGGATGGGGAGGGAGATGGGAGGAACTGATTCATGCTGAAGTTTGCCAGAAAACAGCAATATTCTGTAAAGCAACTAATTATCCTTCAATAAAAAAATAAATTTAAAACATATGCAGCTTTCAAGGATACACTGAACATTTACCTTGGTAACGCATATATTCTATTCTATAAAATAGATCTCAATCATATTTTAAAGACTGAAATAATATCTTTGACAGCAACAAAAGCTGTACTTAACCCTAATGTCCTATACTACAAAAAAGAATCTTAAGGAATCAAACCTCTCTTCAGAAACTAGAAAGTGAAGAGGAAAATAAACTGCAGGCAAGTAGAAGCAATGGATTAATACAGATAGAAGCAGAAATCAACGACATAGAAAAGAGAATATAGAGAAAATCAATGAAACCAAAACGTGGTCCTTTGAGAGGATCAATCAAATCAATAGTTGTCTAGCCAGATCGATTAAGAAAAAGAGACAGAAAGCATCCATTACTATCAGGAATGAGAGTAGTAAGGTCGCTACAGGCTGCAGGGGTAAAGGAAATAGTATTAAGAAGTCTATGAAC
Organism: Nanger dama; assembly: GCA_917880005.1. NCBI lineage: Eukaryota > Metazoa > Chordata > Mammalia > Artiodactyla > Bovidae > Nanger > Nanger dama. The sequence continues at coordinate 867,152 of CAKJTW010000144.1, forward strand.
TTCCATATATGATTCTGGGTGAAGGGTTAAAGGCCAGGGATTCGGGCAGGATATAGATCCCATTACCCGTGACCTCCCTAAGAAGGCCAGGTCAAGGGTTTCCAAAGCACTGTCACATGACCGCTTAACTTCCTAAGACCAAAAGATCTCCAGATCTTTCATCTGTGGTCCCCAACATGTCCCTCTTTCTCATGATATTCACTCAATGGTGGTTGTTTATTCTCTTATTGAGGGTCTATCACACCACGAGTCTTCCTGGGTTGCCTGAGATGCTCCGCCTCACGTAGGGTCCTGCCCTGCCTGAACTCGCTATACCCAGACCCAGTGCCTCGCGACTTCACGCCTCACCTCATAATTCTGCAGGCCCGCATCAGGGGGTGCAGGAAGGAGTGGTGGTGAAGGCCTGCTGCCAGGCAAGGTCTTTCTTCCGTCATCTCAGGTGCCCCTCCCATCGACCGGGTGGCGGCTCAGTCCGCTGGCCGGAAAAGGAGGGACCAGCTTCCGCTGCCTACCCTTGTGGCTGGCAGGCAGTGACGCAGTTATGGGGTCGTCTGCGTCCAAGGCTGCCCTCAGGGCGACCACCAACGAGCCCACTGAACCCGAGCCGAAACACCTGGCGGGTGAGTAGGCTCCATGGCCTCGCAGGCCCTGCCGCAACCCCAGCCCCCTCCCACCCCCACCCCTCACCCCACCAGGAGGCAACGGGCTTGGGGAGGGTGCATTCGCACTCCAGTGCCTTTGATTGAGCCTGAAACCCAACCTATGGTCTCTAACCCCAAATGTCGAACTCTTTACACTTTCTGCCTGAAGCTTGGGACATAATACGCAGCAGAGTAACAACTTGGTTTTCTGAGAGGGGTCTCATTCTTGAAGTTATCTGTTGCCCAGAGACTCCCTGTGGAGAAAGTATGGGGGTCTGTGTGTGTTTGTGTGCATGCTCAGTCATGTCCGACTCTTTGTGCCAGAACAGTGGCAGATGGGTGTGTGTGTATGTGTGTGTGTGTGTATGTGCATGCTCACTTGTGTCCGACTCTTTTCACTGGAGCAGTGGGATATGGGTGTGTGTGCACGTGTGCATGCATACTCAGTCATGTCTGATTCTTTGTCCCAGAGCAGAAGCGTATGGCTGTGTGAGTGTGTGTGTGTGTGTGTGTGTGTGTGTGTGTGTGTGTGTGTCTGTGCTCAGTCCTGTCCAACTCTGCACCAAAGTAGTGGCGTGTGTGTGAGCATGCTCAGTCGTGTTTGACTCTTTACGCTGGAGCAGTGGTGGATGGCTGTGTGTGTGTGAGTGTGCTCGATTGTGTCTGACTCTGCACCAGAACAGTGGAGTATGGGTGTGTGTGTGTGTATTTTTGTGTATGCGTGCATGCTCAGTCGTATCCGACTCTTTGCAGCAGAGCAGTGGCATATGGGTTGGTGGGTATGTGTGTGTCTGTGTGCTCAGTCCTGTCCGAATTTTTGCACCATAACAGTGTCGTATGGGTGTGTGTGTGTGTGGTGTGTGTGAGCTCAGTCATGTCCGACTCTATGTGTCTGAACAGTGGTATTGGGTATGTGTGTGTGTGTGTGTGTGTGCATGCTCAGTCGTGTCTGACTCTTTGCACTTGAGCAGTAACATATGGTTGTGTGTGTGTGTTTGTGCATGCTCAGTTTTGTCCAACTCTTTGCACTGGAGCAGTGGCATATGGGTGTGCATGTGCGTGTGCGTGTGTGTGTGTGCTCAGTAGTGTCTGACTCTTTGCGGTGGAGCAGTGGCATATGGCTGTGTGTGTTCGGTCAAGTCCAACTCTTTGCATTGGAGCAGTGGCATATGGGTGTGTGTGTGTGTGTGTGTGCGTGCATGTGCATGCTCAGTTGTGTCTGACTCTTTGTGCTGGAGCAGTGGCCTATGATGTATGTGTCTGTGTGCTCAATCTTGTCCAACTGTTTGCATTGGAGCAGTGTCATATGGGGGTTTGTGTGTGTATGCACATGCATGCTAAGTCATATCTGACACTATACTGGAGCAGTGGCATTTGGTTGTGTGTGCGCGCATGTGTGTATGCTCAGTGATGTCTGACTCTTTGTGCTGAAGCAGTGGCATATGGGTGTGTGTGTCTGTTTGTTTGCGCTCAGTTGTGTCCAACTTTTTGCACCAGAGCAGTGGCATATAGGTGTGTGTGTGTGTGTGTGTGTGTGTGTGTGGTCAATCGTGTCCCACTCTTTGCATTAGAGCAGTGGCATGTGGGTGTGTGTGTGTATATATGTGCATGCATGCTATGTCATATCTGACTCTGTACTGGAGCAGTGGCATTTGGTTGTGTGTGTGTGCATGCTTAGTCATGTCCGACTCTTTGCACTGAAGCAGTGGCATATGGCTGTGTGTGTCTGTGTTTGTGCTCAGTTGTGTACAACTATTTGCACCAGAGCATTGGAATATAGGTGTGTGTGTGTGTGTGTGTGTGCTCAGTCATGTCCCACTCTTTGCATTGGAGCAGTGGCATATGGGTGTGTGTGTGTATGCACATGCATGCTAAGTCATATCTGACTCTGTACCAGAGCAGTGGCATATGGGTGTGTGTGTTTATGTGTGCATGCTCTTCATGTCCGACTCTTTTCACTGAAGCAGTGGCATATGAGTGTGTGTGTGTGTGTGTGTGTGCACACGTGTGCATGCTCTGTAGTGTCCAACTCTTTGTGGTGGAACAGTGGTGTATGGGTATGTGCGTGTGTGTACTCAGTCATGTCCGACTGCACCAGTGCAGTGACATAAAGGTATGTGTATGTGTGTGTGTTCAGTCGTGTCTGAGTCTTTTTGCCAGAGCAGTGACATATGGGTCTGTGTGTGTGCGTGTGTGTGTGTGTATGTGTGTGTGTCTGTGAGATCAGTCACGTCTGACTCTGCACCAGAGCAGTGGTGTATGGTTGCTTGTGTGTGTTCATGCTCAGTCCTATCTGACTCTTTGAGCTGGAGTAGTAGCATATGGGTGTGTGCACTTGTGTGTTTTTGTGTATGTATTCTCAGTCATGTCCAACTCTTTGCACTGGAGCAGTGGCATATGGGTGTGTGTGTGCTCAATCATGTCCAACTGTTTGCTTTGGAGCAGTGTCATATGGGGGTGTGTATGCATGTGCATGCTCAGTCATATCTGACTCTGTGCCAGAGCAGTTGTGTATGGGTGTGTGTGTGCTCAGTCATATTTGATTCTGCACTGGAGCACTGGTGGATGGATGTGTGTGTTTGTGTATGTGCATGCTCAGTCATGTCCAACTTTTCGCTCCAGAGCACTGGTGTATGGGTTTGTGCCCGTGTGCATGCTCAGTCATGTCTGACTGTATGTGCTGGAGCAGTGGAGTATATGTGTGTGTGTGTGTGTGTGTGTGTGTGTGTGTGCTAAGTCATGTTTGACTCTGTGCTGGAGCACTGGTGGATGGATGTATGTGTTTGTGTGTATGCATGCTCAATCATGTCCAACTGTTTGCTCCAGAGCAGTGGCATATGGGTTTGTGCCTGTGTGCATGCTCAGTCATGTCTGACTCTATGTGCTGGAGCAGTGGAGTATGTATGTGTGTGTGTGCTCAGTCATGTCCGACTCTGCACCAGTGCAGTGGCACATGGGTGTGTTTGTGTGTGCTCAGTCATGTCTGACTTTGTGCCAGAACAGTGGTGTACGGCTGTGTGTGTGTGTGTATTCAGTCGTTTTCAATTCTTTGTGCCAGAGCAGTGGTGTATGGGTTTGTGTGTGTGTGTGTGTGTTTGTGTGTTAAGTCATGTCTGACTCTTTGCACCAGAGCAGTGGCTTCATAAACAGTCTGTGCCGTTGGCAATAGATGTAAATCCCATTGCTATTGCAACCTTTGCAGCCAATTCAGCCTTTTGATCAACTCTTTTTTTTTTTTAAAAATACTTTATTCTACATTACAATACTGTATTTGTTTTCCCATACATTGACATGAATCAGCCACAGGTGTCCACGATCTCCCAATGCCAAAGCCCCCTCCCACCTCCCACCCCACATCCTCTCCCTGAATCATCCCATGCACCAGCCCCATGCGTCCTGCATCCTGTATTGAACATAGACTGGCGCTTCATTCTTACAAGATAGTATACATGTTTCAATGCCGTTCCTCCCAAATCATCCTGATCAACTCTTGATTTTGCTATTTGGCTTCAGAACTATTCATTGACCTAATGTGCATTTGTCTTCTGAAGTTTTTTCTTATCATCATGATAATGGGTGTTTATTGCAGCAACTACCAGTTCACCACAGTTAAGCAGATTAGTTTCCTGAAGATTATTCTCAACAGGTCCCATATTAGATTCTGGGACAGTATATATAATCCAGCCCTGCGCTAAGATATAACATGTACCGAGATTAACTTTTCAAACCTGAAGGTTAAGGAATAATTACCAATGTGAAGGGTGCATGGAACCAAACAGGAGCACTTGAATCAGTACCAGCATAACTGAAAGGTTCAGTCCAAAGACTGAAATCATGCCAAAGCAGAAATTAAAAGGTTGCAGAGGAAACTGCACAGAAAGAGGAATGAAGCAGACCTAAAGATAAAAATATAGCAGAGAATCTCGTTCTTCATAACCTTAAACATGGCATGAACATGTGAGCTAAGTTGTTTCTGTCGTGTCCAAGTCTGTGCAACTCTGTGGACTGTACCTGCCAGGCTCCTCTGTCCCTGAGATTCTCCAAACAAGAATACTGGAGTGAGTTCCTATGCCCTTTTCCAGGGGATCTTCCCCACCAAGAACCGAACCTATGACTCCTGTATTGCAGGGAGATTCTTTACTGCCTGTGGCACCAGGGAAGCCTGCCAAACAAAGCACAGCAACTGGCACATATTAGGCATTGACGCTGAGTGTATATGTTTGTTGAATAAGTAAATCTTACTTTACAGGGTCAGTCTGTCACTTTAATCCACTAGCATATTTGTTAAGCCCCCTCCTCAGTACCTGTCCTACTGCTGTGCATATGAAGATGCTGTGTAATAGATAAGTGCTATGGATAAAGTTGTTTTAGAATGATAGTTTATAGATGGTTTGGAAAGCAAGGAGAATTTTTGAACTGATAAACAGCAAGGAATCATTGCATGTTCTTCAGTAGGAAAACTAAACAATGAAATTTATCTTTTGAGGGGCTGTAAAAGTCAATTAATGGTTATGACCTTGAGTCAGGAAAGCAGAAAGATGTTGCAATAAACCAGGTATGAGGCTGTGGGGAAGTGGACTAAAGAAGAAAAAGCAGCAAGAAATTAAAAGGTGTAAACCAAAAAGTCAGACTTAGGGAGACAAAGCTCCTTACTGAACCTTATGGAATGACACTTTTCTTGGGTGAGGCACAATGACATAATGTTTAATACGTTGATCTTCAAAGTCAAACAAACCTTATTTCAAATGCCAGCCCTTCCACTGAACTACCTGTATGACCTCGAGCATGTTACTTACCTTCTTGAGTCTTTTCCATTTATTTAATAAGTATTTTCCTTACTTGTCCCAACTTGGCATGTGCTAGCTACTGCACTGGGTCTTGGAGAGACACTGGTGAGCAGAGTCAATGCAATCACAATCCTCATTAACTCTATGGAACAAATAGGATAAACAGGCATTCAGTGTCACCTACCATGTTAGTACCAGGTGACTCAGTGGTAAAGAATCCGCCTGCAATGCAGGAGAAATGGGTTTGACCCTGGGCTGGGAAGACCCCCTGGAATGGGAAATGGCAACCCACTCCAGGATTCTTGCCTGGAGAATCCCATGGACAAAGGAACTTGTTGGGCTACAGTCTGTGGGGTAGCAAAGAGTCAGATACGGCTGAACAACTGAGCATGGGCATGCACAAATTTTACTACTGGGAAATGAAGAAAATGTTTCAGATGACTCTCTTTGTCATGTCTCTGAGATTTGATTGCATCTGTATTTCAGGTAAAGTTACCAATTTTGGTTTTGAAAATTTTTTTTTTCTCAGTCTGTGTTTTAATGCTTGTCACTGTCTCTAATTTAGATCTGATCCAGTACATAAATGGAACAAATATGAGTGTTGTCCATCTGGCTGACGTTCTTTCTGAGAAAACTGGTAGCAGCAGCTGGGTGGTGGTGTTCAAAGCCCTGGTTACTGTCCATCACCTCATGGTGTATGGAAATGAGGTGAGCATGGTGTATATTCCTTCCTTTTAGTACAATGGACTGTCGGGACACAACTGCTGAATATGCTCAGTGTGTTAGGGGCTTACTACATTTTGCTTCCATTCATGACAAGTGGGGAAAGTACATGTAAGTAGATATTAAAACACCAATTTTTCCATTTTTACTTATGAATTTCTCTTTACAGTCAGTATTTAATAAAGTATACCATTTTGCTAGTAGAGGAAGTATGCCACGGAATGATATTTTGAGTCCAATATTATTTCTATAAATGTTTAAAATTCACACAATATTTGTCCATGTAACAGGTATATATATGAAACTATAAATAAAATAGGATTCAAGGATAACACATGAAAATTTTGATAATGTTTCCTTCCAGGTAGGAGAAGTAAATTGAACTTGAGGATGGGACAGAGGCTACTATTAACTTGATCTGTAAGGCTTTATGCCTCTTATTTTAAAAATAGAGTTGAAGGGAATTCCCTGGTGGTCCAGTCGTTAAGAATCTGCCTTGCAATGTAGGGGATGAAAGTTCGATCCCCGGCTGGGAAACTTTAAGATCCCACATGCCATGGGCCAACTGAGCCTGCGCCACAGCTAGAGGGTTGGTGCACCACAACAAAAGATCCTGCTTGACAAAATGAAGATCCATTGCGTTGCAACTAAAACCTAACTCAGCCAAATAAATAAATGATAAATTCCTGCCAAATAGAACTGAAGAAGATATGTGCAAAAGTTAGCAGTTGTCATTTCTGGGCATTGGGGTCTAGAGATGTACCACAGTATTCTTTTATTTTTCTGTTAATTGAATTATTAAATAATTTAACGTGAATGATTAAAATAATTAATCCTATAATTGCCACTGACCCTTGAATACGCCAGGTTTGAGCTACACAGGTCCTCTTGTATGTGGCTTTTTTCCATCGTAAATACTACAGCACTACAGTATCCATTCTTGGTTGACTCCACAGGCATGGAAGGAATCAGTTACAGTGGTATGGCATCTGCAGATAGCTGACTATAAATTATATGGGGGTTTTATTCCCTGGTGGCTCAGCTGGTAAAGAATCTGCCTGCAGTATGGGAGACCTGGGTTTGATCCCTGGATTGGGAAGATCCCCTGGAGAAGGGAAAGGCTACCCACTCCAGTATTCTGGCCTGGAGAATTCCATGCACTGTATCGATGGGGTTGCAAAGAGTCGGACATGACTGGGTGACTTTCACTTTACATGCTATGAATTATATGGGAATTTTCGACTGCATGGTGGGCCAGTGTCCCTAATTCCTGAGATGTTACTGATAGAAATGCATGGGTGAAAAGTGTGTATTCACATTAGCTTTAATGTTTAACCCCTTGTTTATTTGGGGGTATGTCAACAGACTTGGCAGCACTACAGATCCTTATGTTGGCTATCCCAGGGTGTGATGGTGCTCACCTTCATCAATGCCTGCTGAAATAGAAGATATGTATGATAGAATTATGTTAAGTATGTATTCACAAAGACAAAATCATGAATGAACTCTATTTGTGAACTGAAACTAATTTTGAGAATTTGGCACACTTGTTTGACAGCGTTTTATCCAACATCTTGCATCGAGAAGTTCTTTGTTCACTTTACACAACTTTCTGGATAAAAGTGTCAGAGAAGGTAAGATGATTTTTGACGGAAATATTTCTTTGTGGCAAGGAGGGAAATATTCTGGAAACCATGCTTAGTTTTAAAAAATGGTTCTGAGTGATGAAGGGTGTGATGTGCTATACATTTTATGATGGAAAGTAATTTCTAAATTCATTGTCACAACACATGTGCAGATACTTACTCAGTGAGGCCTTCCTGCCTCAGTCTCCCAAAAATCATGGTCCTTTTATCCTTTCTCTGCTTGAGTTTTATTCTTTCCACTTCTCAACAACTAAACATCTCTGTAGTTTTCTTTTCTTTGCTTGTCTATCAATCATCATTGGAGGGTATAAGATCCATGTAGGCAGGTTTTTTTTTTGGGGGCGGTCTCTATTGTTCACTATTGATCCTACAGCATTATAGTGAATACTGAATAATTATTGAATGAATAAGTAAATTGAATAAATGAATCAAGGCCCATAGTGAGCAGCTGAGTTTCTGTCATGGCCTTCTCTTTGCATTTTGTCTATGAAGTAGGGGCAAGGTTGTTTGTTGAGTGAAAGGAAGACCGGAGCAATGGTAACAAGGGGATGGGGGTGTCAGGAAAATGCTAAGGATTTATAATAGTGTCTGTGAAAATGTGAAAGGGACTAATAAAGTTCAGTTATTTCTCCGGTTCAGGAATGTCACCATCAACACCACATCCAAAGGTGATATCAACACTTTGAGGAAGGGCTGGTGCACTGGGATGACCCTGAGGGATGGCATGGGGAGTGAGGTGGGAGAGAGGGTCAGGATGGGGAACACATGTACACCCATGGCTGCTTCATGTAAATATAAGGCAAAACCCACCACAATATTGTGAAGTAATTAACCTCCAATTAAAATTAAAAATAAATAAACATAAATTCATTTAAAAATAATCTTTAACAGAAAGTTTTAGGAATACTGTACTTGATGAGTAATAAAAGCCATTCTAGTGTTTTATGCTTCAAAGATATTGTTGAGGGATATGTGTGAATGTGGAATGATAAATCTTTGCATTTGGTGATGTATGTTGTAAATGGTTAACATTGGTTAAACTGGAAACAATAAAAGGTATTTCATTTTTAGGCTATGCTATGTCAGCTTTCATCAGACGATATAGCAAGTATTTGAATGAAAAGTCACTCGCGTATAGACTGATGGAGTCAGACATCACCAAAACCAAGAGAGGGTAGGTAAATATTGTTAATTTTTAATCAAGAAGTACTACAGTACATATCTGTTCTGATATGTAGTTTGGCAAAAATGCAGCTATTTTTCAAAATGCCAATGTCACAGTGCTTCTCAAACTCTTAATTAGAATTGATGTTATGAACTTTTTTTTATCTTTTATAGGACAGATGGTGTGATGAGAACTATGAACACGAAGGAGTTGCTGAACACTCTTCCAGTTATTCAAATTCAGTTTGACGCTCTTCTGAATTTTAATGTAAGAGCTTTATAAATCATTTTTAAGAAAATATTGTTAGGCAGCATTGTTTGACTGTAGGTTGGAGAGGAAAAAACCATGGTGGTAATTGATTCCTCTTTAATTTCCAGGCAAATGCTGATGAACTAACTAATGGTATAATACATGCTGCTTTCATGCTCCTCTTTAAGGATTCTCTTCGCCTCTTTGTAGCCTATAATGAGGGGATCATTAATCTGCTAGGTAAGCTAAAGAATAGACATGACTTTTTAAAAACTAAACTGGCAAAAATTCTTTATTTGTAAAAACGTTTTATATCTAAATTTAGATTCATCTGTGTTTTAGGTTCAAAATAGAAGATACTTACAAGGTGGTATATATTTACATAACTAGACATCATATTGGGGGGTTTTTGTTGTTGTTGTTAAAAGTAATTAATCAGCCACAGAACTTTTCAATTTGTATATAAGTGCTAACTGATACTTCTGGGAAATTAACACGGATTGCTGTATTTATTCATTACATAGTAAGTCCCACTCAACTAATGTCAAATAGTACAATTCTAACTTTCCTAAGATACAACTTACAAATTATTGTTTTGATCGTATACAATCAAATGTTTCTTAGGCTTTTTGGGAAATTTCAGTCATCATTTAGCCCTAACCAGTTTCTGTTGTTGACAATTTGAGATATTTCTTACATTTAAGAAGTGCCTGGTACATTTGTTGAGTTATAAAGCATAGGAAATACAGCCTCTCTGTCAGAGACCATCAGAACTTGATGTTAATCAAAAAGATTCCAGACTAGAATTTGTAGAAATTAAACTAAACTATCTTAATTATATGTGTATGCTATTAAATACCATAGATATTACCAGCACCAGTATTCAGCATGCAGTAGTTCCTGTATAAAAAAAAACTGTTGCTTATATTTAGATGTGCAGTGTTGTTTATTAAAACAAAACATTATTGGATTAAAACTAATTGTTTTCAAGAAGTTAAAATCATATCCAGAATTAACATAGAATCATCAGAAAGGAAAGAAACTTGGGATTGCTAAAATACTGGCTACTTTGTCTTTTTTTCTATTTTTAGATAAATATTTTGACATGGGGAAGAAGCAATGCAGGGAAAGTTTGGATATTTACATCAAGTTCCTCGAAAGAATGACCAAATTGGCACAATTCCTTAAAGTTGCAGAGGTACAGAAATCTATTTCTAGCCACAGCTTTTGTGATTTTTTTGTATTAGTTTAGTATTCTGTACAACTATACCTCCACCCTACAGTCACTGTCACATAAACAGAAATGGGTAGTTTTAACTATTTTGTAAACAGTACAACTAAAAACTAGGAATAGGTACTTCAAAGGTACCCTCCAGTGCACTTGTGATCAAAAACGATCTTACAATGATTTCTGTTTGTGACTTGAGGATAATTTATACCAAGCTTACTTTCCCACCAGAAACAGCTCTAAAACCAGTGAGATAAGGAAACATGAGGTGGGCCACAGGTTTGCCCTAGTAGCTAATTCTGAGTATTTGAAAAGTTAGAACACATTTGTATGATATCCAAAATGAAGCCAAGCTCTTCACAAAACAACAAAGACTCAAAATCTGGCAGGTCTTTTAAAATTTTACCCTAAGAGCAAATATAAGTTTATGCTTAAGTGTGCAAGGCATTCTTTTGTGGTTGTTGCTCAGTCGCTAAGTTGTGTCCAATTGTTTGCAACCCTGTGGACTGTAGCCCACCAGGTTCCTCTATTCAGAGGATTTTCTAGGCAAGAATACTGGAGTGGGTTGCCATTTCCTCCTCCAGGGGATCTTGCTGACCCAAGTATCAAACCTGCGTCTCCTTCATTGGCAGGCGAATTCTTTACTGCTAAGCCACCTGGGAAACTCCACAAGACATACTTTAGCCTGCCATTTTTCTTGATCTGGGTGTGTACCAGCCCAGCAAGGCACTCTTGCTCTTGGAGTCCTTTCTCTTTAGTGTACAAATTAATTCACACTTACTTTTCTTTGTTAACACTCCTTGCTGTAATGTTTTATTTTCGACCCCTTTTTTCTGATTTTAGCAAGCTGGAATAGACCAGAATGACATTCCATATCTTTCTCAGGTCAGTACATCTCTTGTCTGTCTTTAAGTGGCTTTTTGTCTTTGTGCTGTGTTTATCATCTGAGATGCCATCATTTTCTGTATGGTTACATGTGTATTTTCATTTCCCTGAGAGTAAAATTTATATTTCTACTTATATATACATAGACTTGTGTCTTTGGAACAGGTCTGTGAGCTGTAGGTCTTACAAAAGAGGTCATTCCCCGCTGAGTGCTAAATGGTGACTTATAGTGTAACAACTCCAACATGCTTTTTCAGTGGACAGAACTGATCAGTGAAAATAGCAAGGTATTCTTTACATCTGTGTCTCCTTTGCTGTCTCGTATATAGGGTCATCATTACCATCTATCTAAATTCCATATATATGCGTATATATGGTATTTTTCTTTCTGACTTACTTTGCTCTGTATAATGTAAAGAACAGACTGTTTAACTCTGTGGGAGAAGGTGAGGGTGGGATGATTTGAGAGAATAGCATTGAAACATGTATATTATCATATGTGAAATAGATCGCCAGTCCACGTTCGATGCATGAGGCAGGGTGCTCAGGGCTGGTGCACTGGGATGACCCTGAGGGATGGGATGGGGAGGGAGGTGGGAGGGAGGGTCAGGATGGGGAACATATGTACACCCATGGCTAATTCATGTGAATGTAGAGCAAAAACCACCACAATGTTGTAAAGTAATTAACCTCCAATTAAAAACTAACAAAAAAAGAAAATATCAAGGTTTTGTGAACAGTGAGTTTAAACTTGAGGCTGTGTTATCTGCCTTTCAAGAGTGTCACCTCAAGCAACTCATTTGCATTCTCCATTCCTCCTTTATGCAAATGCAGAATGAAGGTAATGCTACTGTCTGTCTTACAGCAGAGTTGTGGAGCATCAGATGAGCTCAGGATTTTTCCTTCCCCCAAAGTCTCTCATCAGGAATCCCTTAGATGGCAGGTGGTGCAGGTGAGAATGAAATGTGGGTCTGACAGTCTGCTCATGCAGCCGGTTGGTGCCCTCTGGACCCCCTCCTTTTCATCCCATGTGTATTGTAGGGCTCGAGCAGCAGGGGTTGCAGGCCCAGCCTGCTGACCTGCTCTGGGACCCAGACTAACACGGCAAGCTACTTTAGGTCACTTGGAATATGAGCCAAAACAGTCTTTCCTGGTCTCCAGATCTCCAAGAGGCCTCCCAGTACTCATGTTTCCTTTTTCATGGTGAGACGTGTGAGATACAACACTTTATCTTCTATTTTGAATGAGATTTCCTGGTAGACCCCTAGCCACTGATGCTCTAAAAAATTGTACTGCTATGTAAGGTTCCTGAATCTTTGTAGGGTTGACCTCCCATCCCCTGGAGTGCATATCACTTTCCAAGGTCCCCTTTCTGCTCATCTGGTCCATTTAGCATGACATCATGAATGGAAGTAGATCAGCGCAATATTCTGAGGGGTAACCAAAGGGTCTAAACTTCTGACCATATTCTGACCAACACATGGATTGAGAGAGTTAACACAGCCTGAACCAGATCATAAATGTATAGCATTTTCCATTTCATCTGCCTACAAACTCTTACTGATTCATACTTTAGATGGCAATGGAAAGCACAGCACTCACCAAACTGTTAGCCACATACCATGTTCTTGAGACTACATTAACCTACATCTACTGAAGAGCTATGACAAACCTAGATAGTGTATTAAAACACAGAGACATCAATTTTCCAACAAAGGTCTGTAGAGTCAAAGGTTTGGTTTTTCCAGTAGCCATGTATAGCTGTTAGAGCTGGACTGTAAAGAAGGCTAAGCACTGAAGAAGGGATGCTTTTGAACTGTGGTGTTGGAGAAGACTCTTGAGAGTCCCTTGGACTCCAAGGAGATCCAACCAGTCCATCCTAAATGAGATCAGTCTTGAGTGTTCATTGGGGGACTGATGTTGAAGCTGAAACTCCAATACTTTGGCCACCTGATGCAAAGAGCTGACTCATTAGAAAAGACCCTGATGCTGGGAAAGTTTGAAGGCAGGAGGAGAAGGGGACGACAGAGGATGATATGGTTGGATGGCATCACCAACTCAATGGACCTGAGTTTGGGTAAACTCCGGGAGTTGGTGATGGACAGGGAGGCCTGGCGTGCTGTGGTTCATGGGGTCGCAAAGAGTTGGACACATCTGAGTGACTGATCAACAGCAACAAAAACCAAAGAAACTATAGTGGCTGCAACTGGGTTACTACTTGATTGATTATGCTTCAGTTTTTCATTCTTCAGGGCCTGACTGGTTTGGGGGCCATACTGGTGAATTATATGGAGATACAGTAGGGACCATCACCCCTGCATCCTTTTTACTTTTAAGATTGGCACAGATTTCTGCAATCCTCCTAGGAGGGGATCTTGTTTATTTTTACTGTTTTGACTGGACTGTAGGTGGAGGCATGTCCTCAGCTGGCAATGCTGTGACTTAACTGTAGTTAGAGGCCTAGAGGCCAGGAAGGGGTGAGGACATATCCTGATGAGGCATGTAACTTGGAGGGGGCCGGGTAGTGCTCTCCATATCATCTCCAGCAAGGAAGGAGGAGGAAGCTTCTTCAAGTTCAGAGCCTTCTGGGGAATCTGGGGACTCAGAACTTCCATGGCTTTCCCCCAGGTCTCCCCATCCCAAAAGTCAGGTCCTTAACTCTAGCACAACCTGCTGCCTGACTGGTGTTGCAGAGCTGCCTTGGTTGAGACTGGAGGAATGGGAGGTGGTCAGGCATATATGGGGGAAGCTTGTGAAGAAAAAAACCCAATGGACCTTGGGAGGACAGGATCATTGCAGCTGCAAAGAAATGTTGAGTTTGGTGTCAGGAGAAGGAGGGAGTGTCTATCTGATGACTTCTCAAAAACCTTTGAGGGAAACATATGTGTCTTCACAAGCATTCCTTCATGTGCGGAGAGGTACTAAAGTGACCAATTTCCTCACAGACATTGAACCCCACCAAATGGTCCACAATGGGAACCACTGTTGGATGCAATAAGGCACAGCTTCCCGAATGAGAATTCCACTAACCAGACAGAGAAACAATGAGAATGTCTGCCTTAGTAGAGGAGAAGATGGGATTTCATTGCCCAGAGTCACTATAATTATTGATATCTCCCCAGATATCATCTTCTGACTTTCTCTGCCTTGACCTCCCTTCCTTGAGGGTGGTGGCAAAGGTGGGAACAGTTCACATGCTGAGAATTGTGCAGCCCAACATAGTGACACAGACCAGCTTCAGTTGAACTGGGCTTTGGCGTCTTGGCCTTGGCTACCTTCAGTGCTCAGTGCCTGCGGCCGGAGCTCTGGAGGAGGGGCCCATCTGGACAAGACAGCCCCTGGTTAGAGGTCCTTCCTTCCCATGGGACCCTCCTCTGTCCTCCTTACCTCTGCTATGCCTGGTTCCTAGGATCCCCAGGACACCTGAATCAAAAACCAAAATCGATGGCTGGCGGAGAGATTGCAGAAGTCAGGGGAGGCTCTTTGTTGTTCAAGCGTCACACAGGTCTCCACTTCTTGCTCGGTGAATCAGCTGCTTTTACTGCAAGGGATTCCTTATCAGCACACTGGCTTCAGGCCCTCAGCCAGTGCAGAGAGTCATCTGTCCTGGCCTTGGTCTGGCTGAGCTTCTCGCTGGGCATGTGCTTTCTGGGGCATTTTGGAAAGCCCAGGATGGACTGAGATGGAAGGCTCTCTGGGATGGGAGGGAGGCAGGGAGTCACTTGATCTTTTAATTCAATGGATCACATTTGAAAAGAGCCAGAAGAATGGTCCTCTGACTCCTCTGAAGACATCTTGATACAAAGTTCAAGATGAGGTCTTCCTTCCTTCCTCCTCTTTGCCCCCTCGGTCAGCCCCCTTGAGAGAGGTCCATGCACCCTTGGGAGGAGCGTTTGCAGTCAGTCTTGATGCTTGACACCTGCAAGGCTGCTGAGGTCTTCCTCTGCACCTCTGCATTGCTTGGCCAGTTTCTCTCATGCTTCTGACAATCTTGACTTTATGTGGAGGAAGGGAAATGTTAAGTGCACGCTCCCAACGTTCAGGCTCAGCCAAACCCTTCCATTTTCTGAAGAGGCATCTGTCTCACTTCCTTGGCTGATCCTTCCTCCTCGGTCTCGACCCCGTCTCTGGCTCATGGAGCATCCTTCCATGAGTGGCTGTCCGTTGTGTCTATCTGGGTCTACCCCTTTTCTTGCCACCCTTCTCTGCTCTTTCATTCGTGTTGGGTTCAACTCCCCCAAAACTCATGCATCGGCTGCTCTGCTTGTGATTCGTTTTTCACCCAAGCACTTCAAACCTGGGCTGCACCCCTCAGCAGGGTTCCAGGAGCCCAAATTCGGGGGACCTACTGGATGGCATGGCCATGGTTTTGGTGGGCAGAGGGCTACTGGATGCTTCCCAGAAGAGCTCTGACAGCCTCCCGCCTACCCGTCTGCTGGAATTGTTGGAAAGCAAATTGGATGAAAAAAGAATGTTTCCAACCCACATTGTGCAAGGAATGGCAACTTCTCTCTGTTTATAATTTTGTCATGTGTTTATTGAATGACTGACTGACTGATTCAGAAATGCTTTGTGCTTTTGCCGTGCATGTGTGTTTGCCCTGCTAATGTTGGTAGTCCCCTGATCATTTTGGGGTCCCTCTCCCTCTTTTTCCCATCTTGTATGTTTGAACATTTGAAGCTCACCCTGGACTCCAGACCTCCTGGTCTCCCTGCTGCTCAGGGGCCTGTGGCCTCTGGCTAGGGACAGACTCTCCAATTCCTTTGTGCTGAGAGTGCCCACGTGTTTAAGAGGCTTCTGTGGGGAAGTCTTCTCCTTGTCCCCATATTTGATGTGATTGGAAAATCCTCTGAACAGATTTCTGCATCATCCCAGCTTCCTCTGAGTCTTCTCAGACTCATGTGTTTGCTGCTTTTCTTTTCTTTTTAAAATTTTTTTTAAATTTAATTGGAGGATGAGTGTTGCCCTTCCTGATAACTTTTGTACCATTATCCCTGTTGCTTTCAGAATGGTCCCCTTAGCCTTGCCACACTTCTGTGAACACTTCCTTCATTAAACCCTTTTCCAGCTGCTAGTTCAGCCGCATTGGGGTCGGTCTCTGCCACCATAAGCTCAAGAACGTAGCTTCAACTCACTTCTCCGCTGCTCTACGTCCATGTACTTTGCCCCCTGCTGATTGCTTTATGCAATGCAACCAGGATGCTGGTCTGAGAACTTTCACAATACAGATCTGGTCATTTCACTCCCTCTCTTCAAAGCCGTCTAGTAGTCATCCAGTATTCTCAAGGTGTCTAGGTTTGTCATAGCTTTCCTGCCAAGAACAATTGTCTTCTAATTTCATGACTGCAGTCACCATCTGCAGTGATTTTCAGTTCAGTTGTTCAAAGAGGCGTGTCTGACTCTTTGCAACCTCATGGACTGCAGCATGCCAGGCTTCCCTGTCCATCACCAACTCCCAGAGTTTACTCAAACTCATGTTCATCGAGTCAGTGATGCCATCCAACCATCTCATTCTCTGTCGTCCCCTTCTCCTCCCACCTTCAATCTTTCCCAGCATCAGGGTCTTTTCAAATGAGTCAGTATTAGAGCTTCAGCTTTAGCATCAGTCCTGCCAATATATATTCAAGACTGATTCCCTCTAAGATTGACTGGTTGGATCTCCTTGCAGTCCAAGGGACTCTCAAGTGTCTTCTCCAACACCACAGTTCAAAAGCATCAGTTCTTTGGTGCTCAGCTTTCTTTATAGTCCAACTCTCACATCCATACATGACTACTGGAAAAACCATAGCCTTGACTGACCTTTATTGGTAAAGTAATGTTTCTGCTTTTGAATATGCTGTCTAGGTTAGTCATAGCTTTTCTTCCATGGCTGCAGTCACCATATGCAGTGATTTTGGAGCCCCCCAAAATAAAGTTTCTCACTGTTTCCACATCTATTTGTCATGAAGTGATGGGACCAGGTGCCATGATCTTTATTTTCTGAACGTTCAGTGTTAAGACAGCTTTGTCACTCTCCTCTTTCACTTTCATCAAGAGGCTCTTTAGTTCTCTTCACTTTCTGCCATAAGGATGGTATCATCTGCATATCTGAAGTTATTGATATTTCTCCTGGCAATCTTGATTCCAGCTTGTGCTTCATCCAGCCCAGCCTTTCACATGATGTACTCTGAATATATTAAATAAGCAGGGTGACAATATACAGCTTTGATGTACTCCTTTCCCACTTTGGAACCAGTCCATTGTTCCATGTCCAGTTCTAACTGTTGCTTCTTGACCTGCATGCAGGTTTCTCAGGAGGCAGGTCAGATGCTCTGGTATTCTCATCTCTTGAAGAATTTTTCACAGTTTATTGAGATCCACACAGTCAGAGGCTTTGGCATAGTCAATAAAGCAGATGTAGATGTTTCTCTGGAACTTTCTTGCTTTTTCAATGATCCAGCAGACATTGGCAATTTGATCTCTGGTTCCTCTGTCTTTTCAAACTCCAGCTTCAACATCTGGAATTTGGGCAGTGATTTTAGAGCCCAAGCGTAGGAAATCTGTCGCTGCTTCCACATTTTCCCCTTCTATTTGCCATGAAGTGATGGGGCCAGATGCCATGATCTTAATTATTTTAATATTTAGTTTTAAACCTAGACAGTGTGTTGAAAACCAAGGACATCACTTTGCTGACAAAGGTCCAAATAGTCAAGGCTATGGTCTTTCCAGTAATCATGTACAGTTGTGAGAACTGGACCTTAAAGAAGACAGAGTGCTGAAAAATTGATGCTTTTGAACTGTGATGCTGGAGAAGACTCTTGAGAGTTTCTTGGATTGCAAGGAGATCAAACCAGTCAATCTTAAAGGAAATCAACCCTGAATACTCACTGGAAGGACTGTTACTGAAGCTGAAGCTCCAATACTTTGGCTGCCTGATGCAAAGAACTGGATCACTGGAAAAGACCCAGATTCTGGGAAAGATTGAGAACAGGCAAAGAGGGCGACAGAGGATGAGATGGCTGGATGGCATCACTGATGCAATGGACGTGAACTTGGGAAAACTCTGGGAGATGGTGAGTGATAAGGAAGCCTGGCATGCTGCAGTCCATGGGGTCTCCAAGAGATGGACCTGACTTGGTGACTGAAAAACAACAACAATTTTCAAGTTAATGTCCAAACACCACAACGTTGACATGAGTTTAAGGTCTTGCACCATCGAAAACCCTCCCAGTTTCATCTCCTCCACGCTCCCCTTGGCTCTCCCTGCCCTGGCAACATAGTTCACCTTTATTTGTGGTCTGTGCCATATGCCCCCCTGTCATCCTCATTCATTTCATACCATCCTACTTTTCTCCCTCAGCTTTCAGCTCAGCTGTTATATTGTTAAGCTTGCTTGTCTGCCATCCCTCACTTGATCAGATTCACCTAAACACCAAGTATCATGTACCTCTCCTTCATAGTACTTTTCACAGCTTTCGTTTGACATTTATTCATTTGGTTATTTGATGTCTCTCCTCTCCCACACCCCAGGTCGTGAGGCCTGCTGTATTCTTTGTGCCTGGTGGTTTCTAGTAGTTTATTAACAAACTTTTCTTGAGGAGTGAATGATTGGATCAGGGGAGACATGCTGGGATACACAGAACCCTGGTTGGGAATTGACCTTATGTAAGAAGCCCACTTCTCCCATTTTTAATTGGAGTAGAAAATGAAAGAGTGCCTCCACATTCATTTGGCAAATACCAATTAAGCAGTTATTATATGCCAAACACCAAGATTCATCAATGAACAGACAAAATCACTGTTTTTTTCAGTTCAGTTCAGTTCAATCACTCAGTCGTGTCCGACTCTTTGCCACCCTGTGGACTGCAGCATGCCAGTCCATCCCTGTCCATCACCATCTCCCAGAGTTTACCCAAACTCATGTCCATTGAGTTGGTGATGCCATCCAACCATCTCATCCTCTATCACCCCCGTTTCCTCCCACCTTCAATCTTTCCCAGCATAAGGGTCTTTTCCAATGAGTCATCTCTTTGCATCAGGTAGCCAAAGTATGAGGGTTTCAGCTTCAACATCAGTCCCTTAGAGTTTTATATTTTACTGCAAGAAGACGGGCAATAAACATACACAGAATGAAACCTATAATTTCAAGGATGATCATTGCCATGAAAGAAAAGAAAAAGATGGTGATGGTAAAGAGATTGTTGGTAGGTACTGTTTTCTCTAGCACATCTAAGGAAATCCTGGTTGAGAAGATGACATTCCAGGGTAGACTAGAGACCATGAATGAGCTTCTCTGTTCCCTGCTGTGTTTCTTTCTCTGTCTTTCTGTTTTCTTCTCGCCTCCTCTCCCTCTTCCCCACTAGACTTAATGTTTTACTGAAATTTATCTGATAATCTAGTGATTAATGAAAGAGCCATAAGAGCTTGAATAATTTCAAACCCAGTGTCATTTCCAAAAGAGACATATTTTAGCAGCCGTTTGATCATCTTAAGAGACTTTCTTGTTGTTTCTTTAAAAGGTATGTAAAGCATAGTCTGAAAATCTGATTTCATACCAAGATGTTACTTTTGAGAATGAATTTACTTGTAGCAATAATTTCACTTTAATCATTTGCTGGACGGGTGTCCTAATTGTTTTTCAGAACCTTTTCATGATATCTGAGAGTCTGAATTTGCTAATAACTATTAAAAAACAACTTTTCCTAATTATCTTTAGGCACCCTACAGTTTACTTGAACCATTAAAACAGCATTTGGCTTCTCTGGAGAACAAACATGACATTCTACCTCCTTATGGGTAAGTTGATAATTCTCATAATATAGATTAATTTTGTTTTCATCTAAATAATTTGTCTCAGTTTAGCAACATCTGATTGACTAAAGAAATTTTGAGTTTTAAATACAGCCATTTTTTAATGATAATATGGAATAGAGGTTTTCAATCTTTTGTGGGATTCCATACTCTTCACAGAGTTGTCTGCTTCCTAGAGGAACATCTTTTATTATACTGTGTACTGAATGATGCTCAAAGTCATAAGTTGGCCCTAGAAGAACCTCTTTTTGAAGAATTTGATTTCTTCCTTTAGGGACTCTGCTAAGGAGAATTAACTGTTGTGGATGATTATTTAATGGTATGGCAAACTGTTTATCCACAAACATACATGTACTCCTCTACATGCATACAAATTGAATAATATAAACTTTGAGGCGCATCACTTCAACATATTCATGTTAGCTCTTTCTGAGTAGAATAATCATGGTTGATTTCAGCTTCCTGTTTTGTCCCTTTCAGTATTGTTCAAAGATTTCTATCAGAGTCATGTATTATTCATTCAGTCCACTTTTAAGGTTATGTTAATTATATTTGATTTATACTATCAACCTCTACTAGACAAGTCTGTTGACTATTAATTATCTCCTTATCATAGGCAGGTATGTAGTTATTATATAATAATATACTAATATGGATAAATAAATAAATGAAAGAAACGCAGGCTCAGCCAGGTAAGATATTTGTATCTCTCTTGATTGCCTAGCATGACTCATCTTTCCTGTGATCTCTTTAGCATGCAGTATGCACTGATTCCCTCCATAACAAACAGTCCAGTTGTGAGAACCTCAGCAAGCAAAGTCTGGTTTTCAGGTGATATGTCTCTGTTCTGTGATTATGTCAGTGATAATTGAGGGCAGGATTAGAATCTTTAATTCTTTAATTTCCTAACCACTCAGTATATCTGCCGCCTCTTCCTAAAGCAACCTTTGACCTAGCAACTTCATTTCTAGGAAGTTATCCCATATATATATTCATAGTAGTGAAATGTCATATAAACAAGGATATACCTTACAACATTGTAATAACAAAATAACCCTCTCTATAAGGGGCACTGGAATGGAATGACCTTCAACATGTATTGTAAAATACATGTATTTTCTATTGTTCAGTAGAAAACAAGCAAGGTGGGAAACAGTGTATAGTATGCTACTGCTTATTTTTAAAAAACCAAAAAGAAAGCATATATATTTCTTTAATTTCTTAAAGAATATTTCTGGAAGGATATCTGAGAAATGAATAAAATGGAAAGAGATGGGTGAGCGAGTCTTCACTGTATCCCTTTTTTAATTTCTGAATTTTGTACCTGCAAATACTACTTAAAAGATAAGTGTTAAAAAGTAAACACATAATACATACATACATCAAGTGTGATGTCTGTACGTGGAGCAAGTCTTGCTTACCAGGGAATTCCAAAGGTTAGTTAGCCTTATACTCAGTGAGTATACAAGATAGACCAGTTTGCAGGAGCCCAACTGCTATTGTCTTGTGAAATCTGGAAGCTAGTTGATGACACAGTGGTAACTTGAAATTGGCTGTGATGGAAGCATTATACCACAGAAATAAATGGACAGACGCTACAAAAAAAGGCCTTTTCCTAGATAGCTGGTTGTTGTACATTTACTGGTACATGACTGCACGTAATCAGCCTTTTTAATGGCTGATTGTATTTCAGTGATATTATTTGGCCCTTGGTGACTCAGATGATAAAGCATCTGTCTACAATGCGGGAGACCCGGGTTTGATCCCTGGGTCGGGAAGATCCCCTGGAGAAGGAAATGGCAATCCACTCCAGTACTATTGCCTGGAAAATCCCATGGACAAAGGGGTCTGGTAGGCTACAGTCCATGGGGTCGCAAATAGTCGGACACGACTGAGCGACTTCACTCACTCATGCTAGACAAAAATTCTTGTAGTAATGAGGTATACTCTCATGGGGTTTATATGTATTAAAATTTGCTTGCTTTTAATTTAACTTGAAGACTTAAACTGTGTTTATTTTAAATGATTTTTTTAAATTTTTCTTTTGTATATATTTTCTCAATGGACACACTTTCTGCATTTTCAATGGGTGACTTTGACCAAAACTATGATGAACGTAAGTCCTTTGAGTAACACTATATGTATAGTAGATATCTGCTTCATTTCCAAAAGAAAGACTTTCTGAGGCCCTATGGTTTGGGAATCATTAGTGCTTTTAAGAAGGTTAAACATAAAACTGTTAGTCACTCAGTCATGGATGACTCTATGTGACCCCATGGACTGCAGCGTGCAAGGCCTCCCTGTCCATCACCAACTCCCAGAGCTTGCTCAAACTCATGTCTATTGAGTTGGTGATGCCATCCAACCATCTCATCCTCTATTATCTCCTTCTCCTGCCTTCAATCTTTCCCAGCATCAGGGTCTTTTCAAATGAGTCAGTTCTTCACATCAGGTGGCCAGAGTATTGGAGCTTCAGCTTCAGCATTAGTGCTTCCAATGAATATTCAGGACTGATTTCCTTCAGGATGGACTGGTTTGGTCTCCTTGCAGTCCAAGGGACTCTCAAGAGTCTTCTCCAACACCACAGTTCAAAAGCATCAATTCTTCGGCGCTCAGCTTTCCAACTCTCACATCTATACATGACCACTGGAAAAACCATAGCTTTGACTAGATGGACCTTTGTCTGCAAAGTAATATCTCTGCCTGAGTCCCAACAGCCCAAACTGGCTTCTGGTGATCTCTGCCCATGCTGTCTTGAGCACTTAGCCTTGGTTGCCTAATACTCGTTTCTTGAGCCAGTTGTGTCAAAACCCTGTATCCAGCTGAAACTACTATTCCTCTTCAGTCACTGTGAAATAAAAATACTGGCCATGGAACCAGAGTACTTGACTTTAATTTTTACTCTGTCATTCATGGACTATGTGACTTAACCACTTTGTGACTCAGCGTCCTTATCCTCAGAAGGTTCCTGTCAAGATAAGAGTCAATATAAATGTAGAATGCTTAGAACAAGACATGGCTTATGTGTTACTTAGAAGTATATATTTAAAAGTTCATGTATATCAGACCCTTCTAATTACCTTTTTGTAGTTATTGAAGTATAGCTTACTTGCACTATGTCAGAGCACCTTCTCTATTTTAGTACTTTGGAAATTTGTTGATACTTGCCTCATGGACCAGTATATAACCGTGATTTTTGGTAAATGTTTCATGTGCACTTGAAAACTGTGTCCTGCTGAGGTTTTTAATTCTGTTGTTCAGTCCTCTGTATTTTCACTGATTATTTTGTCTGCTTGTTCTTGTAGTCAAGAAAGGTGTGTTCACATTTTCCCTATTTTCTCTTAAACTACTTTAAGTATTGATACTTTAATAGTTGTGTAGTACTAATGAGGGTTTTGTTCCCACCACACCACTAAAATGGCTCTAGTCAAAGTTACCAGTGGCCTCTAGGTTGCGAATAAAGTGGTAATTTTTCAGCCTTCATCTTACTGGACATGATTTATGACTCCCTCTTCTTTGATACACTTTCTTCAGTTTTCCTGTTGGTTTTCTTCTTGTCTAACTCTTGCCTGCCTTAGACTGTTTTCCACTGATTCCTGCTCATCTCTCTTCTTTATCCATATACACTCATTCCCTAGATCACCTCATCCAAGCCAATGGCCTTAAATACCGTCTACATGATAAGAACTCCCAGCTGCAGCTACTGCTCCTGAACCCCAGGTTTGTATATCCAAGTGTCCATTCTGTGGTAGCACTTGAACATCTAGTAGGGTTCCCAAACTCCATGTGTCCAAAATTAAGCTTTTGACCCTTGACCCCAAGCCTCCTTTAACCATGGTTTTCCCCCATGTCAGTTAATGGCAAATAGCGACTCATTTCTTCTAGGAAGAATGTGACTAGGACCAATGCAACTCAGGCTTGGAGTCATCTTGATTCCTTTTTTCTGTCACACATCCACATCCAGTACATGAGGGAATGTTTTGACTTTACCTTCAAAACATATGTAAAAGCTGACCATGTATTACTATCTCTGGTGCTACCACTGTAGTCAGAATTACCATCACCTACACTACCGCAAGGGCTTTCTGGTTCTACCCTTGCCCTCTGCTATCCATTCTTTACATACCAATCAGAATGATCCCATTAAAATACAAGTCAGAGAGATTCAGTTCAGTCATGTCTGACTCTTTGTGACCCCATGAACCACAGCATACCAGGCCTCCCTGTCCATCATCAACTCCTGGAGCTTACTCAAACTCATGCCCATTGAGTTGGTGATGCCATCCAACCATCTCATCCTCTGTCATCCTCTTCTCCTCCTGCCCTCAATCTTTCCCAGCATCAGGGTCTTTTCCAGTGAGTCAGCTCTTTGCATCAGGTGGCCAGAGTATTAGAGTTTCAGCATCAACATCAGTCCTTCCAATGAACACCCAGGACTGATCTTCTTTAGGAGGGACTGGTTGGATCTCCTTGTAGTCAAAGAGATTATGTCTGTTCAAATCCCTCCAGTGACTTTCCCATCTCAGAGACCTTGGGCTGAGATGGTAGCCTCAGAGTGAAAACCCAATTCCTTACAAACCCCTTCACTGCCTTCCGACTCTGACCACTTTGACTCCAAATACACTGGAGTCACTCTTCCTCAAATACACCAAGCAAAATGTTTCTTCAGGGCTGTTCATGCTGTTCCTTCTGGTGGATTTGCATGGGTCACTCTTTACAAGCTTCAGGTCTTTATGTAAAAGTCCCCTTCTCAGTGAGCCTTTCTTGTCTAAAACTTAAATGCCCACTCTCCCACTAACATATCATATTCCTTTCCCTGCTATTTTTTCCTTAGCACTTATTACCATCTAACATGTTATGTGGGCTTCCCTGGTAGCTCAGCTGGTAAAGAAACTGCCTGCAATGCAAGAGACCCCAGTTCAATTCCTGGGTTGGGAAGATCCACTGGAGAAGGGATAGGCTACCCACTCCAGTATTCTTGGGCCTCCCTGGTGGCTCAGCTGGTAATGAACCTGCCTGCAATCCGGGAGACTTGGGTTCATTCCTGGATTGGGAAGATCCCCTAGAGAAGGGAACAGCTACCCACTCCAGTATTCTAGTCTGGATAATTCCATGGACTGTATAGTCAGTCCATGGGGTCACTAAGAGTTGGACACCACTGAGCGACTTGCACTTTAACATGTTACGTACTTCATCTTGGTTATTGTTGGTCTCCAACGGAACGTAAGCTAAATGAAGGCAGAGATTTTTATCTTCTTTATTTACAGCTGTATCTTTAGCACCTAGTACAGTGTCTAGCACATAATAAGTGCTCAATTTAAATTTAACAAATAATTTTAAATGACCTTATTTATACTAATTAGCCTAGTAATTTAAAGTCTTGTTACTTTGTAATTGGAAGGTATAAATATAAATATATCATTACTGTATTAATGGAAATTTGATTTAGGTTTTCGTCTGATTCTTATTTTCAGATTCTTTTCTCTGTGCTATATGACAACCAATATTGCCTTCGCAAGCCCGCAAACATGTTGAAGCTAGACGGCAAACTGAAAACGTCGTAGCAGATGACCTAGACGGTTCAGTTGTTAGCCTTGTAGAAAGTAAGCATCTATTTTTAAACTAATATTTTACATACATATTTATATGCATTTTAATAAGAGTATTTACATGAAAATAATGTGAAATTTGTGTTTGTTTTATAAAACAGATCTTAACTTTGGAGAAAGTGCAGCTAACAGGTGAGTTATTTACAAAAAAGACAGCCAATAAATACATGTTAGAGGAAGGGACTGATGAGCATAGCACCTAGAAAAAAAGGTTATTTTTCACTTTGATTTAACCCTTCATGGTTTGTCTGAAGGCTCTTCCTTGGCTAAGTATGTCTTATATATTGGCATTCTTTGCAGTTCTTTGTATTCTTGGTTATTTTCTTACTTTATGGTAGAAACTGTAGTAAATGAATGATAGTTATTTTATTACTTTATTAAACAAAGACAATAAAACTGCCAGTTGGAGCTCCTCAGCATTGTAAGGTGATCAGTGTTACTTCAGTAAGTGATTCCCTACATTTTTTGCCAAAAAATTGCCCACACACACACACACACACACACAAAACAAAATAGGCAAATGGAAATCTGAGGAAGGCCGAACTGATGACATTAATAAGAAATGGTGCAGAATGTAAGTTTAAAAGCACTCAGGGTTAGGGTTTAGGGTTAGGGTTAGGGTTAAAGAATAAGACACTATTTGGGGAGATATAATAGTCTTAATAGTGTATACACAAAGCTTAATACTTAAAGCAAAAGCTATTAGAAATGCATGGGGAGCTTGAGAAAAGTACAGTTATAATGGGTAGTTTCAATGACTTCATTCATTGTTGGACAAATCTCGTAGACAAATCATAAGGAAGGACATATCTGAATTTAAATTATATCTAATAAATAAGAAACCTAAGTGCATATACACACACATACACACACACACAATGTTTATTTTCTTCCAAGGAATCCCAAAGAAAATCTTAAAAACAAACAAATAATTTTATGGGCTACATTTTATCATAATCCAATAAAATTATATCTAATTAATGAAAAGTTGACCATGAAAATCTTAATGAATCAGTAATCCTTTTGCAAGAATTAATGCAAATTGCAGGAACGTTGGGCTTCCCTGGTGGCTCAGATGGTAAAGAATCCGCCTGCAGTGTGGGAGACCTGGTTTCGATCCCTGGGTTGGGAAGATCCCCTGGAGGAGGGCATGGCAATCCACTCCAGTATTCTGGACTGAAGAATCCCAATTGACAGAGGAGCCTGGTGGGCTACAGTCCACAGGTTGAAAAGAGTCAGTCACAGCTGAGCTACTAAGCATAGGACACAATCCTTTTGCCAAACAGGAAATCAAAAGGGAAGTTAGCAAGTATCTTTGTCATTCAGTCGCTAAGTTGTGTCCAACTCTTTCCGACTCCATGGAATGCAGCACAACAGACTTTCCTGTCCTTCACTATCTCCTGGAGTTTGTTCAAACTCATGTCATTGAGTCAGTGATACCATTCAACCATCTCATCCTCTGGGCCCCATTTTCCTCCTGCCTTCAGTCTTTCCCAGCATCAGAATCTTTTCTGAGTCAGCTCTTCACATCAGGTATCCAAAGTATTGGAGCCTCAGCTTCAGCATCAGTCCTTCCAGTGAGTATTCACGGTTCATTTCCTTTAGGGTGGACTGGTTTGATCTATTTCCAGTCCAAGGGACTCTAAAGAGTCTCCTCCAGCACCATAGTTCGAAACCATCAGTTCTTCCGTGCTCAGCCTTTTTATGGTCCAGCTCTCACATCCATACATGAATCCTGGAAAACCATTGCTTTGACTATATGGACCTTTGTTGGCAAAGTGATGTCTCTGCCTTTTAATACGATGTCTAGTTCTGGAGGTAATGAAAAAGAGAACTTAATATCAGAGTTAATGGGGCAATGTGAAAGCTGAATGGGAAAAAAATCATCATTGTTACAAAAGATAAATTAATAAGAACTTAAATTTATCTTAAGAAAAAACATCTAAACTAATAAAAATATATTAGGGAGATAAAATTTATAAAGATAAAATCTTAAATTAATAAAATTGTAGGAATAATAAATATAAAACATTGATTTAAAGTCCAATAAAATAAGCTCCTCTGATTAAACCAAAATGAAAATGTATGCAAGATGAAGAATAAGAGGGCTGACATAACCACAGATGTAGGAGAGATTAAAACAATTATACATCAATAGTTTGTTCAGCTGTTTGGTAACAACATATTGGAAAATCTAAAGAAAATTGATGGTTTTCCAAATTAAATATAATGACAAAATTCATCCAAGAAGCAGAAACATGCATAGACCCATTGTCACATGAAGTTGAGCTTTATCTATCCTTAAAAGAGTTCAGTTCAGTTCAGTTGCTCAGTTGTGTCCGACTCTGTGACCGCATAAATTGCAGCACGCCAGGCCTCTCTGTCCATCACCAACTCCCGGAGTTTCCCCAAACTCACGTCCATCGAGTCAGTGATGCCATCCAGCCATTTCATCTTCTGTTGTCCCCTTCTCCTCCCGCCCCCAATCCCACCCAGCATCAGGGTCTTTTCCAGTGAGTCAACTCTTCACATGAGGTGGCCAAAGTATTGGAGTTTCAGCTTTAGCATAGTCCTTCCAATGAACACCCAGGACTGATCTCTTTTAATGGACTGGTTTGGTCTCCTTGTAGTCCTAAGGACTCTCAAGAGTCTTCTCCAACACCACAGTTCAAAATCATCAATTCTTCAGTGCTCAGCATTCTTCACAGTCCAACTCTCACATCCATACATGACCACTGGAAAAACCATAGCCTTGACTAGATGGACCTTTGTTGGCAAAGTAATGTCTCTGCTTTTTAATATGCTATCTAGGTTGGTCATAACTTTCCTTCCAATTAGTAAGCATCTTTCAATTTCATGGCTGCAATCACCATCTGCAGTGATTTAGGAGCCCAAAAAAGAAAGTCTGACACTGTTTCCACTGTTTCCCCCTCTATTTCCCATGAAGTGATGGGACCAGATGCCATGATCTTCGTTTTTGAGTGTTGAGCTTTAAGCCAACTTTTCGCTCTCCTCTTTCACTTTCATCAAGAGGCTCTTTAGTTCCTCTTCACTTTCTGCCATAAGGGTGGTATCTTCTGCATATCTGAAGTTATTGATATTTCTCCCAGCAATTTTTATTTCAGCTTGTGCTTCTTCCAGCCCAGCGTTTCTCATGATGTACTCTGCATATAAGTTTAAGCAGGGTGACAATATACAGCCTTGACATACTCCTTTTCTTATTTGGAACCAGTCTGTTGTTCCATGTCCAGTTCTAACTGTTGCTTCCTGACTTGGATATAGGTTTCTCAAGAGGCAGGTCAGGTGGTCTGGTATTCCCATCTCTTGAAGAATTTTTCACAGTTTATTGTGATCCACACAGTCAAAGGCTTTGGCATAGTCAATAAAGCAGAAATAGATGTTTTTTGGAACTCTCTTGCTTTTTAATGATCCAGCAGACGTTGGCAATTTGATCTCTGGTTCCTCTGCCTTTTCTAAAACCAGCTTGAACATCTGGAAGTTCACAGTTCACATATTGCTGAAGCCTGGCTTGGGGAAGAGTAGGCGATTTCAATTCCAGGCTATTGAAAAGAGGGACGATCTACAGTACAGTCTAGAAAATGACATAAGTTTAGTGTTAGTTGCTCAGTCATGTCCCACTCTTTGCAGCCCCATGGACTGTAGTCCGCCAGGCTCCTTTGTCCATAGGATTCTCCAGGCCAGAATATTGGAGTGGGTTGCCATGTCTTTTGCCAGGGGATCGTCCTGGCCCAGGGATTGAACTCAGGTCTACCTGCATTGCAGGTGGATTCTTTACCATATGAGCTACAAGGGAAGTCTGCAGCTTTAATATGAAAGCCCAATAAAGATAGAGCAAAGAATGGAAACTACTAAGTTCACTTATTAATTATAGATATCAGAATTGTACATAAAATATTAACAAATAAAATCCAGGAATATATTTAAAAATCCCACTACCTGTACGGACTGCTTTGAGTGTGCGCATGAAATACTCTGACTGGAATGGTGGTCTTGCAGGGGTTATAATGGAGAGTGGACGCCCCTAGGACATATTTTGGAGGTAGAGTTGATAATAATTGCTATCAGAGGTGAGGAAATAAGAGAGATCAAGCTCTCAAGGAAATATAAGTGATAGATTCAGACACCCAAAAGTTTTTAAAAAAATGCCTACCAAGAACCTTTGCTGAGAAAGATCCCACAGTGTGTGCTCCAACAAAACAGAGGTTTTCTTAAATTAAGAAAGAGGAACACATGGATTTCAGGGAAACAGAGAGCCCTACTTAAAGAGGTGGAGGAAATTCCCAGTATAACAATGGAAGTCCAAAGGTTGTATTTACTTGTACAGAAGCCAATTTGGAATGGAACAGAAGGATGTAGACAGGTCTCCAGGAAAAAAATCAAAATGACATATTATTTGGTGCTAACTTTTGTTTCCTCTGAGCCAGATACTGTTCATCCTAAGTATTTTACACATGATGGCTCAGTCTTTCTACTTGGGAAAGTTATTATTATTTCCACTCAATTATAAGCTCCATGAAAGCAAATATTTCCATCTGTTTTATATATTTCAGACACTAAGGATACTGCGTGGCTCCTACTACATATTGAATGGGTATTTGTAGAGTGAGTGCAATGAATCCACATTTAACATATGCAGAAACTGAGATACACAGATTCTGTAACTTCTCCAATGTACATATATGAAATGACTGAAATGGAATTTGAACCCAGACAGTCTTGCTCTAGAGTTGGGGCCTGTATTGTGAAGATACAGCAGGGTGAGAGGGGAAGACATGGTAGTATAAACATCTTTAGGATTATGGTATTAAATACCATAAGGAAAAGTGTGGCTGCTTTTGTGATGCCTGGTGTTTTGGTTTTAGGTCTTTTAGCACTATTTGACTTTTTAAACTCTGGATCACTTGGAGAAAAACTAAATTTTAATAAATCAAATGATGAATAGAAAATAAATATGAGCTTGTAGAGACAAAAAACATGTCTTAGAATCAAAACTAAAATGTATGCAGAATAGATTATTACATAATTTGGTAGAGGAGTTGAAATAGATGAAGAAAACAGGGATAATAACTTTTACTAGTGATACAGAATATGGGCTTCTAAGCCTGCCACTAACTGACTGTAAGACTTTGAGCAAGGTATTTGCCCTCTCTGAGAGTCTTGTCTCCTCATTCATAAAACGAGTCTTTATGATACCTACTTCACATAGTTATTATGAAAACTAAATATTTAATATTGTGAAAACACTTAACAGAGCCTAGTTAGAGTTCAATAAGAGTTTGTTTCCTTTTGCTGCATTTATTCTCTAATTTATACAAAATAGTACACGTATTACATTATTTATTCTTTTAATAACTCTAATTATATGAATCATAGTTTATCTTAATTTTACAAATAAAGAAAGAGTTTAAGTTATTTAATCAAGGTTACACAGCTCCAATACTTTGGCATCTGGTCTTTTCATTGGAAAAGACCCTGATGCTGGGAAAGATTGAAGGCAAGAGGACAAGGGGATGACAGAGGATGAGATGGCTGGATGGTATCACTGACTCAATGGACATGAGTTTGAGCAAATTCCAGGAAATAGTGAAGGACAGGGAAGCCTGGGATATGGCAGCCCATGGGGTTGCAAAGAGTTTGAAATGACTTAGTGACTGAAATAAAATTTTAAAAAATAAATAAAATAAAGTAAAAACTAAGAAATAAAAACTAAGCATAAATATGTAGCTTTGTAATGATACCTTAATTTCATATAAAAAATAGCCATGGTCTTTTATTTTTTTAGCTTTTTACTGGTTCCTTCCTATTATCTTTTACCTATTGATGAGCATAATTATTGTCTCAAAGGCTATGTCCTGACTAGATGTTTACACAATAGACTTGTCATCTTCCAAAGTGAGCTGATTTATCAATTGCCCTTTAGATCTGACATGAAGTGGTGTCAACCCTCAGAGATGGAAATGACCAGTGAAATGAACTGGCAGCTGAGTAACTGCACCTGCACATCAACCATCTGGGACCCAGTTTCTATTCCTTCCATCTCCTACATGGTAACATTTGTGATGTATTATTACCTTCTTTCTTTTTTGATATATACATGTAGCATATACATTTGTATTAGGGAAGTAGGTCAGGCAAGAAATGTCTTCTCTCTCTCTCTCTATTTTTTTATTTGCCCACGCTGCATGGCTTTTGGGATCTTATTTCCCCACCCAGGGACTGAACCTGGGCCCTCATCAGTGAAAGCACTGAGTCCTAACCACTGGACTGCCAGGCACTCCTAGAAATGTTTTCTTTTTCATCAGTTTTTTAAAAGACTTTATAAATGACATACATTGACATGAATCAGCCATGGGTGTACATGTGTTCCCCATCCTGAACCGTCCTACCACCTCCCTCCCCATCCCATATCAGGGAACTCAATTAGAAGTCTTTTCAAGTCATCCAGGCCAGAGATTTAGAATTCATTGGTCTAGAATGGTAGAATGTTGGCAGTAGATCTAAAGAAAGAATTTCGAGAAGCTCGATCTGCAGATATGATTGATAGGAGTTGCTGATAAGTTGAAGGTTGAAATATGGGTCCAAAATAAATTATCTGCAAATATAAAATTCAAAAAACTCCGGGAAACAAGATTTGTTAAGTTTGCAGCAAGTGCTTTTGGTCACAGAACTGTACTTGAACTATAATGAAGCTACAGTCATTGTTTATCTTACTAAGTGTAAATATTCATACGTGAATTTGGCATTTGTATTTTGGTATAAAAATAAATATTAGTGTGCTTCATTATAAGGTGCTATTTCAGTCCCTGTGGGGTATTACTAGCATGTTCTATGTGTAAAACATTCTGAATTCCAAAACACATCTGGCCCCAAGGACTTAAATGATGTGTACCTGCTATTTTTGCACAATTTTGCTTTAAAACTTAATTGCTCCAATGATATAACCAACTGCACATTCACTCTGAGTACATAGTAACTTTGTTCTCCTTATATGCAACAGAGCTGCATTTAGGAATGAGAATTTTGACAGGATTTTGGAAAAAGTAATTTTGAAATGTACTGAGCAAATGTGTGGCTATGCACCTAGGAAGAGTTTAGCAAGAAAGTTTGGAGTTTCGAGGGGAAAAAAAAATCAAAAAATGAAGAAGCAACATAATGTGGGCCAAATTTATATTCATTAAGCTATTAGTAGCCCTTGTAATTCTGATGAAAAATACATAGTCATCAGAATCATAGTTGTTGCATCATTTTTTCAAAATTTTTGCTGTTTCATTTTGAGAAGTTTGATTATGATTTTGCTTTGGCATGGATTTGCAGGGCGGGGTATTGTGTTCAAGTTCATACAACTTGAGTCTTTGGTTTTGTCTTTTCTCAAACTTGGAACATTTCCTGCCATTATTACTGCACTGATTCTCTTCCCTTTCCGTGACTCTAATAACACAAATTTTAGAGCTTTAGATGTTGCCCCAGCTGGTCCTTGAGGCTCTGTTTGGTTCTTTAAATCTCTCTCTTTCTTTCTGTTTTGCAAAATGAGTGATTTGTGTTTGTCTATCTAAAGTTTCACTGAATCTTTCCTTTTTCATCTCCCTTCTGATAATTAGTCATTCCATTGGGTATTTCTTTATTCCAGTTAATTATATTTTTCAGTTCTGAAGGTTCTGTTTGGCTTTTCTCTGTATCTTCTATTTCTTGACTGATGCTTTCTATTTTAACTTTTGTTTTAAGTGTTCATGATTACTCATGCAAGTGTTTGTGTACTAGCCACTTTAAAAGTCTTTGTCAGATAATTCCATCATCTATGTCATGACTGTTAATGGTTTTTTCCCATGGAAGTTGAGATTCTCATGGTTCTTCATGTGCCAACTAATTTTGGATTTTATCCTGGATTTTTTTAACCCTTTATCATTTATTTATTATTATTATTAACTTTACAATATTGTATTGGTTTTGCCATACATAAACATGAATCCACCACGGGTGTACACGTGTTCCCCATCCTGAACCCCCCTCCCACCTCCCTCTCCATACCATCCATTCTGGGTCATCCCAGTGCACCAGCCACAAGCATCCTGTATCCTGCATCGAACCTGGACTGGCAATTAGTTTCTTATATGATATTATACATGTTTCAATGCCAGAGAGAGAGGCTGGATTTTTTAAAATTATTTTTTTAATTTATTTTAATTGGAGGCTAATTAATTTACAATATTGTAGTGGTTTTTGCCATACATTGACATGAAACAGCCATGGGTGTACATGTATCCTGGATGGTTTGACTGTTAATTTAAAAGACCCTTCAGTTCAGTCACTCAGTCGTGTCCGACTCTTCGTGACCCCATGAATCGCAGCACGCCAGGCCTCCTTGTTCATCACCATCTCCCAGAGTTTACTCAGACTCACGTTCATCGAGTCCGTGATCCCTTCCAGCCATCTCATCCTCTATCGTCCCCTTCTCCTCCTGCCCCCAATCCCTCCCAGCATCAAAGTCTTTTCTAATGAGTCAACTCTTCGCATGAGGTGGCCAAAGTACTGGAGTTTCTTCCTAAGAAATCCCAGGGTTAATCTCCTTCAGAATGGACTTGTTGGATTGCCTTGCAGTCCAAGGAACTCTCAAGAGTCTTCTCTAACACCACAGTTAAAAAGCATCAATTCTTCGGTGCTCAGCCTTCTTCACAGTCCAACTCTCACATCCATTAATGATCACAGGAAAAACCATAGCCTTGACTAGACGGACCTTAGTCGGCAAAGTAATGTCTCTGCTCTTGAATATACTATCTAGGTTGGACATAACTTTCCTTCCAAGGACTAAGCGTCTTTTAATTTCAAAGCTGCAGTCACCATCTGCAGTGATTTTGGAGCCCCCAAAAATAAAGTCTGACACTGTTTCCCCATCTATTTCCCATGAAGTGATGGGACCGGATGCCATGATCTTCGTTTTCTGAATGTTGAGCTTTAAGCCAACTTTTTCGCTAAAGTCTGACACTGTTTCCCCATCTATTTCCCATGAAGTGATGGGACCGGATGCCATGATCTTCGTTTTCTGAATGTTGAGCTTTAAGCCAACTTTTTCGCTCTCCTCTTTCACTTTCTGCCATAAGGGTGGTGTCATCTGCATATCTGAGGTTATTGATATTTCTCCCAGAAATCTTGATTCCAGCTTGTGTTTCTTCCAGCCCAGCGTTTCTCATGATGTACTCTGCATATAAGTTGAATAAGCAGAGTGACCGTATACAGCCTTGACGTACTCCTTTTCCTATTTGGAACCAGTCTGTTGTTCCATGTCCAGTTCTAACTGTTGCTTCCTGACCTGCATACAGATTTCTCAAGAGGCAGGTTAAGTGGTCTGGTATTCCCATCTTTCAGAATTTTCCACAGTTTACTGTGATCCACACAGTCAAAGGCTTTGGCATAGTCAATAAAGCAGAAATAGATGTTTTTCTGGAACTCTCTTGCTTTTTCCATGATCCAGCGGATGTTGGCAATTTGATCTCTGGTTCCTCTGCCTTTTCTAAAACCAGCTTGAACATCAGGAAGTTCATGGTTCATGTATTGCTGAAGCCTGGCTTGGAGAATTTTGAGCATTACTTTACTAGCATGTGAGATGAGTACAATTGTGCGGTAGTTTGAGCATTCTTTGGCATTGCCTTTCTTTGGGGTTGAAATGAAAACTGACCTTTTCCAGTCCTGTGGCCACTGCTGAGTTTTCCAAATTTGCTGGCATATTGAGTGAAGCACTTTCATAGCATCATCTTTCAGAATTTGAAATAGCTCAACTGGAATTCCATCACCTCCACTAGCTTTGTTCGTAGTGATGCTTTCTAAGGCCCACTTGACTTCAAATTCCAAGATGTCTGGCTCTAGATTAGTGATCACATCATCATGATTATCTGAGTCGTAAAGATTTTTTTGTACAGTTCTTCCGTGTATTCTTGCCACCTCTTCTTAATATCTTTTGCTTCTGTTAGGTCCAGACCATTTCTGTCCTTTATCGAGCCCATCTTTGCATGAAATGTTCCCTTGGTATCTCTAATTTTCTTGAAGAGATCTCTAGTCTTTCCCATTCTGTTGTTTTCCTCTATTTCTTTGCATTGATTGTTGAAGAAGACTTCCTTATTTCTCCTTGCTATTCTTTGGAACTCTGCATTCAGATGCTTATATCTTTCCTTTTCTCCTTTGCTTTTCGCCTCTCTTCTTTTCACAGCTATTTGTAAAGCCTCCCCAGACAGCCATTTCGTTTTTTTGCATTTCTTTTTCATGGGGATGGTCTTGATCCCTGTCTCCTGTACAATGTCATGAACCTCATTCCATAGTTCATCATGCACTCTATCTATCAGATCTAGGCCCTTAAATCTATTTCTCACTTCCACTGTATTATCATAAGGGGATTTGATTTAGGTCATACCTAAATGGTCTAGCGGTTTTCCCTACTTTCTTCAGTTTCAGTCTGAATTTGATAATAAGGAGTTCATGATCTGAGCCACCGTCAGCTCCTGGTCTTGTTTTCGTTGATTCTGTAGAGCTTCTCCATCTTTGGCTGCAAAGAATATAATCAATCTGATTTCAGTGTTGACCATCTGGTGATATCCATGTATAGAGTCTTCTCTTGTGTTGTTGGAAGAGGGTGTTTGCTATAACCAGTGCATTTTCTTGGCAAAACTCTGTTAGTCTTTGCCCTGCTTCATTCTGCATTCCAAGGCCAAATTTGCCTGTTACTCCAGGTGCTTCTTGACTTTCTACTTTTGCATTCCAGTCCCCTATAATGAAAAGGACATCTTTTGGGGGTGTTAGTTCTAAAAGGTCTTGTAGGTCTTCATAAAATCGTTCAACTTCAGCTTCTTCAGCATTACTGGTTTGGGGCATAGACTTGGATAACTGTGATATTGAATGGTTTGCCTTGGAGACAAACAGAGATCATTCTGTCGTTTTTGAGGTTGCATCCAAGTACTGCATTTCAGACTCTTTTGTTGACCATGATGGCTACTCCATTTCTTCTGAGGGATTCCTGCCCGCAGTAATAGATATAATGGTCATTTGAGTTAAATTCATCCATTCCAGTCCATTTTAGTTCGCTGATTCCTAGAATGTTGACGTTCACTCTTGCCATCTCTTGTTTGACCACTTCCAATTTGCCTTGATTCATGGACCTGACATTCCAGGTTCCTATGCAATATTGTTCTTTACAACATTGGATCTTGCTTCTATCACCAGTCACAGCCACAGCTGGGTACTGTTTTTGCTTTGGCTCCATCCCTTCGTTCTTTCTGGAGTTATTTCTCCACTGATCTCCAGTAGCATATTGGGCACCTACTGACCTGGGGAGTTCCTCTTTTGGAATCCTATCATTTTGCCTTTTATACTGTTCATGGGGTTCTCAAGGCAAGAATACTGAAGTGGCTTGCCATTCCCTTCTCCAGTGGACCACATTTTGTCAGACCTCTCCACCATGACCCGCCCATCTTGGGTTGCCCTGCAGGCATGGCTTGGTTTCACTGAGTTAGACAAGGCTGTGGTCCTAGTGCGATTAGATTGACTAGTTTTCTGTGAGTATGGTTTCAGTGTGTCTGCCCTCTGATGCCCTCTTGCAACACCTACCATCTTATTTGGGTTTCTCTTACCTTGGACGTGGGGTATCTCTTCATGGCTGCTCCAGCAAAGCACAGTCGCTGCTCCTTACCTTGGACGAGGGATATCTCCTTACCGCTGCTGTTCCTGACCTTCAATGTTGGATAGCTCCTCTAGGCCCTCCTGCACCTGCGTAGCCACCGTTCCTCGGGTTGCTCCTCCTGGCCGCTAGGTCTGGTCAAATTATGGAGGATGTTGACATCTGTGCTTTAGCAGACACTTGACCTGGTTCAGTTTAAGCTACACCTTCCAGCCCACTTCTTTGACCTGTGGCCTCAATGGCTGCTCAGTTTCTATAGCCTTTGCTCTGCTGTTCCTGTCTGTCCCGCATGTACTCCATTCAGCAGTCAACCTGGGACCTGGGCTTTGGTCTCTCCAGGGGCTTAGTAATCAAAGTCTTTGGTGTGTTCATTAAGAGCTCATTCACTCACGTACAGGAGTGGGAAGGGGGCTGATGAACCTAGGAGTTCATAACTAGCTTCCTGAGCTTCTCTATCTCTGTGATTGAAACAAGTTTCCAAGTAGTGGTAGGACAGAGAGAGAACTGAAAAATATTTTCTGTCAGTCGGTTCACGAAGCCACAGATCCACCTAATGGAGAAGAAAGTTCCTCTCACTCATGTATTTGGCTCTTTTTTAATTTTTTTTTTTTTTTTAAGTTTGGGCTTCCCTGGTGGCTCAGACCACACACGGGTTTGATCCCAGGGTCAGGAAGATCCCTTGGGGGAAAGGAATGGCTACGCACTCCAATATTCTTGCCTGGAAAATCCCATAGACAGCGGAGCCTGGCGGGCTACAGTCCCTGGGGTCCCAAAAAGTGGGACACGACTGAGCAACACTTTCACTTTCATATCGTCACCTTAGTTCTCTTTTGTGTTGTTGGTTTTCCAGTTTTGAACTTTATATAAATGGAATCACACTGTACATGTTCTTTTGTGACCTCCTTCTTTCAATCAGTAAGTATTATGTTCAATTCACAGTCGCTCAGTTGTGTCCAGCTCTTTGCAACCCCATGGACTGCAGCAGTCAGGCTTCCCTGTCCATCATCAACTCCCAGAGCTTACTCAAATTCATGTTCATTAAGTTGGTGATGCCATCCAACCATCTTATCCTCTGTCGTCCCCTTCTCCTTCCGCCTTCAATCTTTCCCAGAATCAGAGTCTTTTCCAATGTGTCAGTTCTTCACATCAGGTGGCCAAAGTATTGGAGTTTCAACTTCAGCATCACTGCTTCCAATGAATATTCAGGACTGATTTCCTTTAGGATGAACTGATTTGATCTCCTTGCAGTCCAAGGGACTCTGAAGAGTCTTATCCAGCACCACAGTTCAAAAGCGTCAGTTCTTCAGTACTCAGCTTTCTTTATAGTCCAACTTTCACATCCATACATGAATGACTACTGGAAAAACCATAGCTTTGACTATATGTACCTTTGTCAGCAAAGTAATGTCTCTGCTTTTTTATATGCTGTCTAGGTTGGTCATAGCTTTTCTTCCAAGGATGGTGGATTCATGTTGATGTATGGCAAAACCAATTACAATATTGTAAAGTAATTAGCCTCCGATTAAAATAAATAAATTTATATTTTAAAAAGGAAAAAAAGGAGCTAGTGTCTTTTAATTTCATGGCTGCAGTCACCATCTGCAGTGATTTTGGATCCCAAGAAAATAAAATCTGTCACTATTTCCATTCTTTCATCATTTATTTGCCATGAAGTGATGGGACCATATTTGCAAAACTCAGCAGTGGCCACAGGACTGGAAAAGGTCAGTTTTCACTCCCATCCCAAAGAAGGGCAATGCCAAGGAATGTTCAAATTACCACACAATTGCAGTCATCTTGCATGCTAGCAAAATAATGCTCAAGATTCTCCAAGCCAGGCTTCAACAGTATGTGAACTGTGAACTTTCAGATGTTCAAACTGGATTTAGGAAAGGCAGAGGAACAAGAGGCCAAATTGCCAACATCCATTGGATCATATAAAAAGCAAGACAATACCAGAAAAAAAATCTACTTCTGCTTTATTGATTATGCCAAAGCCTTTGCATAGATCACAACAAACTGTGGAAAATTGTTAAAGAAATGGGAATAACAGACCACCTTACCTGCTTCCTGAGAAATCTGTATGAGCTCAAAAAGCAACAGTTAAAACCAGACATGGAAGAACACATTGGTTCCAAATTGGCAAAGGAGTACATCAAGTCTGTATATTGTCACCTTGCTTATTTAACATATAGGCAGAGTACATTATGCAAAATGCCAGGCTGGATGAAGCACAGGCTGGAATCAAAATCGCAGGGAGAAATATCAATAACCTCAGATATGCAGATGACACCATTCTTATGGCACAAAGTGAAGAGGAACTAAAGAGCCTCTTGATGAAAGTGAAAGAGCAGAGTGAAAAAGTTGGTTTAAAACTTCAGTGTTCAAAAACTAAGATCATGGCATCTGATGCCATCACTTCATGGTAAATAGATGGGGAAACAATGGAAAGAGTGACAGTTTTTATTTTCTTGGGATCCAAAATCAATGCAGATGGTGATTGCAGCCTTGAAATTAAAAGACACTTGCTCCTTGGAAGAAAAGCTATGACCAACCTAGACAGCATATTAAAAAGCAGAGACATTACTTTGCCTACAAAAGTCCATCTAGTCAAAGCTATGGTTTTTCCAGTGGTCATATATGGATGTGAGAGTTGGACTATAAAGAAAGCTGAGTGCCGAATAATTAATTAATGCTTTTGAACTGTGGTATTGGAGAAGACTCTTAAGAGTCCCTTAGTCCATCCTAAAGGAAATCAGTCCTGAATATTCACTGGAAGGACTGATGCTGAAGCTGAAACTCCAATACTTTGGCCACCTGATGCGAAGAACTGACTCATTTGAAAAGACCCTAATGCTGGGAAAGACTGAAGTCAGAGGAGAAGGGGACAACAGAGAATGAGATGGTTGGATGGCATCACTGACTCAATGGACATGAATTTGAGCAAATTCTGGGAGTTGGTGATGGATAGGGAAGCATGGTGTGCTGCAGTCCATGGGGTCGCAGAGAGTCGAACACAACTGAGTGACTGAACTGAACTGAATGCAAGTAATGGAAACTCTGAAGTCCCTTAGCCCACACAATCTCACAACCAATTCACTCATGCCTTTACTGTTGGTGTCAGTTTGGAAAAACGTTTAAAATGTAGGAAACTATAGAGGATAACAAGCATCCATGCTTCAACATTCTAAATTACTTAATGTTAACATTTTGTCATAATTTTTTCAGATCATTTTTTAAAGAAATTTTACAAATAAAACCAAACTCTCCTTGGCTCATCCCTTTTCCCAGTCACCCTCTGCCACTCTAGAGACAATGACTATGGTGAATTTTCTGTATAGCCTTTCAGAACATTTTCATTCTTTTACTAAGGAAAACTATGTAGTACTCTTCTATGTGATTTTAGAAAATTGATTATAATTTGTATTATTTTGTATTTATGTTTTTGAGATCTGTATTTATGTTTTGAGATATTATGTTTTATAGATTGGTATATATTAACTATATATATATATATATATATATATATATATAAAGGCTCAATGATATTTCACATAGGAATATACTACGATTTAGTGGTATATTTTATACCTTTACTGAAAAATTCCTTAAAAGAGTTCTCAAATATGCTATGTAAGTACTTCTTTTCTTTTGGTTCTTTTTTGAAATTTAAATCAAAATTTTTATCGGAATATAGTTGATTTACAATGTTGTGATAGTTTCTGCTCTATGGCAAAGGGAATCTGTTACACATATACATATATCCATTCCTTTTTAGACTGTTTTCCTAGTTAGGTTGTTAAATAACACTGAGCACGGTTCTCTGTGCTATACAGTAGGTCCTTGTTGGTATCTATTTTATATACAGCAGTGTGTACACGACCGTCACAAACTCCCTAAGTATCCTTCCCCCAATCCACCCACCCCCCAGCAACCATAAGTTCCTTATCTAAGCCTGTGAGTTTGTTTCTGTTCTGTAAATAACTCCATTTGTATCATATTTTTAGATCCCACACATAAGTAATCACATATGATTACTGTCTTTCTCTGTCCAACTTATTTTTGAAGTTTTTTTTTAATTGAAATATAGTTGATATACACTATTATATAAGTTCCAGGTGTACAATATGGTCATTCACCATTTTGAAAGGTGATGCTCTGCAATTATTATAAAATATTGGCTATATCCACTGTGGTTTACAATATATCCTTGTTATCCTTGTAGCTTATGTACATTATACATAGTAGTTTGTACCTCTTAATCCTCTACCCCTATCTTGCCCCTCCCCAGGACCCTCTCCACACTGGTAGCCACTGCTTTGTTCTCTGTATCTGTGAATCTGCTTCTGTTTTGTTATATTCACTAGTTTGTTGGGGTTTTGCTCTCCTCCTCTCTTGAACCTGTTCCAGTAAGGATTCTGCCTGCCCCTCCCTGCATTGTCCTTATCTCAGTCACAAGTAACCCCCATATTACCGCAGCCCTTCTACTTCATGTCTGTGCATCATCTTTTCTTTATTCTTCCTTGGAGATTTTTCAACAGCCTCTCCAGTGCCAGTATCTGTTGCTTCTTTAGAGACATCAGAGCACTTGGTTTGTAAACTAGTGATATTTTATTGTCCTTGAATGCACAAAATGCTGTCAGCATCTGAGCAAAATACTTGAAATTCTAGTTCCATGATTATCTTCAGGGTCTGCCATGACTCAGCTGGCATCTTCTCGTGTTTAAGGATGGAGGCATTTTCTCTTTTTTTTTTTTTCATATCTGACATTTAGCATTTTCAGTGGACATCCTTTAAATGTAATATTTGCTCTAGAGCAGTTATTTGTCCTCTTGGTACTATTGTTTTCAGTTTAGTTCAATCACTCAGTTGTGTCTGACTCTTTGCGACCCCATGGACTGAAGCACGCCAGGCCTCCCTGTCCATCACCAACTCCCGGAGTTTACTCAAACTTATGTCCATCAAGTTGGTGAAGCCATCCAACCATCTCATCCTCTGTTGTCCCCTTCTCCTCCTGACTTCAATCTTTCCCAGCATCAGGGTCTTTTCAAATGAGTTAGTTGTACGCGTCAGGTGGCCAAAGTATTGGAGTTTCAGCTTCATCAGTCCTTCCAATGAACATTCAGGACTGATTTCCTTTAGGATGGGCTGGTTGGATCTCCTTGTAGTCCAAGGGATTCACAGAGTCTTCTCCAACACTTTGGAGTAATAAAATAGTAATTAAGTTTTTCCTTTGTTTTCTCTTCCATTTGAATTCATAGGTTCCAACTCCAATAAGACTCCCCTCTGTGATGGCACCTCAATCCATGAGTTACACCCAACCAGGCTTAAGGACCAGCAAGGCTTGTGCTGTACCGACAAGAAATAACGTATGTTTGAACTGTTGTTGTTTTGGCCCTTGGTAGACATGCGCAGGGGCTTCCCAGGTGGTACCAGTGATAAAGAATCCGCCTGCCAGTGCAGGAGACATAGGAGACATGGGTTTGACCCCTGGGTTGGGAAGATCCCTTGAAGGTGGGAATGGCTACCCACTCCAGTATTCTTGCCTGGAGAATTCTATGGACAGAGGAGCCTGGCAGGCTACAGTCCGTAATAAAGTCGCAAAGAGTCAGACACGACTGAAGCGACTTAGCATGCATGCAGACGTGCAGTCACTGGAGGC
This sequence comes from Nanger dama, assembly GCA_917880005.1. Taxonomy (NCBI): domain Eukaryota; kingdom Metazoa; phylum Chordata; class Mammalia; order Artiodactyla; family Bovidae; genus Nanger; species Nanger dama. The sequence goes on from CAKJTW010000144.1 coordinate 910,217, forward strand.
AAGACCAGTGTTAGAACAGAGTTTTGCCATCTACTGTGCACTGTTGTTTCTTCATAGAAGGAAAAGGAATTGTCACATTTTCAGCCTTCAATTTCAGCATAACAGTTTCAGCATTCTAACATTTTAAAAGACAAAACTGTAAAAACCCAGTCCTCTACAAAGTTGTGTGGTGAAACCTCAACCAAGTTCCAATATGTAGTCAGCAAACCTTTTATTCATTCACTCAACAGACACAACTGAGAGCAGTGCTGAAGAGGTGGGTAGCTCAGTATGAAGGCTGTAGGCACACCTTTCCTAAGGAAGTGATACCTGAGTTGCATGCTCAGACTTAAAAATGGGTAGCCAGTCAAGGGAGTGGGGAAAGGATCTTCCAGACAAGCATATAAACAGATAGGAAAGCCAAAGCACCATGGGAGATCACAGGAGGGAACAATTAATTCAGGGATAAAAGGTTTCAGGGCCTGAATGTGTGGCATTGCTTATAAAATGTTAAGGAGAATTGCGACAAGTGGAGGTATGCATGATAGAAGTTTGACATTAGACATAGAGAAAACAGCCTGAGCACAGAAGTGGAAGCAGGCAGTGGTAACATGGATGAGGTATAGCTAACCTCAGAAGCAAAAGGGAGAGTGTCATGATCCAGGTGTTCATTGCCTGTGAGTATCGTTCTCTAGAAATCTTTACAAGGTTTCTACTTCAGTCTTCAGACCATGCCCTGGGGGTCCCCTTGTTCCTGAAGGTTTTAAGAGGCCTGATAAAGCTTCAAGCACCAGATAGTGAGCAGACTGACCTGAGTTTTATGTAAAAAATATTTGTAGTTTATTTTATAACCACAAGAAAAAGTATGTGGGAACAATGAAAGATTTATATATCTGTCTTTAACAGACAAAATCCATGTAGAAGTACCAAAGTGAAAATGATTCCAAATCAGAGGTCAAAACAAATGATGATCTCTCTGCAGCCTGAACTGAATCATCCACATCTTCCAAGTCAATAAACATTCACTTGGACATTCGATACCCTTGGGATTCTTCAATTCAGTGTTTTTGAAGTGATGCACTCTCTTGTTTTAATAGTTATCCTGGAAACTTTACCTGTAAAATTATAATAAATAAAAAACAACCCTAAAGTTAACATCTTAATCTCCTCTATTAAATAACACAAAGACCTTAGAATAAACTACAAGGGCATTCCCTCCCAACTTATGGATGATGGTGGCCCAATATATTAGCCCTGTCCCAAATTGAAAGTGTTAGAGAGAAACGTTTTTGTTTACATCTGGAAATGTGTTCACAAATTACTTGTTCACCATCCCTTCTTGCTTTGGAACCATTTCCCTCTTCTTGAAGTACATGTTTTAGAAGTTTATTTAGTGTAGTTATACTGATGATAAACTCAGTTGTAATTGGAAAATGTAGTGCTTCATACTCATTATTTTAAACTAAATTTTAAATTGATACACACATACAAACTCATTCTTGTTTGAATCTTTTTGTGGACAAATGTGGATCTATCTCTTGGGTAAATACCTAGGAGTAGAATGACAGAGTCATTAGGTAGGTGTTTATCTAAAATTAAAACTGCCAGGACTTCCCTGGTGGTCCAGTGGTTAAGAATCTGCCTGCCAATAACAGGGGACGTGGGTTCAACCCTGGTCAGGGAGCTCAAATCCCATAAGAGGCAAGGCAACTAATCCCATTCACCATAACTACAGACGCCCACATGCCACAACCAGAGAAGCCTGCATACCACAGTGAAGACCCTGCACGGCCAAAAATTAAAACTGCCAAAAGTTGTTCAAAATTACTGTACCACTTTATTCCACCAGCAGTCTATGAGAATTCTATTGCTTTGAATTCTGGCCAAAAATGACTGCTGTTAGTATTTTAAATTTTGGCCATTCTGGTGGGTTTGTAAGTAATATTTCACAGTGGTTTAATTTACACTTCCCCGATGACTAAGCAACTTTTCATATACTTATTGGCCATTACACCATCTCTTTTACTGTGTGAAGCATCCAACTGTCTTTCCCATTTTAATGTTTTCCTTTGATTTTTCCCCCCTATGGTTGCACCACATGGTTTGCAGTGTCCTAGCTTCCCAACCAGGGATGGAACCTGTGCTCCCTGCAGTGGAAGTGGAGAGTCCTAACCACTGGACAGCAAGGGAATTCGTAGCTTTATGCTTAGATCTATGATCCATCTAAACTACTTTTTTGAGCTTGGTGACAGATAGGGGTAGAGGTTAACTTTTTCTATATAATTATCCAGTTGTTATTGAAACATTTGGGGAAAACAAATTCATTTCACCTTGCATTGTCTTGGAACATTTCTCAAAAACCAACTGACAACATATTTATGGGCTTGTGTTACCTTTTGTTTTGTTCCACAGATCCATAACACACTGTCTTGATTATCACAGTTTCCTGTAGGTCTCAAAATCAGGCAGTATTAGTCTTCTAGGTTTATGCATATTTTTCAAGATTGGTTCAGGTATTCAGGTGTTCTTTGAATTACATAAAACATTCCAATCAACTGATCAATTTCTATGAAGAAGAAAAGGCCTCAGAAAACACGCTGCTTAGGACTACATTGACTCTCTAGTTCAATTTGGAGAAAATAGACATATAGACATCCTAACAATATCTGTCCTTCCCAATCACGAACATGCTGGAGCTCTCAGCCATTCTTTAACTTCTGTCTTCTGATTTGAGGTTTTGAACAGTTACTAGCACTTTTCATTATGTAAATAAAGACTACTACCAAGTATTTTATGTTTTTGATTCTACCATAATGGTATTCTTTAATTTCATTTTTTAAGTTTTGTCACTACTATATAAAGGCTCTCACTCTCATCCACCACCACCCATGTTCCAAGGCCTCAAGCCTTGCCACTGTCTCAAGTCCTCAGCCCCTTCACAGTTGAGTCTTACTGCCCTGCCCACTTTCTCCACTCCTGGGGTACCAGCCATCCCCCCACCCCTCCAACCCCTCCCTTCTTCCCAGTCGTCTAGCCCTTACCCCATCTCTAGTAGCACCCTATTTCCCGTCCTCCAAACTCTCTGGGAAACTCTGTCCTTCACCACTCAGTCCAGCTCAAAGCCCTGCCCACTTAGCAGCTGCACAACAATTGCCTCCCTCTTTCCACTTCTTCATCCTGGCCTAGTTCCCTCACTACTGTAGCCCTACTGTATGCCAAGTACTTACTAGGTATTCTGCGCGAAAAGTGAAAGTGTTAGTCGCTCAGTCATGTCTGCCTCTTTGCAACTCAATGGACTGTAGCCCGTAGCCCGCCGGGCTCCGTCCATGAGATTTTCCAGGCAAGAATACTGGAGGAGGTTGCCATTTCCTTCTCCAGGGGATGTTCCTGACTGAGGGATCAAATCTATGCATTGCAGGCAGACTCTTTAAGATCTGAACCAGCAGGAAAACCCAGGTAGTCTATATACATAATCTCATTTAATCTTTACAACAACTTTGTTGGTACCCATTGTCATTTTAATTTTTAAATAACTCAGGTAGTGTCTTCACCTGTGCTCCTTTCCTACCCCGTGCAGGCAAGATAGAGACGTCCGTGTTTCTTGGTTGTGGTTTGGTCTCTTTGAACCCCATGGACTGTAGCCCACCAGGCTCTTCAGTCCATGGGATTTCCCAAGCAAGCACACCGGAGTGGGTTGCCCTTTCCTTCTCCAGGGGATCTTTCCGGCCTGGGGATCAATCCTATGTTTCCTGCATCTCATGCATTGGTAGGTGGATTCTTTACCCACTGAGCCACCAGGGAAGCCCGAGGCAGGAACCAACACGGTGTTTCGATGCCAAAACAGAGGGGTAGTGGTGGATGAGCTTGGGGATTCCTTGGGTCTAGATACATCGGGAAAGTTCTTAGGATTTTGTATTAATATGGACAGTGTGAAGTTTTGAAAACGTTTGAGCTGGTGGTGAGTCTGATCAAAGGTGCTTTCGGTAAACTGTGATGCAATGGGCGGGGTATTTATTGGAATCAAGCCACTAGGTCCCCTCGGAAGCAGGCTCAAAACAAGCACTCTTCAGGGACCAAAAAGCTCGCGAGGATCGTGGGCCCAGAATGCCACCGAGGCCCAAGTCCCGTGGTGGCGTCTAGGTCTCGAGTCTGCTTGAATTCGAAGGGATCGGGTAGCTTCGATGGTTCTTCTGGAGAAGCCTGTTCCGGGCTGGCAGTGGAGTCTATTCTGGCTGCTTCCGGGATTGTCAGCATCCTCCAGCCCACCGCCCCACCCACAAGACCCCGGAATCCCTTTTCCCAGGACTCAGTATTGGTCCTTCCCGCAGAGCCAGCCTCGCCTCCGAGGCCCTTCCACGCCTGTCACTCACCCGCGCAGCCAATTAGAACCCAGAGATCAAGCGACTCTGCCGGCTGGGGACGGGGCAGGGGATATTTCCTGTAAGCCAACGAACGCACAGACTCCCAGGCGGGTGGGGGTGGGGGGGCGGGCCCGCGGCTGCGACCCGAGCCAATCACAGGCCCCTGGCTACAGGCCGCTCGCGAGGCACGTTAATTGCGCGCTCGCTTCTCCAAAATGGCGGCCTCTAAGGACGGTTGTGGTGTAGAAGTGGCTGCGGGGAACGGGAGGCGACTCCACCTGGGGGATTCCTGAAGCGGTTTTTGTGGTAAGTGGCCAGCGGGTGCTTGATGCTACGCTGTTGTACCCTTTCTTCCTGGCCCCTCACCGGGGACTTGATCGTTGGGGGAGACGCGTTGGGCCCAATTACCTGGGAGGGGGCGCTCCGGCCTGGACGGACTAAACTGGGGCGGGACCTGCCTGGGAGGGGGCCTGCCGTCCGAGCAGGTCACAGGCGCTAAGGGGGCGCGGGGCCGGAGGACTCGAGGGCGGAGGCGGGGCCGCTTTGAGGGACCGCCTTGCCCCGCCCTCCGCGGCCTGCTGTTCCCGACCCCGCTTCTGAGAAGACGGGAGGCGGTGAGAAGCTGGAGCCTCAGCCTGGATTCTGAGGAGACCAAGGGGGACGGGGTAACGGAGCTGGGGCTCAGTGTGAAGCTCGGAAATGATATCTCGGGTGTGGAAGGGCTGCAGCGGCCTGTGGCCTCGGAAGAAGACCCCATGATGGGGGCGTCGACCGGGAAAGCTCTCGAAGGCCATGTGAAACCCGCTAGGCCATTGAGGCCTTAGCCCGTTGTCTGCAGGCGCTCACTAGAAAGTGAAGTTGCAGAGTCGTGTCCAACTCTGTGACCCCATGTACTGTAGCCTACCAGGCTCCGCAGTCCATGGGATTTTCCAGGCAGGAATACTGGAGTGGGTTGCCATTTCCTTCTAGTGAAGCCACTTGTAATCACTTTGAGGTACACGGTTCTAACAATGTAGAGAGTCCATTGGGTGCAGTTCACAGAGGAAACTGGCAGTGCCGTGTTGGAGGGTTCATTGAATGGAGAGACTAAACCAAGGCCAAACAGAGAAGAACATAGAGGCTTTCAATCCTGTCTCTCCTTACATAAGGCTGTTTTCGAAATACTGTTTGAGAACTAGTTGAGTGTTGAGAAAATCTGATAGGTGTTCCAGGCCAGTATCACCCATCTTTCTCCACTCAGTTCTGGCTGAACTACTATAAAACCTTAATGGAAATTTCTCCACCTTTTGCTTTGTCCCGATATTGTCTTAATCTCTGCCTTTTTAAAAATTTATTTATTTTAATTGGAGGCTAATTACTTTACAATATTGTACTGGTTTTTGCCATACATTGACATGAATCAGCCATTGGTGTACATATGTTCCCCATCGTGAATCACCCTCCCACCTCCCTCCCCATCCTATCTCTCAGGGTCGTCCCAGTGCACCAGCCCTGAGCACCCTGTCTCATGCATCAAACCTGGATTGGCTTTTTGTTGATGAAATCTTCCACCGTTCAGAATACCCCTGTCTTTTATTTAGACCACTTTTATATGCACTGTATGAATATTTGCATTGGCTGATTCAGTTTTGTCCTATTTTATTTTTGTCCCTGAAATGTGCCATGTATTTCTTTCCTCTCCTTTCCCACTTAAGCATCAACAAGAGACAAAATTTGTTGAGTACCAGGCACATTCTTAATGCTTTTACACAGCTCAGTAAGAGGCAAGTACTGTTATTCTCATTTTGTACATGTGTAGACTGAGAGCCCTTGAGTAATTTGCCCCATGTCACACAATGTGTAAGTGAGTTATCCAAGCTTTAAACTTGGTCAGTCTGTGGGCTCCAGACCTCTACTTCCATGCCATGCTCTGTTTCTGGGAGGAAAGTGGGGTCATTATCTTGCTCATTGGCATTTCCCCTGATCCTAGCACAGTGCCTGACACACAGTATAAACTCATAACTAAATGTCAGATTGAATTTCCATACTGCCTTAAAATCCTGCATTCATGGTGCTCAACAAATGATGGCTTCAGAAATCTAATTCAGGAAGATAAAGTTTATCGAGGGGCTATATAAAGTGTTATCTTAAAATGCATTTTCTCTAAAATGTTATGAGTTGCTTTTTCTAGATCTTTAAAATTTCCATCAATACATTATATAAACGATCCAAATTTATATAAATATTTTTATGTTCCCCAACTAATGGGAAATAGCATGGTATTTTAGAATGAACATTGGTTTCGAGACTAGAGTTTGAATCCTGCCTCTGCTTCCCAGTTGCTACTTATCTTGAGTATATTGTTTTACAACTTTGAGCCCCTCTGTTTCTTTAACTGAAATAAGGATAACATTACTTACAGATTTCTTCTGAGAAACAGAATGTGCTTTCAGTATTGCAAGTAGATACTTAATACATATTCATTTTCGGTAATGACGCAGTATACCATAGTGGTTAGAAGTCAGACTGCCTTTTCCCCATTCCAGTTGGTACAGTAATTTTTTTTCCTTTCTCTGCTTTAATTGATCTTTTTCCCCCTTGTCATTTGTTTGGCTGCACCATCTCTCAACACTAATTCATATATGACCTCTGTAGTTTTTTCTGACCTCTGTAGTTTTTTCTGACCACCACCCCAGGATAGAATTCTTGGTGCTTCCATCTGTTCCCTTAGCCATATCTAATGTTTGTTGAACACTTACTAGCTACTGTGTCCTCTTCTGAGTCTTTAACATGAGGTAACTCATTTAATTCCCTGTGGGGAAGAGGCACATTTTTTTCTTTTACAGATGAGGAAATTGAGGCCAAGACAAGAGTTAAACAATTGCCTCACAGTCTGCACAGCTAGTAGTGATGCAGCCAGCATTCAAGCCATGCAGCCAGCATTCAAGCCATGCAGCCCCTGGGTCTTAACCACAGACTTTTGCTGCTGTAATTCCTTCTCCTTGCTCGTGTCTAAGCTTCTAATAACATGTGCCAGAAACATTTCTTTTCCTATAAAAATCCTTCTAGGAAGATGCTATCTCCAAAATGCTGTCTCCCTTGCACTTGATCGCCATGCAGAACTCAGCTGTTGCCTCAGGCTCACTTTTTCAGTTTTTTTTTTTTTTTTACAGTATCTAACTTGATGGCTTCATAATTCACTCCTTTGCTGTGTTTCTCTTCCTTTTTCTTTTTGCTTGGTGTTGGCTAAAATACTCCTTTCGAGCTGGTAAGCACGTGCTCACCTGTTGTCACTTGTGGTGTCCAACTCTTTGCGATCCCATGGACAGAGGAGCCTGGCAGGCTAACTAACACATTTACACTTTGGCTTACTTTATTTCGATCAGTTGATAACTTAAGGAAGTATTTGTGTCTTCTCTTAGGAACCAAATGACCATATTCAGCATGATTTTTATGGTAGAGCTTGTAGAATTAAAATTGTAAGTAATAAAATGGATAATTTTGAATTATTTTGTGGCTAAGGCACATGACTAAATGACATGTTTGTTGGTAATTTTTGTATTTACTGTGAGTGCTGCATGGCATATATATAACGCAGCAAGGTGATCTTTCCCTATATGGAAATAGGAAGGTGGGAGAAGAATAAATTGACTACATAGCGTATATATGTGCACTGTCTGAAATGGTCTCTAACATTTTATAACTAAAAGTTAAAAACAAGTCTTTGGAGAAAAAAAAAACCACAAGCTCTCCCCCGCCCCCTCGCCCCCAAGCTCCTTTTACGTTTTAAAAAAGCTAAAGCCATCAAAAATCTGAGGTATGAATTGTAAAATTTTTAATGTATTCTTGTTGATATTAAAAGGAAGATGTAGATTCCTTCATGAAACAGCCTGGGAATGAGACTGCAGATATTGTACTGAAGAAGCTGGATGAACAGTACCAGAAGTATAAGTTTATGGAACTCAATCTTGCCCAAAAAAAAGGAGGTAAGTGTAAAAATTTCTAAGTTTTTAAGATTAATATTACATCGCTGAAACTTTTGAAAGATTGAGATAATTTGCATACAGATAAAAAGTTTATGTGTTGAATATTCATTTTTATGAGTTGTTAAATGTATCCATTTCTGTAACCACTGCCCAGGTAAACATATGGAACATACCCAGGAAGTTTCCTCCCCAGCCCTTTCCAGCCAACCATGCCCGCTCTTAGAGACAAACACTGTTCTGATTATTTTCACCATTAATTAGTATTGTCTGTTCTTGAGCATCATATGATGCTCATATGACTGGAACCATATAGTAACTACTCTTTTATGTCAGGCTTCTTACACTTAGTATAGTGGTTTTGAGAGTCATCATCCATGGTACTGTGGGTATAAATAAATTAGTTTCTTTTTAGTGCTGAGTCATTTTCCACTATATGTGGGTTTACCACAGGTTTTGTCTATTTTTATCTATTTGCTTATTAATGGACGTTTGGGTTGTTTCCCCATTTGGTTTTAAATATTTGCATGGACATATATTTTCATTTCTCCTGGATTATTATCCAAGAGGTAGAATCACTGACTTGTATGGTAAGTATGTTTAATTTTATGAGAAACTGCCAAAAATCCAGGTGGCTGTAGCATATTATTCAGCCACTTTACATTATTACATTACAGCAGTATTACATTATTGCAGTTATTATATGCAATTATAATTGCATTATATGCAAGTATTGTTGTATATTACATTACAGCAATGTATGGGAATTCCAGTTCTTCAATCTTGCCAGCACTTGCTGTTGTCAGTCTAAGATGCTTTTGAAAACCTAAGAGAATGAGTATTGAAGTCCTTATTCCATAGCATCTAGGATCATAACATTCTAAATGTCTACTTCTTTTTTCATTTTGCCGATGAGATGGCAGACCCACAGAAATTACGACTTTCCCAAGATTTCATAACTAATAGGCTTGGGCCAAAAGTATTCTCATTTTCAGTCCTTTAGTCCCCTATATATTTATAGTAGCTTATGCTGTCAGTTCACTGTAATAAATACTTATGGAGACCTGCTATACACATGTGCCAGCATTCTGATATCAAATATTATGGAGTTCCTAATAGGTGCCAGATACTGTTTTGGGGTAAAATACCAATATCTGCTTTCAGTAGGGGTGTAGTCTAGTGGCATGATAGGTCTGTAAATAAAAGAAGTACACAAAATATAGCAGTTAAGGTGCTGTGGTATGGAGTGATGAGTTAGCAGAGGGGAAGGGGTGACCTGCATGGAAACACGGGTTCAGGGGAAACTTCCAAGAAGAGGAGATAGCTGTGTAGAATGTTGAAGGCTGGTTATGAGCTTAGAAGCAGACTAAAGGGAGGAAGGGTAGTCTGGGTGTAAGGGTACCACTTAGGCAGAGATGCAAAAGTTGGTGTTTAGATGGGGATTCCTCTTTCTTTTTTAAAATGGATACACTGTGGACATCCTGTTTGACTTACCATTTAATTTGAATGTACTTTGATTTAACAGGGTTTTTCTTCCTTAATGGTTAGTGCTTTTGTATACTGTTTAAGAAATATCACAAGTTCATGAGGGTATTCTCTTCATTCTCTTATTCTCAGAGTTTTATTGTTTATCTCACACTTAGATCTATAATCTATGGGTTATTCAGAAGGATGTTGCTAAATTTCACAGCAGTAGTGGGCTTTTCAAGTATTGCCCTTTCTCTGTATACATTGATAGTTGTCTCTGTAGTCTTGTTCATAATCAGGTTTTTCTTGTGTTTCTCTCTTTTTTTCTTTTGGTAACACTTTCATAGGTTTGTGTATGGTTTCTCCATTAAGAGGCAGATAGTATCTAGTTCTCTCCTACAGTGATACTTAATTCCTCAATCCATTAATGATGAGTTGCAAAATACTGATGTTCTAATTCAGTTATTTATTTTTTATTTCTTAATAAGCTAGCATGTTGCTATAAACAGAAACGTCCCTTTTTGTTCTTTTTGGTAAAAGTGGCTGTAAGAAATCAGCTCAGCTCTCAGTTTGTCCCTGGCAAGATTAGCCCTGTAGTCCCTGTCACCTCAACAGCTCTCTGCTACCTGGCTGCAAAGGAAGTGTGTATTTTCCTGGCTATTTGAACAGTTAGAAGCACACATGTTGGGTATGCCACCATCTTAACCTGAAACAATTTCTATCCTTTTTTTTTTTTTTAAAGCTTTTTACTCTGTTTCTTTAGGTGCATGCAGTTTGAGAATTATGAAGTCTTTTTGCTGATTTTAAATCCGTGTAAAATAATGCTTCTTGTTTTAGTCAGTTTTGTTGGAAACTTAGAGCTACTTCACCTTTGTTTTGGCTAACATTTAAAAATTTGTTGGTGGATGATTTATAATAAATCTGTTTCTGCCATATAGCAAAGGGAATCAGCTACACATACACATATATCCACTGTTTTAGATTCTTTTCCCATATAGGTCATTACAGAGTTCCCTGTGCTATATAGTAGGTCCTCAATAGTTATGTGATTTCTGTAAAGTAGTGTGTATATGTCAATCCCAATTTCTGAATTTATCCCTCACCTTTTATTCCCTCCCTAGTAACCGTAAGTTTGTTTTCTACATCTGTGAGTCTGTGTCTCTTTTGTAAATAAGTACATGTGTACCTTTTTTTTTTTTTTTAGATTCCCCATGTAAGCAGTGTCACATGATATTTGTCTTTCTCTGTCTGACTTAATTCACTCTATATCACAATCTCTAGGTCTCTCCATGTTGCTGCAAATGGCATGATGTCATTCCTTTTTATGGCTGAGTAATACTTCATGGTACCTATGTACTGCATCTTCTCTATCCATTCCTCTGTCCATAGACATTTAGGTTGTTTCCATGTCCTGGCTGTTGTAAACAGTGCTGCAATGAACATTGAGGTGCATGTATCCTTTCGAATCATGGCTTTCTCCAGATATATCATGGCTTTCTCCAGATATATGCCCGGGAGTGGTGGCTAACATTTTCTTGGTATATCTTCTCCAATGCCTTTTCTTTCAACTGTTTTTACTATTTATATTTAAGGATGTTCCATGTAAACAACATATTTTTTTTTTTCTTTTTAAAATCCAACCTATCTATTTAGATAAGCTCATTTTTCTTTTTGGATACTTTCAAGATTGTCAGCTCTTTTGTTTTCAGTTCAATTCAGTTGTGTCCTACTCTTTGTGACTGTATGCACTGCAGCATGCCTGTCCATCACCAACTCCCGGAGCTTGCTCAAACTCATGTCCATTGAGTCAGTGATGCCATCCAACCATCTCATCCTCTACCGTCCCCTTCTCCTCCTACCTTCAGTCTTTCCCAGCATTAGGATCTTTTCTAATGAGTCAGTTCTTCACATCGGATGGCCAAAGTTTTGGAATTCAGCTTCAGCATCAGTCCTTCCAATGAATATTCAGGAGTGGTTTCCTTCAGGATGGACTGGTTGGATCTCCTTGCAGTCAAAGGGACTCTCAAGAGTTCACCAACACCACAGTTGAAAAGCATCAATTCTTTGGCAGTCAGCTTTCTTTATGGTCCAACTCTCAACATCTATACATGACTCCTGGAAAAACCATAGCTTTGACTATACAGATCTTTGTCGATTAAGTAATGTCTTTGCTTTTAAATATGCTGTCTAGGTTGGTCATAGCTTTTCTTCCAAGGAACAAGTGTCTTTTAATTTCATGGCTGCAATCACCATCGCAGTGATTTTGGAGCCCCCCAAAATAAAGTCTGTCTCACTGTTTCCATTGTTTCCTCATCTATTTGCCATGAAGTGAGAAACTGGATGCCATGATCTTAGTTTTTGAATGTTGCAGTTTTAAGCCAACTCTTTCACTCTGCTGTGTCACTTTCATCAAGAGGCCCTTTAGTTCTTCTTTGCTTTCTGCCATAAGGGTGGTGTCATCTGCATATTTGAGTTTATTGATATTTCTCCTAGCAATCTTGCTTCCAGCTAGTGCTTCATCCAGCCCAGCATTTTGCATGATGTACTCTGCATATAAGTTAAATAAGCAGGGTGACAATATATGGCATTGTATACTCCTTTCTGAATTTGGGGGCTTCCCTGGTGGCTTTGGTAAAGCGTCTGCCTGCAGTGCGGGAGACCTGGGTTCAATTCCTGGGTCGGGAAGATCCCCTGGAGAAGGAAATGGCAATCCACTCCAGCACTCTTGCCTGGAAAATCCTATGGACGGAGGAGCCTGCAAGGCTGCAGTCCATGGGATCGCTGAGGGTCGGACACGACTGAGCAACTTCACTTTCCCAGTTTGGAACCAGTCCGTTGTTCCGTGTCTGGTTCTTACTGTTGCTTCTTGACCTGCATACAGATTTGTCTTTTTTGAGGCTATCTTTCTTAAATTCTTTCTTAACTGACTTATATTTAGGTTCCTGTAGCCATGGATACCTGTGTGGATTGCTCTTATCCATAGAGGAGTTTGCTTTTGGGAGCTGTGCATCTATATCAGCCTTGGACCTCTTGAACTCATGAGTCAGGGGCCCAGGCTCAGGTCTCCAGCTGGTATTGGCACCTGCCTTGAGATACATGCTTTTCTGTAGTCCTTACTGCTCAACTCAAAGCCTTTTCCAGTTTTATTCTTATCTTATTTTTCCTCGTGAAAGTTCTCTAACCTCTGTGATATCAGCTATGCAGCAAAACTACTTCTGTGGTTGATAGTTTTACAGCAGATGGCTCCATGTAGTGTGGATATTAACCTTTCCTTTACACATGTTGTTTATCTTTTCTTGCACCCTGTCATATAAATTTACCTTCAGCTTGAAAAGTTACTTGTTAATTCATAATTTTTGTGTAGTTGTCTCTTTAACACATTAATTTTTATGTGCTTTTATAAATTTCTATAACTGGAAATTTTGTGATTATCATTTTTTTCAATCATCTGTTAATTTGTTTCCTTTTTCTCATTCTGGAATTCATGTTAATGTGGATGTTAATTAACTCTTCTAATTCTACCTTCCCTTTCTGTTTATTGTTTCCTTTTTTTCTGCTGACTTTAGTAATTTTGTCTTTTTGGCGATTAAATGGATTGCTATCCATGAGTCCTTTATTTCAGCCATTACATTTTTTATTCCTAGTATTTTTGGTTCTTCTTACACCTACTTATTTCTTTTTATATTACCAGTATCCTGTCTTGTCTTTTTGAGGTATTTAAAAATATTCACTGTATAATCTTTTAGTGTTTGGATGGCATCACCGACTCCATGGACATGAGTTTAGGTAAACTCCAGGAGTTGGTGATGGACAGGGAGTCTTGGCGTGCTGCAGTCCATGGGATCACAAAGAGTCGGACATGACTGAGTGACTGAACTGAACTAAACTGCACTTGCTTCATCCAGTAGAGGTCATTGAGTTTATTTTTTTAATTTATTTTGTATTTGAGTTTATCAGATGACCATTTTATCCCCTGTCAGCTCATATTCCCTAAGGGATATCCATTCCCTTTTGCCAGTAATATGTGTGGAAGTGGGAGTGAGTAATTCAAGTCCTTCTTGGTAGGCAGAGTTTACACTCTATGGCATGGCCATCAGACAAATGCTCCTTCTCCTCAGCCAAGTGCCTCAGGCTCTGGGAGATTCTTTCCATTACTTTCTCTTTGACTGGTTTCACTGGCATCTCCCTGGGAGGATGATGGGGAGAACAGAACTACTAGGGGCCAGTACTTTCTTCTCAGCCCTCAGTCTGACCTCTCCCTGCCTCTGGCCAATAGTATTGTTTTTCTGCCCTGTTACAGTCATGGGGTAGGTAATATGATTCATGCAGGGCCATTTAGAGGGAGGAAAAACAACTAGAAATTTGCCCTTTAGCCTTAAATGCTCCTCCTTTTGAAGACTTGATCTAGTTCCCTCTGTCTCTCCTGTCACCTAGAAATTTCCATTGTTCATAGAATAACAAAGACCTAGAACTGACCCAAATGTCCATTGAGAGGATAATGGATGAACAGGTTGTGTTATATTTGTAAATGTATATTACACAGCAGTGAAAATGGATTAACAACTGTTGGGAATTTGATTGGGTTATAAAGCAAACACCAGAAAAATGCAACTAACATGAGCCCATTTGTATCAAGAAACTAGCAAAGAATATATTGTTTAGGAATATACGTAACTGTAATGAAACTATTTGAAGAAGTAAAAAGGGACTGTAAAGACACAGTTCAGGAGAGCTGCTATTTTTTGGGACAGAACAGGGTGGGGAGGAACCAGAGATCAAATTGCCAACATCTGTTGGATCATAGAAAAAGCAAGGAAATTCAGAAAAAATGTCTACTTCTGCAACATTGACTATGCTAAAGCTTTTGACTGTGTGGATCACAGCAGACTGGAAAATTCTTAAAGAGATGGGAATACCAGACCATTTTACCTGTTTCCTGAGAAACCTGTATGCAAGTCAAGAAACAACAGTTAGAACTGGATGTGGAACAACAGACTTGTTCAAAATTGGGAAAGGAGTACATCAAGGCTGTATATTATCACCCTGCTTATTTAACTTCTATGCAGAGTACATCATGTGAAATGCCAGGCTGGATGAATCACAAGCTGGAATCAAAACTGCCTGGAGAAATAACAACCTCAGATATGCAGATGCCACACTTTAATGGCAGAAAGCGAAGAGGCACTGAAGAGCCTCTTGATGAGCGTGAAAGAGGAGAATGAAAATGATTTACAACTCAACATTCTGAAAGCTAAGATCGTGGCTTCTGGTTTTATCACTTCATGGCAAACAGATGGGGGAAAAGTGAAAACAGTGGTAGATTTTATCTTCTCAGGCTCTAAAATCACTGTGGATGGTGACTGCGGCCACAAAATTAAAAGACACTTGCTCCTTGGAAGAAAAACTGTGAGAAACCTAGACAGCATATTAAAAGCAGAGACATCACTTTTCCAGTGATGTCAGTAGTTTTGCTAGTAGTCATATATGTATGTGAGAGTTGGTCCATAAAGATGGCTGAGCAATGAAGAATCGATGCTTTCAAATTGTGATGCTTGTAGAAGACTCTTAAGAGTCCCTTGGACAGCAAGAAGATCAAACCAGTCCATCCTGAAGGAAATGAACCCTGAATATTCATAGGAAAGACTAATGCTGAAGCTCCAATCCTTTGGCCACCTGATAGGAAGAGCCGACTCATTGGAAAAGACACTGATGCTGGGAAAGATTGAGGGTAGAAGAAGGTGGCAATAGGGGATAAGATGGTTAGATGGCATCACTGACTCAGTGGACATGAGTTTGAGCAAACTGGGAGATAGTGAAGTACAGAGAAGCCTGGTGTGCTACAGTCCATGCGGTTGTGGGGTATCAGACATGACTTAGCAAATGAACAACAAGGTTGGGGAGGGTGTATTGCTCAGACATGCACAGTGGCCTTGGTGGTCTAGTTCCTGAGATGTCCAGAGTTGCAGCTGCTTGATTGATTGCTATGCTTCATAACCTATATATTACATGTAATATTTACATGTACAACAATATAATATAGAAATCATTTGTATGACCAAAACAATTTGATCTGAACATACTAATGTTACATGTCTATCAGATACTATACACAGGAACATGTCTATAGCTTTCTCGCATTTACGTATATCAGCATAGACAAAGAGAAGCAAAATTGAGAGATCTGTGACATCTGTATTGAATTGTAAAGAGTTCACAGAACAGTAGCCTTAAAGCTATGCTTTAAAAAAAAAAATCAATGCTAAGTGTGTGTTTCTCCACTTAAAAAAAAAAATCAATGCTAAGTGTGTGTTTCTCCACTCTTCACTGGGTTGTCTTGCCAGATAGTGATACTGTTTTTAAGCAGCAGGCCTCTGTGACACATTTCCCAGGTCAGTAGCACAGATTGTAAAGAAGTTTGCGGTGCTAACCTCGTTCACATGTACTGTTACTTCCTTTATATGATTCAGGAAGTACATGTTCATTATCATATTTAGAATTTATTTACATGCTGATCTCTAATAATATTTAGTTACATGTCTTCTGAAATAACCAAAGCTTTATTTTTAGTCCATTTTTAGTCCATTTGGTTACATATTACACTGTGATTTGACAGGACTCCCAGAATAGTTTTGCACATTTTTCCATGTGAAACACTTGAAAGCCTTGGGCAGCTTCTAATCGTCAAAAACAAAAGAGCTAAAACGGTCTCATTCTGTATTCTCTGAGTTTGGCTTTGAGTGTTTTCAGCATATTGTTACCTCTTGTCAGTGAGAGTGATTTCATTTGGGAATCAGTTGCTAGTAATTTTAAAATTATTTTGAATAAGCTTTATTTTTAAAGGCAATTTTAGTTTTGTAGCAAAATGGAGCATAAAATACAGAAGTTTTCTATTTAGCCCCTGCCCCTACACATGTATAACCTTCCCATTATCTATACCTTTCATCAGAGTGAACATTTGTTACAGTTGATGAACCAATATTGATATGTTCTTATTAACTAAGGTCCATAGTTTACATCTGTGTCCACTCTTACGTTGTACATTTTGATGGGTTTGAACACATGCACAGTGACATGTATCTGTCATTATAGTGTCATACAGAGTAGTCTCACTGCTGTAAGAATGCTCTGTGTGTAATATATTTATCCCTCCCTCCCCTTCCTAAACTCCTGGCAACCAGTGATGCTTTTACTGTCTCCATAGTTTTGTCTTTTCCAGAATGTCTTACAGCCAGAATCCTACAGTATGTAGTACCCCTTTCAGGTTGGTTTCTTTCATTTAGTCATATGCATTTAGGCTTCTTGCATGTCTTTTCATAGCTTGATAGATAATTTCTTTTTAGCAGTTAATATTATTCCATTGTCCAGATGGACCACAATTTATTTCTCCATTTGCCTACCAAGGGCATCTGGATTGCTTCCAAGTTTGGCCAGTTATGAATAAAGTTGCTATAAACATTTGTGTGTAGTTTTTGTGTGGACCTGAGTTTCTAGCTCCTTTGGATAAATACCAAGGAGCATGATTGCTGGATCATATGGTAAGTAAAGTTGCTCAATCATGTCCAGCTCTCTGCGACCGCATGGACTGTAGCCTACAACACTCCTCCATCCATGGGATTTTCCAGGCAAGAGTACCAGAGTGGGTTGCCATTTCCTTCTCCAGAGGATCTTCCCAACCCAGGGATCGAACCTGGGTCTCCCACATTGTAGGCAGATGCTTTACCATCTGAGCCAAATGGTAAGAATGTGTTTAGTTTTGTAAGAACCTGACAAACTGTCTTCTAAAGTGACTGTTCAGTTTACTTCAGTTGCTCAGTCATGTCCGACTCTTTGCGACCCCATGAATCGTAGCACGCCAGGCCTCCCTGTCCATCACCATCTCCCAGAGTTCACTGAGACTCAGTGTCCATCAAGTCCATGATGCCATCTAGCCATTTCATCCTCTGTCGTCCCCTTCTCCTCCTGCCCCCAATCCTTCCCAGCATCAGAGTCTTTTCCAATGAGTCAACTCTTCACATGAGGTGGCCAAAGTACTGGAGTTTCAGCTTTAGCATCATTCCTTCCAAAGAAATCCCAGGGCTGATCTCCTTCAGAATGGACTTGTTGGATCTCCTTGTAGTCCAAGGGACTCTAAAGACAAGAGTCTTCTCCAACACCACAGTTCAAAAGCAATCAATTCTTCAGCACTCAGCCTTCTTCACAGTCCAACTCTCACATCCATACATGACCACTGGAAAAACCATAGCCTGTAAGTGACTGTACCATGTTGCATTACCTCCAGCAATGAATAAAAATTAACGTTGCTTCATATTCTCACCAGCATCCAGAGTTGTTAGTATTCTGGATTTTAGCCGTTGTAATAAGTGTGTGTGTGCTCAGTGGCTCAGTCGTGTCTGACTCTTTGCAACCCCATGGAGTGTAGCCCACCAGGTTCCTCTGTTCATTGGATTCTCCAGGCAAGAGTATTGGAGTGGGTGGCCATGCCTGCCTCCAAGAGATCGTCCTGACCCAGGGATCAAACATGGGTCTCCTGCATTGGCAGGCAGATTCTTTACCACTAGCGCCACCTGGGAAGCGCAGAATAGGTGTGCAGTGGTTATGTCATTGTTTAAATTTGCATTTCTCTCGTGATGGACAGGGAGGCCTGGCATTCTGTGATTCATGGGGTCGTAAAGAGTCGGACACGACTGAGCGACTGAACTGATACTGATACTGATGATATATGACATGGAGCATCTTTTCATATGCTTATTTGCCATTTGTATATCTTCTTTGGTAGGGTATTAAGTCCTTTGGTCCATTTTTTAATACAGTTGTTCCTTATTGTTGAGTTTTGAAAGTTCTTTGTATATGTTGGATACCAGTCCTTTATCACATTTGTCTTTCACAGATATCTTATCCCATTTTGTGGCTTGTCTTTTCATTAAAGTCTATCATATCAATTATTTCTTTTATGGATTATGTCTTTGGTATTAATATCTAAAAAATCGTTACCAGACTCAAGGTCATCTAGCTTTTTTCCTGTATTATCTTCTATGAGCGTTATAGTTTGCATCATACTTTACATATGGGATTCATTTCAACTTAAGTTTTATGAAATGTGTATGTATGTCTGTTTAGATTCATTTTTTTATGTATAGATGTCCAGTTAGTTCAGTCTGATCAGTCTCATCATGTCTATCATTGTTTTCATAAATTTCCTGGGTTCAAACCAATGACCCATTTATAATTTTAGTAACAATTATTACCTAACTTGAAAAGAAAATAGTATTTTTCAATATAAAAATTAAGTCACCCAAAGTTTAAAAGGATCATGAAATTATACTGTATCTTACTGTGGTGTGTTTCACATTCAGTTGATTTTGCATTGTGAGAAGTGCAGGTGCTGAGAAGCTGTCCCTGCACTTGTTGCTGTTAAGTTGGTGGTTTCCAGTTGAGAATATAATACTTGAATGCATGTTATTTAAAAAATTAATCTATTTAAAATGCAATTCTAATTAAATGTAGAACCTCTGAATCACCCTGGGGGATATGACTTTCTGGTGGCTCAGCTGGTAAAGAATCTGCCTGCAGTGCGGGAGACCTGGGTTCAAGAGCCTCTGTAGGAAGGCATGACAGCCCACTCTGATATTGCCTGGAGAATCCCCATGGACAGAGGAGCCTGGCAGGTTACAGTCCATGGGGTCACAAAGAGTCAGACACGACTGAGTGACTAAGCACACACAGCCAGAAAAGTTAACTAGTGGAGGATTTGACATATAGAAGAGGACTCTGTTCATAATAGGTGTTCCATAAGTATTTGCTGTTATATCTAAATAACTTAGTAAATATTTATGTCTGAAATATCTTAGATAATAAACAGTTCATTAAATATCTTACATATAAAATATATTGACTATTTCATATTTACATATTGTCCTCAAAACATATCAATAGAAAGTACAAAGCTAGTAAGACTGTTTCTTGGTGCTGGATACTAAAGTAACCTTTTTCTTATTCACAGGCTAAAAGGCCAGATTCCTGAAATTAAGCAGACTTTAGAAATTCTAAAATACATGCAGAAGAAAAAAAGTAAGTACCTTTTTTGTTTGTAAACATGAACAAACCAGGATAGTTCAGCAGAGACACGTGTTCCTTGATTGCTTGGTCTCTGGTATTTGAACCCATGCTGGAAGGAGTCAGGATGCATGCACTCCCTGTGCAGTCCTGTGGCCCCAGTGGTCCTTTCTTTACCCTTCTCCTTTACCTCTCTGTCCCTCAGTTCCTCCACCTGATTTGTCTGTGGGATGGGACTGTTTTGAATGGCTTAAGCTCAGCTCTGCAATCGCTTGTATGACCTTGGTATTAAGATGGACAGTTTACAGTACTGTCATGTATTTATTTACTTTTTTTTGAAGGAGTCCACCAGTTCACTGGAGACCAGGTTCTTATTGGCAGATAACCTGTATTGCAAAGCTTCAGTTCCTCCTACTGATAAAGTGTGTCTGTGGTTGGGGGTAAGTCAGTGTCATTGTCACAGCTTCCTTGGCTGACATTTGGTAAGGCAATGTGTTTTCCCCAACATGGCAATATTGAGAGAAGCTCTTGACCGTGGACAGAATGAAGGGGTAGCATTGCAGGGGACTATGACTATGAGAAAGATTGCTGCAGAAACATGCTCGAGTCTCTTCCAGTCAAAACAAAGTGAACCAAAACCTGGCTTTCCCTCCAGCTAGTGCTTTATCTGTTAAATGTAACAGAAGGTATTGTCGAACCACAGATAGATGTTTGTTCATTATCAGAGTTTATGAGTTCTAGAAAGATCTCTCTGAACTTAAGGGGGAACAGATTATTATAAAAACCTTGGGGTTAGAACCCATTTGAAAAAGTCAAACATTTCAGTTGTGATGATTTCAGAGACCTTGTCTATGATTTTTCTTGTTACTGTTGAGTCCCATGATCAACCAAGTCATGCCTGACCACACAGGTAGGTCTTGCTAGTTCCTATGCAAAGTAGCAAATTGGGAGGATTTCCACTCACTGTTGTCCTGTACAGTCATCCACGAGAGGCACTCTAGGGCCATGAAAGGTTGGGAGATCATACATGGAAACTCACTTCTCTATTTGTTAGTTCCTCCTTCCTGATTTCTGTTAGCAGTAACATTTCAGAGTTTATGCATTTATTTCTACAAACATTATTCCCATTCTTGCTTAGTTTTAGTTTTATAAATGGAACAGCTAGCCACCCAGTAGCTCAGATCTTAGGGGTTATCCTCCTTGGTTTCTCTTCTCCTTGGCCCACACTTAATCAGCACGTGGGGGTAAGATGATTCCATAAATTAGACTGGGAAAACAGGGAGCGCTCTCCTGAGAATTATGGCTGAAGCCTACCTTACACGAGATGGATTCCAAATGGATCATGTACTCACATGAAATAGTGACACCATTAGAGTTGTAGACCAGGTCACAGATAATTTTAGCCCTGGAATAAGGATGGTTTTTCAGGCCTCAATACTCAGAAACCATGAGCAAAATAAAAAGACAATAAGAAAAAATATATGTGACTCATATTACATGCAAAGGACTAACAGGTTTGCAGGACAACATGGAGTTGACTTTTGGGCATGTCAGTCTTCAGATGCCTGTTAGACTGTCAAGTAGAGAGGCTGATAAGGCAGTGTTTGAGGAGTGAATCAACTAAGGAGATACACTTGAATGAATGATTGATGGTTTTTGACACGAATGAAGTGTTTTAAAATGTATTCTATTTCCTCTTGTTAAAAGTGAAGTCACTCAATCATGTCCAACTCTTTGCAACCCCATGGACTGTAGCCTATCAGGCTCCTCCGTCCATGGGATTTTCCAGGCAAGAGTGCTGGAGTGGATTGCCATTTCCTTCTCCAGGGGATCTTCCCGACCCAGAAATCAAACCCGGGTCTCCCGCATTTCAGGCAGATGTTTTACCATCTGAGCCACCAGGAAGCCCTGAAGTTGCTCAGTCGTATCCAACTCTGCGACCCCATGGACTGTAGCCCACCAGGCTCCTCCATCCATGGAATTTTCTAGGCAAAGGTACTGGAGTGGGTTGCCATTTCCTTCTCCAGGGGATCTTCCTGACCCAGGGATCGAACTCGGGTCTCCTGAATTGTGTGCAGATGCTTTATTGTCTGAGCCACTGGGGAATCCCTCTTGTTACAGGTAAGCAAAGTGTAGACATTTTCTGGGGAAAAAAGTGCTAATAAGTATCAGTAATTGAGAAGTGAGATTGGGAATGTGGGTTTGGAGAAGCCTTTACTTTGCACTGAATATTTTAGTCCTGTCTAAATTTATGCAGCTTTCTAATTATCACAAGGGCTTTCCTTGTGGCTTAGCTGGTAAAGAATCCGCCTGCAATGCGGGAGACCTGGGTTCAATCCCTGGGTCGGGAAGATCCCCTGGAGAAGGGGAAAGGCTCACTCCAGTATTCTGGCCTGGGGAAATCCTTATCCATGGGGTTGCAGAGAGTCAGACACGACTGAGCGGCTTTCACTTACTCACTTGAATTCCGTCAATAAGTGTGTAGCACCTGCTTGGTGCTAAGTCCTTTCATGTTGTCTCATTAATTCTTATAACAATCCTTTGAGTAATTTTTAAATTCCATTTATCATGTGACGAAAGTGGTTCAGGAAATGCCTGGTCGTAAGTCAGGTGACAGTTCAGAGCTGTGAAAGGTATGATTCCCTGTTACAAAGCACATGCCTTCCCAAATGTCAGCAGATACTCCAGATCTTAGATCCAGACTTGGTCACCTTGCCTTTGCCTCTGGCATCTGTTGAAGGTTAGAAAGGGGCAGTTAAAGCTAGCTGTTTCTCTTAATGGACCAAATGTAGATAATATGTATGTCTTTGAAAGCTTTAAAGTTCTACATTAACCTCAGAAACAACTACTTTAGTTGATTTAGTGTCCCGATAGAGGTGGTAGAAAGATAGGGTTTGGTAACTAAAGATACTGGTTCCTATCCTAATTCTTCCATTTATTTAGTATCTCTGAAATCATAGGTAAGCTGACTTCTCAGAGCCTTTTTTCTTCACTGTAGAGAAGTTGAGGAAAAAATGATAAAATGTATGTAAATATATTCTCTAACTCAGGGAGCAATAAATATTGTGTTAAAAGCCAGAGAGTAAATATTTTTGGTGTTGCAGACCACATGGTCTCTGCCACAACTAGTACTTGGCTCGCCACTGCAGCATGAAAGTCTTAAGTGAATGAAGAGTGGCTGGGTTTCCAAAAAACGTAGGACAAGAGATGGCTGGCCAAATTTGACCCAAAGGCTGTAGTTTGCCAACCTCTGCTCTAACCTATGAAGCACAAAGTCAGTGTTCGCTCATTGTCACGCTTTTCTCTGCAGGCGAATGTAATGCTTGAATATGATATTGATGAAGCTCAAGCGTTGTTGGAAAAGAATTTATTGACGGCCACGAAGAATCTTGATTCTCTTGAGGAAGACCTTGACTTTCTTCGAGATCAGTTTACTACCACGGAAGTCAGTATCCTTTCCTAAAGAAAGGCAAAGGGGGAAAGGAGAAAAATGTTTTTCATGTTCTTATGTGCATTGCTTTAATGAGAAGAATGTCCTTATTCTTAGACTAATGTTAAGTTGCAGAATTTATAACAGTAGTAAATGACACATTTTAGAACTAATACTAAAATAAGTTTATAGATAGACTTATCTGAATTTGAGGTGTGAAAGTGTGGAAATAGCAAATTCAATTTAGTACGTGAGTATTTACAGTTAAATATTTTCTCAAAATAATCTTTATAGCTAGGTAAGTACTAGAGTTCCACAACTCTTTACTGAGGGTCTCCTGTGTTCCTACAGCTGTGCTAAGCTGTGTGGGACATGTACTGGTGAGGAGATCAGTGTAGAAAAAGAATGACAAAACACATGTGAGACAGCTAGTGATCATTTCATAGCAAAATAGAAGTCAGTCAACTTCAGGTAGTCAACACCAAGGCAGTTTAAAATTAGGGCGATAGATGTGAGCTCAAGTAATTTTAGAAGTCCTTGAGAAGATAGGGCTGAGACTATATTTAAAGGTAATGTAGGATTTCTTTTAGCAGAGAGAAAGGGAAGGCTCGTGTTGAAACCCAGCTCTTGGCGTTTTCCCTCTGACCTGTGTCTCCTCATTGTCAGAATCATTGGCCCCACACAGTCATTCAAGACAAAAACCTGGGAGTCTATCTTCTTACCTCTCTGTTATGCTCATTTTGGCCTTTTAGAACCTAGGGTCAGTAGTTTTCTTATTTATTTATTTATTGTAATTGGAGGCTAATTAGTTTACAGTATTGTGGTGGTTTTTGCCATACATTCACATGAATCAGCCGTGGGATTACATGTGTTCCCAGCCTGACCCTCCGACCTCCCTCCGCATCCTATCCCACAGGGTCATCCCAGTGCACCAGCCCTGAGCACCCTGCCTCGTGCATCAAACCTGGACTGGCGATTTGTTTCAAATATGATAATATACATGTTTCAATGCTGTTCTCTCAAATCATGCCACCCTCGCCTTCTCCCACAGAGTCCAAAAGTCTGTTCTTTACATCTGTGTCTCTTTTGCTAGGGTCATCGTTTTCATCTTTCTAAATTTCATATATATGTGTTAATATACTTTATTGGTATTTTTCTTTCTGACTTACTTTACTCTGTACAATAGGCTTCTAGGCTTCAGTTTCATCCACCTAATTAGAACAGATTCAAATGAATTGTTTTTAATAGCTGAGTAATATTCCATTGTGTATATGTACCACAGCTTTCTTATCCATTCGTCTAAGGATGGACATCAAGGTTGCTTCCATGTCCTGGCTATTGTAAATGGTACTGTGATCAACATTGGGGTACAGATGTCTCTTTAATTCTGGTTTCCTCAGTGTGTATGCCCAGCAGTGGGATTGCTGGTTCGTATGGCAGTTTTCTACTCTGTTTTCCTCTTCCCAGTCCTTCACACTTTCTCTGCTGTGAAATCACTGAGTCACACTTCTTATTTTTATTCCTCTGGCTATAATGCTTCAGTGGTTCCTTGTTACATGTCAGCTATGCACATGGGCACTCTTGGAGGGGGAGGTCCCTGACAGTCTCAATTCCATGTGCAACTGACTGATTTCCTGCCCACGTCCTCCCCTGGTACACCCAAGGTCCAAATCACCCCAAGTGGTTTTACTCACCCCCTAAATGAGATGTGCCCTTTATATGTCCACATTTGGTTCCTCCTACCTAGACTGATTTCCCCCTATTTGCTTGGGTTCCTCCATCTTATCTTTTGTCTTTCAGCTCAAGCAGCAGAACATTTCTGAACATTTTCTAGTCCTCTCTGGATGTTCTGTTGCTCCTCTCTGATTCCTGAGCACTTTGCACATAGTACTTAAAATTTGTTTTTCATGCCAAACTGGGAGCTCTTCAAGAATAGGAGCTCCACATTCTCTCTCCTCCATAGCATGTAGCTCATGACAGATTTTAAGGGGTTGGGTGAAGGCCTGTCTGAGACCTAGAGCAGGGGATAGCACATGACTGGTAACGTGAAGACTTCATTCAGAAGGAAAAGATAAAATACCTAGAAGATAATATTGTACCTTCAGGACGCACCACCAAAGGCATTAGCCGGGAAAAAAAGCACTGATAGGTGAAGGCCTATGCAGGATGGTGCTTGTGGAAAGGAAAAGATATAGATGCTGAATAGATTGCATAAATTAAGCCAAACAGGGTAAGAGATAAAATTAGTGATAATTGTAATAATTTAAATATTGCATGTCAGGGTATGCTTTGAACCACCTTTGAAATACTGTCGATGAGGGGCTCTCTTGAAAACTGTTGGGAGTGTCAAGCACACATGTGTCAAATATAATACTATAGTTGACCAGCTATGCTAAACAATCATTGATTTGAGGTCTTGACTAGGTTTTGGTGGAATTTTATTCCAGTCTTTGCTTGGCAGATGATACTACACCTTGCTGTAGACACTAGTATTTTGTGTGTGTGACTTCTGTCTTTCATTCAGTGTGTGATTGCACATATCTTTCGAATTGCTTTGGCATTTTCTTTGACAATTCTTGCAGATATGGCCAGAGTTTATAATTGGGATGTTAAGAGAAGAAACAAAGATGATTCTACCAAGAACAAAGCATAAAGATGGCCGTTAAAAATGTGGTTCAGTTTTCCAAACATGTTTATGCTTAAAAGTTGACATAACTAAATGATTTTTAACAGCAAGAATAATTAAAACTTTAAAAACAGATAAGCACCACTTTATTTATTTATAAAAACAAAATTAGTTGCAAATATTTTATGAAACTTACAGTGTTGTTATTTTATTTTTGCATTTCCAACAAAGTAAATGCTGCTTTCATCATTTTTGTTTGTCTGTTTTTATAAGAAAGTCTTAGCCAAAATAGCTAGAAACTGTGAGATATGTTATAGAAGCTGATTTCTGGACAGTTTAGCACAGTTTACTTTTTCTGTATTGCGTGGTGTTTACTCTCACTTGTGATATGGTTAAACCAGTTTAGAGGTAGAAAAAAAGTTGAAATATTTGAAAAAATGTTTTTCTTTAGTACACATAGGGCTTTATGGTCCTCTGTTGTTATTTGTCCTTTGTAAATGGAATTCATGAATTACTGCTTAGCTAATAACTATGTAATGTTATGTACTTTTAAGGAAATGGCAATTTGCATTCCTAAATAGTAAGAGGGCTATTGAGACAACACCTTTTCTAACCTGATATAGGTACACAGAGCCTTTGCAATGCCAACATAAAGTACATCTTGGCCAACATGAAATAACAAAATTACCTACTGAAAACTCTTGCCTGAGGTGATTTTGTACTTCTTGACAGTTCTCCAAAGCAGCAAGACAGGAATATTAAGATAAATATAAATCTGCAGTGGTTTAAAAGAGTTGTGAGATTTTTATTCATGGTAAAACATCATAAGAGTGGTAGAAAATCCCTGTGGAAAGCCATTGGTACAGTGGCTGGGTGACACAGAATTCTGGTAAAAACACAAATGTATTTGCTACATAAATGTAGCAAAGAGTATACTTAGTACAATGTTTTGTACTTGTATTTCATGATACTAAAGCAGTGAAGTTAACAATTGTAGCACAGCACCTTTATCATGTTATTCTTTCTAAAATCAACATGGGTCTTTTGTAAAGTTTATTTACTTGCACGTATAACTGGCCATGTCCAGAACCTTTTATGTTTGTAGAAACAACAGAAGATCCCTTTGGAAGGAATATAGATAAGCAGACAATTCAGAAGTTAAATCTGAGATATATACCAAAGTTTCCTCTCAGGGTTTCTTTCATGAGTTTAAATTCCCGTATTTTAGAATTTGAGCTTTGTAAACATCTTAATATATTTTTAAGTGTTACATTTTCCCCAAACTTTACTATGGTAAGTATATTGGTATGAAATGTTCCTGTTAACATGAATGATTTAGTCAGAAGATCTTCCTTTTGTCTTCCTTTAAGTCCATGAAAATCTAAATAGGAATTTTAGGTTTTCTAAGCACAACAAATGTTAGCTAAGTATGCAGTATGTGTCAGAGAGAGTATTAGGATCTGTTAATTAAATAAAAGATATTTAAATCTTGTATCTGCCAGATTATTTCTCTTGTAACAGTTTACATTTTCAGAATAACATAACCATCCTGATTTGACATGATTTCTTCAAACCTAATATTAGTATAGTATACTTGAAAGCATAATGAGCACAAGATTGACTATAAAACTGTGATATTGAGTAACAAATGCGTTGAAAATGCAACTGAAATCAACGTTTCCATTGTAAAACATGTTCACTTGAGAACGTTTAGAAAATAGGAGGAAAAAGACATTTCAGTTCCACTTGCAGCCACCCCTTAATGATTCTATGGCTTCCATTTCTTTTCCTATGCATAGGTTTTTAAAAAAATATAATTTAAATAATTTTGTCTGCAAAATTTTTATCATACTTTCTTAACATGGAATTTGCAATCTGCCTATTATATATTGCTTTTAAATTAACATTATTTTACTGGTTTAATAGTATTCTAAATAGCTGGACCCTAGTAAACTGTGACCTATAGACATTTGATGTTTTAAAATCTTTTTGTGTGAAGTAAATAATTCAGCACTTTGCATTTTTACAAAAGGATTTTTCCTGTATTTAGGATTTTCCGAGATTAGATTACCAAAAATAGAATTACAGAGTCAAAGATTATAACATTTTATTTTCTGGGGTTAACTGAGAGGAGTTTGGTCAGGGGATGATGGCAAGCAACAAGGGATTCAGATGAACACAGGAACTTGAAACAAAAATAAA
Organism: Nanger dama; assembly: GCA_917880005.1. Classification (NCBI taxonomy): domain Eukaryota; kingdom Metazoa; phylum Chordata; class Mammalia; order Artiodactyla; family Bovidae; genus Nanger; species Nanger dama. The sequence continues at coordinate 938,297 of CAKJTW010000144.1, forward strand.
TGTCCAAAAAAAAAAAAAAAGTCTGACACACTACAGATACTGACAGCCACAGCCACATAGCCAGAGTGAAACCAAGGTCTGGTTTCCAGATGAATTTCCTTCCCTCTGTACCATGGCACATACAGAGTAATTAAGTTCAATTCCTTAATGAATGCTCTCCATTCTTTTATGTTTGCTATTCTCAGCCCTATACCTCAATATCTTTAAGAGTCTCAAATAATTTTTTAAAGGTTCATCTTGGTTGGTCCTGATCCCCTATGGAGCCATGTCTGTTGTCTGTTTAGTGCTAAATGTGGGGGTGTATTGTCTCTGAAGACTGCCAAGAGCACAGGCAATACTCATCATAGTTAGTGTTGGGTTTAACAGCACATTTGAACTCCCAAGACCTGGATAGGCCATGCCTGAATACCAGTTTACTCTGAAGAATACAGAACAGGCAAGACCCCTTGGACGCCATGCCAGGGGTCAGCTTGAAGCATCATTCTTAGGTGGAAATTCTTGCAGTGGTCCCCACAGATGACACAGATGGGTGCAGGAGCTGCCGGACTTAGAAGCCATCTTGTAACAGCCCCCTGTGCACAGCCTGGGTCCCAGCTAGGGTCAAGGCCTGGGAACAAGAGGTCCATTGCACTCAGGGACCCTGAGCTGTGGCCCCCAGCAGATGTTTACATTCAATTGTAGCCCTCCCACGCCAGGAGTGGGGTACCTGTGACTTCCTACTGGAAGCAGGCACAGCAGTCCCACAGAGGACCATACACCTTTCATCACATTTCCAGGACAACCAAACTAGAAAGCTAATCCAAGGTGAGTGTCTCGCCTCGAAGAAGGTTTTTCAACACCTCTCACCTGGCCTGTTGGCTCTTGCATGATCATGGTCAGTTTTTGTCAGTGGGATACTTCCTTTTCTAGTCCCCTTCATAAGGCTGCTTAGCTAGTATCTGCCTCCGCAAAAAAACAAAAGCAATAATAGTTAAGATATTTTAAAGAGTCAGATGGAATCATTTCTGTCTAGGTGAGGCAAAACTCAGGAATCAGCTGAAAGGTCAAGTTTAACAATGACATGATGGATTGGAGAGCTGTTCTCTCCTTAACCCAAAGCCAGGTACTGCCATAAATTTACTGAACTTCAGGAGCTCGTAGCAGAGTGACTTTTTAGTCTTGTGGCCAAAACTAGTCAATAACCTTTTGAATTTTTACATTTATTATTTTGAAATTTTATAACCACAACCAGTATCACAGACTAGATGGGCCTGCTAATTCACCACATCTCTATATTAATACACTTTTGTATTAATATAATACAAAATCATGTAGTTTATATATATATAAATTGTATATATATGTTGTATATATGTTTGTGTATGTATATAAATTGTGTATATCTAATATATTAAGCTAACAACATGCTAAAGTTATATATTAGCTAATAGGCTAGTATAATGATAAGCTAATATTAAGCTAATGTAATATGTAATATATTACTAAGTTGATATAATATTAAGCTGAATCTCCAATAGTTTGGCCACCTGATGTGAAGAGCTGACTTCTTTGAGGTGTTGATAGTACTTCAAAGTTCATATAAAGAATTGACTTTTATTTTTGTCTCTTTCTTGTCTCGTGTGCACAGTGTATTTGAGCAGTTTGTGTATAAAGGATCATGCCTCCTAGCCATGGCTTATGTTCAGTAGGTTGTGTAACAATTTGTCTTTGGGGCCATGATTTTTTCCCAGTTCTATTAGCACCTCCAAGTAAACCCATCTTAGGCTGAATCAGCTTATTTTCTCCAGCTCAAAGCTGTGGATTCTAGAGAATAAAATACACAAAAATTTTAAAAAGCTTAAGGTCAGGAGATAATGTTCTCTTCCTTTTTGTCAATACCTACATCTTTGGCTACTTAGGTCCATGTTTGGAGTGGCTTGGGCAGTAGATTATTCTCAGTTAGGTGGTCCAGAGGCAGCTTAAGAGTTACATTTTAACTGACCTGGGACATGTAATTTTCAACTCCACGATCACTGTTGCTTGCAATACCATAGCAAAGTGACAATATTAGCTTTTCAGGATCGACTTGGTGTCACCCTGAAACATCAACTCCAGGGTTCAGTTACAAATGGGCTGTAGTTGCTCTTGTTTTCCATTGGTCCTCAGCTACGCAAGAGATGACCAGGGTCTAGGACTAACCTTGGCTTTAAGGATAGAATCTGCACAGTTCAGATGATACAAAGAAGGTCCCAGAAAAATAAGAATTGGTCCAAGATAAGATAATCCTGGAAGACCCCGTCCTTGACTGTCCTCCTATCCTATACGTATTCAGGTGGTCACACCATGAACTGCTGAAAGTTGATGGGTCCCAACATACTTCTGTGAGAAATCCAGATAACTAGTGACCATAGGGAGAATTGTTCACCCATAGGAATGACCAAGGGAAATGACATTTTAAAAGCAGATAATAACAAAGCTTGGAAGAGTTTTAAAAGGGCAGGAATATGGTCAGAGTGCTTTTGTATAGCTCAAATCGTTCATGTATGACTCTGTATATGTCATAAGGAAAAATGATTCAGGTAGCTGAATAATGTCAAATATATGCCAATATTTAATATTAAGCTTAGAAGTGATGGGGTATACCGAACACTGGTTATGGAAGTCAGTATTATAAACATTATCTAGTATGACTTTTGTTAACCCATCTGTTTTTGCTTTTTCCCACCCAAAAAAATATTTGCATGGAGTTGTCATTAATACAAATGAAAATTTTCAGAGTAACATTTTTTTTTAATGTTTTGAACACTTTAAGTGAGATAGCAATGGGAGGTTTTGGAGAGTCAATTTTGTGTCTTGCAGAATTTAATGGAATGCGAATATTAGGCAACTTGGGAACGGGATTTGGATGAAAATAGAAACTTGAAACGAAAATGTCAAAAAAACTAACTTCTATTGCCTTCCTCATTAGAGGTTGCAGCTGATCTGTCCTTAAGGTAAGGACAGAGTTTCTCCTGTTTGATCTCCCTCCCTGGGGTGTCTTGTCATCTCCGCATCTCTCAGCCACAGTCACACCTGAGACCTTGTCAATCCCTGCAGTGTCTTCTTAATCTCCACCTCAAGCCATTCTGTTCCCTTCCAGGTTTTCACTGTCCCCCACATCTTGACTTCTTTCATGGTCTCTCTTGTTCAGATCCTTGCGCACACCACAAATGCTTTGGTTCCACTCCTGCTTTGCCGTCCTGACCTGACTAAGCCAGTGTCTTGTTTAATCGGACAGCCAATTCCCAGCACTTTAAAGTCAGGGGTGCAAGTCTCCACCATCCGTAGGTCAGCCATTCAGAACTCCACGCCCCCATTCTGGCTCTGTCCATATCTATCAGCCTTGGCTGTCGCTTCCCGTCACTCAAAAGCAAAAAAGAATAGCATTGAAGCATGTATATTACCATATGTGAAATAGATCACCTGTCCAGTTTCGATGCATGAAACAGGGCACTCAAAACCAGTGCTCTGGGATGACCTGAAGGATGGGTTGGGATGGGAGGTGGGAGGGGGTTCAGGATGAGGAACACATGTACACCCGTGGCCGATTCATGTCTATGTATGGCCAAAATCATTCCAATATTGTAATTAGCCTCCAATTAAATTTATATAAAAAAAGAAACCACACACCCAAAAAAGCTTCTGTTCTTTACATCTGTGTCTCTTTGGCTGTAAAGAACAGAAGCTTTTTTGTGCTGTGGTTTCTCTGTAACATTTTTTATTGTAAGGTAATTAGCCTCCAATTAAAATAAATAGTAAAAAGCTTTTGCAGGAGGCCCCTTGCTGAGTGCAGCCCCCAGCCTATGACTGCCTCCTTCCACAGTTGTCTCATCCAACTCAGTTCTGCCTACTGTCAGTCTCTGGCCACCTCACACTCGCTAAGACATGTGGACCATCATAGGCATTCTGGGTGGTATGTGAAGCATCTTGAATGTGTGCAGGGGTGGCATCTGCTCAGCCAGGTTCTGGCCTGGGTAGTGCACACATTCTGTCCCCAGTGCCAGTGACCAAACCTGTTTGTCCCCTTGTCCTTGTTACTCTTGGCCTCTGATGGCCTAGAATTGAAGTGAAGATGCTCAGTCATGTCCAGCTCTGTGCAACCCCATGGACTGTAGCTCCCCAGGCTCCTCCATCCATGGGATTCTCTAGGCAAGAAGACTGGAATTGGTGGCCATTTCCTTCTCCAGGAGATCTTCCCAACTTAGGGATCAAACCCAGGTCTCCTGCATTGTAGGCAGATGCTTTGCCTTCTGAACCACCAGGGAAGTCGTTTCAAGCTTTTTCTGGAGGCCAAAGTCTGACATCAAAGGATCCGTAGGGCCACCCCTCTAATGACAGCTTCTGACCCTGTCTCGAAACGAGGTCAGATTCACTGTGGTGACCTCAAAATATCTTACTGGGAGGACACAAATCAGCCCATCGGAGGCAGATTGTGGCCCTGCAGATTCTGGAAATGTCAGAGGAGCATGGGCATCATGTCATGGTCCACAGCAGAGAAGCTGGCCTCTCTCCACTTCACCCCCCTCCCCACAACCAGGGCCCTCTCTCCTGAATCCTCTTTGTCCACTGAATTTCTCTTAAAAACAATTCTCTCCTGGCCTCTCTTCCCCTCAAGGTGCCATCCTGATTTCTCTGCCCTTTGCAGAAAGCATTGTCCTGAAAGTGTTTGTACTCATGGTCCCTGTTGTTCTGTTTCTCTCCTGTTCTCAGTCAGATGCAGCTAACACGGAAGATTGCTTTCTCCTCCTGAGACTCCCTCTTGGCTTTTTAGGATCCTTGCCTGGTTTTCCTCCTACCTCTCTGCCTCCTGCTTCTCACGTTCACGTGCCAGCACTTCTATCTCCTAGACATCTGGTTTTTCATTCACCCTCATGTTGCAAGGGCTTCCCTGGTGGCTCAGCTGGGAAAGCATCTGCCTGCAATGCAGGAGACCTGGGTTTAATCCCTGGCTCAGGAAGATCCCCTGGAGAAGGAAATGGCAACACACTCCAGTACTCTTGCCTAGAAAAGTCCATGGATGTAGGAAATTGCTGGGCTACAATCCATGGGGGTTGAAAGAGTTGGACACGACTGAGTGACTTCACTTATTTCATGTTGGAAAACACTCCTGCCCAGGTGAGCCTCAGAATTTGGTCTCCAACTTGGACCTTGAGAGCTCAGAATTTTGGATACCTGCTTACTTGACAGTTCCATCTGCCAAACTTCATGGGCATCTCAAGCTCAGTGTGTCAAAAACTTAACTCCTTCCCTTGCCTCACCTCCAACTCAAGTCTACCCACACTCCAACATATTCTGATTTCCTGTTTGTCTATTTGCAAATCCTGACTCTTAACATCATGGTGTATCCAAAATGTGACTGACTTGTTACCTCCTCAGCTACAATCCTGGCCCAAGTCCGAACATCTGTTGCCACAGCCTCCGGAGTGGGCTGTCTGCTTCCACGCTTGTCTCTCTGCAGTCCACCATGTGAAGAGGTCAGAGGTCAGGGCATAAGTCAGCATCCTGACAATGGTCTAAATTCACTGACATGAGCTGGCTTCCACTCTGGCCCTTCACCTACCTCATACCCTTCCCCTACCTCGTACCCTTCCCCTTGGGCTCTAGCACGCCTGGTTCTGCTCTTCCTGGAATGGACTCATTTTGCTCCTATTTCAGGACTTTTCTTGCTTGCTATTCTTTCTTCCTGGAAAATCCTTCCCCATTTTGTCCAGATGTACAGATGTTATTTATGTAGCTTCTCCCTGAACTCCTAAATTCAAGTCTCAACTCAAAGATAACTTCCTAAATGAGTTCTTAAGGCCACCATACACATGTTGGAATGGACTGGCCCCCTGTACAACACACACAAATATGTATCCTTACCCCTCTTCCTTGCTTTATTTTCCCATGAGTACTTAACTCATCAGTTCAGCAGTCGCTTAGTCATGTTCAACTCTTTCCGACCCCATGGACTGTAGCACACCAGGCTTCCCTTTCCATCACCAACTCCCGGAGTTTACCCAAACTCATGTCCATTGAGTCAGTGATGCCATTCAACCACCTCATCCTCTGTCATCCCCTTCTCCTCCTGCGTTCAATCCTTCCCAGGATAAGGGTCTTTTCAAATGAGTCAGCTCTTCCCATCAGGTGGCCAAAGTATTCGAGTTTCAGCTTCAGCATCAGTCCTTCCAATGAATATTCAGTCCTTTAGGATGGACTGGTTAGATCTCCTTGCAGTCCAAGGGACACTCAAGAGTCTTCTCCAACACCAAAGTTCAAAAGCATCAATTCTTCAGTGCTCAGCTTTCTTTATAGTCCAACTCTCACATCCATACATAAATACTTGAAAAACCATAGCCTTGGCTAGATGGACCTTTGTTGGCAAAGTAATGTTTCTGCTTTTTAATATGCTGTCTAGGTTGGTCATAACTTTCCTTCCAAGGAGTAAGTGTCTTTTAATTTCATGGCTGCAATCACCATCTGCAGTGATTTTGGAGCCCAGAAAAATAAACTCTAGTATGGACGCTACTGTTTACTAGGGACAGCCCTGCTTTATACTTGTACAGCAGTTAACACTCTGTTCTTACCTCCCCTTCTGCCTTCAGTCATATTGGCTTGGTTGGGAATTCTGACTGGAGCACAGAAAAGGGAAAGCCTTTTAGGTAGGTAACATAAAAATTAATACATCACAATGCAGAAGAAGTAAAAAAAAAAAAAACCATAAAACCAAGAACACAACTGATTCTTTGGAAATACTGACAAAAATAGGCAGACCTCTCATAACACCTCTGCATAATAAAAAACAGAATCATGTAACATTGTAAATGAAAGGTTTCTATCCACAAATACAGATACTTTAAAATGATACTAAGCTCAACTGTATGCCAATACATTTGAAATTCTAGATGGAAGATACAAGTTTCAAAGAAAATATAAATTACCAAAATTTACCTACAAGGATTCATGGGTTAATCTAGGCAGTCTGTGTGCAGATATGTTGTTCAGTTGCTCAGTTGGGTCTGACTCTCTGAGACCCCATGAACTGCAGCTCAGCAGGCCTCACTGTCCTTCACTATCTTCTGGAGTCTGCTCAAACTCATGTCCATTAAGTCGGTGATACCATCCAACCATCTCATCCTCTGTCGTCCCCTTCTCCTCCTGCCTTCAATCTTTCCCAACATCAGGATCTTCTCCAATGAGACAGTTCTTTGCATCAGGTGGCCAAAGTGTTGGAGCTTCAGCTTCAGCATCTGTCCTTCCAATGAATATTCAGGGTTTATTCCTTTAGGATGGATGGACTGGTTTGATCTACTTGCAGTCCAAGGGACTCTCAAGAGTCTTCTCCAACACTACAGTTCAAAGCATCAATTCTTCAGTGCTCAGCTTTCTTTATGATCCATCTCTCAAATCCATACATGACTACTGGAAAAACCACAGCTTTGACTATAGAGACCTCTGTCAGCAAAGTCATGTCTCTTCTTTTTAATGTACTGTCTAGATTTTATTCCAAGCTTTTCTTTTCTTCCAATAGCTTTTCCAAGGAGCAAGTGTCTTTTAATTTCATGCTGTAGTCATCGTCTGCAGTGATTTTGGAGCCCAATAAAATAAAATATGTCACTGTTTCCAATGTTTCTCCGTCTATTTGCCATGAAGTCATAGGACTGAATTCCATGATATTCACTTTTTGAATATTGAGTGTTAAGCCAGCTTTTTCACTCTCCTTTCACCTTCAATCAAGATGCTCTTTAGTTCCTCTTTGCTTTCTGCCATAAGGTTGGTGTCATCTGCATATCTGAGGTTATTGATATTTCTCCCAGCAATCTGGATTTCAGCTTGTGCTTCATCCAATTCAGCATTTCACATTATGTACTCTGCATATAAGTTAAATAAGCAGAGTGACAATATACAGCCTTGACGTACTCCTTTCCCAATTTGGAACCAGTCTGTTGTTCCATGTCTGGTTCTAACTGTTGTTTCTTGACCAGCATGCAGGTTTCTCAGGAGGCAGGTCAGGTGGTCTGGTATTCCCATCTCTTGAAGAATTTTCCACAGTATGTTGTAATTCACACAGTCGAAGGCTTTAGTGTAGTCAGTGAAGAAGTAGATGTTTTCTGGAATTTTATTGTTATATGATCCAAGGGATGTTAGAAATTTGATTTCTGGTTCCTCTGCCTTTTCTAAATCCAGCTTGAACATCTGAAGGTCCTCAGTTCACGTACTGTTGAAGCCTGGCTTGGAGAATTTTGAGCATTACTTTGCTAGCATGTGAAATGTGATTGTGTGATAGTTTGAACATTCTTTGACACTGCCTTTCTTTAGGATTGGGATGAAAACTGACCTTTTCCAGTCCTGTAGCCACTGCTGAGTTTTCCAAATTTGCTGGCATATTGAGTGCAGCACTTTCACAGCATCATCTTTTAGGACTTGAAATAGCTCAGCTGGAATTCCATTACCTCCACTAGCTTTGTTCATAGTGAGGTTTCCTAAGGCCTGCTTGACTTCACATTCCAGGATGTCTGGTTCTAGGTGTGTGATCTCACCATCATGGTTATCTGGGTCATGAAGATCTTTTTGTATAGTTATTGTGTGTATTCTTGCCACTTCTTCTTAATATATTCTGCTTCTGTTAGGTGCATACCATTTCTGTCCTTTATTGAGCCCATCTTTGCATGAAATGTTCCCTTGGTATCTCTAATTTTCTTGAAGAGATCTCCAGTCTTTCCCATTCTATTTTCCTCTATTTGTTTACACTGATCACTTAGGAAGGCTTTCCTTGGTATTCTTTGGAACTCTGCATTCAGGTGGATATATCTTTCTTACTGGATTGAAGTTGGGCAAGAAGAAATCATGATTCAAACCTATATCTATAGTACACATTGTAGAATAGAAATATCTGTGAACAAGATGAATAATGTTCTTACTTTCATGGACCTTACAACTGGACCGGTAGCCAGAGGCCAGATCATGCATGGCCTTGTAGCCATGTTAAGAAATGTCAAGTTTGTCTGGACTTTGTTCTAAATGTGATGATAAACTGTTGGTGGGTTTCAAGCAGATGAATGACCTGATGTGATTCCTTTTGGAAAGAACATTCTGGCTGTTATATTGAGAATGTATCATGGGAATAAGAGCTGAAGTAGGGAGACCACGTAGAAAGATAGTAAATAGTTCAGCAAAGAGTTGATAGTGGTTTGGACAAAGGTGATAGCAATAGGGGCAGAGAAAATGGCAGAGTTGGCTATATTTTGGAGAAAGAATTGATAGGACTCGATGACCTATTTGATATGGGAAGTGAGAGGAAGTGAGGAAATAGAATAACTTTTAAGTTTCTGTGTTGAACAAGGGGGTAGATGGTGGTGTCATTTACAGAAGCAAGTCTAGGGTTGATGGAGCTTATTTTGATTACCATTGATTTCATACTGGATATGTCAAGTTTGAGGAATTTGTGGATGTGTTTAGTAGGCAGATTGGTTGTATTAGTATAATGCACACAAGAGCGGGCTGGAATTCTTTAGTTGGGAGTCATCAATACAGACAGTAACTAAAATCATGAAAGATTGGGCCTCCAACAGAACTAAGAACATCAACTTACTAAGAGGCTTGGTGTTGGCAGAAATCACTCCACCAGCACTATACTGGCAAAGGTGCATGCCTTCCTGCTCCCTGAAATCCTAGGGATATATTTTCAGATTTGTCTTTCTGAACCCACTGCTGCATGGGAATACTATTGTCTACTCCTTCCTGTGAAACTGTGCTCTCAAAGTTTCCTTTTCTCTCCTTCTAAGTTCCATTACTTTTGCCAACAAAGGTCCGTCTAGTCAAGGCTATGGTTTTTCCAGTAGTCATGTATGGATGTGAGGGTTGGACTATAAAGAAAGCTGAGCACCGAAGAATTGATGCTTTTGAACTTTGGTGTTGGAGAAGACTCTTGAGTGTCCCTTGAACTGCAAGGAGATCCAGCCAAGCCATCCTAAAGAAGATCATTCCTGGGTGTTCATTGAAAGGACTGACGTTGAAGCTGCAGCTCCAATACTTTGGCCACCTAATGGGAAGAGCTGACTCATTGGAAAAGACCCTGATGCTGGGAAAGACTGAAGGTGAGAGGAGAAGGGGACAACAGAGGATGAGATGGTTGGATGGCATCATTGATTCAATGGACATGAGTTTGGGTGGACTCCGGGGAGTTGGTGATGGACAGGGAGGCCTGGAGTACTGCTGTCCATGGGGTCTCAAAGAGTCAGACACAACTGAGTGACTGAACTGAACTGAACTGAATTTCCCTTTCCCTAAACCTTGTTGTTTCCCAGGGCAGACTAAGGAGTTAGACTATAGGTTGCACTGTCAGAAACAACTTCTCAAGCCACATCTTCTCTAGGATCAGGAAAGTGCTTGCAGATTTCAGCAGCTGTTGGTTTCAGAACTTGATGGAGGTCAGGGAGAAATCCATGCAGACATCTCAAGGTAGAGAATCTAAGACTGAGTGAAGGGCAAGTACAAACACCCTGAGTTGTGAATGTGCCAGGGGTGTTTGATGAACAAGGCCACACAGGTGATACAAAGGGGTTGAACTTCATTTTGAAGGCCACTGGAAATACTTTGGGTTTTCAGCTGACTAAAATGGATAACCACTGGGGCATTCTGAGCAGCTAAATGTTTTATCAGGCTCCTTCTGGCTGCTGTGTGGAGAATAGACTTTGGAAGCAGAGAGATCAGCAATCGCAACAACTTTGGCAACGAATGACAGTGTGACATGTTACACTTCTGACCCTAATAGACATTCAAATGGAGACGTTGGCTACACAGTTGGTGCTAAATGTGTAAACTTCATGGGAGAAAGAGATGAGCTGGAGATAGAAATTCAGGACTCATTGGCTGACAGATGATATTTACAGTCATGTAACTGAATGATATTGCATTTTTGGTCCTTCCCTCCCTCCTTTCTCCCTGGCCTCCCGACCTCCCTCATTCACTCATGATTATAAAAGTGATAAAGCTTATTCCCAGACTCTGAATCAAACATTTCCCCCTTTTTTCATGTGTGTGTTCAGTCGCTCATTTGTGTCCTACTCTTTGTGACACCATGGACTGTAGCCTGCCAGGCTCCCCTTGTCCATGGGATTCTCCAAGCAAGAATACTGAAGTGGGTTGCCATTCCCTTCTCCAGGGGATCTTCCCAACCCAGAGATAGAACCTGTGTTTCCTGCATTGCAGATGGAGTCTTTACTGCTGAGCTATTGGGAAGGGCTTCCTTTTTTTAACTCCCCACCAAATATGTGCTATAAACCCTAGGCAGTGTATGGAACTCTTGTGTTGTGATCTGGGCTGCATACTGCAAGTGATCCCTACACAAAGTGCACATCTTAGTAGTACTTGAAAAGATGGAAGCTATGTAGCCTTGAGAAAAGAAGACTTTCTAGGAAAAATAGTTGTAATAAGCTATGTGGCATCTACCTAAAGCAAATAAAACCTCTAATTTCAAAAGATACATGCACCCTAGTGTTCACAGCAGCACTATGTACAATACCCAAGCCATGGAAGCAACCTAAGTGGCAATCAACAGATGAATAGACAAATAAGATGTGAGATATATATATATATATATATATAAAATATGATATGAATATATATAGTGGAATATTACACAGCCATAAAAAGGAACAAAATTGTGCCATTTGCAGAAACATGGATGGACCTAGAGAGTATCATACCAAAGTGAAGTAAGTCAGACAGAGAAAGACAAATATATCACCTGCATGTGGAATCTGAAAAATACAATAAACTGCTGAATATAACAAAACAGAAGCAGACTCATGGATATAGAAAACAAATCAGTAGTTCCTAGCAGGGAGAAAGAGAAGAGGCATGATAGGGGTAGAGGATAAAGAGGGACAAACTACTATGTATGAAATAAATAAGCTACAGGGATATATTGCACAGCACAGGGAATATAGTCAATATTCTGTAATAACTTTAAAAGTAATATAGTTTATAAAAATACTGAATCACTATTTTATAAATCTGAAATGAGTATAATATTGTAAATCAGCTATACTTCAATTAAAAGCACCTCCCGCCCAGTTTTTAGGAGCTATTTAATAAAAATAGTTAAAATTTAAACAAAAAACCCTTGACTAAAAGTTGCAATGATTCATATTTAGGCTTCACAGAACAAATGTTTGCAAAAGTCATATGGCATTTCCAGGCATTAGTGAGGTCTCTGTGACTTTCAACCTGATGATCCTATAACTTTCTGGCTTTAAGATATTGATGAATACTGTTGTGCGTATGTCCCACCTACCTGATGTTCTTGGTAGCAGTTGCTACACTGTAGGGACAGACTCCTCTGGAAATAGCTACAACACACACTTGGAATCTTACAGTCACATAATCAACCATTTTACTAAATACAAGCATATTTTCATTCACATACAGCTAAAGTTTTTCACATTTCATTACAGTGCACAACAAAGTGAGGAAAAGTACACAGTACATTTTATTCTGGAATATGAGGCAATCTAATCCAACATGCAGTTGTGGTCTTTGTTACAAGTTAGTTTATCTTATCTTCACCTATGTAGTAAAATAGCTTCTAGAGCTTTACCCTTAATATTGTACTAACACCCGACTTTTTCACACATTTTCCAAAACCCACTTATTGCAGTGACAACAGCACTGAATTCTACTAAAATGAGTTTTAAAGTTCTAGAACTTGTTTAAGCAGTTAAACTCAGCCACTTCTGCTGAATCTATGATGAGTATTTTTAAACCTGTCTAAAAATGCAAAGAATGAGAAAAATATACATATGTATTTAAGTCAAGAAAATGGTAGAGTTTTGTTTCTATCCTTTTTTCTTAAACTGACAGAATCCAGTCAACTCTCATCTATCCACTGGATAATCTTGCTTTCAGAATCTTCTAAACATAATTAAGTATAGCAATTGATGAAACTTTGTGTTAGCCCAATTTACTATCTTTTATTTGTCTTCGACAACCACAAAGCTGGCAACTTAGTTACTCCCACCCAAGCTAGGTCACGCTAAACCAAGGAAGAGATGATGATTGGGTCACTTGTAGTAGATGCTACAGGTAGGTCCAAGGTGGTTTGTTTCCATAATTTTCATGATTTTACTGCTTTATTTTGGCTGAAGTAAATCCTCCAAATTTCAGATTCAGTTACATCCATTCTGAAATTCAATACCATATTTCAAAGCAATTTACCATCCTTAGGCATTCCTATCACAATGGAAATGAGAAACCTGACTCTAATCAGAATTGGTTTTTTCACTACAAAAGTATGGCTTTTGCCTAGCTGAATTGGCTACAATCAAAAAATCATTTAAAGCATCACATCTCTTCAAGAAGATAATGGAACTGCAAGGCAACCATTTCAAGTTTCTGATGCAACTAGTTAGCTGTCTGTTCACCTGAGAATTAAGAGTTAACTTTGTAGGGTAGATAGGAGCCCAGTGTAGGCATATGGCAAAAAGGAGCCAAGGTCATTGTGAAGTGAGTATTTACCCCCACCCCACTCCCCATTGCTGTATTTAGTTCCTTTCAATAATATACCCACTGCATTTCAGCAATAAGAACACTTATAACCCAAACAGTTCTAATGTGTGTTCACTGTGCAATTATTCACTTGTATAAAATCCTCTTGTTGATAATACCTGAATAGGTTTTACCTTTTGACTTATGCCCAGGTTTCCTCAGGGTTAGAGCTGAGTTATAATCAATAAGGAAACGTATCCTAACATGTAGAGAATATTTATTTGCAGTTATATCTCTTCCAAAGTAAACAATAACAATTTATTCATTGGGCAGCAGGATGATGCAGTGAAGTAAAAACCAGGAGTCAGAAAACCTTCACTTTGGCCTAGTGACTCTCCTCTGCCTCTCAGTCAATTTTTTTGTAAACTGGGGAAGAAAACCTCATGGCCTCTTACAATGATCAAACAGGTCATTCAGTGAACCATAATGTGTCTGTAAGGGTTACAGCCCCTCCTAAGCAGATGTTTATGTTCAGATCATAGTCACCAAAGCAGTGAAACCCCAGGTGTGGTCAGAGGCGAAAGGGGGATGGCATCAGTGTTAATAGTATTTCTCTCTTCTAATTCCATGATAATTTGCATGGGAATATTTCTTACACACTGCTGGTTATTCTTGCACAAGACTGTACATTTTTTGAATGTGATAATAACAGTGTATAAATTGACTCCCTCTTGACATTCACACCATTTTTTTTACCAGAACACCAGGCCTTGAATGGGTCTTATGAAAAAGACTGGCCCATACCCCTCATTTTACAGATGAGCTATGGAGAGCTAATTGGTACCTTTTAACCAAACCCCACACATACATTTAGTGCAGGATAGTCTCATTGGTTGGGTCAATATCTCTCATTTTTGTAGGTTTGAACATTGTTCCCGATGTGATACTTTTCTCTCCTTTACATATTTTATCATGATCGTGACCTATGCAACACCGAGAAATAGCTGCCCTGACTGTGGGTGTACTTTCCTGGGGGGCCTGGTTCCCTGGACCTCAGCTTCTTGACATACAGTCTACAAGGGCATACAGAGCAGCCAGTGCGCAGTTTGGGCCACAAAACAGGGCCAGTTCCAGTTCCAGGTTCCCCCACCCACCTACCCATCGCCTGTCTGAGGGCCCCTTGGGGAAGAGGCTCACTTGGTATCCAATATAGAGGCTTAAGTTCTCTTGAGTCGCACGATGATTCTATCATTTTGATCAGCTGAAGTCCAGGTGGGACAGCAGGTTTTGGAGACACAAGGGCTGACTAGCACAAACATCTTCTCTCTGATTTGACTACCTCTTCTGAAGAGTGAACCACGTTGGGGACAAATCCACTCTTCACCCCTTCCCAGCCCTCCTGGATGGTAATATCCCCCCTTTCACCAGCTCATATATGTCTCTTGTCAGGTCTGTGAAGGCCTTCTCTACGTTAATGGCATCTCGGGCTGACGTTTCAATATACTTCATGCCATACGCAGCAGCCAGTTTCTCAGCCTCGTGGCGAGTCACTTGCCTCTGTGTATCCAGGTCACACTTGTGACCCACGAGAACGAATACAATTTGGTAGGGCTGGACGTGTACTTTGGTCTCTTCTAACCACTCGTGGACATTCTGGAAAGACCTGCGGTTGGTAATGTCAAATAAGAGAAGACCACCTACTGAGTTCCTGTAGTAGGCACGAGTGATGGATCTAGAACACAAGAGAGAAGTCAAGATTGAATGCCAAGCCCAAACTCCTGTACTTCAGTGAACTCAAAGAGTGGTCTCTGGTTAGCGACAGTAGTCCTTTGGTAAAAATGCTTTTCTCTTTGTAACAAAGGAATACAAACGTCATTCCATCATAATAATTATACATGAATTTGCAATTGAGCTAAACTTTTCAATTGAGCTAAACTTTGAGATGGTATCTTCTAGAAATGAATGCTCGTGGGCATACAGGCATTTTCCCCAGCCTAGGTCAAATCATAGTTTCCATTCTCACCACTGAAGAGCTGAATGAGATTTCCTTTTCTGCTAAGTGGGATATCTAAGTAAAAGGTTATCATGAGGCAAATGAAATAATGGATTAAGTATTCTGTCACCTGGAGAGCTCATTACAAATGATCGTAGTTGGCATAGGATTTTCTAAAAAAGAAAAATGAGTTTATGACAGTTGACAGGAAATACAAGTATATATCACAAAAGTGCTCCATTTATCATTACCGTATTTCTCTGTTACATTTTTATTTTCATCAGAGGTCTTCAATCTCTTCTGTGAGGAGGAACACGATTTTTACTTTGCAGGCCATGTGGGAATAGGAAAAAGAGGGATTGTCTGCAAAGATCTTGAGGCAAGTGTCTGTCTGCCCCACTTCAGAGAAGCTGACTCAGGAGCTACCAGGTGGGAAAAACTGCCTAAATAGACAAAACTTCCCCTTAAAATCATATGATTTATTTAAAGCATTGTAATCAGAATGTTTCTAAAACCTATTATACATTTTCTCTACTTTTGAAATGGAAGAAACCATATATATTTTCGCTTCTTGATTTGAGGAGCTTCATTTTCAATGTGCATTATGGTACTTTTCTCAGAGCATCTTAGACATTGTAGAACTATTTGCTTATCCAGTCACTTTCCTTAGACTACCATGCTTTTTGACCTATGTCTATTTTTAGTTTTTCTTTCTCCTTGGATGAAGAATATAAACAATGAGGGACTCGATAGCTTAAGCCTTAGGACAAATGGCCCAGTAATAACAGAACAAACATTGTCCTGGGAATTGGAGTCCTAGCTAGATGATGTTAAGAACAAAACAGCAAAAATTTGTCTTAATGTAAATAAAGTTAAAAGACAAATGAAAAACTGGAAAAACACTTTACAACATCCATGACAGAAAAGGACTAATAGTCTTAATATACAAAGAACCCTTAGAAGTCACTATCATCCAATAACTAATAATCCGTGGATATAAAAAGGCTGTTCATACAGAAAGAAATTGTGACAAACACACAAGATGCCTTTCTTCACTTATAGTATGAAACATGAAATCACAAGTTCAAAGTGAACCTGGACAAGGATATTTGTTTGCGGAAGTGGGGAAGTGGAGACAAGTCTAATTTTTCTCTTCTCCCCACCCCTCTTCAACCAGCTAACCAATATCTTCTATGCTTGATTTGTG
Organism: Nanger dama; assembly: GCA_917880005.1. Classification (NCBI taxonomy): domain Eukaryota; kingdom Metazoa; phylum Chordata; class Mammalia; order Artiodactyla; family Bovidae; genus Nanger; species Nanger dama. The sequence continues at coordinate 954,982 of CAKJTW010000144.1, forward strand.
TTCACTAGCTAAATGATGATTTATTGAGGCCTCTTGATCGAGTTTCAGCTCCTCTGCATGACAGTAGCTCAAAGTTTTCTGTGTACGCTGTTCTGACTTTTGTCTTTATATATGCAGTTTCCTCACACTCACCAGGCGTCATTGTCTCCAGTAAGCCTTCCCTAATCTGTGTCCATACATATAATTACACATGATACATGCTACAAGTGAACCAAAGTGTTGGAAGAGAAATTCCACCTGTTTATTGATCACTCATTATGTGCTAAGTGTTATCGTAGGCGGTGAGCCTACAAATATATGAACAAGGCACTCCTTTGTGTAATTACTGACCTAGTCCCCCTCCACTATGCTAGCAGAGACATTCTAGGAGGGCAATGCCTGTGTCTATTTTGTTTACATGGCATCTCCTTGCAGGAGTTTCCTCAGGCTGTTTCCCCAGTGATAGGTGCAGTGTCTGGCAGAGAGTAAATGATCATTGCATGTGTGCTAGTTGCAAGAAAAATCAATCATCACAGACATCTCTATTTCTATCTAGTATTTATATTTATATCTCTATCTTTATCTCTACACCACCTATCTAGATCTGTCATCCTACAGTAGGATGACCTGGGGAACATTTTTTGAAATGTAGCATAGGGACTGAAATTGATGAATGACAGTGATCAACTCCAGTGAGTTGATTAACCACCAAGGGGGCAAGTTGGTGGAGTTGTGGTACGAGCAGTATGTATTACTGATTGCCAGGATGTATCTTTCCCTGTACTGAATTCCCAGCTAGTTGAAGGTGGGCTTGAGCAGAAACTCTCAGAGCCTTGCTACCTCGGCTAAGGGTGGCGACCAGGACCAGGGAAGTCCTCTTCCCCCGGGGACTGAGAAAACCCAGAAGACCCTCCCACTGCTCACGGCCCGAGTCTGCGCTCCCACCTGAACCTCTCTTGACCCGCGGTATCCCAGATCTGGAGCTTGATGCGTTTTCCGGGTTCGATCTCCACCAGACGGGAGAAGAAATCCACCCCCACCGTCGGGTCCGAAACCTGGGCAAAGCGGCCCTCGGTGAAGCGGCGGATCAGACACGACTTGCCCACCGTGGAATCCCCGATGACAATCAGCCGGAACTGATACAGCCAGATGGCCTCCATGGCCGAGGCTCGGCAGGACTCCTTGGCCCGGGCCACGAGCGGCGAGATGGGGGCGCCAGGCCGGGGCCTCGGAGAGCGCGGCTCGGTCCTGATCTAGATCGGCCACGAGGGCATAGTTGGCCTGGGAGCCTCAGGCCAGGTAGGCCCAGGCGCTGGGAGGACCGAGGGATGGATGCTGCGCTCGCGGAGGTGATGAAATGGCAGCAGCATCAGCACCACGCACTCTGACTCATCACTGACAACAGGCTTACTGTAATCCTCCAGGTAGAGGCGACGCCCAGCACCGCATTGTCTGTAAGAGCAGCGCACATGGAAATGGCCGGGGCGGGGGGGCGGGGTTGGTGGGGGGAGGGTGCGGAAGCTAGTACCCTGCCTTTCTGGCTTAAAAGTCAGCATTCAAAAATCTAAGAGCACGGCATCAGGTCTCATCACTTCCCCGGCAAACGGATGGGGGAAAATGGAAACAGTGACGGACTTTCTTTTCTTGGGCTCCAAAATCAAAGGCGATGGTGACTGCAGCCAGGAAATTAAAAGACGCTTGGTCCTTGGAAGCCAGGCTTCAGCAATACGTGAACCGTGAACTCCCTGATGTTCAAGCTGGTTTTAGAAAAGGCAGAGGAACCAGAGATCAAATTGCCAACATCCGCTGGATCATGGAAAAAGCAAGAGAGTTCCAGAAAAACATCTATTTCTGCTTTATTGACTATGCCAAAGCCTTTGACTGTGTGGATCACAATAAACTGTGGAAAATTCTTCAAGAGATGGGAATACCAGACCACCTAACCTGCCTCTTGAGAAATCTGTATGCAGGTCAAGAAGCAACAGTTAAAACTGGACATGGAACAACAGACAGGTTCCAAATAGGAAAAGGAGTACGTCAAGGCTGTATATTGTCACCCTGCTTATTTAACTTATAGACAGAGTACATCATGAGAAACGCTGGACTGGAAGAAACACAAGCTGGAATCAAGATTGCTGGGAGAAATATCAATAACCTCAGATATGCAGATGACACCACCCTTATGGCAGAAAGTGAAAAGGAGCTAAAAGCCTCTTGATGAAAGTGAAAGAGGAGAGCGAAAAAGTTGGCTTAAAGCTCAACATTCAGAAAACGAAGATCATGGCATCCGGTCCCATCACTTCATGGGAAATAGATGGGGAAACAGTGTCAGACTTTCTTTTTTTGGGCTCCAAAATTACTGCGGATGATGACTGCAGCCATGAAATTAAAAGACGCTTACTCCTTGGAAGGAAAGTTATGTCCAATCTAGATAGTATATTCAAAAGCAGAGACATTACTTTGCTGACTAAGGTCCGTCTAGTCAAGGCTATGGTTTTTCCAATGGTCATGTATGGATGTGAGAGTTGGACTGTGAAGAAGGCTGAGTGCCGAAGAATTGGTGCTTTTGAACTGTGGTGTTGGAGAAGCCTCTTGAGAGTCCCTTGGACTGCAAGGAGATCCAACCAGTCCATTCTGAAGGAGATCAGGCCTGGGATTTCTTTGGAGGGAATGATGCTGAAGCTGAAGCTCCAGTACTTTGGCCACCTCATGAGAAGAGTTGACTCATTGGAAAGACTCTGATGCTGGGAGGGATTGGGGGCAGGAGGAGAAGGGGACGACCGAGGATGAGATGGCTGGATGGGATCACTGACTCGATGGATGTGAGTCTGAGTGAACTCCGGGAGATGGTGATGAACAGGGAGGCCTGGCGTGCTGCGATTCATGGGGTCGCAAAGAGTCAGACGCGACTGAGCGACTGAACTGAACTGAACTGGTCCTTGGAAGAAGACAGTGTTACTCGCTCAGTCGTGTCAGACTCTTTGCGACCCCATGGTGGTAATCCGCCAGGCTCCTCTGTCCATGGGATTCTCCAGGCAAGAATACTGGAGTGGATTGCCATTCCCTTCTCCAGGGGATCTTCCTGAATCTGAGATCAAACCTGGGTCGCCTGCATTGGCAGGCGGATTCTTTACTGTCTGAGCCACTAGGGAAGCCTTGGAAGAAAAACCATGACAAATCTAGACAGCCTGTTAAAAAGCAGAGACATCACTTTGTGAACAAAGGTACCTATAGTAAAAGCTATGGTTTTTCCAGTAGTCACCTATGAATGTGAGAGGAGAGTTGGACCCTAAAGAAGGCTGAGCACCAGAATTGACACTTTTGAACTATGGTGTTGGACAGGACGCTTGAGATTCCCTTGGACTGCAAGGAGATCCAACCAGTCAATCCTAAAGGAAATCAACCCTGAATATACATTGGAAGGACTGATGCAGAGGCTGAAGCTCCAGTACTTTGGCCACCTAATGGGAAGAGCTGACTCACTGGGAAAGACCCTGATGCTGCAAAAGATTGAAGGTAGGAGGAGAAGGGGATGGCAGAGGATGAGATGGTTGGATGGCATCACCGACTCAATGCTTTGAGCAAACTCTGGGAAATAGTGAAGGACAGTGAAGCCTGGTGTGCTGCAGTCCATGGGTTCACAAAGAGTTGGACACGATTTAGCCACTGAACAACAACTTCCTTTCTTCCACTCACCTCCTTTTTTTAATTAGTTTTTTTCTATCTTTCAAATAGCAAAAGTAATACCTCTTCATTAAAACTAGTGAAACAATACAAATATACTGAAAAGAAATATGAAGTTTGCTATATATTCTTCCACATGTATGTCTATATAATATATACATATACACATTTATTGCTGTTTGATTTTACACAAATTTGATCAAACTGGACCGTTATGACATTTGCTTTTTGCAATTAATAAAGAATCATAGACATCTCTTTATTTCCAACTCAGTTTCTTTTTGCCATAACAATTCTGCAAAACAACCCAAATGTCCATCAACAGATAAACAGATAAACAACATATATGTTATTTCTATGAAATAGGGTTTTAAAAGAAGGACCAGAAAGTCAAAGAGTATAAATATTTTAAGTGCTATAGATATGGGCATTATACTTTGCAAACATACTTAGCAATTTAAATTCTAGTTGGCAAAGTTAGAAAAGACCATTTCTTTTTTCTTTTCTTTTCTTTTTTTTTTTAGGAAAACTATCAGAAGTTGCTTTAATAAAATTAAATCCTGCCACAGTGGGCCAGGTACAGTGGGGTGTGTCTGGCTCTCCCAAGACTATAAATTGCAAAGTGAACATCTTGTAGTCTTTGAATATGATGTACTAAAATCATTAACTTTATTCCTGACAAAACCAGTACAAAGTTTAAAAATATGTTCAAGCCTCTATGGCCTTGTCTTTCGAAGTAAAATGCTGACTTGAGTCAATGATTGGAAAATGTGAAGATTTAGAAACAAAGAATAGCTGTTGGGCTTAGGAACTGGTAACAATTTAGACTATAATTCTGCCACATAACAGAATCACCTGAACTCCCAGTTCCCTGAAGGATTTAGATAAAGGCCTGATACATATTCCTAAGTTGTTTTTACAGGAAGCAGACACCCCCTGCCCACCAGATGAAAACTGCTGACCTCAAGAACACAGACCCTAGGCTGGCTGAAACCAGAAGTTTGATAATGCTTGAAATGTCACCTTGATGCCAACCAATCCAAGAACTGTCCACAAGCTGATCACACTCTGCTCCTTGAACACTATAGAACTCCTTACTACCCCACCAGGCTGGGTCATAGGGTCTTCAGGACATTAGTTCATTGTGGCCCCCTTTGCCTGGCAAAGCAATAAAAAAACTATTCTACTTCATCCAAAACTCTGTCTCCCTGTTCCTATTTGGCACCATTGAACAGAGGCCAAGTTTCAGTGACAAGTTTACCGCAGTTAAAAGCCCTAACAGTGAGGCTTGAAAAGACCATTTCTTTGGCATTACTTCAAACATCCTATGTGATATTCTTTGTTAATTCTTTCCAATCTGATGTAATTACAAATAAATGGAATCACACAATATATGGACTTTTGTAACTGACTTCTTTCACTTATCATAATGTTTTTGAGTTCATCCACATTGTAACATGTATCAAGACTTTCTTCCTTTTTATAACTGAATAATATTCTATTGTATGACATAACATATTTTGTTTATCCATTCATCTGTTGATGGACATTTGGGTTGTTTCCGCCTGTTGACTATTATGGATAATGCTGCTATGAACATTCATGTACAAGTTTTTGTTAAAACCCATGCTTTGAACTCTTTTGGATTTAAACCTAGGAGCAGAATTCCTGTGACCTGTAGTAACTCTATGCTAAATCCTCTGAAAAAACGCTAGAATGTTTTCCACAGAAGCTGCACCATTTTACATTCCTACCAGCAATGCATGAGGATTCTGATTTCTCCGTATCTTCCAACACTTTATTTTCCAACTTTTTGATTCTAGACATCCTAGTGAGTATGAAGTAGTATTTCATTGTGGCTTTGATTTACATTTCCCTGATGACTAATGACAATGTGCATATTTTCACATTCTTATTGGCCATTTGCATATCTGGCTTGGAGAAATGTAGACTTAGATCCTTTGCCTTTTCTTTCTTTTTCTTTTCTTTGGCCATGCCAAGTGGCGAGCAAGTAGCTTGTGGGATCTTATTTCCCCACCAGGATTGAGCCTGGGACCATGGCAGTGAGAGTGTGTTGTCCTAACCACTGGACTGCCAGGGAATTCTCCCTTTGCCCATTTTAAAACTGGATTATTTATCTTTTTATTATTGAGTTATAAGAGCTCTTTATATATTGTAGGTACAAGTCCCTTATCAGATATGTGATGTGTAAATATTTTCTCCCATTTTGTGTGTCCATTTTTGACTTTTGTTAAGGGTGCCCTTTGAAGTGCAGTTTTAAATTTTGATGAAGATTGTCTATTTTTGCTTTATCACTTGTGCTTCTGATGTCATGTCTAAGAATGCTTTGCCAAATTCAAGTACATGAAGATTTACTCCTATGCATTCTTCTAGAGTCTTGTACTTTTAGCTCATACATTCAGGTCTATATTTCATCTTATGCTAATTTTTATATATGCTATAAGGTAGGGGTCCAGCTGCATTCTTTTGCATGTGGATATCTAGTTGTTCAAGCACCATTTGTTGGAGAGACTATTCTTTCCCCACTGAATGATTTTGACACCCTTGTTGAAAGTCAGTTGACCACAGACTGGTTTATTTCTGGACTCTCAATTTTATTCCATTGCTCTATGTCTAGTGTCTAGTCTTCTGCCAGTACCACATTGCCTTGATTGTTGTAGCTTTGTAGTCAGTTTAGAAATTGGGAAGCAAGAGCCTCCTACTGTGTTCCTTTTTTTCCAAGATTGTTTTTGGCTATCTGGGGACCCCTTTCAATTCCATATGAATTTTAGCATCTGCTTGTCAGATTCTGCATATAAGGCAGCTGTGATATTGATTGAGGTTTCATTCAATCTATAGATCAGTTTGGGGAATACTGACTGCCATCATAATGAAATTAAGTCTTCCAATGCTTGAACATAGAATATCTTTCCATATATTTAGGTATTTTAAATTTTCTTTCAACAAAGATTTGTAGTTTTCTGTTTACAAGTCTTGAACTTCTTCAGCTAAGTTATCTGCTTTCTTAATTTTTCATTTTTGGATTCTTCATTGCATTTTTCAATCATTTTATTTTGACTGCACTGCATAGCTTGCAGGATCTTAGATCTCCAACCAGGCACAGAACCTGGGGCCTGGCAGTGAAAGCACTGAGTTCTAACCACTGGAGAGCCAGGGAATTCCCAGTTTTTTTAGTGCATTCCTTATGATTTGGTCAAATGCTTTTTCTGCGTCTTTGAGGCAAACATGTGACTTTATTCTATTAATATAATGTATTACATTAATTGACTTTTGGATATTGAGTTAACCTTGTATTCCTGGTATAAATCCTACTTGATCATGGTATATAATTTTTCAAATATGTTTTTCAATTTGATTTTCTAGTATTTTTGAGGATATTTGCATTCTTATGCATGATATTTATTGGTCTATAGTTTTCTTTTATTGTAATGTCCTCTTCTGGCTTTAGCATCAGGGTAATATGGAAACAGTGTCAGACTTTATTTTTGGGGGCTCCAAAATCACTTCAGATGGTGACTGCAGCCATGAAATTAAAAGACGCTTACTCCTTGGAAGAAAAGTTATGACCAACCTAAATAGTATATTGAAAAGCAGAGACATTACTTTGCCAACAAAGGTCCATCTAGTCAAGGCTATGGTTTTTCCTGTTGTCATGTATGGATGTGAGAGTTGGACTGTGAAGAAAGCTGCTTTTGAACTGTGGTGTTGAAGAAGACTCTTGAAAGTCCCTTGGCCTGCAAGGAGATCCAGCCAATCCATTCTAAAGGAGATCAGCTTTGGGTGTTCTTTGGAAGGAATGATGCTAAAGCTGAAATTCCAGTACTTTGGCCACCTCATGCGAAGAGTTGACTCATTAGAAAAGACTCTGATGCTGGGAGGGGTTGGGGACAAGAGGAAAAGGGGACGACAGAGCATGAGATGGCTGGATGGCATCACCTACTCAATGGACATGAGTTTGGGTGAACTCTGGGAGTTGGTGATGAACAGGGAGGCCTGGAGTGCTGCGATTCATGGGGTCGCAAAGAGTCGGACACGACTGAGCAACTGAACTGAACTGAATATTGGCCTCCTAAAATTCCTTCCTTTTCTGCTTTTTGGGAGAGTTTGTGAAAAACTAGTATTAATTCTTTTTATATATCTGCTAGAATTTAGCAATGAAGCCATCTGGGTGTGAGCTTTTCTTTGTGGTTAGTGTTTTGATTACTAATTCAATTTCTTCACTTCTTATAACTCTTCAGATTGTCTATGTCTTCTTGAGTAAGTTTCAGTAGTTTGTCAGCATCCAATTGTTCATTGTATTACTTTATGGAATATTACATCTTGTAAGATCAGTGGTAATGTCCCTTCTTTCATTTATGATTCCAGTGATTTTAGAATCTTCTTTTTCTTCTTGGTCAATCTAGCTAAAGATGGTGTCAATTTGTTTTCAAAGAACCAGCTTCTGATTTTGTTGATTCTATTTTTTTTCTCTCCATTTCATTTATCTCTGCTCTAATCTTATTCCATTCTTTCTGTGTGATTTAGTTTATTCATCTTTTTCTAGTTCCTTAAGGTGTAGAGGTAGGTTATTGATTTGAGATCTTCTTTTTCTCTGTGCTGTGTGTGCTTAGTCACTCAGCTGTGTCCAACTCTTTGTGACTCCATGGACTGCATCCTGCCAGACTTCTCTGTCCATGGGGATTCTCCAAGGAAGAATATTGGAGTGGGTTGCCATGCTCTTCTCCAGGGCATCTTCCCAACCCAGGAATCGAACAGGGGTCTCCTGCATTGCAGGCAGATTCTTTACCTCTGAGCTACCAGGAGGGCTCCCCTGGTGACTCAGAGGTTAAAGCGTCTGCCTAGAATATGGGAGACCCTGGTTCGATTCCTGGGTTGGGAAGATGCCCTGGAGAAGAGAATGGCAACCCACCCAGTACTACTGGCTGGAGAATCCCATGGAGGGAGGAACCTGGTAGGGTGCAGTCCATGGGGGTCGCAAAGAGTCGGACAGGACTTAGCGACTTCACTTCACTTTCACTCACAGTTATAAATTTCCCTCCGAGCAGTTCTTTATCTGCATCCCGTTAATTTTCATAAAAGTATTTTCATTTATTTCAAATTAATTTATGATTTCTCTTTTGAGTTCTTCTTTGACCCATTTGTTATTTAGGAGGGTTTAGTTTAATTTCTATATATTTGTGAGTTTTCTACATTTTTCCCCAAGTGTAATTTTACTTCATGAGGTCAGAGGACATTCTTTGTATCATTTGTACTTTTTAAAATTGAAAATTTGTTTTATGGTACAGTAAATGGGCTATTTTGGAAAATTCTCTATGTACACTTAAGAAAAATTTATATTCTACTTTTGGGTGGATTGTTCTATATGCAAATTATGTCTTATTTGTTTTTAGCATAGTCTAAGTCTCTAAAATTTGGAGATACCAAGGGAAAATTTCATGCAAAGATGGGCATGAAAGCTTGGCACAATAAAGGACAGAAACAGTAAGGACCCAACAAAAGCAGAAGAGATTAAGAAGAGGTGGCTAGAATACAGAGAAGAACTATACAAAAAGGTCTTAATGACCTGGATAACCACAATGGTGTGGTCACTTACCTAGAGCCAGATATCTCGGAGTGGAAAGTCAGTGGGCCTTAGGAAGTATCACTGTGAACAAAGCTAGTGGAGGTGATGGAATACCAGCTGAGCTATTTCAAATCCTAAAAGATGATGCTGTGAAAGTGCTGCACTCAATATGCCAGCAAATTTGGAACACTCAGCAGTGGCCACAGGACTGGAAAAGGTCAGTTTTCATTCCAATCCCAAAGAAGGGCAATGCCAAAGAATGTTCAAACTACCATGCAATTGTGATCATTTCACATGCTAGCAAGGTAATGCTCAAAATTCTTCAAGCTAGGCTTCAACAGAACGTGAACCAAAAACTTCCAGATGTTCAAGGTAGATTTAGAAAAGGCAGAGGAACCAGAGATCAAATTGCCAACGTCTCTTGGATCATAGAAAAAGCAAGAGAATTCCAGAGAAACATTTTCTTCTTCTTCATTGACTAGGCTAAAGCCTTTGACTGTGTGGATCCCAACAAACTATGGAAAACTCTTCAAGAGATGGGACTACCAGACCACCTTACCTGCCTCCTGAGAAACCTGTATGCAGGTCAAGAAGCAACAGTTAGAATGTTACGTAGAATGATGGACTGGTTCCAAATTGGGAAAGGAGTACGACAAGGTTATATGTTGTCACCCTGATTATTTAATTATATGAGAACATCATGCAAAATGCCAGGCTGGATGAATCACAAGCTGGAATCAAGATTGCTGGGAGAAATATCAACAACCTCAGATATGCAGATGATATCAGAAATTGAAGAGGCACTAAAGAGTCTCTTGATGAGGGTGAAAGAGGAGAGTGAAAAAACTGGCTTAAAATGCAACATTCAAAAAATAAAGATCATTGAGAGAGTCATTTCCTAGGCAGGTTGATAAGTCTAGGGGTCCCCAAGGAGAGAGGGGTCTGGAATTATCAAGGAAGAAGAAAGGACAAACTATTTTGTCCCTCTACATTCCTTAGGATTATATAACAGTAATGTATCCTGCTTGAAGACAGTCTCTCTGGAAAAAACCTTCTGGCTAATCCTGTTATCTTAAGCTGTAAATTATAGGAGTAGGTCTAGTGAGGGAGGTGTTTACAACCTCCAGACATTCTCTTGATTCACTGTAATAACTAATTAGAGAGTATATAACTCCATGGCTAACACTAGCAAGGGGGTACTCTTTCTGCCCCCTTCTGATACCTATGTCAGAAGCTTTCTCTATCTCCTTTTTACTTTAATAAAACTTTATTACACAAAATCTGTGAGCGATCAAGCCTCGTCTCTGGCCCCAGATTGAATTCTTCTCCTCCGGAGGCCAAGAATCCCAGTGTCTTTGCGTGGTTCAGCAACAACCTTTCATCTTGGGGGCTCATCCAGGATTCTTCAGGGCAAGGTAAGGATGCTTGGAGCTCTAGTTCTTTGTTCTCCTAGCAAACACATTTTCTGTCATGCTTTATTAACTCTGTGGTGTGCTTGCGTGAATGAATGAAATGCCCTGCATGAAGCAAGTGAGGAGCCCTGCTCTGCGGTTCTGTGGTGACCTCATACAGCTTATGGCAGAAACCTGTCGGGGGTTTATACCGACCTGCCCATGCCAAGAGACACCCAATGTCTACTTTGTGGACCGACCAGAAATGGGTAAAGCATGTGGACCTAACTCTCCTTTCTCAGTCAAACTTTTTGGTCTCTTTGACCATTTCATAACTCCTTGGGAATTAGAAGTACGAACCTAACCTGTCGGATCATAGACTTTCAAGGGACTTGTGATCTATACTATTACTGTGTACTATGACTTAGACCCCAAACTTGGATTTGTAGTCAGGAAGCACCTAGCCTCGCTAGGCATGGAAAGTTTGGAAGCTAGATGGAGAACTAGCTCCAAGAGCATCTCTGAGGTTGAAGGTTACTCAGATTGGAACTACAATAGATTTTTTTTCCCCTTTGGTAATGCTGGCTCTTAGTGGACCAGAGTAGACGCTTATACTGGTGTGGTGATGCTTGGTAGGAACATTTCGGTTTTATGTTCGTATCAGTCTTATTGTGGTCAGGAATATACTCAGGGTCGTGCACAGGCACTCAGGTGATGAAAGGTGCCCCCAGCGGTCTTAGCCTTGGAGGTATTCCATAAGGTTATTCTGATTGCACCCTGGGTGGCATCAGAGGCAAGCAAGGTTTTAATGGCAAGGAGCTGGACGTCGGTCAGGGATTCCATCAGGTCTACCCCTGGTGCATCTCCATCCCATCTCGGTGGTAGAACCGGAAGGGACGAGTATGTCACCTGCATCGGTATGTCACCTGTGTCAGTAAAGTCCAACCAGGAAAGAAAAGTTTTGGTGTAAAGTCTGTCTACACCCCCATCTAGAGCAGGGAGGGACGCCTCTGGTAGAGACATGGTGCTGGTCGCTTTTTTTCTCCCTTACAGATGGGAGCTAACAATTCCAGCCTCACTCCTTTGAACTGTATCCTGAAAAACTGGGATAGATTTGATCCCCAGGGCTTAAATAAGACACTCCTATGTGATACTGCATGGCCGCGGTACCCACTGGAGGATGGCGAATGGTGGCTGGTTGGAGGGTCTCTTAAGTACAATACTGTTTTACAATTAGAGCGGTTCTGTAGAAAACGAAGAAAATGGGTAGAAGTAGCATATGTGTTGCCCTTTTTCTCTTTGCAAAATATGCCAGACTTATGTCCTAAGGGTACAGATTTGGGTGTGACTCCTTCAGCTCCCTCCTGTCCTCCTATGCTAGATGAGATGGAGCACAGGAGACAAAGAGATAAATAAAAGCAGGTTTCTCCAATCTATCCCTGGGATCATATGTGCAGAGCAGCCAGAGAGACTGAGGAACAGCCACACAAGCTGTTGTCTCTTTATGAAGCATCCACCAGGAAAAATAATCAGTCTATGAGAGTTGATAAGCCTTTTTCTTATCAAGAAATACAAAGAATCAAGGAGGATCTGGGAGACTATTTAGAGGACCCAGAGAAATATTTTAGAGTTTTTAAAGGTGTTACTCTGCTTTATGACCTTACTTGGAAGGATGTGACATATATCTTGGGACAAACGCTGACTCCTGACTCAAAGACTTGAGTTTTGGGGAAAAGCGGTTGCTTATGGAGATGAACAGTTTGGTAATGAATCGGTAGGGAAGAGGGAGAATGAGATAACCATCCTCCCCCGGGAATCAGGCAGTCTCAACTACAGAACCAGACTGGGACTACAACACAGCTAAAGGAAGATGGGATTAGAGTCATTTTGTCTGATGTATTATTGAAGGACTTAGGCAGGCGTGTGCTAAGCCTTTAAACTATGGCAAATTGGAAGACATAGAACAGGAGAAGAAGGAAGCTCCTGGTAAATTCCTAGATAGACTGAGAGAAGCCCTTCACAGATTCACTGAGATTGATCCCGAAAGTGAAGAGAGAAAAGTGATCTTAAAGGATAGATTTCTCACTCAGTCAGCTCCAGATATCCTCTGTAAGATATTAAAACGGGCGAATAGACCAAATCAGTCTTTATATAGTCTGTTACAATTGGCTCAGTCTATTATGGTAGGGAATATGAGGGAAAGAAAGAAAGGCAAAAAAAAAAAAAAAAAAAAAAGACAAAGGAACAGGCAGAAGCCCTTGCAATGGCTATGAAAACCATTCATAAACAGCCTGATAAAAATGCCCAGAGGGACCCAGGTGAAAAGGGATGAGCTTGCTATTACTGTGGAAAGGAGGAGCACCTCAAGCAGAATTGCCCTCAGGCATCTAAGCTGCCCCCAGCTCCATATCCGGTCTGCAAAGGACCACACTTGAAGAGAGACTGCCCCCAGAGGCGTAGGTTTCAGGGGTCCGGCTCTCAAGACAAACAGGACTAAAGGTGCCTTGAGGTCCCCACACAAGCTCCCATCCTAATTACACCTGAAGAACCCCAGATATTAATAACTGTGGGAGGCCAACCCTTCAATTTCCTTTTAGATACTGGTCAACTTACTCCATGCTTACTGAAGCCCATTGGCCCACTTTCTTCCTGATCTGCTTCCATAATGGGACTGTCTGGACGAGACAAAAGGTATTATACTTCAGTTGTTCTTTAAGCTATAACTGAGACTCTGTGCTATTTTCACATGAGTTTTTGATCGTGCCAGTCTCCCTCACCCCTTTTGGGGAGGGATATACTGAGCAAAGTTCATGCCTCTGTTTTCATGAATATGGGGCCTTCCCTTTCTCTCCCTTTAATTGAACAAAAGGTAAATCCTAGCGTATGGGCTGATGGAAAATCTGTGGGTTGAGCGCAAAATTCTATTCCTGTAGTTGTCAAGCTCAAAGACTCACACTTATTTCCACATGAGAAGCAGTATCCACTGAAACCTGAGGTTAAGGAAGGGTTAAAACCCATCATTGAAAATTTAAAGGAACAAGGACAATTAATTCCTTGTAACAGTTCATGCAACACTCCTATTTTGGGTATAAAAAAATCAAATGGTAAATGGAGACTAATTCAAGATTTATGAATAATAAATGAGGCTGTAGTTCCTTTACACCCCGTGGCGCCTAATCCTTATACTCTATTGTCTAAAATTCCTGAACGAGCCAAATATTTCTCAGTAATTCATTTGAAAGATGCCTTCTATTCAGTGCCTTTGGCGGAAGAAAGTCAATTTCTATTTGCCTTTGAGGACCCTACACAGCCAGTTTCTCAGTTAACCTGAAAAGTTTTGCCCCAGGGATTTTGTGACAGTCTTCACTTATTTGGATAAAGTTTGTCACGGGATCTACAAAACTTTAATAGCTCCGAAGCAGTGGTGTTACAATATGTAGATGATATTTTGCTCAGTGCTGAGACAGAGGAAGCTTGTTCACAAGCCTCAGAAGACTTCTTAAACTTTCTGGCAGGCTGCGGTTACAAGGCATCAAGAGAAAAGGCTCAGCTTTGTCAACAATCTGTTAGATATCTGGGCCTAGTCATATCAGAAGGGACTAGAGCCATAGGCCCAGAGAGAATTAAACCTATACTAAATCATCCCCTACCTATGACTTTAAGACAATTGAGAGGATTTTGGGGAATCACAGGTTACTGTCGCATTTAAATTCTGGGTTATGGGGAACTTGCCCAGCCTTTATATAAACTTATAACTGAAACTCAGCAGGCTCAAACCGACAAACTGGTTTGATCTCCAGATACTCCAAAGGCTTTTAAGGTTTTTCAGACTGCTCTCCTGCAAGCTCCAGCTCTGAGCTTGCCCACAGGGTCAGAATTTAATTTTTTTGTCACTGAAAGAAAAGGTGTGGCCTTGGGAGTTTTGACACAACCTCGAGGGCCTCACCAGCAACCTACTGATTATCTAAACACAGAATTAGATGTAATTTCACGTGGATGGCCCCACTGCCTAAGAGTAATTGGGGCAACGGCTTTATTAGCACCTGAAGCTTTAAAAATAATTAATGGATGAAATCTTACTGTACTGACTTCTCATGATGTGAGTGGGATCTTAAATTCTAAGGTTGATATGTGGATGACAGACAGTAGGCTTATTAAATATCAGTCACTGTTGTTAGAAGGACCAGTAACTAAGCTTAAAGTTTGTGGAAATTTAAATCCTGCCACTTTCCTTCCTGAGAAGGAAAATGGAACACCTGATCACGATTGATCCCAATTTCTAACTTTAAACTATGCAGCTTGGGAAGATCTAGTGGATACCCCATTAGACAATCCTGACATGGAAATATTTACTGATGGCAGTTCTTTTGTTCCGGATGGAAAGCGTAAAGCAGGTTACCTTGTGGTGATGGCTGAACAGGTTTTAGAAGCAAAATCTCTCCCCCAGGGAACCAGTGCTCAGCGGAGCTTGTGGCTCTGACCCGAGCTCTAGAGTTAAGCAAAGAGCAGCGAGTAAATATCTACACTGATTCTAAGTGTTCTTATTTGACTTTACATGCTCATGCTGCAACATGGAAAGAAAGAGTTTACTTTTTTAATTTTATTATTCTTGTTGTTATTTTATTCTTTTTTTTTTTTTTTTGCTGTGCCATGCAGCATGTGGGATCTTTGTTCTCCCACAGGAATCGAACCCATGCTCCCTGCATTGGAAGCACAGAATCTTAACCACTGGATTGCCAGGGAAGTCCCAGAAAGACAGTTTAAAACAGCAACAGGAGAACCTATTAAACATTTCAGAGAGATCGAGAGACTTTTTAACTGCTATATATTGTCCTAAAGAAGTAGCTGTTATGCATTGCAAAGGACACAACAGAGATGGGAGTAAAGTAGCTGAAGGTAATCAGCTGGCTGACTATCAAGCCAGAAAAGTGGCACTGTACAAAACCCCTTCACTGCAGACGCCTTTGATCTGGACAGGTCCTGTGGAACAGGAAAAACCAGAATATACTGAGGAAAAATTAGAAAGCTATGAGAAAAAAGGAGCAAAGATTACTGATAAAGGATGGTTACAGTCAGAGGATGGACGATTAATAATTCTTGAAAATGCTCAATGGAAAATTCTTAAGGGTTTTTATTTGGGTGCAGAGAGTGCTTACCAGATGGCTTCTCGTTTGTTTGAAGGTAAAAATGTAATGAAAACTTTAAAGAACATTATCAAAAGGTGTGAGGTTTGTCAGAAAAATAACCCCAAAACTGAAAAGCTAGCAAAATCTGAATTACAACGAAGTGGGAAGTATCCTGGAGAGGACTGGGAAATTGATTTTACTCATATGCCAAAAGCTAATGGGTATTCTTGCTTACAAGTTTGGGTGGATACTTTTACTGGATGGATTGAGGCTTTTCCCTGTCATAGTGAACAGGCTAAGGAGGTTATAAAGATTTTAATCCATGAAATTATCTCCAGGTTTTGGCTGCCACAGAGCCTTCAGAGTGACAATGGCTCTGCCTTTAAAGCTGCTGTAACTCAGGTGGTGTCTAAGGCTCTATAAATAGAATATCACTTACACTGTTCCTGGAGACCCCAATCCTCGGGAAAGGTTGAAAAAGCTAATGACATTATAAAAGACATCTGTGCAAATTAACTCGAGATGCAGGACAATTAAAGTCCTACCCATAGCTTTAATGAGGGCTCGAACTGCCCCCAAAAGAAGGGACTGCCCCCTTTGAATGTATTTATGGAAGGTCTTTCTTATGCACAGACATTGTTATAGACCCAGAAGCCTTGGAATTAACTAGTTATGTAACTCAGCTCTCAGCTTTCCAACAGGTATTAACAGAACTCTGAGAGACAACTGTTGACCCAGCCTCTGAGTCAAGCAAGCCTCTATTTGAGCCAAGAACTGAGGTTCTCATAAAGACACTGGGGTCTGGGGACCCATCCCTTGAACCCCTCTGGGAAGGCCCTTCCCAGGTTATTCTTTCTTCTCCCACAGCTGTCAAAGTGCCAGAAATTGATTGGTGGGTACATCACACTCGACTTAAGAGGTGGCACCCTGACCAGAACTAAGTGACTTCATTTTATGTCTTTACTTTCTATGCTCTGACTTTGTACTTTTCAGATGGGCCTGATAACCTATGTGAGCCTACTTCTGCTGACTCCAGAAGTCCTGAGTCTGCCGTTTGATCCTCAAGACAATGCCTTCCTGTCCTGGGCTCATTCCTATGCTGAATTCCACAATCAAGCTAACTGCTGGGTCTGTGGAGTGCTCCCCTATTCATCAGTGAAAGGCTTCCCGTGGTGGACATTTCCACAAAGAAAAGACTTTCTCAGAGGCTGCAAATAACTTCAACAACAATCGCATGTGATGCCTCTTAAACTGATGACATTTAACCACCTTTAGATAGACTGATGTAACTATGGACATAATATGACTTTTAATTTTGATTTTAACTTGTTTTAATGAATATTTTGCCTTGCATCTCTAACTGTAATTGGATTTGTTTCTAGTTGCATGAAGACTCTTAAGTTACAAATGGTTGTCCAAGCTCCTACGAGTGCCACAGCCCCTTCCAAATATTACTTGGGGTCCCTGGATCAGAGACCCTCAATATGAGGGTTAGGAGAATATGTTGCCTCACCAATTTAGGGACAATGCTCCTTATCAGCTCGGAAGCAGTTATGGAATGAAAACAATGCCCCTTTCCCCTGGCAACATAATTCTCCTAAAAGAAAAGGGGAGAATGAGAGTCATTTCCAGGCAGGTTAGTAATAAGTCTAGGGGTCCCCAAGGAGAGAGGGGTCTGGAATTCTCAAGGAGGAAGAAAGGACAAATTTTCTGTCCCTATACATCCTTAGGATTATATAACAATATGTATCCTGCTTGAAAACAGTCTCTCTGGAAAAAACCTTCTGGCTAATCCTGTTATCTTAAGCTGTAAATTATAGGAGTAGGTCTCAGTTAAGTTCAGTCGCTCAGTTGTGTCCGACTCTTTGCGACCCCATGAATCGCAGCACGCCAGGCCTCCCTGTTCATCACCATCTCTCGGAGTTCACACAGACTCAAGTCCATCGAGTCAGTGATGCCATCCAGCCATCTCATCCTCGGTCGTCCCCTTCTCCTCCTGCCCCCAATCCCTCCCAGCATAAGAGTCTTTTCCAATGAGTCAACGCTTCGCATGAGGTGGCCAAAGCACTGAAGTTTCATCTTTAGCATCATTCCTTCCAAAGAAATCTCAGGGTTGATCTCCTTCAGAATGGACTGGTTGGATCTCCTTGCAGTCCAAAGGACTCTCAAGAGTTTTCTCCAACACAACAGTTCAAAAGCATCAGTTCTTCGGCGCTCAGCCTTAGGTCTTTACAACCTCCAGACATTCTCTTGATTCACTGTAATAACTAATTAGGGAGTAAATAACTCCATGGGTAACACTAGCAAGGAGGTACTCTTTCTGCCCCCTTCTGATGCCTATGTCGGAAGCTTCCTCTATCTCTTTTTACTTTAATAAAACTTTATTACACAAAATCTCTGAGTGATCAAGCCTTGTCTCTGGCCCCAGATTGAATTCTTCTCCTCCGGAGGCCAAGAATCCTGGCGTCTTTGCGTGGTTCAGCAACAACCTTTCATCATGGTATCAAGTTCCATCACTTCACGGCAAATAGATGGGGAAAAAGTGGAAACAGTGGTAGATTTTATTTTCTTGGGCTCCAAAATCACTGCAGATGGCGACTGCAGCCACAAAATTAAGAGACGCTTGCTCCTTGAAGAAAGCTATGACAAACCTAGACAGCTTATTAAAAAGTAGAGACATCACTTTGCGAACAAAGGTCCCCAAGTAATCATGCATGGATGTGAAAGTTGGACCATAAAGAAGGCGGAGTGCTGAACAATTGATGCTTTTGAACTGTGGTGTTGGAGAAGACTCTTGAGAGTCCCTTGGACAGGAAGGAGATCAAACCAATAAATCCTAAAGGAAATAAACCCTGAATATTCATTGGAAGGACTGATGCTGAAGCTGAAGCTCCAATATTTTGGCCACCTTCTGTGAACAGCTGACTCATTGGAAAATACACTGATGCTGGGATAGATTGAGGGCAGGAAGAGAAGGGGATGACAGAGGATGAAATGGTTGGATGGCATCACTGACTCAGTAGACATGAGTTTGAGCAAGCTCCAGGAGTTGGTGATGGACAGGGGAACCTGGAGTGCTGCAGTCCATGGGATCACAAAGAGTCAGACTCGACTGAGCGACTGAACAACAACATGTCTCCTATTTTCTTGTTCATTTCCTGTATAGTTGTCCTATCTATTAATGAAAGTTTAGTATCAGTTCAGTCGCTAAATCTTGTCCAACTCTTTGTGACCCTGTGGACTGCAGTGCACTTGGCCTCCCTGTCCATCATCAACTCCCAGAGTTTACCCAAACTCATGTCCACTGAGTCAGTGATGCCATCCAACAATCTCATCCTCTGTAATCCCCTTCTCCTTCTGTTTTCATTCTTTCTCAGCCAGCATAAGGGTATTTTCAAATGAGTCAGTTCTTCACATCAGGTGGCCAAAGTATTGGAGTTTCAGCTTCAACATCAGTCCTTCCAATAGTCCTCAAATATTATTGTACAACTATTTCTCACATCAATTCTATCAGTTTTTGCCTCATATATTTTGTATTTTTGTTTTCTGTTGCACATATATTTGTAATAAGAATGGCTGACTTTTTTGTCGTTATGAAATGTTTCTCTTTATCTCTAGGAACTTTTGCTTTGAAGTCTGTTGTATCTGATATTAGTATAGCCACTTCAGCTTTCTTGCAGTTGCTGTTATCATGATATGATATATCTATTTTCATATTTTTACTTTCAATCAATTTGTATTGTGGAACATTAAGTACATCTCCTGTAGACAGCATATAGCTGTATCATGTTATTTTAGCCAATCTCACAATCTTTGCTTTTTTTTTTTTACTAGATTGCTATTATTCTAACCACTGATATAGTTGATTTACATTTGCTCTTTTCTTCTTTTTTATATATCTTACGGGATTTTTGTTCCTTTATTACCTTTTTTGCATTAAGTGAATTATTTTATAATGTAGCATTGTAAGTTTGTAAATGATTTTTAAATATATTTTTGAGTGTTTTTTTTTTAGTGGTTGATCTAGGGTTTGCCAAATACATCTTGGTTTACCAGAATCACCTTCAGATCTATACTACCTTATTCCACATATATACATATATATTCTATGTAATATATAGAAACGTTATTCCTATATAGCTCTATTCCATTTTCTCCTCTTTAATGATACTGCTATTATACCTATTATGTCTATTAATATTACAAATCCAACAATACATTGTAATAATTATTGCCTAGCCAACTGTAGTCATTTCTGTAACTCAGTATAGCTTGACTCCCACCCACTTGTTTTACATTGCTTTTGCTGAAATATATTACAGACCCAGCAGTACACCATATACATGCTATTGTATGTATTTTACATATTATTATATGTATTATTTTATACATTAAAAAAATCAGTTCACAGAAAAGAACAAAAGTTTACAATTATGCTGTCTTTTATAATTACATAAACACCTTTCCTGGTGCTGTTTTGTGTGTGTATGTGTGTTTGAATTGCCATCTGCAGTCACTTACTTTCAGCTTGAAGAACTTCCATCAGTATTTCTTGTAAGGCAGGTCTGCTAGCAACAAATTCACTCAGTGCTTGTTTGTTTACTTGGTAAATGTCTTTATTTGCTTTCCTTTTTTGAAAGATAGATTTGCTGAATATGGGGTTACTGGTTTACATTTTTTACTTTATCACATTGAATATGTTATCCCAATGCATTGGTTCCTCCAGAAGCTGACTGTTAATCTTATTGGAGTTCCCTTTTAAGAGATGAATCTTTTTTTTCTTGTTACATTCAAGATTTCCTCTATGACTTTTATTATTTCTTTGACTTTCAGAACTTTTACTATGATGCATCTGTTTGGGAATCTCATTATCTTTATCCTACTAGAAGTTCATTGAGTTTCTTGGATGTGTAGGTTATTGGTTTTCAATAAATTTAGGGAGTGTTCTGATATTTCTTTGGACATTTTCTTCTACTATGTTGGTACACTTGATGGTGTCCTACATTTATCAGAGACTCTGTTCAATTTTCTTCATTCTTTATCTGTCCAATTTTCCGCTTGCATAATCTCTATCAACCTGTCTTCAAGTCTGCTAGTTCTTTCTTCTTCTAGTTGAAATTCGCTGAGTCCTTCTAGTGAATTACTTATTTCAGTTATTGTTACTTTTCAACTCCAGAATTGCCTTTTGGTTCTTCTCCCTATCTCGTATGGATATTCTATATTTGATATAACATTGCCACCATATCTTTTACTTTTTAAAGACTACTTTCCTTTAGTTTTGTGAACATATTTGTAAGAATGACTTTGAAGTCTTTTTCTATTAAATCTGACATCTACTTGCTATTTCAGGCAGTTTGCATTGCCTACTTTGTCCTCCCAGTGTATGAACCATATTTTCTTCTTTGTACGTCTCATAATTTTTTTGTTGGAGGCTAGCCATTTTAGACAATGTATTATAGTAACTCTTGAGTATTGGTCCATTACCCACCCCAGGGTTGGTTATTGTTTATTATTATTTAGTGACTAGGTGGATTATACCAGTAAAGTCTATACCTACACTCCCCCACCCTTGCCCCACACATTGTTAAGCTTCTGACCTATTACCCTGGTATGACAGTGATACTGACAGGATTCTCTTTGCTTGACCACATCTAGCTGTTAAAAGTCCATGAATTGTCAGCTGATTACTTACTCTATTGTTTTCATCAAAGCCTTGGGAGCATAAATTGTTCTTCAAAGGAATTCAACCAAATTGTGGCTTCTTTGAAGAATAGTTTCTGAGTTCATGCTTGATATTTGTTCTGATCCCAGGAAGGCTCAAAACTGGCTAAGTCTGCAGTTTCATTAAATCCACAAGTTTCACTGTCTTTTCACTGCGACCTCCGTTGTTCTTGAGACTGTCTTTAGGTTTGAATTTCTCCATGGTCTGTTGTAAATAAAATCATTTCCTCTGGGAAAAGATTAGGAGCTATCTGGTTTTTTTTTGTCTGTGCCTCCTTTTGGGTAAAATCTGTGAGCCATGGCTCTGGAACTGGGGTTGGGAACAATGGAAAACTTTTGAGTGACACTCGTGCTCTAGGACTTGAACATTTGGAAGGGGGCATCTGCCTGAAGTGGAACCACTGACTCATGAGCCAGAGAAAGAACAAGATGATCAGGACCACAGTCTTCTCAAACCATCACACCCAAGGTGCACCCTCAGTCTGGTAAGTGGGAACCGAGTGGAAGAAGGGAACTTTAACTCCTCCACCACACTTGCCTGGGACTTAGCCTCATCGGCACACAGAAATCCCTCTGACTACAAGTCAAGGGAAGAGAAATTGCAATCTGAAGCGGAGCACTGAGTCTGGGTAGGGGTCAGGTGGGAAGGGAGGGAGTGTCCTTGGTTCAAATATGACCGATTTTTGCTTTTTTTTAAATAAAAGTTTTATAGATTTTAATATGTGTTTCTCCATTTGCTGTTTGCAGGAGACATTCATTTCACATATTCTAAAGCTTAAAATCTCAAAGAAATTTGAACATATTACTCTTTTGAAAAATATACTGTGACTTGTTTACAGACTTTCACTTCTTTCCGTTGGCAACTACTGGGCCCAGTCTCAAATATGCTCATCAGTAGAGTCTTTTTTTTAAGAGTTAAAAACACCCCACAAAAAGCAAGTCTGCTAAGAATAGTTCAAGATATTATTGATATATTCTGAATTCTTTCTAGGTTGAGAATATTTAGCCAAAGAACTGCATTAAAAAATACTGGCATTGTTTTTCTTTTTCCTTGAATACGTTTGTTAATTATTTGAAGTATAGTTGAACTCAACTGTTCGTTTTCATTTAGCTTTAGAATTACTGTTCTATCATTGTTGGTTTTATATTTTAATATGAAGCCATTAACGTGATTACAAAAATCAACATTATTAAAAAGAAACAAAAACTTCGCCCTTTCACCCCTTGTAGCCAACCAATTTTGTTTCTGGCTTACCTTTCTGTTTCTTCAATAGAAACAAGCTATATATATATATATATATATATATATATATATATAAATATAATTGAGGGACAAAGGATCAAAACCCCAATGGAAAAAATGTGTAAAATAATAAAGTGAATCTATTTTAGAAATATTCGGAGAAGGCAATGTCACCCCACTCCAGTACTCTTGCCTGGAAAATTCCATGGATGGAGGAGCCTGGTAGGCTGCAGTCCATGGGGTCACTAAGAGTCGGACACGACTGAGCGACTTCACTTTTATTTTTCACTTTCATGCATTGGAGAAGGAAATGGCAACCCACTCCAGTGTTCTTGCCTGGAGAATCCCAGGAACAGGGTAACCTGGTGGGCTGCCATCTATGGGGTCGCACAGAGTCGGACACGACTGAAGTGACTTAGCAGCAGCAGCATTTTAGAAATATTAGCTATTATTCTGCATTATATGTAGTAAATATTTTCTCCCAGTTTGCTGTCTTTTTACTTAGTGTTTTTTTTAACCATGTAAAAGTTTTTTATTTAAAAAATTTTAATTAAGTCAAATTTACCAATTTTTATTACATCTGGTTTTATAGTTAGAAAGTATTTCTCTTCACTAAGGCTACAGAAGAATTTTCTAATGTTTTCTCCTGATGCTTGTATGGTTTTATTTTTTAATATTTAGACCCCTATACATTTGGAGTTTATTTTTGTGTATGGACTGAGAAGCCTGGTAGGCTGCAGTCCATGGGTCGCAAAGAGTTGGACACAACTGAGCGACTTTCCCTTCCCTTCTTTTTGTGTATGCAGTGAGATATGAATCTACTTAATTTTTTTAATAAATAGCTTTTCAGTTGTCCTAGAACCATTTATTAAAATGTCCATCATTTCTGTAGAGATTTGAGATGCTATCTTTGTCTTAAACTAAACTTTATGTGTATCTGGGTCTACTTTTGACATGCTATTCACTTCACAGGTGTGTTTGTCTATTGCTACACCACTACCCTACTGTTTTACCTAAAGATGCCTTATTGTATTTTTATAATTAAAGTTGGATTTGTGAAGCATTAAAAAAATTACTGTCTTGGGTCTTAGTTGCAGCATGTTGAATCTTTCATTATGACAGGAGGGCTTAGTTGCCCCTTGGCGTGTGGGATATTAGTTTCTCAACCAGGGTTTTTACCCATGTCCTCTGCATTTTGGGGTAGATTCTAAACCAATGGGGCACCAGGGAAGTCCTGATTGTATATTTTAATATCTTATCAGACTACTTTTCCCTTATAGTTTTTCCTCTTTAGTGATTTCCTGGTTATTCTTTTAAAAAATATTTATGTTTATTTGCTTGGGTATACCAGGTGTTAGTTGTAGCACATGGGATCTTAGATCTTCACTGAGGCATGGTGTGGTATGTGGGACTAATTCTCTGACCAAGGATCACATCTGAGTCCCCTACACTGGGAGCTCAGAGTCTTAGCCACTGGACCATCAGGGAAGTCCCTGGGTATGCTTTCTTGTTTTTCTAACAGATTGATTCTGTTGCTTTCCTTTCTCTGGAGTAGTCGAACACCGCTTGTATATCCAATACCAGCATCTTTGGGAATCCCTTCCCCCACCTACTCTAAGCAAGCCTCTAAGGAGGTTTTCCCTTCTGCCCAAACTCAAATGCTCTCACTAGGCACACTCCATAATCCATTTGTAAGCATTCTTGTCCTAAGGATGGTAAGGGAGGCAGCCAGGGCTGAGTGTCGCCAAAAAGCAAACACACAAGGGAGCATGCACCCTCACTACCTTGGCAATAAGTGGGACTGGGCTTTCATGGCTTGGAAGGACCCTGCCTGGCAGTCACGTGGGAGCACAGGAGGGGTGCCTGCATCTGTCTCCAATGGGCTCCCCTATACTTGCCTAGCCACTGCTTCCACACTGCTGAAATAGAGGTACAAAAAATACCCTAAAAGTCTGACCCATTTGGGGGCACTTATCTCATACAACATTCCACATATTCCCCCTCCCCACCAAATCTGCACAAGCAAGATGGATTCCCAAACTGAATGCTTAAATCTCACCCCAAAAGATTACTGCTGTCTACAACCTCAGCCTCAAGAATGCATTTTCCCAAACTGAATGGCTGAGAATGAGAATATATTCTAAAGAGTTGTCATCACACTTAACACTAAAGAAAATTTGAGAAAACAGCTAAGTCAGTTTGCATGTATCATTTGGACCAGAAATATAGTGTTTAAAAATGGAACACCATCCTGCTTTTGGGGACCAAGGGCACAGTCTGGGATATATGTGATCACACTAGACCAAAGAAGCATGTTGATTTTATATATTTGAGTTAAAGGAAGATTTGTAGAAGGATCTGTACTACAAGTAAAACCTGCCCATGTCGATTACCCAGACCTCTTGGAACAATTGCAACTCAAAACTCCAATGAACATCTGACACCTTTGCGCTGGAGGTCACCCCCACCCTCACCCCTACTCCCAGGCCCACCCCTTTGGCACCGAAAACATATACACTGCAGCTAAGGACCACATTGCAAATGACCTCTGTAGATTCATAGGCACAGTGTCCATTTAGAGTGAACAAATTCACCTCGGATCTAAAAGGGAACTATCCGTTTGTGCTTCTACCTTCTGACAGCTAGATAAAATTCCCATTTCACAGAGGAGCTCAATCTAAACCGCAAGTCAGCAGTGTCAGAAAGGCTTTATCATAGATTGAGGGCTGTAGTGACAACCGCGGAGAACTGAATACAACGATTTCAGGAAATGGGCGATCACGCAGGCAGACATTGGAATATGCTAAGAAATCAGTGTCACCATGAAAAGATCATGCAGCTAGAGTTCTGAGTCAGAGCTATTCAAATAAATCCTGTGTGAAACAAGGATGTGGGGAAAGGGAAGCCTTGGCGAGGTCGGGGTGGGGGAAGAGTTGGGTGAAAGGGACCCAAGGGATTCTCAAGTTTATGTTGAAATTTCTGGTGAGGTGAGCTGTGTCCTCCGATTTGATTATATGTTGGGTTTTTTTTTCTGCCACTGTCATGGAAACAAGGTGACTTTAGTCAACTACATTCCTCCGGTGGCAAGACAAGTAAGATGCACTGCAGAGGCAGAAGCGCCAAGATCAACATTTTTCATGCTCCCGCAAACGCGCAGGCCGGTGTGTGAGTTTCAGGAACAGGCACAGCGTGGCTGGGTTCCTCTCAGGGATTCATCAGATCCCCTGGCCCGACGGGGAGACAGTTTCCTGCAGAACGAGGTGCAGGAGGTGGTTCTGCTCGGCGCTCAGTAGGGGCCACATCTCTACCTGCAGCAACTTGACGGCCTCCGTGTCCTTCTCGTGTGTGGCCATGACCAAGGACTGAAGCAGCAGGAAAAGCTCCTCAGGCAGCGGGCCGCTGCTGTCCTGCCCGTGGCCGTCGAAAGCCTCCCAGGCATACTTCTCCAGGGTGTGTGCGTGCTCCGGTAGGAGCTTGGCGGGCGGCGGCTGCAGGAGCAGCAGCAGCAGCACGCGGGACACCTCGCAGCGGACCAGCACGTCAGCGAAGGCACCCAGCGTGGCCGGAGCGGCGGTGGCTGGCGGCCCAGCGCCGGAAGGGAGCGGCGGGGCGAGGGCCGCGGGGGCGGCGGACTGCGGCCCGGGCGGTGGGGGGTGGCGGCGGCAGGGGTTGCGGCGGGGGCCGCCGAACTCCCGCGCCAGGCGCTGCATGTGCGTGAAGAGTGCCAGAGCGCTGCTGTAGTCCCGCGCCAGTAGCTGGCAGGACGCGGCGTGGCCGAGCGCCTGCAGGGCGGCCAGGGGCAGCTGGGGCAGCTGCAGCTGCGCGGCGCGCTGGAAGTGGCCAGCGGCGGCGGCCGGCTGACCCAGGTCGCGCAGGGCGGCTGCCAGCTCGAGGCAGAGCGCGGCGGCCGCGGCCGGCTGCCCGAGCTCCAGGTGCAGGCGCACGGCAGCGCCCAGCGCGGCTGCGGCGGCCTGTAGGGCCTCCCGGCGGTGGCGGGGCAGGCCAGGCGTTGGCGCGCGTCGCGCTCTTGCCGCAGAAAGAGGCGCGCGGCCTCGGTCAGCGCCAGCGCCTCGCCGGGCCCATGGAAGAGCGCCTGTTGGCAGCGCGCCACCGCCAGCTGGCACCAGGCCGCGTACTGCAGGCACTCCTGGGCGCGCAGCTCACGGCCGAGCTGGGCGAACTGCTCGCCAGCCTCCGCCACGTTCGGCTTCCGCAGGAACCGCTTCTTGAGCTTGTTGGACACCTGGCGGTAGCGCGCCAGGAAATCTCCCGGCTCGGGGCCTGGGCCCGCGCCACTGCCCATGCCGGCCGCGGAAGCCGCCATCTTTTCCTCCTCGGCCCTTCCAGACGCGCTGACGCAACCGGGCGGCGACAGGCGACGTGCCCTGCGTCCGGCTCGGGCCCACAGCGCGACCGCCCAGATGCTTCCGTCGCCGGGGTGATACGCAAAGAGCGGGCGCGGAGGCGGAGCCATGATTGGCTGCCGGCGCCATACGCAAATCGGAGGTCCTGCGCCGGCCCCTAGCTGGGAGCCCGCTGTTGCTAGGTGACAGCTTGC
Organism: Nanger dama; assembly: GCA_917880005.1. Classification (NCBI taxonomy): domain Eukaryota; kingdom Metazoa; phylum Chordata; class Mammalia; order Artiodactyla; family Bovidae; genus Nanger; species Nanger dama. The sequence goes on from CAKJTW010000144.1 coordinate 982,268, forward strand.
TCCCGCAGGTTGCCAAGCAGGGCGTCTCCTGGCATCTCTAAAGGCACACGACCACAAAGTCAACTGGTGACCCCAAGTGACCCTGATTCCAACTTTGCATAATTGCGGGTTGTGTCCCGCCCACTCCAGTCCCCATTCCGCCCCAGTCTTGCGGTCTAGGCCCCTCCCCCATACCCCTGTCAACAACGCTGTCCACCGTCCCTGCATCGCACTCCGTGAGGCGGTTGGTCACTTTGGCACCTTCACCCTACCACGATGCCATCCTCTCCATCTTGAACGTCACCACCAGGACCCCAGTCCCTCTGGGGAATTGGCCTGGCTCCTATTTGCTCAGAGCCAACGGGGAGCCTTCATTTCGGCCTCCCCCGCAGACCCCTCTCCACCGCACCCCCGCCACAGCCAGCCTCTCACTGGGGTCACCGCATGCGCTGTCACCGTGGGCGACCGCTCCTCTCTGCCTGCCATCCCCGACTCCACCCGTACCCACAACACTCCCACTCTGCTCCAGTCAGACCCCCGACCCCCACCTCTCCAAAGAGGGGTATCCCACCACCACCTCCCAGGCCAAGTGACTGAAGCACACACAGGGATGTCTTGAAACACTTTGATTGAGTTGACATGACTGGGCCTGAGGCACTGGGCTGTGTGGTCGGTCAGTGAGCAGACCTGACGCCCGACAGCTGGGGGAGGCCAGTCTGGGGGTTGGGCACACGGGACCCAGGAACTGGGACCCACGACCCAGGGTTGAGCAGCTAGTGCCAGGCTGGGGCCACCAAGGAGACGGGTGTCATCCCAAAGAGCCGCTGAGCAGAGCACTGTGGTGGACCGGCAGCCCACCAGCTCTGGGGTGATGCACCTATGACCGCTGTTCTAGGCCTCGTTGCCTGCCAGCTCCAGGACCTTGGCAGTCAGGTGCTACATGATGGCTGCTAGGAAGATGGGTGCGGACGAGCTCAGGCGCTGGGCGTAGTGGCCTTCCCGCAGGAGGCGCTCTATGTGGCTCATGGACAAGGACAGCTCGGCACGGGCAGTGCGGGAGCAGCAACCAGACGACCTTCGATGGCCCCTTTTCCTGGGCATGTTGACCGTTGAGCCCGCTTTCTCTGAGGCCTCGCTTTGCGGTACAATGGGATGAGGTGTGATGGGATGAGATACGTTGAGATGAGATGCGGTGGGATGAGTCAGATGTTCCCAACCTCTTAAGACAACCAGTACACTCAGACCTCTACTCTGTATCCTAGCAACTACAAGCTAGCCCCTCATTGGTTGGGGCGCATGCTCTGTGACAGGCAGACCCCCCTGAGATCACTGCTTTCACATGCCTCCCCACCCCACCCCCACCTCCGCAGGCCTGAACCTGCAAAGAAATGGTGCTGGCAGAATCCTGCTCACCCTGCCCACTGGACCCTCTCTTTGTCGGAACTCTCCCTTTCCACAGGAGGAGACCTTTATACAGAGAAGGGAGCAGACCACCCACTGGCACCCAGTATACACTGGCGGTGCTGGGCCACCATCACCACTGTGTCTAGTTCCAGAACGTTGGCACCACCGCAAAGAGAAACCCCTGTACCAACGAGGCAATCAATCCCCACTGTCCCCTCCTGCAGTTTTCCCCACCCCACTGTACCCCCGCAGAGTCCACAGGCAACCAACCACTCATCAGCTTCCTATCAACAGTCCTTTGTCTGTTCTGGAGACTTCCTAGAGATGGAGGCATACAATAAATAGGTGGCCTTCTGTGTCTGGCTGCTGTCACTGAGCATAGGGCCCATGCACGTGGTAGCACGAATCAGCACTTCTTGCCTTTTCCTGGCTGAATAGTATTCCACTGTATGGCTAGATCACACATGTTTTCTATCTGCTCAGCAGTGGATGGACATTTTGGTGACTTCTTCCTTGTGCCTACTGTGGTGGACATTCTTCTTCAGTGTTCTGTGTGAATACCTATTTTCAACTCTCTGGGATGTATGTCCATGAATAGATTTATGTTTTTTTTTTTTTTTTTTCCAGACTCTTAATTCTATTCCATTGATCTATGTGTCCATCCTTATGCTAGTACCACACAGTTTTGATAGCTGCAGCTTTGGGATAAGTTTTGAAATCCAGAAGTAGGTGTCCATCATGCCTCGGTACACTGTCCCAAAATATATATTGTTAGTCTGTTTACTGGCCTTCCTGAAAGGGACCTAGAGGTTTTTAGTCAATGTGATTTTGAATTAGGAGAATACCTTTTGGGGCCTCTTGGACACTGGTTCTGATCTCATACTAATTTCAAGATGCCCCAAGTGTCACTATGGTCCATCAGTCATAGTAGGAGCTTATGGAGGTCAAGGGATCAATGAAATTTTAGCTTAGGCCCACCTCCATTGTATCCAATGTGAACCCAAACCAATCCTGAGCTTGTCTACACAGTTCTGGAATGCAAAATTAGGATAGACATATTCATCAGCTGGCAGAGTCCACACTCATCTGTTCCCTGACCTGCAGAGTGAGGGCTGTTTTGGCATGGATGGTGAAATGGAAGCAATTAGAATTGCCCCTATCTAGAAATATAGTAAACCAAATCATTACACATACCTGAGTGGATTTCAGCGATTTGCAGTACCATCAAGGGCTACAAACATGCAGGAATGATGATTTCCTCTATATCCTCATTAAAGTAGCCTATTTGGCCCGTGTGAAAAACAGACGGAGAAGGCAATGGCAACCCACTCCAGTACTCTTGCCTGGGAAATCCCATGGATGGAGGAGCCTGGTAGGCTGCAGTCCATGGGGTCGTGAAGAGTTGGACAGGACTGTGCAACTTCACTTTCACTTTTTACTTTCATGCACTGGAGAAGGAAATGGCAGCCCACTCCAGTATGCTTGCCTGGAGAATCCCAGGGATGGGAGCCTGGTGGGCTGCTGTCTATAGGGTCGCACAGAGTCAGACATGGCTGACGTGACTTAGCAACAGAAAACAGATGGTCTTGGAGAATGAGAGTGGGTTTTCATTAGATTGACCAGGTGGTGATTTCAATTTCAGGTACTATACCAATGTTGTTTCGTTGCTTGAGTAAACTGACATCTCTAGTGCCATGCTACCTGCCCCCTTCATGGATCACAGCCTTGTCATGGTGACAGCACTTGCATAACTCAATGAAGCTATGAGCCATGCCATGCAGGCCCACTGAAGACAGATCAGTCATATTGGAGAGTTCTGACATATTGTGGTCCACTGGAAGAGGAAATGACAACCCACTCCAGTATTCTTTCCTCAAGAACTCCATGGACTATAGGAAAAGGTAAAAAGATATGACACTAGAAGATGAGCTCCCAAGGTTGGAAGGTGTCCAATGTGATACTAGTGAAGAGTGGAGGGAAATTACTAATAGTTCCAGAAAGAATGAAGTGGCTGGGCCAAGCGGAAACAACACTCAGTTGTGGATATGTCTGGTGCTGAAAGTTAAGTCTGATGCTATAAAGAACAATATGACTAGGAACAATATTGCATAGTAAGGTTAGGTCCATGAATCAAGTTACATTGCATGCGATCAAGCAGGAGATGGCAAGAGAAAACTTCGACATCTTAGGAATCAGTGAACAAAATGAACAATGGGAATGGGCGAATTTAATTCAGATAACCATTATATTTACTACTGTGGGCAAGAATCCCTTAGAAGAAATGGAGTAGCCCTCATAGTCAACAAAAGAGTCTGAAATGCAGTACTTGGATGCAACCTTAAAAATGACAGAATGACCTCAGTTCATTTCCAAGTAAACCATTCAACATCACAGTAATCCATGTCTATACCCCAACCACTGATGCCAAATAAGTTGAAGTTGACTAGTTCTATGAAGACCTACAACACCTTCTAGAGCTAACACCAAAAAAAAAGATGTTCTTTTCATCACAGGAGATTGGAAAGCAAAAGTAGAAGCTCAAAAGACACCTGGAATAACAGGCAAATTTGGCCTTAGTGTGCAAGATGAAGCAGGGCAAAAGCAAAGAGAGTGTTGTCAAAGGAACACACTGGTCGTAGCAAACATCCTCTTCCAACATTACATGAGATGATTCTACACATTGACATCATCAGATGGTCAATATTGAAATTAAATTGATTATACTTTTTGCAGCTAACGATACAAAAACTCTGTATAGTCAGCAAAAACAAGACGTGGAGGTGACTGTGGCTTAGATCATGAGCTCCTTATTGCGAAATTAGGCATGAATTGAACAATGTAGGGGAAAACCAATAGGCCATTCAGATATGAAAAAGTGAAAGTGAAGTCGCTAAGTCGTGTACGACTCTCTGCGACTCCATGGATTGTAGCCCAAGGAATTTTCCAGGCAAGAGTACTGCGGTGGGTTGCCATTTCTTTCTCCAGGGGATCTTCCTGACCCAGGGATCAAACCTGGGTTTCCTGCATTGCAGGCAGAGGCTTTACCTCTGAACCACCAGGGAAGCCCCGAACCTAAATCAAATCCCTTATGATTATACAGTGGAGGTGATGAATAAATTCAAGGGATTAGACGTGGTAGACAGAGTGCCTGAAGAACTATGGATGGAGGATCATAACATTGTACAGTAGGTGGTGACCAAAACTATCCTCCCAAAAAGGAATGCAAAAAGGTGAAGCGATTGTCTGAGGAGGTTTTACAAACATCTGAGAAAAGAAGACAAACAAAAGGCAAAGGAGAAACGGAAAGATATACCCAACTGAATGCAGAGTTCCAGAGAATAGCAAGAAGAAATAAGGAAGACTTATTAAATGAACAGTGCAAATAGAGGAAAACCACAGACTGTGTGGATCACAGCAAACTGTGGAAAATTCTTAAAGTGATGGGAACACCAGACCACCTTACCCATCTCCTGAGAAACCTGTATACAGGTCAAGAAGCAAGAGTTAGAACCAGACATGGAACAACAGACTGACTCAGAATTGGGAAAGGAGTGTGACAAGGATATGTATTGACATTCTGCTTATTTAACTTATATTGCAGAGTACATCATGTGAAATGCCGGGCTTGATGAATCACAAGCTGAAATCAAGATTGCTGAGAGATATGTCAGCAACCTCACATATGCAACTGATACCACTCTAATGGCAGAAAGCAAAGAGGAACTAAAGAGCCTCTTGATGATGGTGAAAGAAGAGAGTGAAAAAGCTGGCTTAAAAACTGAGTTCGTAGCATCTGCTCCCATAATTTCATGGCAAATAGAAGGTGAAAAATATGTATGTAGTGATAGTTTTCCTCTTATTGGGCTCCAAAATCATGTGGATGGTGAGTGCAGCCATGAAATTAAGAGATGCTTTCTCCTTGAAAGAAGAGCCATGGTAAACTTAGTTCAGTTCAGTTCAGTTCAGTCATTTAATCATGTCCGACTCTTTGTGACCCTATGAACCGCAGCACTCCAGGCCTCCCTATCTATCACCAACTGACGGAGTCTACCCAAACCCATGTCCATTGAGTCAGTGATGCCATCCAACCATCTCATCCTCTGTCATACCCTTCTCCTCCTGCCTTCAATCTTTCCCAGCATCAGGGTCTTTTCCAATGAGTCAGTTCTTCACATCAGGTGGCTAAAGTACTGGTGTTTCAGTGTCAACATCAGTCCTTCCAATGAACACCCAGGACTGATCTCTTTTAGGATGGACTGGTTGGATCTCCTTGCAGTCCAAGGGACTCTCAAGAGTCTTCTCCAATACCACACTTCAAAAGCATCAATTCTTCAGTGCTCAGCTTTCTTTATAGTCCAACTCTCACATCCATACACAACTACTGGAAATACCATAGGCTTCGACTAGACTGATCTTTGTTGACAAAGTAGTGTCTCTGCTTTTTAATATGCTGTCTAGGTTGATCGTAACTTTTCTTCCAAGGAGTAAACATCTTTTAATTTCATGGCTGCAGTCACCATCTGCAGTGATTTTGGAGCCCAGAAAAATCAAGTTTCCATTGTTTCCCCATCTATTTGCCATGAAGTGATGGGACTGGTTGCTGAACGTTGAGCTTTAAGCCAACTTTTTCGCTCTCCTCTGCCACTTTCATCAAGAGGCACTTTAATTCTTCACTTTCTTCCATAACAGTGGTATCATCTGCATATCTGAGGTTATTGATATTTCTCCCAGAAATCTTGATTCCACTCTGTGCTTCCCTCCACCCAGTGTTTCTCATGATGTACTCTTCATGTAAGTTAAATAAGCAGGGTGACAATATACAGTCTCGCCATACTCCTTTTCCTGTATGGAACCAGTCTGTTCCATGTACAGTTCTAACTGTTGCTTCTTGTCCTGCATATAGGTTTCTCAAGAAGCAGGTCAGGTGTCTGGTATTCCCATCTCCTTCAGAATTTTCCACAGTTTATTGTGATCCACACAATCAAAGGCTTTGGCATAGTCAATAAAGCAGAAATAGATGTTTTTCTGAAACTCTCTTGCTTTTTGATGATCCAGAGGATGTTGGCAATTTGATCTCTGGTTCCTCTGCCTTTTCTAAAACTAGCTTGAACATCTGAAAGTTCATGGTTCACATATTGCTGAAACAGTGTTTTAAAAAGCAGAGACATCGCTTTGCTGACTAAGATGGGTATAGTCAAAGCTGTGGTTTTTCCAGTGGTCATGTACAGATGTGAGAATTGGACCCTAAAGAAGGCTGAGTGCTGAAGAATTGATGCTTTCAAAATTTTGTTGATGGAGAAGACTCTTGAGAATGTTTTGGACTACACGGAGATCAAACAATTGAATTCTACAGGAAATAAACCATGAATATTTATTAGACTGCAGCCATGAAATTAAAAAAACGCTTACTCCTTGGAAGAAAAGCTACGACCAACCTAGATAGCATATTAAAAAGCAGAGACATTACTTTGCCAACAAAAGTCCTAGGCAAAGCTATGATTTTTCCAGTAGTCATATATGGATGTGAGAGTTGGACTATAAAGAAAGCTGAGCTCCAAAGAATTGATGCTTTTGAACTGTGGTGTTGGAGAAGACTCTTGAGAGTCCCTTGGACTGCAAGGAGATCCAACCAGTCAATCCTAAAAGAGGTCAGTCCTGGGTATTCATTGGCAGGATTGATGTTGAAGCTGAATTGATGTTGAAGCCCAATACTTTAGCCACCTGATGTGAAGAACTGACTCATTGGAAAAGACCCTGATGCTGGGAAAGATTGAAGGCAGGAGGAGAAGGAGTCAACAGAGGATGAGATGGTTGGATGGCATCACCAACTCAATGGACATGAGCTTGCATAAACTCTGGGAGTTGGTGATGGACAGGGAGGCCTGGTGTGCTGCAGTCCATGGAGGTCACAAAGAGTCAGACATGATTGAGTGACTGAACTGAACTGAACTGATTCATTAGAACGACTGATGCTGAAGCTGAAACTCCAATGTTCTGGCCACCCAATGGGAAGAGCAAACTCACTAGAAAAGACCCTGGTGCTGGGAAAGGCTGAAGGCAGGAGAAGAGGGTGGCAGAGGATGAGATGGTTAGGTAGTATCACTGACTCAATGACCATGAGTTTGAACAAACTCCTGGAGATAGTGGAGGACAGGGAAATCTGGCATGCTGCAGCCCATGTGGTCACAAACAGTCGGACTCAACTTAGTGACTAAACAACAGCAACAACTACAGTGCTACCTGTATGGAGCTACTTAGCTAATAAATGCCTTTTTCTCCATGTCTATCCCTAAGTCCCACTACATGCAGTTTGTTTTCAGCTTGCAAGAGCTGCAGTATACCTTCCTTAGGGATATATTATCTCTCCACCCCTACATCATCATTTAGTTAGCAACAATGTTGATCACCTTGTCCTTCCACGGGGTATCACACTGGTCCATTATAATACATTGATGACATTATGCTAATTGGACCTAGTGAGCAAGAAGTAGCATCTTCTCTGAAAGTGAAAGTGTTAGTCGCTCAGTTGTGCCTAACTGTTTTCAACCCCATGGACTGCAGCCCACCAGGCTCCTCTGTCCATGGGATTTTCCAGGCAAGGAAACTGGAGTGGGTTGCCATTTCCTTCTCCAACTTTTCCTGACTTACTGATAAGATATCTACATGCATGAGGTGGGAATAAATCCAACTAAAATTCAGGGCTCTTCTATCTTGGTGGAATAGCTAGGTGTCCAGTGTGGGGCATGTGGAGATATCCCTTTTAAGATGAGGGATAAGTTGTTGCATCTGGCCACTACTACAACCACAAGAGAGGCACAACACCTAGTGGGCCACTTTGGAGTTTGGAGGTAATGTTCCTCATTTGGTTGGTTATTCTAGACATTTCTGAGTGACTCAGAAACTGCTAATTTTGAGTAGCACTCAGAACCAGAGAAGGCTTGGCAAGAGGTCCTTGCACATATGATTCAGCAGACCTAGTACTGCTTGAAAATGTCAGCTGGCACATGGGGCTGGTGTTTGGAGCCTTTGATAGGACAATACTGGGTTTTGGAATAAGGCCTTGCCATTTTTTCTAGATGACTACTCTTCTTTTGAGAAACAGCTTTTGGCCAGATACCAGACCTTAGTAGAGGCTGAATGCTTAGCAATGGGCTACCAGGTTACCATGTAACTTGAGCTGCCCGTCATAAAATGGGTGACGTCTGATCCACCAAGCCAAAAATTTGCAGGTATGCAGCATCACTCCATCATCCAAAGGAAGTGGTCAAAATTCTCATGGTCCCTACTTTTGTTACACTACCTTCTCTACCCCAGCTTGCACCTGTGGCCTTGTGCAGTGTTCTCTATGATCAGTTGTCAGAGCAAGAAAAGATTTGAGCCTGGTTTATAGATGGTTCTGCATGATATACAGGTACCACCTACATGTGGACAGCTGCAGCACAAGAGCCTCTCTCTGGAGCATCTCTGAAGGAGATGGTGAAAGAAAATCCTTCCAGAACTTAAATGAATGCACCTGGCTGTTTGCTTGGGAGGAGAACTGGCTAGATGTGTGGTTATATACCAGTCCATGGGCCCTGGCCAATGGTTTAGCTGGATGATCAGGGACTTGGGAGGAATATGATTGGAAAATTGGCAACAAAGTAATTTGGGGAAGAGGTATGTGGATAGACCTCTCTGAATGGGCAAATCATGTGCAGATTTTTGTGTCCCATGTGACCATTCACCAAAGAGTAACTTCAGAGAAGGAGGACATTAATAATCAAGTAGATAGAATGACCCATTCTGTGGATTCCAATTGGCCTCTTTCCCCAGGCACAAAGTGTCTTGTTTGCCGCAGGAAGTGTTCATGGTAGCAGGTTTGGAGGTGATATGTGCTTGGGTGCCCACTCATCAAATCCAGCCCAGCTATGGTCACTGCTGAGTGCCCAGTCTGCAAGCAACAGAAACCAGTACTGACTCCCAACATGATACCAATCCCCTGACTGGTCAGCCAGCTCCCTGGTGGCAGGTTAGTGTTAGGACTCCTTCCCTTGTGGAAAAGGCAGTGAAGAGTTTTGTCCTTACTGCAATGGACACTCAGTATGGCCACAGATTCTCCTCCTCTGCACACAAGGCTTCTGCCCAAACTGCCCTCTGTAGCCTCACAGAGAACCTTGTCTGGCTTCATGGCCTTCCAGGCAGCACTGTTCTGACGAAAGAAGTCACTTCACAGCACAGGAAGTGCAGCAGTGGGTCCCTGCCCATGGAATTGACTGGTGTTACCCTCCAGCGTGAAGGAGCTGACTTGGTGGGTAGAAGGGCGGCAGGCCCTCTTTCAGGCTCAGTTGTTGTGTCAGCTGGGTGGTGGCACCTCTGAGGCAAGGTCAGGGTCTCTAGAAGGCTATGTACACAAGGCTGTCCACACAAGGCTGTATACGCTCTGACTCAGCATTCAGTGTACGGAGCTGTTTCTCTAGCAGCCATGATTCACGAGTGTGGGCATCAGGGGCTGGAAATGGGGCAGCACCAGCCTCCATTACCGCCAGTGGCCCATGAGAAAAAGCCCTGTTTCCTGTCTCTGCAGCATTCTGCTCCACTGGCCTTGAGGTCTTAGTTGCGAGGGGAGGGTGCTTCCATGAGGAAACACCACAATAATTCCATTGAACTGGAAGTAAAAATTGTCACTCAACCTCTGGCCTTCTCATGCCTCTGAATCAACAGGCAAGGAACAGAGTTCCTGCACTGGCTGGGGTGATAGTTCCTGACCACCAATGAGAAATTGAACTGCTGCTACACACTGAAGGTAAGGAAGATGATGTCTGGATTATGGGACATCCCCTAGGGTGTCTCTGAGTATCAGTTACCATGTCCTATGATTAAAGTCAAAGGAAAGCTATAATAACCCAATTCAGGCAGGACTACCAATGGCCCATATCCTAGAGGAATGAAGTCATCCTACCAGCTAAAGAACCACAATCAGTTGAGGTGCTTGATGAGGGCAAATGGAATATGGAAGAGATAATGAAAGAAAGTAAACATGAATACCAGCAATGAACATATGACCAGTTACAGAAACAAGGATTATAATCGTCACAAGTATTTCCTCCTCATTTTGTTATGAATATGTTTGTGTGTGTATATAAGCATATATTCAGAAAATATCTTTATTTTTATTACTCTTCTATTGCTTTATTATGTAACCTGTATCATATAGAGGTTACTGAGTTTATATCATAGTATTTTAGTATCATTAACTTTCCATCATATTATTCAAGTGAAGGATACCAGGGGAAGAGTTAACATTACCTGAAGGCTTTACATCCTCCTCTAGGGAAAAGTGTGTTTTAGTTTGCATTGCAGAATACTTATATCATGTTATTAATAGATGGAATTAAGACCTGTTGTTGTCTTTACTTGGAGATTAAGTATGATCTAAGGTAATTGTGTATAAGTGGGAGGAGGGTTCAGGATGGGGAACATGTGTACACCCATGGTGGATTCATGTTGATGTATGGCAAAACCAATACAATATAGTAAAGTAATTAACCTCCAATTAACAGAAATAAATTTATATTAAAAAAAGAAAATGTTTTGGTTGTATTTGAATGGCAAACTGAGTAAATATTCGCCCTCACCAAAATGGTGGGTGCCCAAATAGAATAAAAAGTCAAAAGAAGGGCCAATTTCCTTTCTTCTTGAGCAGGGACACCTGTATTTGTCTGTGTTTGTATGTTGGAGGTCATGGTTCTAGGGCCTTCAGCCTCTGACAGTTTTACCAGTCAGGACCTCCTACTTCAGTGAAGTGAAGTGAAAGTCACTCAGTCATGTCCAACTCTTTGAGACCCAATGGACTATACAGTCCATGGAATTCTCCAGGCCAGACCACTGGAGTGGGTAGCCTTTCCCATCTCCAGGGGATCTTCCCAACCCAGGGATCGAACTCAGGTCTCTCACATTGCAGGAGGATTCTTTACCAGCTGAGCCAAGGAGAACTGTACCAATAGCTTTGCTGGTTCTCCAGCTTGCAGATGGTAGTTTGTGGAATTTCGCAGTCTCAATAAACTGTGCAAGCATATATCTGTATTTATCTAATTGTGTCTGTTTTTTCTGGAGAACTCTGAAAAATGCACTCATTTTGAGGTACTGTTTGTTAAGCTTTTCCACTGTAAAGTTACTCCCCCCACCCCCACTTTCATACTCTTTGGAAGCAAGTCACTCTAGGACTGGGGAGTTAAGCTCCACTTCCTTGAGAGGGGACTAGCTCATAAATTATCTGGAATTCTTCTGTATGGGAGATCTGCTTCTTCTCCATGTATTTATTTATTTGTATCCATATGGAATCATGTATATTTATTTTATACTTTGGGTTATAATCCAATACAATAGTGTTTGTTTGTGTTGCTCAAATTGTTCCAACTTTGGGAGTTCTTTCACATTGACTCCTCTGTCCATTTGCCACGCACTCATATTATGTTTTTTTGTTTTTTTTTTTGAGCACGTCCTCACTTTCTGATTCTACAGCATTCTGTAGAATGCTCCAGGCTCATTTTGTATTTGTCCCTGCCCCAACACTTCTCCAATGAATCCTGGTTCTTTTCTTTGGAGAATAATTTGAAACCATTAGTGTGTTTGTTACTACTGGGGTACCATTGTTCCTGGACAGAGCTAGGAAAGTTACTCGTGTATATACACCTATCTAATTTTTGTATTTATTCATCTCTCTCTATATTAATCTAAGTACATACTGATGTCTCTGAATCTAGTCCAGTGCCACATAACTTTTCTCAGACAATGAGAAACTTGGCTTCTTTCATCCAGCATCCATTTCCTTATTTTTCAGTCCTAGAGAAGGCAATAGCAACCCACTCCAGTACTCTTGCCTAGAGAATCCCATGGACGGAGGAGCCTGGTGGTGAGAGGGTAACAGGCAGGAAGGCCAGGGGTCTCCAAACGGAGGAAATAGCCTGCAAGTGTCAGACATTTTATCTCTCTTAAGCGGCAGGAGGAAACAAACTCTATACAAATTTAAAAGAGGTTTCTCTTAAAATTCTGTGTTGTCATAATGACACCTGGTTTCACTTGAAGTTAACCATTGCCTTTTTCTTATGGAAATGTTTATCTTAAGCTATGCTAATGTACTGTGCATTTACCCCAAACTCTGTCTTCAAGTTGGTTCCGCCTCTTGGGCTCAGAACCTACTTGATAAACCAGTATGTTCTACTCCGATATTGTTCCTCTAATCTAGGTAAATGAAACTATTTATATGGTGATCTGCCCTTCTTCAAGATTCAAGTTAATCATTTTATGGCCCAAGATAAACCATTTGGAGCCAAGGTTATCCCAAAATAGATCTTATGGGTGAGGGGCCTGGTGCCATTCTAAGTTTTGAGACATTCCTTTCTTTCATTAACAGACTGCTGGTGACTATATAACATCCAGCTAAAGACTAGCAGGGAGATACTCTTTGTACCCCCTTCTGATGCCTATGTCAGAAGCTTTCTCTATCTCCTTTATACTTTAATAAAACTTTGTTGCACAAAAGCTCTGAGCTTGATAAGCCTCGTCTCTGGCCCCGGATTGAATTCTTCACCGGGGGCCAAGAATCTCGGTGTCGTGATTCAACAACAACCTTTCAGTGGGCTGGAGCCCATGGGGTTGCAAAGAGTCGGACACGGACACGACTGAGCGACTTAACTTTTTTCACTTTTCACTTTCATGCATTGGAGATGGAAGTGGCAACCCACTCTAGTGTTCTTGCCTGGAGAATCCCAGGGATGGGGAAACCTGGTGGTTTTCCTGTTATGGGCTCACACAGAGTCGGACACGACTGACGTGACTTAGCAGCAGCAGCAGCAGCAGTATACATATATGGCTGTTTCAATACTGTTTAACCATATTCCCTTGAGAAACAAATTTGCCAACTAGATACAGTGTTTACATACAGTTTCTTTTGTCTTTAGTTTTATATTTTCCAGTGAAAGCAGATTTTCCAGAGTTACTGTTGCCAGTTCCTTTCTTCCTTCACCTTGTTTGGCTAACAAATGAGCCACTGGCTAGTTTATTTTGATTTTGGCCTTTTTAAATTTCTGTGATGAAATTATGTTGTTATATTTCAATTTAAATCTAAGTTTTCTGACTGTTGCTTTCCCACGAGTTAGGAATATTGTGACAAGTGCTTAGTCTGATGATGTCAGTGTATGTTGGACTCTTTTAGCACAGCTATAGTATCAGGAGATAGTAAAAACACTACTTAATCCACACTATACTGTGTTTTAAGAGTGCAAAACTCACCTTTCTGTTTTCATTTTGTTTTGATTTTGACATGATGGATATGCACTAGTGTTAATAAATAAAATTACATGGTCTGCTATAGAGTGTGCCACACACATGGCATGTGTGGCACTGGAAATGCTATAGAATTATAATTGTGTCACTGTGCTTTGTAGTGTGCTGTGCTGCAGTGCAAAGTAATAAGAGCATCAAATCTGGTCTCTGCTACATCTATTCAACTCTGCTATTGTAGCATGAAAGCACCTATAGGCAAAATGTAAACATATCAGTGTGGTTATGTTCCAATAAAACTTTATTTATGGGTATTAAAATTTTAATTTTGTATAGTTATCACATTTCACAAAATATTTATTTTTATTTTTTCCAACTATTAAAAGATACAAAAGTAGGTAGTGGGTGAATTTGGCTTGTGGGCCCAGTTTTCTGACCCCTGCTCTACAATTTTAAAGGTATGCTCTCATATCATATGTAAACAGAGGTCATTTTACTTCTTTTCTAGTTCTCATGCCTCTTATTTCTCTTGAATAGTTTCAACCATGAAGTTTAATAGTAGTAGAAGTAGTTAGAGAATATTAATGCCTGTTGCTCATCTTAGTGAAAAGATTTATAGACATTCCCCGTTAAATAAGATGCTTGCTTTAGGACTAAAGTACAGTTGATCCTTGAACAACGCAGGTTTCTACTGCATGGGTCCACTTTTTGGAGATTTGCAATAACTTGTAAAATTTTATAGACAAACCACATAGCCTAGAAATATTAGAAAAATTAAGAAAAAGTTAGGTATATCTTGAATTCATAAAATATATGTGGAAACTACTCTATTTTGTCATTTACTACCATGTAATCTACATGGAAAAGAAAGTGTTAGTCACTCAGTCATGTCCGACTCTTTGTGAGAACACGGACTATAACCCACCAGGCTCCTCTGTCCATGAGATTTTCCAGGCAAGAATACTGGAGTGGGTTGCCATTCCCTTCTCCAGGGGATCTTCCTGACCTAAGGACTGAACCCATGTCTCCTGAATTGCAGGTGGGTTCTCTGCCACCGAGCCACCAGGGAATCCATAAAATGTATTCATAAAATATATGTAGATACTAGTCTATTTTGTCATTTACCACCATATAACATACATGCATCTACTACAAAATGTTAAAATTCATCAAAACTCATACATAAAAACACTAAGAAAATATATGTGATACCATTCACAGTCCTGAGAAATGTAAGCAAGTGTATATATGCAATATTAAGTTCATACATGCATAAATTAACTGTATCACATACAGTGATGCTCTAATAATTTCATAGCAACTGTTGCTGTTGCAGTGAGCTCTAGTGTTGTGAGTATCCACTTAAAACACTGTGCAACACTGATCATCTCCACGTTAACAGCTTATCTCTACGGTAACTTTCGTATCGCAGTAAAAGTGATAGCTCTGGTTTTCAGGTTTCTTCCATGTTTAGTGCAACATGATAAACCCTGAATAACACCACGAGGCTCGTACATACAGAGTGCCACTGGTGATGCTGAAAGTGCTTCCAAGAAGCAGAGAGAAGTCATACTGTTACAAGGAAAAGTTGAATTGCTTGATATGTACTGTAGATTGAGGTCTACAGCTGTAGTAGTCTTCCATTTCAAGATAAATGAATCCAGCATAAGGACCGTTGTAAAAAAAAAGAAAAGAAAAGAAAAGAAAAGGAAATTCGTGAAGCTATCACTGCAGCTATGCCAGCAGGCATGAAAACCTTGCATTTTTTTTTTCAAAATACTCTGTCATCTTTTTTGAAAATGCAACTTTTTAAGTGGGTAATGGCAACCCACTCCAGTACTCTTGCCTGGAGAATCCCAGGGATGGTGGAGCATGGTGGGCTGCCATCTATGGGGTTGCACAGAGTCGGACACGACTGAAGCGACGCAGCAGCAGCAGCAGCAGCAGCAGCAGCAGGATTACTATAAGAAAAGCATACCTATAGACTCTAATATGATTCAAGAAAAAGCAAAGTCATTATATGACAACTTAAAGCAAATGAAAGGTGCAGGCTTTAATGCCAGCAAAGAATGGTTTGATAATTTTAGAAAGATTTATTAATAAAAGGTCATGATAACAGGAGAAGCAACTTCTACTGAGATAGACTAACTCTACTGTTTGGAGCAAGTGCAGCTGGCTTTATGACCAGGAATGCCCTTATACATAAAGCTGGTAACTGCTGAGCCTAAAAAAAAAGATAAGCATCAGCTGCCAGTCTTTTGGTTGTACAGCAAGGAGGCCTGGACAATAACACTTTTTTCTGGAAAAATTCCAATGATGCTTTGTCCCTGAAGTCAGGAAGTACTTTACCAGTAGAGGACTGCCTTTTAAAGTTCTCTTGCTATTTGACAATGTCTCTGACCACCCAGAACCCCATGAGTTCAATACTGAAGGTGTCAGGGTGGTCTGCTTGGCCCCAGACACATGTCTCTAATTCAGCCTTTAGATGAGGGAATTATAAGAACCCATAGTACTTTATGGACAGAACTGTTAATACTATGGAAAAGAACTCTGACAGAGAGACCATCATGAGAGTCTGGAAGGATTACACCATTGTAGATGCCACTGTCACTATAGAAAAAGCTGTGAAAGTCCTCAAGCCTGGAGCAGCAAATTCCTGTGGGAGAAAACTGTGGCCAGATGTTGTGCATGACATCACAGGATTTACAACAGAGCCAGTCAAGGAAATCATGATAGAGTTTGTGGATGTGGCAAAACAAAACAAAACAGAAGAACAGATAACACTGGGGAGTGAAGGGTTTTAAGATACAGATCTTGGAGAGATTAAAAAGCTAATTGATACCACCCCAGAGGAATTCACAAGAGGAATTCATGGAGATTCATACCTCTGAACCAGTGACAGACAGTGAACAAGACGACGAAATAAAAATGGTGCCAGAAAACAAATTGACATCAGACAGTCTTGCAGAAGGGTTCCAGTTATGCAGCATTGATTTTGACTGTTTTTACAGTATGAATACTTCTATGATACGGGCCCTGAAACTAACGTAATCAGTGAAACGATGATGGTATACAAACATTATTTGAGAAATGAGAAGACAAGAATATCAGGATCTGTAATGTATTTCCATAAAGTTACACCAAGTATGCCTGCCTCTCACCAGTAATTCCTCTAGTGTGGTGTCAATTAGCTTTTGAATCTCTCCAAGATCCTTCTGTGCCACCCAAGATGGCAAGAGCAAAGGCCTCCTCCTCTGCCCCAGTGTGGAGATGTGATAATGAAGATCAACTTGCACTTAATGAATAATAATCATTATGCCATACACTTAATAAGCTTATCTGCTGGGGGCATGTGTCTTTATATGAAAATCTAATTACTGTATGACAAGAACTGTGTAGACTTTTTTTTTAATCATTACCCAGTGGTTCATTGTGTAGAACATCATATGCAAGACTTGTACTGAAGTGGACAGTGCATCCTGACATAAGTGTGAAGTGACTGATATTTAATATATTTTTTTCATGTTTCTCATTACCTCTTTGTTCAGGTCTTTATTCAAATTAGCTGTCCAAAATGATTTGCAATTTATGGAATAAACAAATTTAAGTTTATGCATGCAGCAGCCTTCTTTTCCTCTGAGGTGGGTTTCTTTTCTGTGGGCTTCTTTTCAGCTGCTGGTTTCTTGGTCCCTGCAGCCTTTTTTTCCCACCACAGGCTTCTTCAGCTTCTTATCACCAACAGCCTTCTTTTCTTTGTTTCCCACCACAGGCTTCTTGCCCTGAACCCTCTTCTGATCTGATTTGGCTTCTAGTGCTGCTGCTGCCTTATCCATGCAGATTTTGTGGTTCTTGGCCTGTCGAAGAATGGTGTTCTGGCTCATGGTCTTCGCATATGGGTTAAGCTTCAACATGATTCTCAGGTTTTTCAGTGGATTCTTCTTCAGGACTCTGTGATGAATCTTCTTGCGTGATGCTCGGAGTGCTCTTTGGATTTCTGAGCTTTTCAAGATTCTGCTAAGGTTTGTATTGAACATCTTGTGCATGGGGAGGTTGTAGTTACTCTTGAGGGAGGCTGCTTTATGCCTCATCTAACTTTCAGAAAGCACTTTCAGTCCAAATGCAGAAACATCCCACATGACCACCAGGAGCAAGTTTCAAAATGTTCAACTTGCTTACATTAAGCAGAGTAATTCCAGGGATGTTTCTGAAGGCCTTGATGATACCATTGTCCTCATTATAGATGATACAGGGGGTCCCCTGTGCTGGATATGGTGACAGTTTCTCATTTCAGCCTTTGCCAGGTCTCATTTGCTGAGAGGCATAGACCTTCTTGATATCATTCCAGGCCTTAAGTTTCTTCAGAAGCAAAACAGCCTCCTTGGTCTTCTTGTAGCTTTCAATTTTATCTTCCACCACCAAAGGAAGTTCAGGAGCTTCCTCTATACGATGACCTTTAGACATAACCAGCACTGGGAAGGCTGAGGCAGCCAGTGCACAGCAGATGGCGTGTCGCTTCTGCGTTGTATTCACTCTGCGGTGCAAAAGTTGCCAGGTCTTGGTTGGTGCAAACATGCGGCCCCCACGACACATATTTCCAAAAGCACTCTGACCAGAATGGTGAGTCCTGCCACCTCGAACCCTGGGAATTCGAGCCACAGCTCTGCCGGTACCCCGAGACTCAGCACTGGTATGATGACCTGCTAACTCACTGACAGCATAGGGCTGTCTGTTGTTTTTGCACAAGTTGATGTGAACAAAGTTAACAATATCGGGTCGAATGGGAGCCTGGAGCACAGCAGGCAAAGTGACATTTTTGCCAGAGGACTCCCCCTTTTCAGAGTACACTGATATCAGTGGATGAGCACATGCCATGATAGAAAGAGGAGAAGGACACGCTCCTCTCAAGCTGGTGGCTCCCACAGGAAAAGCTTAATATAAAATTAATGTGCTAGTTGGCTTACTGTTTTATAACTTTACTTTCAAAGAATTACATTACTGTATAGTATAGCTTTCTTGCAACTGGAGAAAGTTGTGTATAAGCCTATGATCAAAGGAAAGTGATCTTTATTTATTTTTTTATTGAATGATTTTTTAAAAAGTTTTTAAAATATAAATTTATTTATTTTATTAGAGGCTAATTACTTTACAATATTGTTTTGCTTTTGCCATACATCAACATGAATCTGCCACGGGTGTACACGTTTCCCATCCTGAACCCCTCTCCCACCTCCCTCCCCATACCATCCCTCAGGGTCATCCCACTGCACCAGCCCCAAGCATCCTGTACCCTGCATTGAGCCTGGTCTGGCGATTCATTTCACATATGATATTATACATGTTTCAATACCATTCTCCCAAATCATCTCACCCTCGCCCTCTCCTAAAAAGTCCAAAAGACTGTTCTATACATCTATGTCTCTTTTGCTGTCTCACATACAGGGTTATTATTACCATCTCTCTAAATTCCATATATATGTGTTAGTATATTGTACTGGTGTTTTTCTTTCTGGCTTACTTCACTCTGTATAATAGGCTCCAGTTTCATCCACCTCATTAGAACTGATTCAGATGTATTATTTTTAATGGCTGAGTAATAGTCCATTGTGTATATGTGCCACAGCTTTCTTATCCATTCATCTGCTGATGGACATCTAGGTTGTTTCCATGTCCTGGCTATTATAAACTGCTGTGATGAACATTGGGGTACATGTGTCTGTTTCAGTTCTGGATTCCTCGGTGTGTATGCCCAGCAGTGGGATTGCTGGGTCATATGGCAGTTCTATTTGCAGTTTTTAAGGAATCTCCACACTGTTTTCCATAGTGGCTGTACTAGTTTGCATTCCCACCAACAGTGTAAGAGGGTTCCCCCTTTCTCCAACCCTCTCCAGCATTTATTGCTTGTAGACTTTTGGATAGGAGCCATTCTGACTTGTGTGAAATGGTACTGCATTGTGGTTTTGACTTGAATTTCTATGATAATGTTGAGCATCTTTTCATGTGCTTGTCAGCCATCTGTATGTCTTCTTTGGAGAAATGTCTGTTTAGTTCTTTGGCCCATTTTTTACTTGGGTTGTTTATTTTTCTGGAATTGAGCTGCAGGAGTTGCTTGTATATTTTTGAGACTAATTCTTTGTCAGTTGCTTCATTTGCTATTATTTTCTCCCATTCTGAAGGCTATCTTTTCAGCTTGCTTATAGTTTCCTTTGTTGTGCAGAAACCTTTAATTTTAATTAGGTCCTACTTGTTTATTTTTGCTTTTGTTTCCAATATTCTGGGAGGTGGATCATAGAGGATCCTGCTGTGATTTATGTTGGAGAGTGTTTTGCTTATGTTCTCCTCTAGGAGTTTTATAGTTTCTGGTCTTATGTTTAGATCTTTAATCCATTTTGAGTTTATTTTTGTGTGTGATGTTAGAAAGTGTTTTAGTTTCATTCTTTTTCAAGTGGTTGACCAGTTTTCCCAGCACCACTTGTTAAAGAGATTGTCTTTACTCCATTGTATATTCTTGCCTCCTTTGTTGAAGATAAGGTGTCCATAGGTACATGGATTTATCTCTGGGCTTTCTATTTTGTTCCATTGATCTATATTTCTGTCTTTGTGCCAATACCATACTGTCTTGATGACTGTTGCTTTGTAGTAGAGCTTGAAGTCAGGCAGGTTGATTCCTCCAGTTCCATTCTTCTTTCTCAAGATTGCTTTGGCTATTCGAGGTTTTTTGTATTTCCATACAAATCTTGAAATTATTTGTTCTAGCTCTGTGAAAAATACTGTAGGTAGCTTGATAGGGATTGCATTGAATCTATAGGTTGCTTTGGGTAGTATACTCATTTTCACTAGATTGATTCTTCTGATCCATGAACACGGTATATTTCTCCATCTATTAGTGTCCTCTTTGATTTCTTTCATCAGTGTTTTATAGTTTTCTATATATAGGTCTTTAGTTTCTTTAGGTAGATACATTCCTAAGTATTTTATTCTTTTCATTGCAATGGTGAATGGAATTATTTCCTTAATTTCTCTTTCTATTTTCTCATTATTAGTGTATAGGAATGCAAGGGATTTCTGTGTGTTGATTTTTATTCTGTAACTTTACTATATTCACTGATTAGCTCTGGTAATTTTCTGGTGGAGTCCTTAGGGTTTTCTATGTAGAGGATCATGTCATCTGCAAACAGTGTGAGTTTTACTTCTTCTTTTCCAATTTGGATTCCTTTTATTTCTTTTTGTGCTCTGATTGCTGTGGCCAAAACTTCCAAAATTATGTTGAATAGTAGTGGTGAGAGTGGACACCCTTGTCTTGTTCCTGACTTTAGGGGAAATGCTTTCAATTTTTCACCATTGAGCATAATGCTTGCTGTGGGTTTGTCATGTATAGCTTTTACTATGTTGTAGTATGTTGCTTCTATTCCTGTTTTCTGGAGAGTTTTAACTATAAATGGATGTTGAATTTTGTCAAAAGCTTTCTCTTCATCTATTGAGATAATCATATGGCTTTTATTTTTCAGTTTGTTAATGTGGTGTATTACATTGATTGATTTGCAGATATTGAAGAATCCTTGCATCCCTGGGATAAAGCCCACTTGGTCATGGTGTATGATCTTTTTAATGTGTTGTTGGATTCTGATTGCTAGAATTTTGTTTAGGATTTTTGCATCTATGTTCATCAGTGACATTGGCCTGTAGTTTTTTTTTTTGAATCTTTGTCAGGTTTTGGTATTAGGGTGATAGTGGCCTCATACAATGAGTTTGGAAGTTTACCTTCCTCTGCAATTTTCTGGAAGATTTTGAGTAGGATAGGTGTTAGGTCTTTTCTAAATTTTTGGTAGAATTCAGCTGTGAAGCCGTCTGGTCCTGGGCTTTTGTTTGCTAGAAGATTTCTGATTACAGTTTCAATTTCCATGCTTGTGAAGGATCTGTTAAGATTTTCCATTTCTTCCTGGTTAATTTTGGAAAGTTGTACTTTTTAAGAGTTTGTCCATTTCTTCCAAGTTGTCCACTTTATTGGCATATAGTTGCTGATAGTAGTCTCTTAGGATCCTTTGTATTTCTGTATTGTCTGCTGTGATCTCTTTATTTTCATTTCTAATTTTATTGATGTGATTTTTCTCCCTTTGTTTCTTGATGGGTCTGGCTAATGGTTTGTCAATTTTATTTATCGTCTCAAAGAACCAGCGTTTGGCTTTGTTGATTTTTGCTACGTCTCTTCTGTTTCTGTTGCATTTATTTCTGCCCTAATTTTTAAGATTTCTTTCCTTCTACTAACCCTGGGGTTTTTCATTTCTTCCTTTTCTAGTTGCTTTAGGTGTGGAGTTAGGTTATTTATTCGACTTTTCTCTTGTTTCTTGAGATATGCCTGTATTGCTATGAACCTTCCCGTTAGCATTGTTTTACAGTGTCCCACACGTTTTGGGTTGTTGTGTTTTCATTTTCATTTGTTTCTATGCATATTTTGATTTCTTTTTGATTTCTTCTGTGATTTGTTGGTTATTCAGCAGCGTGTTCAGCCTCCATATGTTGGAATTTTTAATAGTTTTTCTCTTGCAATTGACATCTAATCTTACTGCATTGTGGTTAGAAAAGATGCTTGGAATGCTTTCAATTTTTTTTGAATTTACCAAGGCTAGATTGATGGCCCAGGATGTGATCTATCCTGGAGAAGGTTCTGTGTGCCTTTGAGAAAAAGGTGAAATTCATTGTTTGGGGGTGAAACGTCCTATAGGTATCAATTAGGTCTAACTGATGTATCATATAAAGTTTTTGTTTCCTTGTTAATTTTCTGTTTAGTTGATCTATTCATAGATGTGAATGGGGTATTAAAGTCTCCCACTTCTTAGCATTTGTCTTACATATTGTGGTGTTCTTATGTTGGGTGCATTTATATTTATAATTGTCATATCATCTTCTTGGATTGATCCTTTGATCACTATGTAGTGGCCTTCTTTGTCTCTTTTCACAGCCTTTGTTTTAAAGTCTAGGTTATCTGATATGAGTATTGCTACTCCTGCTTCTTTTGGTCTCTATTTGCATGGAATATCTTTTTCCTGCCCTTCACTTTCAGTCTGTATGTGTCCCTTGTTTTAAGGTGGATCTCTTGTAGACAACATATATAGGGGTCTTGTTTTTGTATCCATTCATCCAGTCTTTGTCTTTTGGTTGGGGCATTCAACTCATTTACGTTTAAGGTAATTATTGATAAGTATGATCCCATTGCCATTTACTTTATTGTTTTGGGTTCAAATTTATGCACCCTTTTTGTGTTTCCTTCTAGAAAAGATCCTTTAGCATTTGTTGGAGAGCTGATTTGATGGTGCTGAATTCTCTCAGCTTCTGCTTGTCTGTAAAGCTTTTGATTTCTCCTTCTTATTTGAATGAGATCCTTGCTGGGTACAGTAATCTCAGTTGTAGGTTTTTCTCTTTCATCACTTTAAGTATGTCCTGCCATGCCCTTCTAGCCTGAAGAGTTCCTATTGAAAGGTCAACTGTTATCCTTATGGGAATCCCCTTGTGTGTTATTTGTTGTTTTTTCCTTGCTGCTTTTAATATTTGTTCTTTGTGTTTGATCTTTGTTAATTTGATTAATATGTGTCTTGGGGTGTTTCACCTTGGGTTTATCCTGTTTGGGACTCTCTGGGTTTCTTGGACTTGGATGATTATTTCCTTCCCCATTTTACAGAAGTTTTCAACTATTATCTCCTCAAGTATTTTCTCATGGTCTTTCTTTTTGTCTTCTTCTTCTGGGACTCCTATGACTCAGATGTTGGGGCATTTAACATTGTTCCAGAGGTCTCTGGGATTGTCCTCATTTCTTTTAATTCTTTTTTCTTTTTTCCTCTCTGCTCATTTATTTCTACCATTCTATCTTCTATCTCACTTATCCTATCTTCTGCCTCCGTTATTCTACTGTTGTTTTCCTCCATAGTGTTTTTGATATCATTTATTGCATTCTTCATTATATATTGTCTCTTTTTATTTCTCCTAGGTCCTTGTTAAACCTTTCTTGCATCTTCTTAATCCTTGTCTCCAGGCTATTTATCTGTGATTCCATTTTGATTTCAAGATTTTGGATCATTTTCACTATCATTATTCAGAATTCTTTATCAGGTAGATGCCCTTTCTCTTCCTCTTTTGTTTGGTTTGATGGGCATTTATCCTGTTCCTTTACCCGCTGTCTCTTCATCTTGTTTATATTGCGGAGTTTGGGGTGGCCTTTCTGTATTCTGGCAGTTTGTGGAGTTCTTTTATTGTAGAGTTTCCTTGCTGTGGGTGGGGTTGTATGGGTGGCTTGTCAAGGTTTCCTGGTTAGGGAAGCTTGTGTTGTGTTCTGGTGGGTGGAGCTGGATTTCTTCTCTCTGGAGTGCAATGAAGTGTCCAGTAATGAGTTATGAGGTGTCAATGGGTTTGGAGTGACTTTGGGCAGCCTGTATATTGAAGCTCAGGGCTATGTTGCTGTCTTGCTGGAGAATTTGCACTGTATGCTTTGCTCTGGAACTTCTTGGCCCTTGGGTGGTGTTTGGTTTCAGATGAGCTCCTGTCGATGAATGTTCCCTGGAGTCAGGAGTTCTCTGGTGTTCTCAGGATTTGGACTTAAGCCTCCTGCTTCTGGTTTTCAGTGTTATTTTTACAGTAGCCTCAAGACTTCTGTATCTCCTTTCGAAGACAATGGGCTGCTTTTCTGGGCGTCTGATGTCCTCTGCTGGCATTCAGAAGTTGTTTTTTGTGTGGAATTTACTCAGCGTTCAAATGTTCTTTTGATGAATTTGTGGGGGAGAAAGTGGTCTCCCTGTCCTATTCCTCCACCATCTTAGGACCACTGGATGTGATCTTTAAAAAAGTATCAGTGTTTCTAATACTGTACTATGAGTATGGCTGTAATCTTTTACACCATAGAATTTTTATAATGATTCATTCCTTAGTGTATAGATAGGCTAAGTTACCGTAAAGCAATCATATTGCTGCTTCTACATTATCAAAGCCTGAATTGTTATAGCTATAAATAAATGTGTATTTCTCTTTAACATTGTCTTTCTTTTTAAATTACTTTTTTATTGGAGTATAGTTGCTTTATGAGGTTGTGCTAGTTTTTACTGTACAGCAAACTGAATAAGTGATGCTGCTCCTGCTGCTTAATCACTTCAGTCATGTCCGACTCTGTGCGACCCTGTGGACTGCAGCCCACCAAACTCTTCTGTCCATGGGATTCTCTAGGCAAGAATACTGGAGTGGGTTGTCATGCCCTCCTCCAGGGATCTTCCTGACCCAGGGATCGAACTGGGATCTCCTGCATTGCAGGCAGATTCTATACTGCTGAGACAGCAGGGAAGCCTGAATCAGTGATATATATATCCACTCTTTTTGGATTGCCTTCTCATTTAGATCACCACAGAGGATTCAGTAGAGTTCCTTGTGCTCTACAGTAGATTCTCATTAGTTATCCTATTTTATATAGTATCAGTAGTGTATATATGTCAATCCCAACCTCCCAACTCATCCCACCTCTCCTTTTGTCTCCTTGGTAACTGTAAGCTTGTTTTCTACAGTCTGTGTTTCTACTTCTGCTTTGCAAATAAGTTAATCTCTACCATTACATCATCTTTCATTTTTGATGTCTAGTGTTAGTAATACAAATAACATTTGTAGTGTTATATCAGATAAGGCAATATTGATATAGGTACTGACATACAGATGATTCATCTTGTAAACAGATGATGTACACCGATGTTATTGATAAATGCAGTACAGTACTGTAAATGTATTTCCCCTTCATTATGGCTTTCTTAACAACATTTTGTTTTCTCTAACTCACTTTATTCTAAGAGCACTTTATGTATAAGTATGTAATACATATAACATACAAAATATCTGTTGATCAGCTGTTTATGTTATTGGTAAGGATTCCAGGCAAAACTATTGCTATTTGAGGGAGTCAAATGTTATACATGGATTATTAATTCCATGGGAGGTTGGATGCCATAACCCCCATAATGCTATATGTTAATATATATTACATATATTATGTTAATATATTATATATATAATATATTATTATATAATTATGTTCATATATATATATATATATATATATACACACACACATATATAACTTTAGAAAACAAACTAAAGAGCTTCTTGATAAAAGTGAAAGAGGAGAGTGAAAAAGTTGGGTTAAAACTCAACATTCAGAAAACTAAGATCATGGCATCTGGTTCCACCACTTCATGGGAAATAGATGGGGAAACAGTGGAAACAGAGACTTCATTTTCTTGGGCTCCAAAATCACTGCAGGTGATGACCACAGCAATGAAATTAAGAGACACTTTCTCCTTGGAAGAAAAGCTATGACCTACCTAGACAGCATATTAAAAAGCAGAGACATTACTTTGCCAACAAAGGTCAAGGCTGTGGTTTTTCTAGTAGTCATGTACAGATGTAAGAGTTGGACTATAAGGAAAGCTGAGGGTTGAAGAATTGATGCTTTTGAACTGTGGTGCTGGAGAAGACTTTTGAGAGTCCCTTGGACTGCAAAGAGACCCAACCAGTCCATCCTAAAGGAGATCAGTCCTGAATATTCATTGGAAAGACTGATGCTGAAGCTGAAGCTCCAATACTTTGGCCACCTGATCCGAAAAACCCTGATTCTGGGAAAGATTGAAGGCAGGAGGATAAGGGGATGACAGAGGATGAGATGGTTGGATGGCATCACCAACTCAATGGATATGAATTTGGATAAACTACAGGAGTTGATGATGGACAGGGAAGCTTGGCATGCTGCAGTCCATGGGGCAGCAAAGAGTCAGGCACGATTCAGCGACTGAACTGATATATAATTTATTATGATAAAAATATAACCATTGACTTCTTTTTCCTTAACTGTTTGTATCAGGTATTGTATGTGTCTAAGGCTTTTTCAGGATTTGTGATGATAATCATATATGTGTTAATATTATATACCATATTAATAAGTAATGTATGCATATGTTTACTATTATTACTATTATTATTATCTGTTATGTATTATTATGAATAATATTAAAACAACCTTTTATTCTTGGAATAAATTCTACTTGTGATTGGAGGCTGATTATATTTTATTTAGTACTTTTATATCAACACTCAAAGGTAATACTGGTCTCTGTTTCTTCTGTGAGATGGTCTTGAAATTTTTAAAATCTCTAATGAAGTTATTTGTGGTAATCTTTGCTTTCCTAGGAAATTATCCCTATCATCTAGGTTTTGAAATTTATTTGCATGAGGTCTGCAAAGTAGTCTGTTTTTTAATAATTAATTTGTATTGGAGTATATTTAATATACAATGATTTGTTAGTTTCAGGTGTACATCAAAGTGAATCAGTTATACATATATTCACTCTTTTTTGGATTCTTTCTCCATATAGGTCTTTACTGAGTATTAAGTTGAGTTTCTTGTACAGTAGGCCCTTATAGTTGTTTTATATATAGTAGTGTGCATGTGTCAAGGCCATCCCATGTGGCACTTGCCAATGCAAGAAACATAAAAGAGTCATGTTTGATTTCTGGGTCGGGAAGACCCCCTGTAGGAGGGCATGAAAACCCACTCCAGTATTCTTGCCTGGAGAATCCCATGGAAAGAGAAGCCTGGCAAGCTACAGTCCATAGGGTCTCAAAGGGTCATACACAACTATAGCAACTTAGCATACCATGCACACACACACATCATATCTTCTTTATCAATTCTTCTGTTGATGGACATTTAGGTTGTTTCAGTGTCTTGACTATTTTAAATAATGCTGCTATGAACATATGGGTGCATGTATCTTTTAAAATTATAGTGCTATATATATGCCCAGGAATTGGATTTCAGGTTCATATGGTAGCTCCATTTTTAGTTTTTGAGGAACCTCCATACTGTTCTCTGTAGTGGCTACACAAGTTTATATTCCCACCAGCAGTGTAGGAGGGTTCCCTTTTCTCCACACCCTATCGAGCATTTGTTATTTGTAGACTTTTTAATGATGGTCATTCTGAACAGTGTGGGCTGGTACCTCATTGCAGTTTTGATTTGTATTTCTCTAATAATTGGTGATAGTGAGCATCTTTTCATGTGCCTATTTCATGTATCTGTTAACTTTTTACTTATTGCCTTACTTTTTTTGAACCTATTATAAAACTGCTTCATTGAGATTTTTTTCTAGGGAATTCCCTAGTGGTGAAGACTCAGCACTTCCACTGTAAGGGGCATGGTTTCCATCCCTGGTCGAGGAACTGAACTGAGATCCCACATGCCCTGGGGTTGGCCAAAAATAAATAAATTTTATCTAACTCCCACCAAGATGTATAATAGCATCTGTATTTCCTTTTGAGGCTGAACTTTGTTTCTTCTCTGAAGGACCATGAGTAAAAGTTCAGTTTTTGTTTTCAGATTTGAGTGATTTGATTGCATTTTAAGGTGGACATCTGAGTACATTTAATAATGGAACAGTTTAAAATTCTGTAGAAAGATTTATGATTATTCTCTAAGAACAGTTTACTTTACCCTTTAATAAATAGCAAGAAGACCTTTTGGTCAGTCAGATGTCTTCGTAAAATTGTTTTAATGATTTAGGTGGAAATGTCTCTGAGGGAGAGTTTGAAACCATGACTATATGTCATTTGTAACTTTAGCCATCGGTTGAGCTTGCACACATGATACCTTCTAGAATTTCAATCAAATGGTAAAAGATATTGACACTTTTCATTTAATTTAAAATTGCAGTGGCTGTGCCATGGGAATTAAAAAATGAAATATGAAGACCTGTAAAATACACAGTAAGCAGATAGTTTGGATTAACTAGGTACAGAAAATACAGTACTCTTCTTCATTAGAAAGTTGAATAGAGGAAACAGCATTTTCCATATTCTTATTTCTAAAAGACTTTCTAATATGATAGCAAGTGAAAAGAGAGATTTTTCTACTGAAAGGGCTGTCCTAACTCTTCTGTTTAGCCACACTTGCATAGGTATTTTCAATTTCTTTGTCTTCTGGACATGTGTGGGTAAATTCTTCACGGGCATAGGCATTGTGGAGGTAGCGCCAGACTCCTGAGAATTCTACTGGAATGTCAAAGTCACGGTATTTCTTTGCAGCAACCTAGGGTTTTGGGGAAAAAAAAGAGGAAAAGCAGTTGGTAGTGAGGGGCATCAGTAACATGTCGACTGTGTAAAAATCTCTCTCAAAGGTCCAGATCATTGAGGACATGTTATCTACACAAAAAGTACAAAATAAACTTAAAGAATCTTGGATTTATTATTTTAATGTTTTTTTCTACTTATGTAAACAAAACTTCATGCTTCTAATTATTTTTATATTTATGCTATATTTAATTATAAATATATTTAGAAGAAGGAAGCACAGATAAAGAGCTTGTATCTCTTCACTGGAGTAAGAGTTTGTTTAGGGTTCCAACAGTGTCTTACTCCTCAACAATTCTGTGCAATGGGTACCCTTGTTTTATAGACCACACAGTAGAAAACACCTTCTGATTTCGGAAGAAAGAAGCAAGAAGTGTTTATGCTTCCCAGTGGAGATCATTATGGATTTTTCCTCTGAAGAGAAAAGGAGACATACACTACGCATAACAATGATGACAAATCAATAATATAAAAATCTCACACTGAATGGTCACTGTGCTTCCTGCTGGTGACTCCCCAGACCCTTCTCAATCATTCAGCCCACCCTGTAAAGACTTACTTTAATAATGTGCAGTTTGGGTAACAAACTACAGTCAGCCAGGGTCAGTTGATTACCATCCAAGAACAATCTTCTGGAGACTGTGAGTTCCTCAGCACTGTCTGGATCAATTTCATCCAGAAGTGGAGTGTTCAAGTAGTCATCCAGACGCTTAAATTCTTTAAGCAGAGATTTTTCAAAGGCTGAGGCAATGAAATCATAGGGTTACATATACATTCATGACTGAATACATTCTCAATATGCTTTTCACACATTTATATATCTCTGTCTTTTCATATTACTTACACTGACTCTTCAAAATCTATATATTTAACCAAAGTGCTCAACTACACACTGATAAGACAGAGGCAGATGTTTAATCAAATGGCGAGCGGAAATATTTTGGACTTTTCTTGAGGAAGTACATTGGGAGGAAAGTCAAAGAAAGAAAGGTGATGCATATTATCACTAAAGGAGAGTCAGAAAGTGGGAAAAGAGACTCATAGCTCTCCTGATTCAGAGAATGGTAAATCTGTTCAAGAGTGTTTGTGGGAAATAGTAGCTGCTATGGTTTTAGAAACCTTAAAGGTACACACAACTGGAAGAGTTGGAGGGTTAAGAAATACAATCTGCAGTTAGTTCACATCTGGCATGCCAGTGTTCTAGTTGAGCTAAGTTGGTGATTACTATATTGAATATTAGGTTCTAAATCCAATAAAACTTCATCAAGGGAATTTCAGAAGAGAGAAAAGAGAACGAGATGAAGAGTATTTCCCAATATATATTATATATTCAGGAAAATTCTATTTTAGTTGAGTCAGAATGTGATTGTGAGCATGTGAAAAAAACAAAAAATATTTAAATAAAGGTGTCTTACTCTTATTTGCCTCTTTTTGTGTATTCTTAATGTATGCAGAAAACTTGGCAAAGAGATTACAGCCCACATCAAAGGACTCCTTGTTCCTGGGACTCAAGTGAGGATACCTTAAAAGAAATATTACTGCACATAACATTCACATATAACAAGGCATACACCAGGTGTCCTAGCTTGCACTCTACTGAGAACAGAAGTTTTGGAAAATTGTGCTGGAAACTGAAGGTCCTGAGAAACCTTTCATTGAAAATGTGTCTCTTTCACAGTCTAAGAATACTTTAGTGGTTAAAATTCACTGGGAAACCAGCTATTGGAATTTAAAGTTCCTGTATCTGTGAAAACAATGTTTCAAATGACTGTTGGGTCCCCATGGTGGTGGTGGTTTAGTCACTAAGTCATGGGGGACTGTAACCCACCAGGGTCCTCTGTCCATGGAATTTCCAGGCAGGAATACTGGAGTGGATTTCCATTTTCTTCTCCAAGGGATCTTCCTGACCTGGGAATCGAACCCAGGTCTCCTGCATTTCAGGGAAATTCTTTACCGCCTGAGCTATGAGGGAAACCCTCCAGCACTTCAGTTCAGTTAAGTTCAGTTCAGTTGCTCAGTTATGTCCGACTCTGCAACTCCAAGAATCGCAGCACGCCACGCCTCCCTGTCCATCACCAACTCCCAGAGTTCACTCAGACTCACATTCATAGAGTCTGTGGTGCCATCCAGCCATCTCATCCTCGGTCGCCCCCTTCTCCTCCTGCCTCCAATCCCTCCCAGCATCAGAGTATTTTCCAATGAGTCAACTCTTCGCATGAGGTGGCCAAAGTACTGGAGTTTCAGCTTTAGCATCATTCCTTCCAAAGAAATCCCAGGGCTGATCTCCTTCAGAATGGACTAGTTAGATCTCCTTGCAGTCCAAGGGACTCTCAAGAGTCTTCTCCAACACCACAGTTCAAAAGTATCAATTCTTTGGAGCTCTGCCTTCTTCACAGTCCAACTCTCACATCCATACATGACCACAGGAAAAACCATAGCCTTAACTAGATGGACCTTAGTTGGCAAAGTAATGTCTCTGCTTTTGAATATACTATCTAGGTTGGTCATAACTTTTCTTCCAAGGAGTAAGCATCTTTTAATTTCATGGCTGCAGTCACCATCTGCAGTGATTTTTGAGCCCCCAAAAATAAAGTCTGACACTGTTTCCACATTTATTTCCCATGAAGTGATGGGACCAGATGCCATGATCTTCGTTTTCTGAATGTTGAGCTTTAAGTCAACTTTTTCACTCTCCTCTTTCACTTTCATCAAGAGGCTTTTTAGCTCCTCTTCACTTTCTGCTATAAGGGTGGTGTCATCTGCATATCTGAGGTTATTGATATTTCTCCCGGCAGTCTTGATTCCAGCTTGTGTTTCTTCCAGTCCAGCATTTCTCATGATGTACTCTGCATATAAGTTAAATAAGCAGGGTGACAATATACAGCCTTGACGTACTCCTTTTCCTATTTGGAACCAGTCTGTTGCTCCATGTCCAGTTGCTTCCTGACCTGCATATAGGTTTCTCAAGAGGCAGGTCAGGTGGTCTGGTATTCCCATCTCTTTCAGAATTTTCCACAGTTTATTGTGATCCACACAGTCAAAGGCTTTGGCATAGTCAATAATGCCAAACCTCCCATACTTGATCCTAAAAACCTGTTTGGCAGAAGATAAGTAGTACAAAAAAACATGGCTTCAAATAACAATACACATAAAAGTGTAGAGAAGAGGCTGGGGAAAAGAAGCGAAGATGTCTTCCTCTTAGTAGTACAAAGTTTACTTAGCATAATACAATAAAATAATGTAATTAACCACATTAACAAATGAACAAAAGCTGTATGATCATGAACAGATGCCTGGAAAGTGTCCAGTCAATAAATCAATTCCTATTCAGAAAACCCTGCACTAGCAACTATAAATGGTTGGGTCCAATGTTTAACCATTTTCCTTGATTCCTCTTTCTCTCCATCCCTGCATTTTATCCATTAGCATATCCAGCCAGCCTACCTTTCAAAATGTATCTATAATCTGTCCACAACTTGCCATGTCCACTGCTTCCTGCCTGGTCCCAAGCCTATATTACTGCAACCATTTTTGATTACAGTAATTCCCCAACATACGAACCTTCAAGTTTCCAAACTTCTGAAGATATGAGCTAGATCTGCAGGAGGATGACTTCATTGAACTCCTTGCTGTGCAACACAAGCTCACTAATGAAGACCTGATGGACTTGGAGGGCCAGAGAGGCCAGAGGAATAAGTAAGTGAAGAATGGGTGAGGTTTACAACACAGCAAATGGCAAGGGGGTTTTCTTTATTTGAGGAGGCACTGTTAGCTTTTGAAACCCACGACCTGAACCTAGAATGGTAAATGAATGTTTCAGCAGGTGTTCAGAATACAATCCACTGCTACTGTGTCATCTATGGCAAGAAATAGAGTAACTACCCTGACATCATTGGACTGTTTCTTCAAGAGAGTGGATGGAATTGAATCCAGCAAGGAGCCAGACACTGTGCCATCAGTGCAGGCATGAGTGACGCTGCAGCACACCCTCTGTCTTTTATTGCTCTTGAGACCTTTCAGCTCTATTATCTTCCACCTCGTCTCCCTCCTCTAGTCAGTAACCCTTCTTGCCTGTTCACTGGATGCCAGCTCCTGGATGCCAGCTGTTGTACTGCACTACTGCACTTTTCAAGGTGCTATGCTGTAGATTAAAAATGTTTCCTTTGTTTTTTTGTGTGCTTGTTTTTGTTTTATGTATTATTTGTGTGATAAGTATTAAAAACCTATTATAATACAATATTATATAGCTGATTGTGTCACTGCAGGTGTGGTGCGTGCTCAGTGGTGTCTGACTCTGTGACTTGTTGACTGTAGCCCGCAAGGCTTCTCTGACCATGGGATTTTCTAGGTTATTGGGTACATAGCTCAGTTGGTAAAGAATCTGCCTGCAATGCAGGAGACCGGGGTTGGGTTCCTGGATGGGGAAGATCCTCTGGAGAAGGAAATGGCAATCCACTCCAGTATTCTCACCTGGAGAATCCGATAGACAGAGGAGCCTGGCAGGCTACAGTCCACGGGATCGCAAGAGTTGGATACGACTTAACAACTAAATCACCATCACCAAGATAACTTTACTGGACTTACAAATTGGTCTTATGAACATGCTCTCAGAACAGAACTCGTTTGTATGTAGGAAACTTCAAGTATCCTCCCTGTCCCATGCTTGTCCCTCACACTCTCAGAATATTCTGCACTTGCTACCAGAGGCCAAATCTTCACAGTGGTGTGATCTGATCCCACCTTACGTCTCTGCTCTCCTCTTTTCCCACTCTCTGCCTTATTCCCATTGACCACCTTGCTTTTCTTCAAATAGGCCTGGCAAGGTCCCACCACAGGTCCTTTTCACTTGATCTCCTTTTACATAAAGAGCTTTCCCTCGTATATGCACATGGCCTGCTTCCCTCTTCTTTCAGGTCTTTTAATCTGATATCTCCTCCTAAATGAGGCCTTTCACTGGCCACCTTATCTGATGTTGCAACCTCTCCCTTGTCCCAAATACCTACTACTTCCCTCCCTTGCTTTACTTTTTCTTCATATTTATCATCATCTAAAATAGTTTATAGTTTGCTTTTTCTCTTGCTTATTTGCTGTCTTCCTTAACTAAAATGTAAGTTTTGCTAGAGCAGAGAGATTTTGCCTGTTTTATTCACTGATGTGTCCCAAGTGCCTAGAATAGTACCTGACACATGATAAGTATTCAGTAAATATTTGTTAAATGATTACATGAATCAATTAATTTCTTTAACTTGGTCAAATGTATCCATCAATAACTTTCAGCAAGTATAATTTTAAATGGTGAAATGTTACAACTATTCCCTTTAAAATCAGTAAAGGATGAGGTCAATCATGATAACTATGGTTCTTCAATATTGTGCTGAATGTACTAACTTGTGAGGCAAGGAAAAACACCATTCTGGGGGTGACTATATTTTGTACATAAAGTTTAGGCAACAAGACAGAAATGCCTATGATTGCTATTATAGTTGACATTTTCTGAGTTTTTAGCAAGTGGAGAAAAACAACAACATAAAGCAATCAGTATAATTATTGGAAGAGAAGTAACAATATAACTATATACCTATAAAAGGCAAGACAAGATTGCCTTTTCTAGCCAAAATAATTGCTAGAATTAATGAGATATTTTGAATAGGTGGCTAAATACAAATCAAACATTAAAGAAATAGCCATAACAAAATGGATATTAGTAACATATTTCACTTACAAAAGTGACAAGTATATAATATATTTAGAAATAATTTAATATGAAAGGTATAGAACCAAAATAAAAACAGAACTCTACAAAATTTCATCAAATAACACAACACACTTAGGACAACTTGAGTATCCATCAGTGGATGAATGAAGAAATGTGGTTCTATTCCACACACACACACACACACACACACACACACAATGAATATTAGCCATGAAAAAGGAGGAAATCCTGCCATTTGTGCCCACATGAATGGATCTTGTGAACATTATGGTATGTCGGACAGAGAAAGACAAATACTATATGATATCAGTTACATATGGAAACTTAAAAAGCCAAACTCATAAAAATAGAGTAGAATGGTGGTCACAAGAGAGAGGATGGGGAATGGAAGAATCAGGAAGATGTCATTTAAAAGTAAAACACTTTCAACTAGTATATAAATAAGTTCAGGAAATCGAATCCACTGCCTAGTGATTGTAGTCAATAATACTGTATTATAAACTTCCAAGTTGCTAATACAGTAGATCTTAACCGTTATTACTACTAAAAATAAATGATAATTATGTGATGGAATAGAAATATTAGCTACTACTAGGTGGGTAAGCATACTGTAATATGTAAATGTATCAAATCAACATGATGTATACCTTAAACTTATACAATGTTATATGACAACTATACTTCAATATTTTTCAGACACATTTTTCAATGACTGTATGGTATTCTATTGTATGGAGGCATGAAAATTCATTGCTAATTCTGAAGTTTTGAAGTTTAACAAAAGATACAGAGAATAGCATACAAAAATGAAATCCCCATGTACCCACCAGCCATATTTACTAAAAGTCAGTATTTTGCCTTTAAAAAAGACTTGGAGGAGCTTTTCGCTGGGCATGTGGGCAGTGGCTCCTGAAGGATCTCTCAGAGAGAGCTGAGATCTTCTGGAAAGACATCCGTCGGGACCCAAGCTATTATACATTGGGAACCAGAAGTTTACTCGAGATCACAAGTTAGCAGAATTGCAAACTGAATTATCAGTGAGCTATCACTAAACCCATCTGGGTGCCGAGATGTTAAAAAAATGATAATGCATAGTATTAAAGATATGTAGAAAAAGTATATCCTTATGGATAAAGTCGTAAAATTTTTTAAAAGATACATAGTATTTGAATTTTGTTCCTGTGAATCTATTCCACAGGAATAAAAACACAAGTATATAAGGACACATGAGCAAGGATGTTATTTATAGCAGTTTGTAGTGATTAAAAAAACTGGAAGGAAAGGGAAAGTCCGTCTGTAGAGGAATCGTTTGGCAACTTGCAGCACAATTATAGTAAGCATAAATCTACACTAGTGGAGTTGATGTATATTAAAAACGTTTTCTGAAGTCAGATAAGCAAGATGCATAAATTATGCTTACTATTATTGTGTTTATATGAGCATAAAAAGGGTATAGAAACATACATCATAGATTATTTTTCATTAGTTACCTTTGGGATCAAGAAAAAGTTGGGGAGCAGGTGGTTTGAGGAGATTCAGTAGTAGAGGAAGATGGATGAGGAGAAAAAAACAAAATAAGACTCAATACTTATAGGACAAACTTGGAATAAGTGCTAAAATACAGGAAGCCATCACTAATGGATGAAAGAGACATAGTATAGGAACACAGAAAAGAATCTGAAATAGTATCCCTGGTTTCTTAGGTATGAAGAATTTTGCACTGATAAACCCTTTTATTTATAATGTATACATAAACATTGAGACTTTATTTTTTTAGAGCAGTTTTAAGCTTACAGCCAGACTTCTGACTGATGAAAACTGTGAGATAATAAATGAGTGATATTTTAAGACACTGAGTTTGTTGAACAACAATAAAAAATGAATACAGTAGTCTTATTATTTTCAGACACTATCCTGGGTGGGCAGGGATGTAGAGCTGTCATTCAAGTGTAGACAGTGCAGTTATGGCCTCTGCCTAATTGAGAGATACCTGTTTCCTGGTTTTCTTGTATTAGGTATATTCTCCCTTCATGCCATCAATGATATAATGAGCTAGTCTTCATCAGCCCTCATGGACTTTTCAGTGCTATTATCCCATACCCTCACTCCCAACCCTCCAATGGTTTCTTCTCTATTTCTAGACTACAGAGAATTTACTGTTTTAATTTAAGTAAGTTATGCATTTTAAAAATAATTTGAAATATTATATTGACGGTCTTTATGTCTTTGAAGTCCGAGGGGGAAGTTTATGCATGATACGCATAATATTTCTCCCCTGCAGAACTAAGAGATCAGACTGAATTAAAGGCTGTTTCAAAATTGTAGATCTTCTGAGGGATCTACAATAAAATAAGTCTGATTTCTACCAGTATAAGTGTCCCCAAACCTCATTATGGATCAGAAAATGTGGCTAAAATTAAATTAAATTTCTAACAGTCTACTTGCATCTCATAAAGTTTTAATATATGTAAAAGTTTTCTAATCATATATGGAGTGATCAGGGTGAATCATTGCAAACTTTTCTAGAAAGAACAAAACAGAGGTCTGAAATAGGCCATTCAGGTATGACATAATTCAAATCCCTTATGATTATACAGTGGAGGTGATGAATAGATTCAAGGAATTAGATCTGATAGAGTGCCTATAGAACTATGGTTGGAAGTTCATAACTTTGTACAGGAGGCGGTGACCAAAACCATTGCAAAGAAAAAGAAATGCAAGAAGGTAAAGTGGTTGGGTGAGGAACACTTACGAATAGCTGAGAAAAGAAGAGAGGCCAAAAGCAAGGGAGAAAGGGAAACATATACCCAACTGAATGCAGAGTTCCAGACAATGGCAAGGAGAGATAACAAGGCCTTGTTAAATGAACACTGCAAATAGAGGAAAACAACAGACAGGGAAAGACTAGAGATCTCTTCAAGAAAGTTAGATACCAAGGGAACATTTCATGCAAAGATGGGCATGATAAAGGACAGAAACTGTATGGACCTAACAGAAGCAGAAGAGATTAAGAAAAGGTGGGAAGAATACACAGAGGAACTATACAAAAAAGATCTGAATGACCCAGATAACCACGATGGTGTGGTCACTCACTTAGAGCCAGACATCCTGGAATGTGAAGTCAAGTGGGCCTTAGGAAGCATTACTACAAACAAAGCTAGTGGAGGTGGTGGAATTCCAGTTGAACTATTTCAAATCATAAAAGATGATGCTGTGAAAGTGCTGCACTCCATATGCCAGTAAATTTGGAAAACTCAGCAGTGGTCACAGGACTGGTAAAAGTTCGTTTTCATTGTGATCCCAAAGAAGGGCAATGCCAAAGAATGCTCAAACTACCACATAATTGCACTCATATCAGAAGCTAGCAAAGTAAAACTCAAAATTCTTCAAGCCAGGCTTCGACAGTACGTGAACCATGAACTTCCAGATGTTCAAGCTGGTTTTAGAAAAGGCAGAGAACCAGAGATCAAATTACCAACATCCCATGTAGCACTGGAAAACCAGGAGAATTCCAGAAAAACATCTACTTCTGCTTCATTGACTACACTTAAGCCTTTGACTGTGTGAGTCACAACAAACTGTGGAAAAATTCTTCAAGAGGTGGGAATACCAGACCACCTTACCTGCCTCCTGAGAAACCTGTATGTGAGTCAAGAAGCAACAGTTAGAACTGAACATGGAACAACTGACTGGTTTAAAACTGGGCAAAATGTTTGACAAGTCTGTATATTTTCACCCTGCTTATTTAAATTACAGGCAGAGTACATCATGTGAAATGCTGGGCTGGGTGAATCATAAGCTGGAATCAAAATTGCCAGGAAAAATGTAAACAAATCACTGGAAAAGACCCCGATTCTGAGAAAGACTTAAGGCAAAATTGGAGAAAAGGGTGGCAAAGGATGGGTTAAATAACATCACTGACTCTATGGACATAAATCTGAGCAAACTCTGGGAGACAGTGAAGGACAGGGGAGCCTGGCATGCTGCAGTCCATCAGGTTGCAAAGTGTCAGACACAACTTAGCAACTGAATAACAACAACAAAACAAAAGTTTTCTAATCTTATATGGAGTGATCGGGGGATCTTTGCAAACTTTTATAAAAAGAGCAAAACTGAAAAATAAATGTCTAGAAAAATCCTCAATCTGCAATAAATAAGCCAATAAAATAGATCATCTCAAGAACAATAATATCCTGTAAAAATGCTGTACCTTGGAGGAGCCAGTGTCTGCTCTAGAAACTCCTCAATTTTAATGAAGTCTGTTTTCAACTCCTTGTTATATACCAGGAAGGGAGGATTGGTGCCTGGGGCTAAGTCCTTCAGCTCTTCCGGCTTTCTATAATTATTGAAAATAAGCAGAGTTAGGCTTCTAGATAAAGTACATATTATGCAAACACCAAGATTGTATCAGTGTCTACTGATTTTAACCCCCAGAATTAAACATGTCCTGATTTCTCTTACCTGGTCATGTCAACAGTAGTCACATTGAATTTAACTCCTTTAAGCCAGAGGATCATAAAAAGGCGTTGACTAAAGGGACAATTCCCAATACTCTCCCCATCACTTCCAGCCTATTAAGATAAAGACAGGCTTCCTTCATTCATTTGCTCAACAAATATTTATCGAATGCTTACTGTGAAATGAACAAGTTGTTAAGAGACAGAGTTGGAAGTCCTTAGTCTCAAGGATTCTACAATCTGTGGGAGGATGCTAATGAAGCAAATAATTTTATTGTATGTAAAAATTACAAGTGTGATGAGTATATAATAATGATAAATTTTATATATTACCAAAATTTAGATAACCATTTCATATATTCCAACATTTTGTTACTCTAAATTCTTCAGTAACAAATGTTTCTAAGCATACAACTTGTTCCATTTCTAAGATTATATATTTAGAATTCATCTTTAAAATCAGAATGCAGAATAAACATTATTTGCATTTTCCATTTTGATAATCCTGCCAAATTTCTTTCTTGAAAGATGTGTTCCATATGTTCATTGGATATTTGATTTCCTTATTCTGTTAACTGTTTGTTCATGACAATTTTATATTTTTATTAAGATTATGAGTTTTTCCTTATTAGTTTGGAAAAATTATTTGTCTGCTAAAGACACTAACTCTTTCTGATACACATTACACATAATTTTTTGAAGTCTCATGTAAAATTAAAATTTTAAATAAAATCTTGTACTGTTTTCCTTTGTAAAATCTGTTTTTTTCTGATATGCTTATGCAGCTGTTATAGACATCAAAATTGCAAAGAAAAAATATTTTCTTATTTTGTTTTACTATAAAGATGTCCTCTTGTGTTTTTTTCTAGTACCTTTATGGTTTCCTTTTTAACATTTGTTTCATCTATTAATATGTAGAATTTATTTTCACATAAGGAATATATTGGGACTCCAGCTTTATTATTTTTATTATTTTACAAATAGATACATGCACCTGTATGTTCATTGCAGTTCTATTTACGATTGCCAAGATATGGAGTAACTTAAATGTACATTGACAGATGAATGGATTAAGAAGAT
This sequence comes from Nanger dama, assembly GCA_917880005.1. NCBI lineage: Eukaryota > Metazoa > Chordata > Mammalia > Artiodactyla > Bovidae > Nanger > Nanger dama. The sequence continues at coordinate 1,022,309 of CAKJTW010000144.1, forward strand.
ATGATATGTATATACAATGGAATACTACTCAACCATAAAAAAGAAGGAAACAACACCATTTGCAGCAAAAGAATGGACCTAGAGATTATCATCCTAAGTAAAGTAAGCCAGACAAAGACAAATATAGATATCACTCATATGTGGAAACTAAAATATGACACAAATGAACTTATCTGTATAACAGAAACAAGCTTATAGAAGTAGAGAACAGACTGTGGTTGCCAAGAGTGGTGGCAAGGGAGGGATGGAGTGGGAGTTTGGGATTAGCAGATGCAAATTATTATTATATGAAGTCATTAAGGTCGAACCCTTATGATGGGATTAATGGCCATATAAGAAGGGATCAGAGAGCTCCTTCCCCTGCATTGCTCTTTCTTCAGTTTCCCTTACAACCATGCATACAAGTTTGAAGCAAAGAAGCCACTTATCTATCATAAACCAGGAAAAGCATTCTCACCAGAAACTGACCATTCTGCCACCTTGATCTTGGACATAATTCTTATATTTTGGTCAATTTTCTTTTTCTTGGCAGTGACTGCAACAGAGGAAATAGCGTTCATTGTTGTTCTTTGTGGCATCCGAGAGTGAAGAGATATGGGAAGAGATAACCAGTCTTGGCAGTCTGAACTCCTTTTGTAACAGAAGTTAGACTAAAGATCCAATCATAACTGGGGTTAGTGAATGGAATCTTGATTATGGAGTGGGAGGCAGGAAGAACAATAAAGTCTGATAATAGTTACAGCAGGAAGGGCGGGTTGCTTTTGGTAAAAGGAAAGGCAGAACACTGAGGTGTGGGGAAATGCAGTACGATTTTACAGGAAAGCCGAAACTTTTTCTGTTGTTTATAATAATGCTGATTTAAAGTGCCATTACACAAAATGTATGAATATACAATAGAGAAAAAGACAGTCTCTTTTCAATAAGAGGTGCTGTGAAAACTGGACAGCTATGTGTAAAACAATGAAATTAAAATATTCTCTAAAACCATAAACAAAAATAAACTAAAAATGGATTAAAGACCTAAATGTAAGGCCAGATACTATAAATCTCTTAGAGGAAAACTTAGGCAAAACACTTTATAACAGAAATAGGAGCAAGATCTTTTTGGATTCACCTCTTAGAGTAATGAAAATAAAAGCAAAAATAAACAAATGGGATATAATTAAACATAAAAACTTTTGCACAGCAGAAGAAACCATAAACCAGAGAAAAACACAACCCATAGAATGTGAGGAAATACTTGCAAATGAAGCAACTGACAAGGGATTAATCTCAAAATATAAAAATAGCCCAAACAGCTCAGTATAAAAAAACTAAACAGCCCAATCAAAAAGTGGGCATAAGACCTAAATAGACATTTGTCCAAAGAAAACATACAGGTGGCTTATAATCACATGAAAATATGTTCAACATCTCTCATTATTAGAGAAATGAAAATCAAAACTACAACAAGGTATTACCTCACACTGGCCAGAAAGGCCATCACCAAACAATCTACAAACAATAAATGCTGGAGAGGATATGAAGAAAAGGGAACCTTCCTATATTGTTGGTGGGAATGTAAGTTGGTGCATTCACTATGGAGAACAGTATGGAAGTTCCTGAAAAAATTAAAAATAGAACTACCATATGACCTAGCAATCCCAGACATTAGCATATATTCAGAAAAGACTATAATCTGAAAAGGTACATGCACTTCAATGTTCATTGCAGCACTGTTTACAATAGCCAGTACATGAACCAACCTAAATGTGCACTGACAGATGAATGGATAAAGAAGATGTGGTATATATACACAACAGAATATTACTCAGCCATAAAAAAGAATGAAATAATGCCATTTGCAGCAACACATATGAACCTAGAGATTGTCATACTGAGTGAAGTAAGCCAAAAATCATATGATATTACTTATATGTGGAATCTAAATATGATGGAAATGAACTTACCAAACAGAAACGGACTCAGAAAATAAACTTATGGTTACCAAGGGAGAAGGTGGGAGGAGGGATAAATTGGGAAATTGGAATGAACATTGACACACTGCTATATTTCAAATGGATAACCCAAACTTCACATGATACAATCAGTTAGACCTAATTGATATCTATAAGACATTTCACCCCAAAACAATGAATTTCACCTTTTTCTCAAGTGCACATGGAACATTCTCCAGTATAGATCACATCCTGAGCCATAAATCTAGCCTTGGTAAATTCAAAAAAATTGAAATAATTTCAAGAATCTTTTCTGATTGCAATGGTAAGATTAGATGTCAACTACAGGGAAAAAAACTATTCAAAATACAAACATATACCAACAAATCACAGAAGAAATCAAAAAGGAAATCAAAATATGCATAGAGACAAATGAAAATGAAAACATGACAACCCCAAACCTATGGGATTCAGTAAAAGAAGTGCTAAGGGGATGGTCAAACTTACCTCAAGAAAGAAGAGAAAAATTAAATAAATAACCTAACTTTACACGTAAAGCAACTAGGAAAAGAAGATATGAGAAACCCAGGGTTAGTAGAAGGAAATAAATCATAAAAATTAGGGGAAAACAAGTAAAAAGAAACAAAGAGACTATAACAGAAATCAACAAAACTAAAAGCTGGTTCTTCAAGAAGATAAATAACATAGACAAATCATTAGCCAGACTCATCAAGAAAAAAGGCAGAAGAATCAAATCAACAAAATTAAAAATGAAAATACAGAAATCACAACAGGCAACACAGAAATACAAAGGATCATAAGAGACTACTATCAGCAACTATATGACAATAAGATGGACAACTTGGAAGAAATGGATGAATTCTTAGAAAAGTATAATCTTCCAAAACTGAACCAGGAAGAAATAGAAAATCTTAACAGACCCATCATAAGCACAGAAATTGAAACTGTAATCAAAAATCCTCCAGAAAACAAAAGCCCAGGACCAGACGGCTTCACAGGTGAATTCTACCAAAAATTTAGGGAAGAGCTAACACCTAGCCTACTCAAACTCTTCCAGAAAATTCCAGAGGAAGATAAACTTCCAAACTCATTCTATGAGGCCACCTGCACCCTAATACCAAAACCAGACAAAGATGCTACCAAAAAAGAAAACTACAGGCCAATATCACTGATGAACATAGATGCAAAAATCCTCAACAAAATTCTAGCAAACAGAATCCAACAACATATTAAAAAGATCATACAACATGACCAAGTGGGCTTTAACCCAGGGATGCAAGGATTCTTCAATATTCACAAATCAATTAATGTAATACACCACATTAACAAACTGAAAAATAAAAGCCATATGATTATCTCAATAGATGCAGAGAGAGCCTTTGACAAGATTCAACACTGATTTATGATAAACCCCCACAGAAAACAGGCATAGAATGAACATATCTCAACATAATAAAAGCCATATATGACAAACCCACAGCAAGCATTATCCTCAATGGTGAAAATTTGAAAGCATTTCCCCTAAAGTCAGGAATAAGACAAGGGTGCCCACTCTCCACTACTATTCAACATAGTTTTGGAAGTTTTAGCAATAGCAATCAAAGAAGAAAAAAAGAAATAAAAGGAATCCAGATTGGAAAAGAAGAAGTAAAACTCTCACTTTTTGCAAATGACATGATCCTCTACATAGGATGCTTGGGGCTGGTGCACTGGGATGACCCAGAGGGATGGTATGGGGAGGGAGGTGGGAGGTGGGTTCAGGATTAGGAACACATATACACCCGTGGTGGATTCATGTTGAAGTATGGCAAAACCAATACAATATTGTAAAGTAAAAAATAAATAAATAAATAAATAATAATAAAAAATTCCACTTCAGGTCAAGGTTCAGAATAGGCATACTGTCACTACCCTCTGCAAGCAAATGGACAATGCAAGTCATATGCCTAAGGTCAAAATCAAGGCATAGGAAAGAACACTATGCTCCAGATTAGGTCATGAAAAGAAAGTGGATGTGAAAAGGGATGAAAATGGGATACAAAATTTCAATCTACTGTAATGTACACTCTGGCCAAATTTAATTCACTTACAAACTATCCTCCCCTTCTCCCACCACCAATGCCAACATAAAACAACAAAAACAAACAAAGAAAACCCTAAAGATACCACCAGAACATTATTAGGGCTGATCAATGAATATAGTAAAGTTGAAGGATGTAAAATTAATACACAGAAATCCCTTGCATTCCTATACACTAACAATGAGAAAACAAAAATTAAAGAAACAATACTACTTACCATTGTGACAAAAAGAATAAAATATTTAGGAATAAATCTACCTAAAGAAACAAAAGACCCATATATAGAACACTATAAAACGCTGATGAAAGAAATCAAAGAGAACACAAATAGGGAAATATAACATGTTCATGGATCGGAAGAATCAATATAGTGAAAATGAGTATAATATCCAAAGCAATCTATAGATTCAATGCAATCCCTATCAAACTACCAACAGTATTTTTCACAGAACTAGAATAAATAATTTCACAATTTGTATGAAAATACAAAAACCCTCAAAAAGCCAAAGCAATTTTGAGAAAGAAGAATGGAACTGGAGGAATCAACCTGCCTGACTTCAGACTATACTACAAAGCTACAGTCATCAAGACAATATGGTACTGGCACAAAGACAGAAATATAGATCAATGGAACAAAATGGAAAGCCCAGAGATAAATCCACACACCTATGGACACCCTATCTTTGACAAAGGAGGCAAGAATATACAATGGAGAAAAGACAATCTCTTTAACAAGTGGTGCTGGGAAAACTGGTCAACCACTTGAAGAAGAATGAAGCTAGAACACTTTCTAACATCATACACAAAATAAACTCAAAATGGATTAAAGATCTAAACCTGAGAGCAGAAACTATAAAACTCCTAGGGGAGAGCATAAGCAAAACACTCTCCGACATAAATCACAACAGGATCCTCTATGACCCACCTCCCAGAATATTGGAAATAAAAGCAAAATTAAACAAACCAGGCCTAATTAAACTTAAAAGTTTTTTCCCAACAAAGGAAACTATAAGCAAGGTGAAAAAATAGCTTTCAGAATGGGAGAAAATAATAGCAAATGAAGCAACTGACAAAGAACTAATCTCAAAAATATGCAAACAGCTCCTGCAGCTCAATTCCAGAAAAATAAATGACCCAATCAGAAAATGGGCCAAAGAACTAAACAGACATTTCTCTTAAGAAGACATACAGATGGCTAACAAACACGTAAAAGACGCTCAACATCACTCATTATCAGAGAAATGCAAATCAAAACCACAATGAGGTACCATCTCACACTGGTCAGAATGTCTGCTTTCAAAAAGTCTACAAACAATAAATGCTGGAGAAGGTGTGGAGAAAAGGGATCCCTCTTACACTGTTGCTGGGAATGTAAACTAGTATAGCCACTATGGAGAACAGTGTGGAGTTTCCTTAAAATACTGGAAACAGAACTGCTGTATGACCCAGCAATCCCACTACTGGGCATGCACACTGAGGAAACCAGAATTGAAAGAGACACGTGTACCCCAATGTTCATCGCAGCACTGTTTACAATAGCCAAGACATGGAAGCAACCTAGATGTCCATCAGTAGATGAATGGATAAGAAAGCTGTGGTACATATACACAATGGAATATTACTCAGCTGTGAAAAAGCATTTGAATCAGTTCTAATGAGGTGGATGAAACTGAAGCCTATTATACAGAGTAAGGTATGTCAGAAAGAAAAACACCAATACAGTATATTAATGCATATATACGGAATTTAGAAAGATGGTAACAATGACCCTATATGCTAGACAGCAAAAGAGACACAGATATAAATAGCAGACTTTTGGAATCTGAGGGAGATGGTGAGGGCTTCCCTTGCAGGTCAGTTGGTAAATAATCCACCTATAATGCAGGAGACCCAGGTTTGATTCCTGGGTTGGAAAGATCCCTGGAGAAGGAAATGGCTACCCACTCCAGTATTCCTGCCTGGAGAATCCCATGGACTGTAGCCTGCCAGGCTCCTCTGTCCATGAGGTCACAAGAGTTGGATACAACTTAGTGACTAAATCACCACTAGGAGAAGGCCAGGGTGGGATGATTTGAGAGAATAGCACTGAATCATGTATATACCATATGTAAAATAGATGACCAGTCCAAGTTTGATGAAACAGAGCACTCAAAACCAATGCATTCGGACCACCCCAAGGGATACAATGGAGAGGGAGGTGGGAGAGGAGTTTGGGACGGGGGGGACACATGCACACCCGTGGCTGATTCATGTCAATGTATGTCAAAAACCACCACAATATTGTTAAGTAGTTTGCTTCTAATTATAATAAAAAATTAAAATGGATAACCAGTAAGGACCTACTGTATAGCACAGGAAACTCTGGTCAAAATTACATAAACAACCTAAATGGGAAAAGACTCTGAAAAAATGAATATGTGTGTATGTATAACTGATTCACTTTGCTGTACACCTGAAACTAAATAAACTATATTCCAATATAAAATAAAAATTAAATAAAAAATAAAATGCCATTACACAAAATGTTGGGCTTTCCAGGTGACATTAGTGGTACAGAACACTCTTGTCAATGCAAGAGACACAAGAGACCTGGGTTTGATCCCTGCATCCAGAAGATCCACCGGAGGAGGGCATGGCAACTCACTCGAGTATCCTTGCCTGGAGAATCCTATGGACAGAGGAGCCTGGTAGGCTACAGTTCATGGGGTCACAAAGAGTTGGGCATGACTAAGTGAGGGGAGCACATACACACACAAATTGCGAAGCCTGATTAATAAATTACCTACTTCCAGCTGGCAAAGACAGGATGTGGTCATTCACCAGAATTATCTTTGCGTTTGTCATCCAAGTTTCTAAGTGTAAAAATAACAATGGCAACATATGATATTTATTGAGTGTTTACTATGTTAAAAACTACTGTGTCTTACATATTTATTTGATTTAATCCTTACAGTAAAGATGGTTCTGTGAGGGAGGTTCTATCATTACTCTTGTTTTACAGATATGGAAAGAGGCTCAGAGAAGCTGACTTGCTCAAGTACTCTCACCGAGACAAGAGTTGAACACATACATTCTTCTCATGTAGCAAATCCATTACTATCTACCGCAGAACTCATACTCCTTAAATCCTGCTTTCTCCTAATTAATAGTTTTATTGGATTTGTTGTTAATCAGAAAAGGCAGAGGAACCAGAGATCAAATTGCCAATATCCTTTGAATCATAGAAAAAACAAGAAAATCCCCGAAAAACATCTACTTCTGCTTCATTGACTATGCTAAAGCCTTTGACTATGTGGATGACAAGAGACTGTCAATTCTTAAAGAGATGGAAATACCAGACCACCTTACCTGCCTCCTGAGAAACCTGTATGCAAGTCAAGAACAACTGGACATGGAACAATAGACTGGTTCAGAATTGGGAAAGGAGTGTGCCAAGGTTGTATATTGTCATCCTGCTTATTTAACTTCTACACGGAGTACATCATGTGAAATGCCAGGCTGGATGAATCACAAGCTGGAATCAATGTTTCTGGGAGAATTATCAATAACCTCAGATAAGAAATGACACTACTCTTGGCAGAAAGCAAAGAGGAACTAAAGAGTATCTTGATGAAGGTGAAAGAAGAGAGGGGATAAGCTTGCTTAAAACTCAACAGTCCAAAAACTAAGATCATGGCATCCAGTCCCATCATTTCATGGCAAATAGATGGGGAAACAATGGAAACAGTGAAAGATTTTATTTTCTTGGGCTCCAAAATCACTGCAGACAGTGACTGAAACCGTGAAATTAAGATGCTTGCTCCTTGAAGAAAAGCTATGACAAACCTAGGCAACATATTAAAAAGCAGAGAGATTACTTTGCTGACAAATGTTTGTAGAGTCAAATTTGTGGTTTTTCCTGTAGTCATGTATGGATGTGAGAGCTGGACCTAAAGAAGGCTGAGTACTGAAGAATTGATGCTTTCAAGCTATGGTGTTGGAGAAGGCTCTTAAGAGTCGCTTGGATAGTAAGGAGATTGAACCAGTCAAACCTAAAGGAAATCAACCCGGAATTTTCATTGGAAGGACTAATGCTGAAGCTGAAGCTCCAAAACTTTGGCCACCTGATGCTAAGAGCTGACTCATTAGAAAAGACTCCAGTGCTGGTAAATGTTGAAGGCATGAGGTAAAAGGGATGACAGAGGATGAGATGTTTGGATGGCATCACTGACTCAATGGACATGAGTCTGAGCAAACTCCAGGAGATGGTGAAGGACAGGGAAGCTTGGCATGCTGCAGTCTATGGGATTGCAAAGAGTCAGACATGACTGAGCAACAACAAAGTCTTTATGATTGTCTTTATGATAGTTCTAATTTGAAAACAGTCTGGTTAGAGAATAGTATTGTTTTCTATCTCACATTTGTCAATAAAGACAAAAATATTTTATTCAGGATTTTGGCCCACATCTTAAAGTCTATAATGTTATGGGCTTTCCTTGTGGCTCGGATGGTAAAGAATCTGCCTGCAATGGAGGAGACCTCAGTTCAGTTCCTGGGTTGGAAAGATCCCCTGGAGAAGGGCTAGGCTACCCACTCCAGTAGTCTTGGGCTTTGCTGATGGTTCAGATGGTAAAGAATCTGCCTGCAATTCAGGAGACCTGGGTTTGATCTCTGGGTTGGAAAGATCTCCTAGAGGAAGGCATGGTAACCCTCTCCAGTATTCTTGCCTGGAGAATCCTTATGAACAGAAGAGCTTGGAGGGCTACAGTCCATGTGGTTGCAAAGAGTCAGACATGACTGAATGACTAAGCACAGTACACATAATGTTATCTACACATCTGTGAAAACTTAATTTTAGACTGGTAGCTGCTGCTGCTGCTGCTAAGTCACTTCAGTCGTGTCCGACTGTGTGACCCCATGGACAGCAGCCCACCAGGCTCCTCTATTCACGGAATTCTCTAGGCAAGAATACTGGAGTGGGTTGCCATTTCCTTCTCCATTAGACCAGTAGAGTAGGGAACACAAAAACTCCGTTGTCAGTGAACAGCAAACAAATAAGACAACCTCTGCATCTAGAGAAAATAAAATGTGTTCTTTTAGAAAATCCTTTTTAGTTCCCAGATATAAATCTTGTCCAAGTCATTCAGAGCTGAAAGGCAATGTTTTCACTAGCTACATGGAACATAGGGGTGTGTGTGATATGAATTCTTAATTGTGATAGGAAAAAACTTACTTTCTTTTAGGGATCCCATCAGTGCTATTGGGAAATTGTGATAGGTTCCCTAGAGGTAGCTGGGAAAATTGCAGAGTTATTTAATCTTTGGAAAGACACCACAGTATAAATGAGATACAGTTGCTTTTTAAGCTTTGTCATTAACATTTTCACTTCTCTCAACCCCTATTGTCCCTCATAATATCTTCTACAGAACTTCTAGAGATCTTTGGAATCAATCTTGCATTTGTGCATGCTAAGGCACTCAGTCATGTCCAACTCTGCAACCCTATGGACTGTAGCCTGCTGGGATCCTCTGTCCACTGGATTCTCCAGGCCAGAATACTGGAGTGGGTTGCCATTCCTTTCTCCAGGGGATCTTCCTAACCCAGGGAGGCAGATTCTTTACCACTGGTGCCACTCATAAAGCAAAGCAAAACAAAAACCCAGACCAGATGATAGTCAAGGTTTTTTCAGAAAATCTGTGACTTGTGTCAACTTCATTAGATAAGCTTACATCTAGAGGATTTCATCTAATGAAATTCTGAGAAATTTTACTAAAAAGTGTGCCCAAGTGAAAGTAATTAAGATTATGCACGGCTATTTTAATTTCCCAGGTGGTGCAGTGGTAAAGAATCTGCCTGCAAATGCATGAGATGCAAGAGACATGGGTTTTATCTCTGGGTCTGGAAGATCCCCTACAGAAGGAAATGGCAACCCACTCCAGTAGGCTACAGTACATGGGGTCGCAAAGAGTTGGACATGACTTAGCCACTGAATGTGCACACACAAAACAGCTATTTAAAAGGACTGGAATTTTAACCCAGCCATTTATTAGCTATGTAACCTTAGGCAAAACCACCTAGCTACTCTTTTCTTTAGTTTCTGTACCCATAAAATAGGGTTAATAATAAACCACTCAGCACAGGCCCTGCCATATAGTAAGTACTCAGTAAGTTATTAGTTTTTAACCTGAAAGTTATTGTTTAATTTAACATTTGCTCCTCCAACATGTGACTTCCTAACTTCTACTGTCTAGATAACCACACAAATCATAGGAAGTCTATGAAGACAAACACACAGATCATTGCCAGCAATAGGTTAGAGGAATTTGGTTGGATTGAATAAACAAGTTTAGACAAAAGAAACTAGTTACCCTATGAAGAGACTTATTACCTCTGGTTTGAAATTGGTAGTTATAAAAGCCAGTTAGGAAGTTAAGGCTTACTTAGATTTGCTGGAATCTAGAGGTGGGAGACGGAGAAGGAAATAGCAATCCATTCCAGTACTCTAGCCTCTAGCCTGGGAAATCCCATGGACAGAGGAGACTGGCAGGCTGCATTCCATGGGGTTGAAAACAGTTGGACATAACTGAGTGACTAAACAGCAATAACAAGAGGTAGAAGAAGTGGCTCTTATGCTCCACAGTCCAGAAAACACTTACTTGGATTCTTTTTCTGTGCAGGAATTCAATAGTCTCTCTCTCCCCCATAATTTTGAAAAGGCAGATTAACTATGTACTTGATGTATATATGTTAAAAAAAGTGAAATTAGAAGTGTTAGTCCCTCAGTCATGTCTGACTTTGCGACCCCATGGACTATAGCCCACCAGGCTCCTCTGTCTGTGAAATTCTCCAGGCAAGAAGACTGGAGTGGGTTTCCATTCCCTCCTCCAGGGTATCTTCCTGACCCAGGGATCTAATGTAAGTCTCTTATATCTCCTGCATTGCAGACAGATTATTTACTGTCTGAGTCACCAGGGTATAAAAGTATTACTTTGGCTAACTGGTGTTTAATCTAATATTTGGTAAGCACACCTTATTTATGTCTTTGTAGGCTATCAGGAGGAGATGTATTTTAGAGGCAAAGTACTTAACCTTTATTTCCTTAGCTTACTTATCTAGAAATCATGGGAACAATATTACTTCCAATACTAAGTATAATACTACTTTACTTTTATTAAACTATCCTCCTAAACTAAAGGAGATAATATATGTAAAGTGTTTAGGGAAGGGTCAAGCATAATATTAATTTGTTATTATTATTATCACCATCCTGAAAACTTCCAATAGTAAATGAAAATATACAGAAAATAGTTAATATAGGCAAGGATTTAGGAAACTATGTAGTTTCTACTTGGAATAACCCATTCAAATTGTTTATTTTTCTTGATGAACTAATTTAGAAACACATGTTCCTTTCTTCTGCTTTAGGGGTTTTCCAAAGGGCTTTTCTTAAAAGTTAAGATGTTAAAAAAAAAAAAAAACAAAACAAGGCAAAATGCCTGCTGCTCACATAACAGGCACACAAACACTCCTGGCTTTCCCCTCCTATGGTGTTCATGTGACACTGCTGTGATGTTCATCCATTGTAGGAGAATTTTAGAAATCTCTACTTGGATCATGGGTGGGAATGAGGCTATCGGGCCATTTTTGGCCCTCTCCTCACATTCAGGCCTTCCAAAATCTATCCAATAAAACATAGATTGTGAGACCTGGAAAGAATTAAGGATCATTTTGTCAGGCTCTTTCATTGTATAGATAGAGAAACAAAGAGGTCCACGGTTACAAAGGAAGTCGCTGAGAATACAATTTAGTTGTTCTGACTACTAACCAATCTAGTTGTCTTTCCACCATATCTTCTTGATTTCTTCAGATGGGACGTTTTTCTATTGTTATCTAAGAGCAGCCAAACACCCAAGCATTCTTCAAGGACTCAGAGTAGGTACATAATTGCAAATTTATTTCCTATCTCTAACTGAAATGTTGACTTTTAAAAAGGAGCTGAGGTCCACTGTCAAGAAAAAATACATTCTATATGCTGTCATTAAAGCTAGAAACTTACCTTCACAAAAAGCTCAATTTCAGGGTCTGCTTCACTGCTGGGCCTTGGGCCTGCCATCTGTCTGTTTTTAGTGGCAGTTGTCAGCCCTCTGCCTTCTGTACAGTCCACAGTACTCACAGATTGGTTTCTTCCAATTTTATCCAAAAGCTTAAATGCAGTTTGTGCTTTAAGAGGGAAATCCAGCTTCTAATAGTCAGAACTGGGCTAGTCTCTCTTCAAGAGGAGGGGTGCAGAAAATTCTAGATGCTTGAGAGTGGCTCTTGAATTTGTTTTCCTTCTTCCTCTTGACCTCACATTTGAATCAAGGAGGAGCCAACTGGGTGTGTATAAACTGGCTGGCTAGAAGGGTGGGGGTGTTTCCAGAGACGCTTCAATGCTATGAGTCAGCATAGAGAAACACATACACACAAATACACAAGCATTTTCAATATATCAAGCAGACCAGATGTTCTCTAGGCTTCCCTTTGAATCCTAGGCTTCATGCCCAGAAAATGGCCCCTTATGCTGTTCTGTAACCTGACAGCAGCAAAAGCTCTTCCAGGAAAAGGTCCAGAAATCATTCAGGTTTTAACATTGAAAAGGATGTTTATCTAATGACACTGCCTTTGGTTTGAAAAGAAGTATACTTCATCAAAAGTCTCCAGCCTCAGTTCTACTGCTGACACAGCCAGATTTCCCCTCTGGGTTGCAAATTTCACTTCTCTTCTATAATCGGGGAATGTTCAACGGAAAGGTTGAGTCTGGGGGTGTCTTTTGCATGTTTCTCTGTTTCTGGGAATAGTGGACTCATTCTCTGTTTCTGGGAATGGTGGACTAGAAGGGATCACTTCCTAGTTTTACTATCTGTATGAGGAACCACAAGCAGCTCTATATCTCTGCTTGTCAACTTTGGAGACAGCAGTAAAATATCCTAACTGATCACTCATTCTCTGCAGTGTTTCTGGCAGCTGTGTTTTCTGCCTGCCAGGATGAGGTGGGGTGGGGTGGATTGCAGGCCCTGGGTGAATACACCCCTTCTGATGGGAAGAGTCTCTTTCTGCTTGGAGCCAAAGTAAACATGGATCCACAAGCTGGGCACCATTGCAACCCTCTCTCTACAACACCACATGTCCCCTGTGCTCATATGGGCTGTACATGCACCTGCCATTGCCCACACATGAATAATTTGCTGGACAATTTACGGCTTTGGGCAAAATCTGGTCTCTGCCACGCCTGCAGGTTTTAAACAAGGAGTGGCTGCTGGGTATGAATGCGAGTGTCCTTTAGGATGGGGGATGATGATTTCCTAAGTGATCAACAGGGTGAGAGGGAACTTCTGCTAGACATCTGCTGGGCTGACCTCGTGGGTGAGCATAGGACTGGCTGTTTGGTAGGACCCTGTGGAGGCTTTGGCCGTATTTTTCCTCTGTTCATTCACACTGTCACTCTGAAGACAATCAATGAATACTTCTTCTGTGCCAGGACGCTGATCCACTCTGAGATGAGCAACACAGGAGGACAGTAAGTTTGAGAGAACGACAGGAATTCAACTTGAAGCATGCCAAGTCTGGAGGCATCCTCACTCTTCCTCGTTCCTAATATCTGATAAGTGCAAAATCTTGCCACTTCTGCGCCCTGAAAATTTTTGTAAACCCACTCACTTCTCTTTCCTCCCTTATTACTTAGAATTTCAACCCAGCAACACTCTTTTTCTGTTAATTACAAAACTTTATTAAAGGACCCAAGTCTTTGCTTGACCCTCAGTCCTCAGGGGAAAAATCTCCACTCCTACCATAACCACAGCAATAGCAGCAACAGCAACAACATACAGCAGCTCAATGAGGCGTGTATGACCCCTAATGAATAATCAAACACACGAACTTTCTGTTTTTCTCTCCTTCCCAAAGTGTTTTAAAAATTTTGTATTAAGATATAATTTACACACCATAAATTTGACTCCTTTTACTTGTACCTTCAAGGATTTTTAGTAAATTTATCAAGTGCTGCAACCATCACTGCATCCAACGTTAGCTATTTCTATCACTTCAATAGCATCTCTCTCTTGCCCATGTGCACTTAGTCCCCATTACCACCCCAACTCCCTTAGCAATCACTAGTCTACTTCTTGTCTCTATGGATTTACCTACCTTGGACATTTCATATAAATGGAATCACATGTATGTGGTCTTTTCTGACTTGCTTCTTTTACTTAGCATGATATTTTTAAGGTTCATCCATATTGTAGTATGATCATACTTCATTACTTCTGATGGCTAAATAATGGTAGATAACATGTATATATCACCTTATGTTTATGAACATTTGGGTTATTTCCACCTTTTGCTATTGTGAATAAGGCAGGTATGGACATTTATGCACATGATTTTGGGTGCACATATGTTTTCAATTCTCTTCGGTAGATACCTAGCAGTAGAATTGCTGGTCATGTGGTAACTCTATGTTGAATTCTTTGAGTAACTGCAAAACTTTTTCACAGTGGCTGCACCATTTTACCTGCCAGCAGCATATGACAATTTTAATTTTTCCAAAATACTTATTTTCTGTTTTTATTTTAAAATTTTTATTGGAGTACAATTGATTTACAATGTGTTAGTTTCAAATGTACAGCAAAGGGAAATGTTTATACATATACATATATCCACTCTTTTTAGATTATTTTACCATATTAGCCATTATAGGGTATTGAGTAGAGTTCCATGTGCTATGCAGTAGGTGCTTATTTGTTGTTTGTTTTATACATAGTAGTGTGTATACGTCAATCCCGATCTCCTAACTTATCCCTCTCCCTCCCTTATGCCCCAGTAACCATTATCTTGTTTTCTATATCTGTGACTCTATTTCTGTTCTTCAAATAAGTTCATATGTACCCTTTATTTTTAGATTCCACAAGTAAGTGATATCTTATGATATTTGTCTTTCTCTGTCTGACTTACTTAGTATGATAATTTCTATGTTCATCCATGTTGCTACAAATGGCATTATTTTCTTTAATTGCTGCTTAGTATTCCATTGTATATATGTACCACATCTTTTTTACCCATTCCCACTGTCAATGGATGTTTAGGCTGCTTCCATGTCAGGCTATTGTAAATTGTGCTGTAGTGAGCATTGAAGTGCATGTCCCTTTTCAAATTATGGACTTCTCTAGATAGATATATGACCAGGGCTGAGATTGCTGGATCAAATGGCAGCTTTATTTTTATTTTTTCAAAAACTTCCATACTGTTAATAGTGAGTGCACCAATTTACATTCCCACCAACAGTGTAGGAGGGTTTCCTTTTCTCCACATTCTCTCTGGCCTTTATTGTTTGTAGATCTTTTGATGATGGCCATTCTGACTCATGTGAGGTGATATGACATTCTAGTTTTGACTTGCATTTCTATAATAATGAGCAAGGTTGAGCATCTTTTCATGTGTTTATTAGGAATCTGTATGTCTTATTTGGAGAAATGTCTATTTAAGTCTTCTGTCCAGTTCTTGATTGGGTTGTTTGTTTTTCTGGTATTGAGCCATGTGAGCTGTTTGTATATTTTGGAGATTAATCCTTTGTCAGCTGCTTCATTTGCATTATTTTCTCCCATTCTGAGGATAGTCTTTTCATCTTGTTTATAATTTTCTTTGCTGTGAAAAAGCTTTTAAGTTTAATTAGGTCTCCTTTGTTTATTTTGGTTTTTATTTCCATTATGCTAGGAGGTGGGTCAAAAAGGGTCTTGGCTGCAATTTGTATCAGAAAGTGTTCTGCTTATATTTCTTTTAAGAGTTTTATAGTTTCTGGACTTACATTTAGGTCTTTAATTCATTTTGAATTTATTTTTGCGTATGGTGTTAGGGAGTGTTCTAATTTCCTTCTTTTGCATGTAGCCTGTCCAGCTTTCCCAGCACCACTTACTGAAGAGGCTGTCTTTTGCCCATTGTATATTCTTGTCTCCTTTGTCATAAATTAGGTGACCATAGGGGTGTGGTTTTATCTCTGGGCTTTCTAACCTGTTCCAGATTGAAGGCAGGAGGAGAAGGGCACGACAGAGGATGAGATGGTTGGATGGCATCACTGACTTGATGGACACGAGTTTGAGCAAGCTTCTGGAGTTGGTGATGGACAGGGAAGCCTGACGTGCTGCAGTCCATAGGGTCACAAAGAGCTGGACACGGCTGAGCAATTGAACTGAGCTGATCCTGTTCTGATTATATTTTTGTTTTTGTGCCAGTACCATACTCTCTAGATTACTGTAGATTTGTCATATAGTTTGGGGAGCCTGCTTCCTCCAGTTCTGTTTTTCTTTCCCAAGATTGCTTTGGCTATTTGGGGTATTTTGTGTTTCCATACTAATTGTAAAGTTTTCATTCTAATTCTGTGAAAAATGCACTTTGATAGGGATTGTGTTGAATTTGTAGATTGCTTTGGATAGTACAGTCATTTTCACAATATTGATTCTTCCAATCCAAGAAGATGGTATATTTCTCCATCTGTTTGTGTTGTCTTTTATTTCTTTCATCAGTATCTTATTGTTTTTTGAGTACAGGTCTTTTGTCTCCTTAGGTAGATTTATTTCTAGGTATCTTATTTTTTTGTTGTGATGGTAAATGGGGTTGTTTATTTAGTTTCTCTTTCTAACATTTCATTGTTAGGATTCATTGTATAGGATTTCTGTGTATTAATTTTACAACTTTACTAGATTCACTGATTAGCTTTAGTAGTTTTCTGGTAGCATCTTTAGTATTATCTATGTATGGTATCATATCATCTGCAACCACTGACAATTTTACTTCTTCTTTTATAATTTGCATTTCTTTTATTTATTTTTCTTCTCTGATTGCCTTGGCTAGAACTTCTAAAACCATGCTGAATAACAGTGGTGAGAATGGACATCCTTGTCTTGTTCCTAATCTTAAAGGGAATGCTTTGTTTTTCATCACTGAGAATGATATTTGCTATGGATTTTTCATATATGGCCTTTGTTATGTTGAGGTAGGTTTCCTCTATGCCCACTTTCTGGAGAGTTTTTTTTTTTTTTTTAATCATAAATGGGTTTTTAATTTTGTCAAAAACTTTCTCTGCATCTATTGAGGTGATCATATGGTTTTTATTCTTCTTTAATATGGTAAATCATATTGATTGATTTGCATATGTTGAAGGATCCTTGCATCCCTGAGATAAATTCCGCTTGATCAGAGTGTATGATCCTTTTAATGCGTTGTTGGATTCTGTTTGCTAGTATTTTGTTGAGGAACTTTGTGTGCATGTTCATCAGTGATATTGGCCTGTAATTTCCTTTTTTGTGATATCTTTGTCTGGTTTTGGTATCAGGTGATGGTGGCCTCATAGAGTGAGCTTGGGACTGTTTCTTATGCTGCAGTTTTTTGGAAGAACTTGAGAAGGATAGGTGTTAGCTGTTCTCTAAATTTTTTATAAAATTTGCCTGTGAAGCCCTCTGGTTCTGGACTTTTGTTTGTTGGAAGAGTTTTAATCACTGTTTCATTATTTGTGATTAGTCTGTTGATATTTTCTATTTCATTCTGTTTCATTCTTAGAAGCTTGTACCTTTTAAAGACTCTATCCATTTCTTCCAGGTTGTCCATTTCATTGGCATATAGTTGCTTGGAGTGTTAGTTTGAAAAAGTCTTGTAGGTCTGAATAGAACCATTCAACTTCAGCTTCTTCAGCGTTACTGGTTGGGGCATAGGCTTGGATTATTGTGATACTGAATGGCTTGGCTTGGAAACAAACAGAGATCATTCTGTCGTTCTTGAGATTTCATCCAAGTACTGCATTTTGGACTCTTTTGTTGATCATGATGGCTATTCCATTTCTTCTGAGAGATTACTGCCCACAGTAGTAGATATAATGGTCATCTGAGTTAAATTCACCCATTCCAGTCCATTTTAGTTTGCTGATTCCTAGAATGTCGATGTTAACTCTTGACATCTCTTGTTTGACCATTTGCAATTTGCCTTGATTCATGGACCTGACATTCCAGGTTCCTATGCAATAATGCTCTTTACAGCATCAGACCTTGCTTCTATCACCAGTCACATGTACAACTGGGTATTGTTTTTGCTTTGGCTTCATCCCTTTATTCTTTCTGGAGTTATTTCTCCACTGATCTCCAGTAGCATATTGGGCACCTACTGACCTGGGGAGTTCCTCTTTCAGTATCCTATCATTTTGCCTTTTGATACTGTTCATGGGGTTCTCAAGGCAAGAACCCCATGACATGGAACAACAGACTGGTTCCAAATAAGAAAAGGATGTACTCTGCATATAAATTAAATATGCAGGGTGACAATATACAGCCTTGATGTACTCCTTTTCCTATTTGGAACCAGTCTGTTGTTCCATGTTGTTTCATTATAGGGGACTGGAATGCAAAAGTAGGAAGTTAAGAAACACCTGAAGTAACAGGCAAATTTGACTTATGTTTTCTTATTGATTTTCTGTCTGGATGATCTACTGGTATAAGTGGGGTGTTAAAGTCTCCTACTACTATTGTGTTAATGTTGATTTTCCCCTTTATGGCTGATAGCAATTGCCTTATCATGGAGGTGCTCGTATGTTGGGTGCATAAATAATTACAATTGTTATGTCTTCTTACTGGATTGAACTCTTATTGGGAACACATGTACACCCGTGGCAGATTCATGTTGATGTATGGAAAAACCAATACAATACTGTAAAGTAATTAGCCTACAATTAAAATAAATAAGTTTAAATAAAAAAAATAGTCATTACAGTGGATGTGGCAGTGGTGTTATCTCATCGTGATTTTGACTTCAATTTTCCTGACTAATTAATTAATGATTAATATTAATTAATTGAGATTGGGTGCAATCTAAAAAATGACAGAATGATCTTTATTTGTTTCCAAGGCAAACTATTCAATATCACAGTAATCCAAGTCTATGCCCCAACCTCTAACGCCAAAGAAGCTGAAGTTGAGCTGTTCAATGACGACCTGGACTAACCTTTTAGAACTAACACCAAAAAAGATGTCCTTTTCATCATAGGGAAATGGAATGCAAAAGTGAGAAGTCAAGAGATACCTGGAGTAACAGGCAAGTTTGGCCTAGGAGTACAAAATGAAGCAGGGCAAAGGCTAACAGAGTTTTACCAAGAGAATGCATTGGTCATAGCAAACACCCTCTTCCAACAACACAAGAGAAGACTCTACACATGGACATCACCAGATGGTCAATACCAAAATCAGATTGATTATATTCTTTGCAGCCAAAGATGTAGAAGCTCTATACAGTCAGCAAAAAAAAAAAAAAAAAAAAAGACCAAGAACTGACTGTGTCTCAGATCATGAACTCCTTATTGCCAAATTCAGACTTAAATTGAAGAAAGTAGGGGAAACCAGTAAACCATTCCAGTATGACCTAAATCAAATCCCTCACAGCTATACAGTGGAAGTGAGAAATAGATTCAAAGGACTAGATGTGATAGACAGAGTGCCTGATGAACTATGACATTGTACAGGAGACAGGGATCAAGACCATCCTGAAGAAAAAGAAATGCAAAAAGCAAAATGGCTGTCTGAAGAGGCCTTATAAATATCTGTGAAAAGAAGAGAAGTGAAAAGCAAAGGAGAAAAGGAAAGACATAGGCATCTGAAGGCAGAGTTCCAGAGAATAGCAAGAAGAGATAAGAAAGCCTTCCTTACTGATTAATGCAAAGAAATAGAGGAAAACAATAGAATGGGAAAGACTAGAGATCTCTTCAAGAAAATTAGAGATACAAAGGGAACAAATAAAGGACAGAAATGGTGTGGACCTAACAGAAGCAGAAGATATTAAGAAGAGGTGGCAAGAATACACAGAAGAACTGTACAAAAAAGAGCTTCACGACCCAGATAATCACGATGGTGTGATCACTCATCTAGAGCCAGACATCCTGGAATGTGAAGTCAAGTGGGCCTTAGGAAGCATCACTCCAAAGAAAGTTAGTGGAGCTGATGGAATTCCAGTTGAATGATTTCAAATCCTGAAAGCTGATGCTGTGAAAGTGCTGCACTCAATATGCCAGCAAATTTGGAAATTTCAGCAGTGGCCACAGGACAGGAAAAAGTCAATTTTCATTCCAACCCCAAAGAAAGGCAATGCCAAAGAATGCTCAAACTACCGAACAGTTGCACTCATCTCACATGCTAGTAAAGTAATGCTCAAAATTCTCCAAGCCAGGCTTCAGCAATGCGTGAACTGTGAACTTCCAGATGTTCAAGTTGGTTTTAGAAAAAGCAGAGGAACCAGAGATCAAATCGCCAACATCCGCTGGATTATTGAAAAAGCAAAAGAGTTCCAGAAAAACATCTATTTCTGCTTTATTGACTATGCCAAATCCTTTGACTGTGTGGATCACCACAAACTGTGGAAAATTCTGAAAGAGATGGAAATACCAGACCACCTTAACCTGCCTCTTAAGAGGTATAAATCTGTATGCAGGTCAAGAAGCAATATTTAAAACTGGACATGGAACAAAGGATTGGTTCAAAATTGGGAAAAGAGTGTGTCAAGGCTGTATATTTTCACACTGCTTATTTAACTTATAGGCAGAGTACATCATGTGAAATGCCAGGCTGGATGAAGCACAAACTGGAATCAAGATTTCTGGGAGAAATATCAACAACCTCAGATATGCAGATAATACCACCTTTATGGCAGAAAGTGAAAAGGAACTAAAGAGCTTGTTGATGAGGGTGAAAGAGGAGAGTGAAAAAGCTGGCTTAAAATTCGACATTTAGAAAACTAAGATCATGACATTCATTCCCATCATTTCATGGCAAATAGATGGCAGAAAAATGGGAACAGTGACAGACTTTATTTTCTTGTGCTCCAGAATCACAGGATTTTTTTTTTCCCCTGGGGGAGTGGCCAAGATGGTGGAGTGGGAAGGCTCTGAGCTCACCTCTCCCATTGACATACCAAAATTACTACTATTTACAGAGCAACTGTTGATAAGAATAATTTGAACACTAGCAGAAAAGATCTGAGGAAAAGAACCACAGCGACACAGGTAGAAGGAAGTGAAGACGTGATATAGTTAAGACCCATATTCTTGTGGTAGGCAGCCCATAAGTGGGAGGATAATTACTATTGCATAGGTTCTCCCCAAGGACAGAGTAGGAGTGAGTCCCACATCATGCTCCTCAGTCTAAGAGTCCTGTACCAGAAGGACAAGATCCTAAAGCATTTGGAGTCAGTGGGGCTTACTTTTGGTAAAGCCAGAGATCTGTAGAACTCCACACTTAAAGGGTGAACACAAGATCTCATACACTCTGAGACCAAAGCCAGAAGCAATAATTTGAATGCTGCCTGGGAGAGAGCCACTTGCTGATCTTGGAGACACCTCCAAAGAGGTAGGAGGCAACGGTGACCTCTTCTAGGGACACAGACACTGGCAACAACTATTTTTGGGAGCCCATTCTCAAAATGGATCACAGTTTACTCTAAAACTCCTAGAAGATAACAGAAGAAACCCAGAGGACCATGGGTATGGTGATGACTTTTGGATAAAGCATGAAAGATAACCTGTGAAAGAAATAAGTGATATGCTTGATGCCATTAAAAATTTTTTTTTAAATTTTTATTTATTTATTATTATTTTTTAATTACAATACTGTATTTGTTTTGCCATACATTGACATGAATCAGCCACAGGTGAACACAATCTCCCAATGCCAAAGCCCCCTCCCACCTCCCACCCCACATCATCTACCTGAATCATCCTGTGTACCAGCCCCATGCATCCTGCATCCTGCATTGAACATAGACCGGCACTTCGTTTCTTACAAGATAGTATACATGTTTCAATGCCATTCTCCCAAACTTCTCTGCAAAAGACCCTGTCAAGAGAATAATACAAGCCACAGCCTGGGAGAAAAATATTTGAAAAGGATACATCTCATAAAAGATTGTTATCCAAAATATAAAAAGTGTCTACACTTTGGTGTTCATCCTTTGGGTGTAACGTCTATGTCTGCCTTTATATATTTATTTATTCTGCATGTAGATGTTCAGTTGTTTCAGTATCATTTATTTAAAAGAGTATTTATGTTCCACTGTCTTTTCTTTGCTCCTTTATTAAAGATTAGTCAATTATATTTATGTAGCTCTATTTTGGGGCACTCTGTTCTATTCCATTTATCTATTTGTTTATTCTTTCACAAATACAACACTATTTTGATTGCTGTAGCTTCGTGGTATGTCTTCAATAGGATAATGTCAGTCCTCCAACTTTCTCCCTTTCCTTCAATATTTTGTTGGCTGCTGCTAAGGCACTTCAGTTGTGTCTGGGTCACAAAGAGTCACTGTAATCCAGAGAACTGTAATCCTGCCAGACTCTTCAGTTCATGGGATTCTCCAGGCAAGAATATTGGAGTGGGTTGCTGTGCCCTCCTCCAGGGGATCTGCTTGACCCATAGATCAAACCTGTGTCTCTTTACATCTTCTGCATTGGCAGGCAGCTTCTTTACCTTTAGTGCCACCTGGGAATCCCATTGTGCTGGCTATTCTGGGTCCATATAAACTTCAGAACCATTTTGTTGCTATCTACAAAGTAACCTGCTGGGACAATTGGACTTTTTAAATTGGGTTGTTTTTTTATTTATCATAAATTTTAAGATATCTACATCCTAAGTGTACTTTATCAGTTACATGACCTCAAAATATGTTTTCTATCTGTTGCTTGTCTTTACAAACTCTGAACAGTATTTCTCTCAGAGCTAAATTTTGATAAAATTCAATTTAAAGTCTTTTTTTTAATTGGAACATCATACCTAATAATTTTTTGTATAACTCAAGGTAATGAATATTTCTCATGTTTTAATTTATATCATTGGAATAGAATTAAGAGTCTAGAAGTAAACCCGTAAATCTACTCATGGATATAAATCCCAAAGAGTTGAAAACAGGCATTCACACAGGACCCTACAGGGGAATGTCCACCACCGTAGGCACAAGGGAGAAGTCACTCATCCACTGCTGAGCAGATAGAAAATAAGTGTGATCTAGCCATACAGTGGAATACTATTCAGCCAGGAAAAGGCAAGAAGTGCTGATTCACGCTACCACGGGCATAGACCCTATGATAAGTGACAGCTGCAAGACACAGAAGGACACCTATTGTATGCCTCCATCTCTAGGAAGTCTCCAGAACAGACAAAGGCCTGTGGATAAGAAGCTGATGAGTGGTTAGTTGCCTGAGGACTATGGGGGTAGAGTGAGGTGAGGAAAACTGCAGGAGGGGGCAGTGGGGATTGACTGCCTGGTCGGTACAGGGGTTTCTCTTTGTGGTGGTGCCAACGTTCTGGAACTAGACACAGTGGTGATGGTGGCCCAGCACCGCCAGTGTATACTTGATGCCACTGGGTGGTCTGCTCCCTTCTCTGTACAAAGGTCTCCTCTCGTGGAAAGGAAGAGTTCCAACAAAGAGAAGGTCCAATAGGCAGGGTGAGCAGGATCCTGCCAGTGCCATTTCTTTGCAGGCCCAGGCTTGTGGGGGTCGGGGTGGGTTGGGGAGGCATGGGAAAGCAGTGATCTCAGGGGATCTGCCTGTCACAGAGCGTGCGCCCTGACCAGTGAGGGGGCTGGCTCATGGTTGCTAGGATACGGAGTAGAGGTTTGAGAGTACTGGTTGTCTTGAGAGGTTGGGACCAGCTGACTCATCTCACTGCATCTCATCTCACCGCGTATCATCTCACCGCGTATCATCCCACCGCACCTCATCCCACTGCACCTCAAAGCATGGCCTCAGGGAAAGTGGGCTCAATGGTCAGCATGCCCAGGGAAAAGGGCCGTCGAAGGTCGTCTGGTTGCCGCTCCCACACCGCCCATGCCGAGCTGTCCTTGTCCATGAGCCACATGGAGTGCCTCCTGTGGGAAGGCCACTACGCCCAGCGCCTGAGCTCGTCTGCACCCATCTTCCTAGCAGCCATCATGTAGCACCTGACTGCCAAGGTCCTGGAGCTGGCAGGCAACGAGGCCCAGGACAGCAGTCAGAGGCACACCCTAGAGCTGGTGGGCATGGTGGTCCACCACAATGTTCTGCTCAGCGGTTCTTTTGGGATGACGCCCATCTCCCTGGTGGCCCCAGCCTGGCACTAGCTGCTCAACCCTGGGTCGTGGGTCCCGGGTCCTGGGTCCCGTGTGCCCAACCCCCAGACCGGCCTCCCGCGGCTGTCGGGCGGCAGGTCTTCTCACTGACCGACCACACAGCCCAGTGCCTCAGGCCCAGTCATGTCGAATCAATCAAAGTGTTTCAAGACATCCCTGTGTGTGCTTCAGTCACTTGGCCTGGGAGGTGGAGGTGGGACACCCCTCTTTGGAGAGGTGGGGGTCGGGGGTCTGACTGGAGCAGAGTGGGAGTGTTGTGGGTACGGGTGGAGTTTCGGGGACGGCAGGCAGAGACGAGCGGTCGCCCACGGTGACAGCACATGCGGTGGCCTTGGTGGGAGAGGCTGGCTGCAGTGGGGGTGCAGTGGAGTGGGGTCTGGGGTGAAGGCCGGGAAAAGGGAAGGCTCCTCCGTTGGCTCTGAGCAAGTAGGAGCCAGGCCAAGTCCCCAGAGGCACCAGGGTCCTGGTGGTGATGCTCAAGACCGAGAGGGTGGCGTCATGGTCGAGTGAAGGTGCCAACGTGACTGACCGCCTGGTGGCATGGGATGCAAGGATGGTGGACAGCATGCTTGACAGGGGTTCCCATGGAAGTAGGGGCCTAGATGCCCATGGGGGCAGGGGCCTAGACCACAAGACTGCAGCGGGATGGGGAGTGGAGTGGGACACAACCTGCCTGTATACAAACTCGGAATCAGGGTCACTTGGGGTCACCAGTTGACTTTTTGGTCGTGCGCCTTTAGAGATGCCGGGAGATGCCCTGCTTGCAACCTGCGGGAGCAATCTGTCACCTAGTAATGTTGGGCTGTGTCCAGGGCCCGTGCCACCACCCTAATTTTGCATATGTGACTTTCGCGGGACCAGGCTCCGCCTCCGGCCACTCAATTTGCATATCACCGTGGAAATGGAGCTTTAGCCTAGAAAGCTGGAATAGTCATCACGTCTGAGACACATGTTTTAAAATTAATGCTATTTCTTTATGCCTTAGGTAGTTTGGATTTGATTAGTAAGAAGCTTTATGCTGACTGCTGCTTCCCTGATAAGAAACTAGCCTTTTACTGACCTTTAATTTCATTTTAAATAATAACATAATACCTGCCCACCATTTCAGAATAATGGTTAGAAGAATTAGAGGAAATTACATATATACAATATACATAATATAGAACAGAAAAGATCCTTTTAAAATATATAAAAACACATTGCTTACTCAGTAAGTCATGTTTGACTCTTTAGCGACCCCATGGACTATAGCCTGCCAGGCTCCTCTGTCCATGAAATTTCCCAGGCTGGTATACTGGAGTGGGTTGCCATTTCCTTCTCCAAGGGATCTTTCGGACTCAGGGATCGAACCTGCTTCTCTTGCATTGGTGGGCGGATTCTTTACCAGTGATCCACCAGGGAAGCCCATATAAAAGTATACCTGTGCTAAAATAAAATTTTACTTAGTGAGGTTAGTTCTGTATGCAGTCCATGGCACTGTGATATTTCATTTTTGTTTTTGGTTTTCTTATATTATGCAATAAAATCAACCTTTTTTGGAGCCCAGTTCTATGAATTTAGCACATGTATACATGTGTGCATTCACCACCACATTCAGGACATGGAACAGCTCTACCAATCCAGCAAGTCCCTGGTCTGGTACAGCAGTCCTTGTTTAAGTGCTTGATTTTTGTAAAAGAATGTTGGTTAAATAGACCCCTGGGTGAGAGTTGGATGAGGAGCAAAAATTCAACAAATACCACAAGGGAAAGTGAAATGGAGAAGTTATTATTCATAAGTCCTGGAGGAGGTACAAAGCACGCCTGGAGGGCCACACAGGAGGTCAGGGCAGGGAACAGGCAGAGAGAAGGCAGCAGGAACTGGAACTTACAACTTTTATTAGGGCCCATAGGTTAAGGGTTCCCTGGATAAGGCCAAATTGGTCAATTCAAAACCAAATAAAATAAACCAGCAGAGTTTTGGTAAGCTCTGTGGGAGTTCTATCTAACGGACCCACAAGAGAAAGGATCTGGGAGGCAGAAGAGACTGTTAAATTGCCAGGGCCTTTGGGGAAGTCATCTCAGTTGCAATTTCTCATGACTCTGCTGGCTGTCATCCAGGTCATGCCCTTGAGGATAAATCTGTGTCCACTCAAGCCATCTGCAGGCCCCTTAGCCATACAAAAGAATGCAGTATTATAGAGTACCTTAAACTCTCAATAGCTGACAAACTCTTTCTTCAAACCTAATCCTTGACAACTGCTCCTCTGGTATCCATCTCTTAAAAAACTACCTTTCCCATATGTCTTGTAAGTAGATTCATTAAGTCTGTCAGCTTTTGAGGCTGGCTGCTATCACTAAACATACTGCTTTTGAGGTTCATCAAGATTGTTGCTGAGTAGTATTCCATTGTGTGGACGTACCACAGTTTGTTCAAACCTCGGCCTATTGGAGGACATTTTGGTTGTTTCCAGGTTTTTGGCAATTTTGAACAAAGCAGATATGAGCATTCATGGATAAGTTTTTATATGAACATATAAGTTTCATTTCTCTAAGGTATATACCCAGGAGTTGGACGACAGGATCATACGAAAAGTTTCTTCAGGTCTCTTCACAGTTAGCCTCATTCTCATGCCCTAGGGGCAACCATTGTTCTTATGCTTTTCACCACATGTTGATTTTGCTTGTTTTGGAACTTAAATTATAGAATCATACATGTAAGCACTTTCAATGAAGCCTCTTTTGAGAAGCACTCATATTTGATGTGTGTATCTATGTTCATTCCTATTATCACCAAATGTTTTATAGCTATATTAATAAACTGCTATTGATTTATACATTCAACTGTTGATGAACATCTGGCCTCTTTTCAGTTCTTTATTATTATGAAAGAAGCTGCTATAAACATTTGTGTTCAAGTTACCACGTACTCATATTTTTTCATTTTCCCTGTGTAATTTCTAAAAGCAGAAGTGTTGGGTAGTAGGATAGGTATATATCTAGCTTTATGAAAAACTGAAAAACCACTTTTCGAAGTATTTGTACCATATTACACTTCTGCTATGTATAGGGGTTTTAGTGGTTCCATATCCTTGCCAAAATTTGATGTTGTCAACTGGTTAGTTTCAGCCATTTTGGTGGATATATAGTGAAATCTCACTGTGATATTTAATTTGCAATTACATAATGAATAAAGATGTTGAGGATATTTTCAATTTTCTAATAAAGTGATTTCAAAATATCCAACATAACTATTATTTTTCTAATATCAAAATAACTACCTTAGCTTTCTTAGATCTTCTGTGTAGTACATATTTATATTTCATTTACTTTCAATCTTTCTTTGTCATCATGCTTAGATAGCATGTCTTTTTGAATTTTTATTTTATTTTGATAAACCTTAAAATAAGATCTATTCTCTTAAAATATTTGTCTGTGTGTTAGTCACTAAGTTGTGTTCAACTCTTAGCTACTGCTATGGACTGTAACCCATCAGAATCCTCTGTCCAAGGGATTCTCCAGGCAAGAATACTGGAGTGGGTTGCCATTCCTTTTTCCAGGGGATCTTCCCAACCCAAGGATCAAACCCAGGTCTCCTGAATTGCAAGCAGATTCTTTACCAGCTGAGCCACCAGGGAAGCCCTATTACATTTTTTAGTGTACAAGATATCATTGCCTGTAGATACAATGTTATACAGCAGATCTTGAATTAATTAATCTTGCTTATCTGAAACTGAATGTGCAATGACTAATAACATTTAACGTCCCCCTCCCAGCCAGTATTCCAGAAAAACTGTTCAATTGTTCAGTCATGTCCGACTCTTTGCGACTCCATGGACTGGAGCACACCAGGCTTCCCTGTCCATAACCAACTCCAGAGTATACTCAAACTCATGTCCATTGAATTGGTGATGCCATCCAATCATGTCATCTTCTGTTGTCCCCTTCTCCTCTCGCCTTCAATCATTCTCAGCACCCAGGTCTTTTCCAGTGAATCAGTTCTTCCCATCAGGTGGCCAAAGTATTGGAGTTTCAACTTCAGCATCAGTTCTTTCAATGAATATTCTGTAATGATTTCTTTTAGGATTGACTAGTTGGATCTCCTAGCTGTCCAAGAGACTCAAGAGTCTTCTCCAACACCATGGTTCAAAAACATCAATTCTTTGGCACTCAGCTTTCTTTTTTTGTTTTTGTTTTTTCTTTTTCCCATTTCAGCATTGTTTATAATACTGAAAAACCGCAAACAATATACAGGCCTATATACAAGAGATTGGTTCAAATAATTACGGATTACACACTCTCAATTCATTACAGTTCAGTCACTCAGTCGTGTCCGACTCTTTGTGACCCCCATGAACCACAGCACACCGGGCCTCCTTGTCTATCACCAACTCTTGGAGTCCACCCAAATGCATGTCCATTGAGTCGGTGATGCCATCCAATCATCTCATCCTCTGTCATTGCCTTCTCCTCCTGCCCTCAGTCTTTGCCAGCATCAGGGTCTTTTCCAATGAGTCAGCTCTTCACATCAGGTGGCCAAAGTATTGGAGTTTCAGCTTCAAAATCAGTCCTTCCAATGAACACCCAGGACTGATCTCCTTTAGGATGGACTGGTTGGATCTCCTTGCAGTCCAAGGGACTTTCAAAAGTCTTCTCCAACACCACAGTTCAAAAGCATTGATTCTTTGGTTCTCAGCTTTCTTTATGGTCCAACACTCACAGCTATACACGACTATTGGAAAAAACATAGCTTTGACTAGATGGACCTTTGTTGGCAAAGTAATGTCTCGGTTTTTAATATGCTGTCTAGGTTTGTCATAGCTTTTCT
The DNA here is from genome assembly GCA_917880005.1 of Nanger dama. Classification (NCBI taxonomy): domain Eukaryota; kingdom Metazoa; phylum Chordata; class Mammalia; order Artiodactyla; family Bovidae; genus Nanger; species Nanger dama. The sequence goes on from CAKJTW010000144.1 coordinate 1,051,296, forward strand.
TCCAAGGAGCAAGTGTTTTTGAATTTTATGGCTGCAGTCACCATCTGCAGTTGTTTTGGAGCCCCCCAAAATAAAGTCTGTCACTGTTTCCATTGTTTCTCCATCTATTTTCCATGAAGTGATGGGACAGGATGCCATGATCTTAGTTTTCTGAATGTTGAAAACTTTTTCACTATCCTCGTTCACATTCATCAAGAGGCTCTTTAGTTCTTCATTGCTTTATGCCATAAGAGTGGTGTCATCTGTATATCTGAGGTTATTAATATTTCTCCCTTCAATCTTGATTTCAGCTTGTGATTTATCCAGCCCCGCATATAGCATGATGTACTCTGCATAGAAGTTAAATAAACAGGGTGATGATATACAGCCTTGACATACTCCTTTCCTGATTTGGAACCAGTCTGTTGTTCCATGTCCAGTTCTAATGGTTGCTTCTTGACTTGCATACAGATTTCTCAGGAGGCAGGTGAGGTGGTCTGGTATTCCCTTCTCTTTAAGAATTTCCCACTGTTTGTTGTGATCCACACATTCAAAGTCTTTGGCATAGTCAATAAAGCAGAAATAGATGTTTTTCTGGAACTCTCTTGCTTTTCCAATGATCTAATGGATGTTGGCAATTTGATCTTTGGTTCCTCTGCCTTTTCTGAAACCAGCTTGAACATCTGGAAGTTCACGGTTCACGTATTGCTGAAGCCTGGCTTGGAAAATTTGGAGCATTACTTTACTAGCATGTGAGATGAGTGCAATTGTGTGGTAGTTTGAGCATTCTTTGGCATTGCCTTTCTTTGGGATTGGAATGAAAACTGACTTTTGCAGTCTTTGGCCACTGCTGAGTTTTCCAAATTTGCTGGCATATTGAGTGCAGCACTTTCACAGTAGCATCTTTCAGGATTTGAAATAGCTCAACTGGAATGCCATCACCTCCACTAGCTTTGTTCCTAGTGATGCTTTCTAAGGCCCACTTGACTTCACATTCCAAGATGTCTGGCTCTAGATGAGTGATCACACCATCGTGATTATCTGGGTCATGAAAATCTTTTTGTATAGTTCCTCTGTGTGTTATTGCCACCTCTTCTTAATATCTTCTGCTTCTGTTAGGTCCATACATTTCTGTCCATTATTGTGACCATATTTGCATGAAATGTTCCCTTAGTATCCCTAATTTTCTTGAAGAGATCTCTTGTCTTTCCCATTCTATTGTTTTCCTCCATTCCTTTGCATTGATCACTGAGGAAGGGTGTCTTATCTCTCCTTGTTATTTTTTAGAAGTCTGCATTCAACTGTGTGTGTCTTTCCTTTTCTCCTTTGCCTTTAGCTTCTCTTCTTTTCTCAGCTATTTGTAAGGCCTCCTCAGGCAGCCATTTTCCTTTTTGCATTTCTTTTTCTTGGGGATGGTCTTGATTTCTGCCTCTTGTACAATGTCACAAATCTCTGTCCATAGTTCTTCAGGCACTCTGTCTATCAGATCTAATAACTTGAATCTATTTGTCACTTCCACTGTATAATCATAAGGGATTTTATTTATGTCGTACCTGAATGGTCTAGTGGTTTTCTCTACTTTCTTCAATTTAAGTCTGAATTTGGTAATAAGGAGTTCATGATCTGAGACACAGTCAGCTCCTGGTCTTGTTTTCACTGACTGTATAGAGCTTCTCCATCTTTGGCTGCAAAGAATATAATCAATCTGATTTTGGTATTGACCATCTGGTGATGTCCCTGTGTAGAGTTGTCTCTTGTGTTGTTGGAAGAGGGTGTTTGCTATGACCAGTGCGTTCTCTTGACAAAACTCTGTCAGACTTTGACCTGCTTCTGTTTTGTACTCCAAGGCCAAACTTGCCTGTTACTCCAGGTATCTCTTGACTTCCTACTTTTGCATTCCAGTCCCATATAATGAAAAGGACATCTTTTTTGGGTGTTAGTTCTAGAAGGTCTTGTAGGTTTTCACAGAACTGTTCAACTTCAAGTTCTTCAGAATTACTGGTCAGGACATAGACTTGGATAACTGTGATTTTGAATGGTTTGCCCTGGAAATGAACAGAGCTCATTATGTCATTTTTGAGATTGCTTCCAAGTACTGCATTCAGATTTTTTTGTTTACTATGATGGCTACTCCATTTCTTCTAAGAGATTCTTGCTCACAGTAATAGACATAATGGTCATCTGAGTTAAATTCACCCATTCCAGTCCATTTTAGTTCGCTGATTCCTAAAATGTTCACTCTTGCCATCTCCTGTTTAACCACTTCCAATTTGCCTTGATTCATGGACCTAACATTCCAGGTTCCTATGCAATATTGCTCTTTACAGTATCAGACTTTACTTCCATCACCAGTCACATCCACAACTGGGTGTTGTTTTTGTTTGTGTGGATCACAGCAAACTATGGAATATTCTTAGCATGGGAATCCAAGACCACCTTACCTGTCTCCTGCATACAAGTTAAGAAGCAACAGTTTGCACCAGACATGGCACAATGGATTGGTTCAAAATTGGGAAAGGAATACCTCAAGGCTGTATATTGCCACCCTGCTCATTTAACTTATATGCAGAGTACATCATGTGAAATTCCAAGCTGGATGAATCACAAGCCAGAGTTAAGATTGCTGGGAGAAATATCAATAATCTCAGATATATAGATGATACCACTCTTTGACAGAAAGCAAAGAGGTGCTTAAGAACCTTTTGATGAAGGTGAAAGAAGAGAGTAAAAAAGTTGGCTTAAATCCCAACATTCAAAAAACAAAGATCATGGCATCTGGTCCTGTCACTTCAAGGCAGATAGAAGGGGAAACAATGAAAATAGTGACAGACTTTATTTTCTTGGTCTCCAAAATCACTGTGGACAGTGACTGTAGCCATGAAATCAAAAGACACTTGCTCCTTGGAAGAAAATCTATGACAAACCTATATGGTGTATTAAAAAGCAGAGACATTACTTTGCCAGCAAAGTACTGTCTAGTCAGTCTATGGTTTTTACACTAGTCATTTATGGATGTGAGATTTGGACTATAAAGAAAGCTGAGCACCTAAGAATTGATGCTTTTGAACTGTGGTGTTGGAGAAGACTCTTGAGAGTCCCTTGTACTGCAAGAGATCAAACTAGTGAATCCTAAAGGAAATATTCAGTCCTGAATATTCATTGGAAGGACTCATGCTGAAGCTGAAACTCCAATACTTTGGCCACCTGATGTGAAGAGCTGACTCATTGGAAAAGACCCTGATGCTGGCAAAGACTGAAGACAGGAAAAGGACAGGACAACAAAGGATGAGATGGTTAGATGGCATCACAGACTTGATGGACATGAGTTTGAGCAAGCTCTGGGAGATAGTGAAAGATAGGGAAGGCTATTTTGCTGCAGTCCATGGGGTCGCAAAGAGTCAGACATGACTGAGCGACTGAACAGCAGCAATGACCGCTCTCCTGGATATCTGCCAACTACCACTGCTCTCTTTGATTCTATAAATTTTACTATTCTAGATACCTCATATAAATGAAATCATGCCATATTTGTCTTTCAGAATGGTTTATTTCATTTAGCATAATGTCCTCAAGTTTCACCTTTAGTGTTAAAGAGCATTTAGCCAGCATATAGCTGTCTTGCTTTTATATACAGTATGATCATCATATTAGTTTGTTATGTTGCCAGAGCTGAAAGTAAGTCTTATCAATATTTTACAGATGGTAGAACCATGTTTTACTTTGAATTCAAATTCAAAATATTCTTTACTCCCTCTTTCCCCTATGGCCTTTGCCTAATAGGTTTCCGAATGCTCGTGTACTAGGACTGAGAACTCAGCATCTCATTCCCCTTCTTACCTCTTGCTGCAGATATTTTTCTTTTATATATACAATGATTTATGGAATTTAAAAATCTTGATTAAGCTTTCTAATGTTCAAAAAAATTAACAATGTTTCTCCAGGCCTACCTAGGATTCAAAGGCCAAAGATTGAGATGAAGTTTCTTTTTAAAAGGCCAGGAATTTTCTTCCTTACTTAGCAACTGTCTCAAAGTTTTCAGATCATCACACTGGTATTATTATATATAGAAGCTTTGACTATCTGTCTTTCTGCTGAATACCCACTGAGGGTAGATGGACACATCTTATTTTCACATCTCTATCTTCTCTGATCATGTTTTCTTAATATTACAAACACTTTTTCCTCAGAGATTTTCCCTAGCCCCTATCTTATGCTTAACATTTAGTTAATACTCTTCTTCATTATAATATATAATAAATATTCTTCTTTATTATACTTTATATTTATATTATATTCTGTGTTCTTTATTATAATAATATAATACTTTAGACATTTGATAGTGAGGAACTAATAATCTATACATATATAAACAACTTTATAAAAAGATTTTCACACATAGCAATAAAACTCAAGTAACATTTTTATGAGACCCTTGAACTGGAGGTGAGCTCTTGGATATTCTTCGTGTATATATTCCCTCTATGATAATGCTTAGGCTTCATTGACTGCAGTGCTACAATGCTAGGCTATAGACAAGAATTTTGCATTTCATATCAACCCTCATGGTATATAAAGTAGATGGGGTTAGGGGAAGCAGAGAAGTACATCTTTTCCTTCTTGTCATTACAATACTATTTCTTTTTTTTCCAATATTTTTCTTAAGTAACCTCATTTTTCTAGTGAAAGCTAAAATCATAAACTTGTTCAATGCACAATACCTCCTTAGGCTTGGTTGACCCTTCAGATGACCAATTAAAGTGATTTATTTTGTATAAGTGTGTGAAATAGTCTTTCTTTTTGCTTTTTCATTCTTTTCATTTTTCTCTCTAGCTATTGATCTCTTTCTCTCTCTCTGTCTCTCTCTCTTTCACACACAGATACACACACACACACACATATGAGACCATGAGTGGACTCTTTGTTTATAGACAATGAGGGTCTTTTAGAAGCTTGAGGCTAGTGACTCTGGATCTCAGTGCCATTCTGAGCTGGATGCAGGCAAGTGAGGAAGCACGACCCCAGATGGCTTTCTGGGACAATTTCTGAGCTGCAAAGGCTTCCATTTTGGATCAGTGCTGAGTTGTCTTTGTTTGGCAGTTGTGCAGGAAGCAGTCCCAGAATTTCCAGGTGAGTTGATAATTTCTGACCCTCTCTTTTCATTCCTTTTGATACTAGGACATGCTCCCTCCCTACCCTGCACATGTCTATTTATTTATTATTATTAGTTGTTGCATTTAGTTATTTAGATATTATTACTATTGTAGAATGAGTATAGAAAACATCTATGAGTTGATACTTCCTCATACCATCTCATCAGCACCAGTAAAGAGGAAGAGGGCTGCACTGAGTCAAAGGCTTCTTAGAGCACACAGAATGAAGCTGAGTTTGGAAGGAAATGTAAGGGAGAATAAGAAAATTGAGGTGAGAAGAGAATAGAAGTTGGAGTTTCCTCATTATATACCAAAGGGAGGCACTTGAAAAAGAAAAAAACTTTCTTCAAGCATTTCTTGCTATTCTGTGGACATGAGAGCTTTGTGTTTATACATTGCAGGAAATTGTATATTGTCAGGGAACTGCTAAAGCAAGAAAAGGAAGTCAAGAATAAATGGCCTATGAGGTCTTCTGAAAAGGATACCGACTACCTCTTTTCTTCAGAGGTCAGAGTATTGTTTGGGTTTTGTGAATGTTTCAGAGGTAGCCCTCTTCCTGTTGATACTGCAAACATCCCCACAGATCAGGTTATAGAAAAGTATTTCAAAGAAAGAAATGGGTTCAGGAATAAATACTTTTCTGGAGAACAGAAAATGGAGTCTTTGCCAGCAGAGCAAAGTAGATACTCTACACTATTAAAATAATGATTTAGACTAGCTGTCTTGTGAGTGTAGGACAGATTGTAATAGATGTGGAGGGTTTTACACCTATATTAAGGGCTTCCTAGGTGGTGCAGTCCTAAAGAATCCACCTGCCAGTGCAGGAGACATCAGATACGCGGGTTTATTCCCTAGGTTGGGAAGATCCCCTGGAGGAGGAAATGGCAACTGACTCCAATATTCTTGCCTGGAGACTCCCATGGACAGAGAAGCTTGGTGGGGGTGGGCTACAGTCCATGGGGTCACAAAAGAGTCAAACATGATTGAGTTACTGAGCATGCACCCATACCTATATCAACAAAATTCACTACAAATATTTCTTTCCATTTTGTTTACGTAGCCACAGCTCTTGACAGTCCTTCCCTCTGCTTCCCTCTAGAGGACTCCTGGGGACATTAGATAGAGTGACACTGATGAACATCAGCCCTGGCCTAGGTGTCAGGAAAATATATTCTTTCTTTACTATATAGACAGGGAAACTATGGTTGACCCTGAGAACAAGCAAGTGTAAAAGCCAAATCTACACTTTTAAACAATATGATGATTTATATTATCCACAGCGTCGCTAGAGCTTGTGAGATCCTAAGTGGTTAATTGTTCTTCAGTTTATGCTGAAATAAGATGCTGGCTCATGATTTAATACTGGAAACATCATTACTGTTATTTAGGTGAGTCAACAGTTTGATGCCGATTTGAAACTGATGCCTTTTTTATTTGTTTCATTTTTTTAGACTGTATTTTTGTTGTTGTTGAAAGTATAATAAAGTTCTTGTTCCAATTCTAGAAAATATGATCATAACTGAAAGCCACTAGTGTCCAGAACCAAACTCATACTATTATTATTCCCTTTTGGTAGAAGAGTAACTTCAGACACAGAGATATTAAGTAATTGCAAGAGAAAGGAATACACACACACACACAGCATACACCATGAACAAATTGAACTTCAGAAACACAAGGATGGTTCAATATTAGCAAATCAGTCAATATAATCCACATTAACAAAGGGAGATTAAAAAAATCACATGATAATCAATATAGACACAGAAAAGCATTTGACAAAATTCAACATCCATTCATGATAAAAAGTCTCTTCAAGCTGGGTATAGAGGGAAAGCATCTCAACATAACAAAAACCATTTATGAAAAACCCAAATAATACTCAACAATGAAAAGTTGAAAGCCTTTCCTGCTAAATTCAGGAAGAAGATAAGGATGTCCACTCTCACTACTGCTATTCAACATAGTATTGGAAGCCCTAGCCATAGCAATCAGACAAGAAAAAAATGTTAAAGGTATCCAAATCGGAAGGGAGGAAGTAAAACTGTCACTATTTGCAGACGAAATGATATTCTATATAAAGAACCCTAAAGCCTCCATTTAAAAGCTGTTAGAACTAATAAATGAATTCACCAAGGCAGTAAGATACAAGATTAATGTACAGAAATTTCTTGCATTTCTTTACACTAAATAATGGAATAACAGAATTAAAAGAAAAAAAAACTATTTTAAAAATCACATAGAAAATAAAATACTTATGAATAAATCTAACCAAGGAGATGATGACCTTTACACTGAGAAGTATAAAACAATGATAAAGGAAGTTGAAGATGATTCAAATAAATGTAAATATCTTATTTGAGACTGGGGAAATTACTGCCACTCACACACACAAAAATAGGGCTTCTGTTAGTAAATAAGGAGAAATAAATATTTTGTATTTTATTAAAAGTGTCTGATACAGTTTCATAAGACATGAGATCATGGAATAATATCCTGGGTTTCAAAATAGAAGAAAACAATAGCTGCCAGAAACTACATTGTACTTTATTTATTCAGACTTATCACATATTTTTTCCAGAAACTTAAGAAGCTTATTGACACACTAGATGGGATTCACATGAGATTTCCAAATATGGTGAGAAATTTGAAGAACATTTAGAAGAAAGAAAAGTTGAGGAAATTTGGTTTGTGATTCAAGAAAGTCTAAGAAAGTCACTGTTCTGAAACATCTAATGAAGCATCATGGGAAAGAGACCTCAGACCAGTTCTATATAACTCCATTGATAGAAGTCAGTTCAGTTGCTCAGTCGTGTCCGACTGTATGCGACTCCATGAATCGCAGCATGCCAGGCCTCCCTGTCCATCACTATCTCCCAGAGTTCACCCAGACTCACGTTCATCGAGTCAGTGATCCCATTCAGCCATCTCATCCTCTGTCGTCCCCTTCTCCTCCTGCCCCCACCCCTCCCAGCATCAGAGTCTTTTCCAGTGAGTCAGCTCTTTGCATGAGGTGGACAAAGTACTGGAGTTTCAGCTTTACCATCATTCCTTCCAAAGAAATCCCAGGGCTGATCTCCTTCAGAGTGGACTGGTTGGATCTCCTTGCAGTCCAAGGGACTCTCAAGAGTCTTCTCCAACACCACAGTTTAAAAGCATCAATTCTTCAGTGCTCATCCTTCTTCACAGTCCAACTCTCACATCCATACATGACCACATAAAATCATAGCCTTGACTAGACGGACCTTAGTCGGCAAAGTGATGTCTCTGCTTTTGAATATTCTATCTAGGTTGGTCATAACTTTTCTTTCAAGGAGTAAGGGTCTTTTAATTTCATGGCTGCAGTCACCATCTGCAGTGATTTTGGAGCCCCCAAAATAAAGTGTGACACTGTTTCCACTGTTTCTCCATCTATTTCCCATGAAGTGATGGGACCGGATGCCATGATCTTCGTTTTCTGAATGTTGAGCTTTTAGCCAACTTTTTCACTCTCCTCTTTCACTTTCATCAAGAGGCTTTTAGCTCCTCTTCACTTTATGCCATAAGGGTGGTGTCATCTGCATATCTGAGGTTACTGACATTTCTCCTGGCAATCTTGATTCCAGCTTGTGTTTCTTCCAGCCCAGTGTTCTCATGATGTACTCTCCATATAAGTTAAATAAGCAGGGTGACAATATACAGCCTTGACGTACTCCTTTTCCTATTTGGAACCAGTCTGTTGTTCCATGTCCAGTTGTAACTGTTGCTTCCTGACCTGCTTACAGATTTCTCTAGAGGCAGGTCAGGTGGTCTGGTATGCCCATCTCTTTCAGCATTTTCCACAGTTTATTGTGATCCACACAGTCAAAGGCTTTGGCATAGTCAATAAAGCAGAAATAGATGTTTTTCTGGAACTCTCTTGCTTTTTCCATGATCCAGCTGATGTTGGCAATTTGATCTCTAGTTCCTCTGCCTTTTCTAAAACCAGCTTAAACATCAGGGAGTTCATGATTCACGTATCGCTGAAGCCTGGCTTGGAGAATTTTGAGCATTACTTTACTAGCATTTGAGATGAGTGCAATTGTACGGTAGTTTGAGCATTCTTTGGCATTGCCTTTCTTTGGGATTGGAATGAAAACTGACATTTTCCAGTCCTGTGGTCACTGCTGAGTTTTCCAAATTTGCTGGCATATTGAGTGCAGCACTTTCACAGTAGCATCTTTCAGGATTTGAAATAGCTCAACTGGAATGCCATCACCTCCACTAGCTTTGTTCCTAGTGATGCTTTCTAAGGCCCACTTGACTTCACATTCCAAGATGTCTGGCTCTAGATTAGTGATCGCATCATCATGATTATCTGGGTCATGAAGATCTTTTTGTATAGTTCTTCTGTGTATTCTTGCCACCTCTTCTTAATATCTTCTGCTTCTGTTAGGTCCAGACCATTTCTGTCCTTTCTTGAGACCATCTTTGCCTGAAATGTTCCCTTGGTATCTCTAATTTTCTTGAAGAGATCTCTAGTCTTTCCCATTCTGTACTTTTCCTCTATTTCTTTGAATTGATCGCTGAAGAAGGCTTTCTTATCTCTTCTTGCTATTCTCTGGAACTCTGCATTCAGATGCCTATAAATTTCCTTTTCTCCTTTGCTTTCTGCCTCTCTTTTTTCACAGCTCTTTGTAAGGCCTCCCCATACAGCCATTTTGCTTTTTTGCATTTCTTTTCCATGGGGATGGTCTTGATCCCTGTCTCCTGTACAATGTCAAAAACCCATTCCATAGTTCACCAGGCACTCTGTCTATCAGATCTAGGCCATTAAATCTATATCTCACTTCCACTATAGAATCATAAAGGATTTGCTTTAGGTCACACCTGAATGGTCCAGCGGTTTTCCCTAGTTTCTTCAATTTGAGTCTGAACTTGGTAATAAGGAGTTCATGATCTGAGCCACTGTCAGCTCCTGGTCTTGTTTTTGTTGAATGTATAGAGCTTCCCCATCTTTGGCTGCAGAGAATATAATCAATCTGATTTCAGTGTTGACCATCTGGTGATGTCCATGTGTAGAGTCTTCTCTTGTATTGTTGGAAGAGGGTGTTTGCTATGACCAGTGCATTTTCTTGGCAAAACTCTATTAGTCTTTGCCCTGCTTCATTCCACATTCCAAGGCCAAATTTGCCTGTTACTCCAGGTGTCTCTTGACTTCCTACTTTAGCATTCCAGTCCCCTATAATGAAAAGGACATCTTTTTTGGGTCTTAGTTCTAAAAGGTCTTGTAGGTCTTCATAAAACTTTCAACTTCAGCTTCTTAAGTGTTATTGGTTCGGGCATAGACTTGGATAACTGTGATATTGCATGGTTTGCCTTGGAGATGAACAGAGATCATTCTGTCGTTTTTGTGGTTGCATCCAAGTACTGCATTTTGGACTCTTTTGTTGACCATGATGGCTACTCCATTTTTTTCTGAGGGATTCCTGCCTGCAGGAGTAGATATAATGGTCATCTGAGGTTAAATTTACCCCTTCCAGTCCATTTTAGTTCACTGATTCCTAGAATATCGATGTTCACTCTTGCCATCTCTTGTTTGACCACTTCCAATTTGCCTTGATTCATGGACCTGACATTCCAGGTTCCTATGTAATATTGCTCTTTACAGCATAGGATCTTGCTTCTATCACCAGTCACATCCATAACTGGGTATTGTTTTTGCTTTGGCTTCATGCCTGTATTCTTTCTGGAGTTATTTCTCCACTGATCTCCAGTAGCATATTGGGCACCTACTGACCTGGGGAGTTCCTCTTTTGGTATCCTATCATTTTGCCTTTTCATACTGCTCATGGGGTTCTCAAGGCAAGAATACTGAAGTGGCTTGCCATTCCCTTCTCCAGTGGACCACATTCTGTCAGACCTCTCCACTATGACCCGCCTGTCTTGGGTTGCCCAGCAGGCATAGCTTGGTTTCCTGAGTTAGACAAGGCTGTCGTCCTAGTGTGATTAGATTGACCAATTTTCTGGGAGTATGGTTTCAGTGTGTCTGCCCTCTGATGCCCTCTTGTAACACCTACCATCTTACTTGGGTTTCTCTTACCTTGGGCGTGGGGTATCTCTTCACGGCTGTTCCAGCAAAACACAGTGGCTGCTTCTTACCTTGGATGAGGTATATCTCCTTACCACTGCAGTTCCTGACCTTCAATGTGAGATAGCTCCTCTAGGTCCTCCTGCGGCTGCACAGCCACCACTCCTCAGGTTGCTCCTCCTGGCTGCTGGCCTTGGCCTCGGGCTATGGGTGGCTCCTCAGGGTTACTGCCCCCTGGCCTCAGGTGCTAGGTGGCATCTCCCGGCCACCCATGACCTCAGACGCGGAGTGTCTCCTCCCGGCCGCCCCTGATCTCCAACGCGGGATAGCTCCTCTCAGTCACCACCCCTGACCTGGACGTGGGGTAGCTATAAAAAGAAATTCTATATAATTCCATGTGATGAAGTAAGATCATTAAATTAAAGTTACAGCAGGGTGGTCAGGGTTTCAGTTAACATGAGAAAAAATTTTAATACAGCTATCCAACAGCCATATTTCAAATCTTCTGTTAGTAAAAGTGCTTAAGCAGATGCCAGATGACCAATTGCTGGGATTCTGTTAAAGACATGCAGTAACTGTGTGGAAGGCTAGCCAAGATGAAATTAGAGGCCCTTCACCCTACACAAAATCCTTTGGGAATAATACAATATTTGATCCATTGTTTGTCTCTAACATTCCTTCAGGCTACCTTAAGAAAGTCTTGAAGAACCATACAGCTCATGCATGTGAAGGAGAGAAATTGGGACTCACTTGCCCACAAAAGACATCTATCAGCATCCTTTCTGCTTTTTATGGTCATAAAGTCCCTGATGAAAACTTTTGTCCAACTCTAATTGTTAAGAACAGTGAAAATGCCACCTATGTGTCAGTTCTAGCTAGACAGGTAAGACCCAGCTTCTCAGAAAGCAAGGGTCCAGGTAACTCTGCATTCAAAAGCAAATATATCTAATTTTATTTGAGGAAAGAATAGATTGAATATGCAATTACCATGGAAACATGAGTAAAATGGAAAAGAAATTAATCACGCATAGCTTGATTACACCATTTAGATTAGAAGAGCTTTGATTTCACTTACATATTCTTAATTTGGCCATTTCCTTCCCTTCTTATATAGTAATAGCTAATATTCTTTAAGATGAAATAAGCATCTGAATGCAGAGTTCCAAAGAATAGCAAGAAGAGATAAGAAAGCCTTCTTCAGCTATCAATGCAAGGAAATAGAGGACAACAACAGAATGGGAAAGACTAGAGATCTCTTCAAGAAAATTAGAGATACCAAGGGAACATTTCATGCAAATATGGCCACAATAATGGACAGAAATGTATGGACCCTAACTCCCTGATGTTCAAGCTGGTTTCAGAAAAGGCAGAGGAACTAGAGATCAAATTGCCAACATCAGCTGGATCATGGAAAAAGCAAGAGAGTTCCAGAAAAAACATCTATTTCTGCTTTATTGACTATGCCAAAGCCTTTGACTGTGTGGATCACAATAAACTGTGGAAAATGCTGAAAGAGATGGGCATACCAGACCACCTGACCTGCCTCTAGAGAAATCTGTAAGCAGGTCAGGAAGCAACAGTTACAACTGGACATGGAACAACAGACTGGTTCCAAATAGGAAAAGGAGTACATCAAGGCTGTATATTGTCACCCTGCTTATTTAACTTATATGGAGAGTACATCATGAGAAACACTGGGCTGGAAGAAACACAAGCTGGAATCAAGATTGCCAGGAGAAATGTCAGTAACCTCAGATATGCAGATGACACCACCCTTATGGCATAAAGTGAAGAGGAGCTAAAAGCCTCTTGATGAAAGTGAAAGAGGAGAGTGAAAAAGTTGGCTAAAAGCTCAACATTCAGAAAACGAAGATCATGGCATCCGGTCCCATCACTTCATGGGAAATAGATGGAGAAACAGTGGAAACAGTGTCACACTTTATTTTGGGGGCTCCAAAATCACTGCAGATGGTGACTGCAGCCATGAAATTAAAAGACCCTTACTCCTTGAAAGAAAAGTTATGACCAACCTAGATAGTATATTCAAAAGTAGAGACATCACTTTGCCGACTAAGGTCCGTCTAGTCAAGGCTATGGTTTTTCCTGTGGTCATATATGGATGTGAGAGTTGGACTGTGAACAAAGATGAGCACCAAAGAATTGATGCTTTTAAACTGTGGTGTTGGAGAAGACTCTTGAGAGTCCCTTGGACTGCAAGGAGTTCTGACCAGTCCATTCTGAAGGAGATCAGCCCTGGGATTTCTTTGGAAGGAATGATGCTAAACCTGAAACTCCAGTACTTTGTCCACCTCATGCAAAGAGTTGACTCACTGGAAAAGACTCTGATGCTGGGAGTGGTTGGGGGCAGAGGAGAAGGGGACGACAGAGGATGAGATGGCTGAATGGGATCACTGACTCGATGGACGTGAGTCTGAGTGAACTCCGGGAGTTGGTGATGGACAGAGAGGCCTGGCATGTTGCGATTCATGGGGTCGTAAAGAGTCAGACATGACTGAACGACTGAACTTAACTGAACTGAACATTCTTTGAGTACTTACTATGTGTCAGGCATATTGCTTGACACAATACGTGAATTCTTTCCTTTAGTACACATAACCTCGTGAAGTAGGTACTACTTTTAAGTATTTTATAGATGAGGAGACTGAGAATCAGATAAGCAAACTGATTCTCCCGAGGTTATACAGCTATTCAGTAATAGAGGTAATTGGTGACCTAGATGGGTGCTGAATTAAGTGCTCTATCATTTGAGAAGCTTCCTAAGAGCTTATGATCTACTACAAACTAAAATATACCTGGAATCAATTGAGAACATTCTAGTTTTCTCTGGAGACTAATATGGGCTTCCCAGATGGCTTAGGGAAAAGAATCTGCCTGCCAATGCAAGAGACTTGGGTTCGATCCCTGGGTTGGGGTGGATCCCCTGGAGGAGGAAATGGCAACTCACTCCAGTATTCTTGCCTGGAGAATTCTATGGACAGAGGAGCCTGGCAGGCTACATTCTGTGGGCTCAGCCAACTCATAAAAAGTTGGCTATGACTTAGCAAGTAAAAACAACAGCAACAAGAAACTAATGTATGGGCAGCTTCCTGATTAACCAATCATCCTTATATGCTTGAAAGAATACACTTTCCATCTCTGCTTTCTTGGTAGCAACTCAGTCTTATTCCTGCCACCACTAGCTCCACTGAGATCAGCAGTGGACCCTTTTATGTCTTTATCTAATGTGACTTACTGGTGTCATCTGACACAGTCTACCATTCTACCTTTCTTTAAACACGCAGTTCCTTTGGCTCTCATGATACTAGGCTCACTCTCTTTTTTTCCCCCTCACTTTTAAGAGCTTCTTCTCTCCTTCCCATTGTAGCTAACCACATTAATTGTTTGGCCACCTGCTTTTTCTATTTTAGGGAACTGGAGAGTATTCAATTTGTCATATATTAAAAGCTTTCATTTATGTAGAAATTAGATTTAAAAATAGCCCTTTGCTTAACTTGTGCCAGGAATTAGTATCTCCATTTAACATACAAGCAAATATAATTTTGCAGAGGCAATTTGCTGGTAGTCACATAGCAAGTAAGTAACAGAACTGTAATTCAAGGCCTTACTTTTTATGTCTACTCCATCATTGTGTATATATTCTCTTTTCAAAGTTCAATAAATAGAACATCTATGGGTCAGGGGAAAAAGAAACATTTTATTGGAAAGTTAAAGAATTCAACTTTTTAAAATTTTGTAAAATTCATTAGTGGAAATGGTGAGACATTTATGTGAACTTCTATTCAGTAATTTCTCTCTTTTCCTTCTTCACAAGAAACTCTTGGATGAGTGCAAGGACAAATGCTGGTGTCAGATTATCTGTGAATAGTCAAATGTTTGGACAAGATCCATGTCTTGGCATATACAAGTATCTTGTAGTATCTTATAAATATAGACCAGGCAAGTTTTACAGTGGTGTTTAAAATAAAAAGGATGGGACCTATATAGTTTGTGGGCTCATTTCTAAGTGTTGTGTCTTTGTTTTCATGTTTAGCAATTTTAAAACACTGTATAATACCTTAAGCTGTATTAACCCAGAAACACAAAATACTTCTTGGTGATAGAGGCCTATTTCTATTCTATAACTCAAGATTTGAAATTTACCTAAAAGTAAGAACTATTTCCACTTTAACCCTCCTCTCATTTAAAAATTTTTCATGCAATCCCAAATTTGGATTTGCAATTCTTCTGACAGCTGATTTCTACAAGTTCAGATGACTTTATTATATATTTCTTCTCATTTTAAGGAGGTTTAAACTATCAGTGCTTCAAAACAGTTTAAAAATATACATATTGGAATATAATATTGAATTTGAAAGGGAATCTAAAGTATCAACTTTGTTTCCTAGTGAACTACCGAATAAAGACAGTGTGTGAGAATGTTACACTGAGGCTTTGATGCAGAAATAAATCTGTCTTGACAATTTTCTCTGCAAATTATGGCAAATTCATGGAAGGAAAACAAGAACGTGATGTAATGAATAAAAACTGACCTGTCATAGGTATGTTGGAAATAGAAGACACACAAATCTACAGTAGAAACTTCCAAATTCTCTGAACTTTAAATGATTGATTAATGTATTCCAGATCACCATGGTATTAAAATATAAGCAATACCATGAGACTAGCACTGAGTATATAATATGAGCATTCTCAACTGGTTGCAACTATTTTATGAACAAGAATATAATCATGATTAGCTAGTGCAGAGCCAGAGAAATGTTGCTTTTGAAAGCTATGCCTTATATGTTTTCCAGAGACAGCATAGGTGTAAAACTAAACAATGCTTAGTTTTAAAATGTGCAAACTCAGTAGCCTCTACCTACTCCAGTTTATCCTGAAGTGTATGTCACAAAAATTAACATCCTTAAGAATTTGATTGGAAAACTCTCTTACATTGACATATTCTCAGTTAATAATGCAACACTGCATCACATTATTGCTAAAGTAAGCTGTAACTTTGGTACCAATAAATAGGGTCTGTGTTCAATTTCCACTGCCATAATTTCTGTCTTTGGCCTAAACTGATCTCAGTTTCAGTGCTGTTGCTCTATGGTTATTGCTGCATTGTTTTGCTTTCTGGTATATTCATGGTTCTGTAGAAGACATGCCTCTTGAATGCTTCAGATCACAAAGGCTTTGAATAACCTTTGGTGATTCTCATAAACCTTGGCATAATTCAGGTAAACTTTTTTCTTATTAAACATAATTATGCACAGGATTATTTAGCTTAACCTCTGTCCAGTGATTGTCAATTAGCAGTGATTTTAACCTCTTCCACAAAGACACTGTGTCTGGAAACATGTTTGATTATCACAACTGGGGTCAGTTGTTCCTGACGTCTAGTGGGTAGAGGTCAAGGATGCTGTTAAACATTATACAATGTACAGGACAGCCCCCTGCAACTGAGAATTATCCAACTTTTAAAGTAAATACTTCCAAGGTTGAGAAACTCTGCTCTAGTGATAGTGCATGCTCGTGCTTAGTCACTCAGTCATGTCCGACTCTTTGTGATCCCATGGACTAGAGCCTGCCAGGCTCCTCTGTCCATGGGGATTCTCCAGGCAAGAATACTGGAGTGGGTTGCCATGTCCCCCTCCAGGAGGTCTTCCCAACCCAAGGATCGAACCCAAGTCTCCTGCATTGCAGGTGGATTCTTTACCGTCTAAGCCACCAGGGAAGCCCAGTGATAGAGTATAAGATACCTCTAATTTGGCTCCCTCATCTACACTTCAATAACTTCTTCCATAAAAGACAGAAGAAATTTAGTATTTGTAAATTTGTATTTTTCAAACTCACTAAGCTCTACTAATATATTTAATTGCCAACTACTCATAGATACTGAAAATGTAAAATAATACATTGTAAACTACATATTTAGAGCAGTAAAAAAGAATTTGAGCTGTTAGGAACTTGGAGAAAATTTTAAGTCTTTATAACTCTTGACAAACAAAAGTTGTATTGCATTTTTTTCCCAAATACAAAAATGACAAATCTCTTTCATGCATTTCAGAGAAAGGAAGACCCAATACTCGGCAGTATTTGATTTCTGCCAAGAACTTGGGAGACCTTATGGTATGATTTTCTAGGGAAGATAAGACAAGATGTCAGCTTCTTTCTAAGTTAAAGACAATTCTGGACCTGGTGTGCTGTTAAAGCCTGGCAGTATGATGCTCTTCCATCCAAGAATAGTGTGCGTTTGTAGTGTTTACCTAAGATCTATTTTCCCATCCTACTAACATCCTGAATTTCCTGTTAGGAAATTATTAACATTGACTATAGTCTAAAGGGACAATGTTCTTCACTAGCCAAGGAATGGGCATGCTAGCCAAGTCAGGCCAAGGTAATAGATGTTCCTTCCATGATTATTTGTATCTCAAATAAAATGACAAAGAGGATAACAGTATCCAGGTTCTTTCACCCCAGTGAAGGCATCCTGAATAGATTATTTTGACTGCAAGACCACCCTTTTAGTTCTATTTCCTTGAGATCTTAAAGTATTTTGCTTATTTAAAAAAACTCTCAAGCCTGCATTGCAGAAATACCTATTCTGGTTCTTCTATACATTCTACCTCCTTTTTTCTTCCCCAACTCAAATCATTTGTTTGTTTTAATCATAACCAACAGAGTGCTTAGCTCCTGACACTCTACAAGTAGTCTTGAGACAGTGTCAAAAGAGAGAAAACTGTACGTTGTTTGCAGATACAGCTACTTTTGGTGAACCTTGTTTCCCAGGAGTGAAGAAACAGCTGCAAGTTTCCTATATATATGGTCCCTACCGCTTAATAAATTACTGTGGAAAGCTACAATATTATAGCTCACATCCTAC
Organism: Nanger dama; assembly: GCA_917880005.1. Taxonomy (NCBI): domain Eukaryota; kingdom Metazoa; phylum Chordata; class Mammalia; order Artiodactyla; family Bovidae; genus Nanger; species Nanger dama. Next base: position 1,069,360 of record CAKJTW010000144.1, read on the forward strand.
AATTACAATAATAGCTAAAATCTGTATAGCACTTTTCAGTTTCCAATTTTTTCTTATCCATGTTTCTCATTTGGTCATTACAATAATCCTGTGAGGCGTTGTTGTTGTTCAGTTGCCCAGTCGTGTCTGTCTCTTTGCAACCCCCCATGGATTGCAGCAAAACAGGCCTCCCTGTCCCTCACCATCTCTCAAAGTTTGCCCAAGTTCATGTCCATTGCATTGGTGATGCCATCCAGCCATCTTATCCTCTGACATCCTCTTTTCCCTCTGTCCTCAATCTTTCCCAACATCAGGGACTTTCCCAATGAGTCGTCTGTTCGCATCAGATGATCGAAATACTGGAGCATCAGCTTCAGCATCAGTCCTTCCCACTAATATTCAGGGTTGATTTCATTTAGGATTGACTAGTTTGATCTCCCTGCTGTCCAAGGGACTCTCAGGAGTCTTCTCTAGCACCACAGTTCGAAGGCATCAATTCTTTGGTACTCTGCCTTCTTTATGGTCCAGCTCTCACAACTGTTATGTGACCACTGGGAAGACCATAGCCTTGACTTTACAGACCTTTGTCGGCAGAGTAATGTCTCTGCTTTTCAACACGCTGTCTAGGTTTGTCATAGCTTTCTTGTCAAGAAGCAAACATCTTCCGATTTCAGGGTTGCAGTCACCATTCACAGTGATTTTAGAGCCCAAGAAGAGAAAATCTGTTGTTACTTCCACATTTTCCCCTTTCTATTTTCCATGAAATAAGGGGGTCAGATGCCATGGTGTGCTCAGATGCTCAGTCATGTCTGACACTTGCGATCCCATGGACTGTAGCCTGCCAGGCTCCTCTGTCCATGGGATTTCCCAAGTGAGAATACTGGAGTGGGCTGCCATTTCCTTCTCCAGGAGATCTTCCCAACCCAGGGATTAAACCAACATCTCTTAAGTTTTCTGCATTGGAAGGTAGATTCCTTATCACTAGTGCCACCTGGGAAGCCCATCTTTTCCCTTTCTATTTACCATGAAGTAATGGGGCCTGAGGCCATGATCTTAGTTTTTTTAATATTTAGTTTTAAGCTGGCTCTTTCATTTTCCTCCTTCACCCTCATCAAGAGCCTCTTAATTCCTCTTTACTTTCTGCCATTAGAGTGGTATCATCCACATACCTGAGGTTGTTGATGTTTCTCACGCCTATCTTCATCCAGGACGGCATTTCTCATGATGTGCTCAGCATATAGGTTAAGTAAACAGAGTGACATCAGACAGCCCTGTCATACTCCTTTCTCAATCCTGAACCAGTCATTTGTTCCATACAGGGTTCCAAATGTTGCTTCTTGACTCACATACAGGTTTCTCAGTAGACAAGTAAGATGGTCTGGTGTTCCCATCTCTTTAAGAGCTTTCCACAGTAAGTTACGATCCACACAGTCAAAGGCTTTAGCATAGTCGATGAAACAGAGGTAGACGTTTTTCTGGAATTCCCTAGCTCTCTATGATGCAATGAATGTTGGCAATTTCATCTCTCGTTCCTCTGCCTTTTCTAAACCCAGCTTGGACATCTGAAAGTTCTTGGTTCTCATAATGCTGAAACCTAGCATGCAAGATTTTAAGCATGACCTTACTAGCATGGGAGGCTTCCCTGATAGCTCAATTGGTAAAGAATCCACCTGCAATGCAGGAGACCCCAGTTCAATTCCTGGGTCAGGAAGATCTTTTGGAGAAGGGATAGGCTACCCACTCCAGTATTCTGGCCTGGAGAATTTCATGGACTGTATAGTCCATGGGGTGGCAAAGAGTCAGACATGACTGAGAGACTTTCACTTTCACTTTACTAGCATGGGAGATGAGTGCAATTGTCTGATGGCTAGCACATTCTTTGGTACTACCCTTCTTGGGAATTGGGATGAGGATTGACCTTTTCAGTCCTGTAGCCACTGCTGCGTCTTCCAGATTTGCTGATATATTGAGTGCAACACATTGACAGCATCATCCTTTAGGGTTTTGAATAGCTCTACTGAAATTCTATCACATCAAATAGCTTTATTGACAGCAGTGTTTCTGAAGGCTCACTTGACTTTACACTCCAGAATGTCTGGTTCTGGGTGACTGACCACACCATCATAGTCATCCAGTTCATTAAAGTCTCCTTTGTACAGTTCTTCCATGTATTCTTTCCATCTCTTCTTGATCTCTTCTGCATCTACTCGGTCTCTACCATTTCTGTTCTTTATTGTGGCCATATTTGGGCAAAATGTTCCCTTGATATTTCCAATTTTCCTGAAGGGATCTCTAGTCTTTCCCCTTCTGTTGTTTTCCTCTACTTTTATGCACTGTTCATTGAAGAAGCCTTCTTGTCTCTCCCTGCTATTCTTTGGAACTCTGTATTTAGTTGGATGTACCTTTCCCTTTCTCCCTTGCTTTTATTCCCATTCTATAGAAAAGAAAACAGATATTCAGAAAGAAAAAGTAACACGTTCAAGATTATACAGGTATTAAGTGACTTTGATTCCATGCCTGTGAGATATTCAGGAGAAAATGATAAGTTGGCATATATATATGTGTGTGTGTGTGTGTGTGTGTGTGTGTGTGTGTGTGTGTGTGTGTTGATTTGAGTGTGGGGCCAGTACTGAAGGTATTAGGAGCTGTATCAGTCAGGATGGTTAGATACCTGTAGTAGAGGTCAACCTAAGCTCTTTTAACATAAAAGGAGTTTATTAAAAGGCAGTGGATATCTCATAGAAGTTGCTGAGAGGGATGTATAACCTGGCTTAGCTATATATCTAAGAAAAATGCCCCAAACTGTACTTTGGAACTTTATGGTAAGAAAAATGCTTATTCCATTAAACAGCTGCTGCCACTAAAAAGAGAAAAGTTTTAAGTCATTAGCTTCCAAGTCCAGGTGGCACAGACACATCTGACTGAGCGAGCTTAGATCATGTTCCAAATCCCCAAGGGAGACTGGGAAAGTCAGCACTTGAATTTTCATCCCGTGTGATAGGAGGTAAAATTTTCTTCCCACAGAAACCTATAATGTGGGTTAATACTGCAGTCATATTAACCCACTGCATAAAGAGGTTAAAGCTTTGAGTAGCCGAAACAGCTTAGCTGTCATGTGTATTTAAAATATGCTTATATTCTTCCTAAAAGGTTAATGATACTTACCTACTAATATTTGTAGAATGGAGAAATCTCCAAACAAAAAGTTGACATAGCAAGATAACTGCTGTGTATAGTTTGAAGAGGAGTTAGAACAAAGTCCAAAGGAATGTTAGCACCTAAGAGACTTGCAGAGAAGAAGAAAATTTCAAAGGGGACTCAGTTCAGTTCAGTTCAGTTGCTCAGTCATGTCCAACTCTTTGCGACCCCATGGACTGCAGCCCTCCAGGCCTACCTGTCCATCATCAACTCCCGGAGTTTGCTCAAACTCCTGTCCATTGAGTCAGTGATGCCATCCAACCATCTCATCCTCTGTCCTCTCCTTCTCTTCCTGCCTTCAATCTTTCCCAGCATCAGGGTATTTTCCAATGAGTCAGTTCTTTCCATCAGGCCAAAGTACTGGAGTTTCAGCTTCAGCATTAGACCTTCCAGTGAATGTTCAGGAATGATTTCATTTAGGATTGTCTGGATGGATCTCCTTGCAGTCCAAGGGACTCTCAAGGGTCTTCTCCAACACCACATTTCAAAAACATCGATTCTTTGGTGCTCAGCCTTTTTATAGTCCAACTCTCAGAAAAGCCATAGCATTGATTAGACAGACCTTTGTCAGCAAAGTATTGTCTCTGCTTTTAATATGCTGTCTAGGTTGGTCATAGTTTTTCTTCCAAGGAGCAAGCATCTTTGAATTTCATGGCTGCAGTCACAATCTGCAGTGATTTTGGAGCCCCCCAAATAAAGTCTGTCACTGTTTCCACTGTTTTCCCATCTATTTGCCATGAAGTGATGGGACTGGATGCCATGATCTTAGTTTTCTGAATGTTTTAAGTCACCTTTTAAACTCTCCCCTTTCACTTTCACCAAGAGGCTCTTTAGTTCTTTGCTTTATGTGATAGGGTGATGTCATCTGCATATCTGAGGTTATTGAAATTTCTCCCGGCAATCTTGGTTCCAGATTGCGCTTCATCGAGTCTGGCATTTCTCATGATGTACTCTGCATATAAGTTAAATAAGCAAGGTGACAATATACAGCCTTGATGTACTCTTTTCCCAATTTGGAACCAGTCTATTGTTCCATGTCTGGTTCTAACTGTTGTTTCTTGACTTGCATACACATTTCTTAGGAAGCAGATAAGGTAGCCTATTATTTTCATCTCTTGAAGAATTTTCCAGAGTTTGTTGTGATCCATACAGTCAAAGGCTTTGGCATAATCAATAAAGCAGAGTAGCTATTTTTCTGGAATTCTCTTGCTTTTTTGATGATCCAACGGATATTGGCAATTTGATCTCTGGTTCCTCTACCTTTCCTAAATCCAGCTTGAACATCTGGAAGTTCATGGTTGACATACTGTTGAAGTCTGGCTTGGAGAATTTTGAGCACTACTTTGCTAGCATGAGAAATGAGTGCAACTGTGTGGTAGTTTGAATATTCTTTGCTATTGCTCTTCTTTGAGATTGTAATGAAAACTGACTTTTCCAGTCCTGTGGCCAGTGTTGAGTTTTCCAAATTTGCTGGCATTTTGAGTGCAGCACTTTAATAGCATCATCTTTTAGGAACTGAAATAGTTCAACTGGAATTCCATCACTTCCACTAGCTTTGTTTGTAGTGATACTTCCTAGGCCCACTTGATTTCATATTCCAGGATTAATTCAAAGGGAACTAAGAAGAGATAAAATATGAAGAAGATGAGAAGAATGTGGTGTGAAAGCAAAAAGGGAGAAGACTGATGGAAAGGAAGAATTAATCAGCTGTGTCTATAATGTTATGAGGAACAGTAAGATGAAAACTCAGAGATAGTTCTAGGGGGATGTGAGATTACAGATATCTTTTAATTTTGATTTAAAATATGCCAATATTTTTCTAAACTGAGAGGAAGGAGCCATTCCACACATTAAAACAATGGCTTCATCTTCTTTGCTGCTGCTGCTAAGTCACTTCAGTCGTGTTTTACTCTGTGTGACTCCATAGACGGCAGCCCACTAGGCTCCTCTGTCTCTGGGATTCTCCAGGCAAGAATACTGGAGTGGGTTGCCATTTACTTCTTTGGTGTTTGGTAAATCCTTATTTTGAAATTGCTTTAGTCCAAAGTCTTCACTTCCTTTCATTTCAAGCATCCTTAGTACTTTAGTGTACACTCCTTGCTTCTGTGCTTTGACATCTCCTTAGTTCATTTATTCCTTCCTCTGTTCTGTGACAATGCCTAGACCATTACTTGATTCAATACTCAGGATTTACTCCATGGAAATAACTAGGTATGATAAGGCTGTCACTTTAAAACTTAAATTAACACTACTTTAGTCTCTCACAATATATTATTTTAAATGAAAGTATGCCAAATATCAATTTTTAACCATTCCAGTTGTATGAACAATAAGTAATTGCAATTCCCATTCCAATTTTCAACTCTTTGATGTTTTGCATTTCCGTACCTATAAAGCTGCTGCAAAAAATTGACCATAGCTCACTGGACCCATTTACACTGTCTGATTATATATATAGTAAGTATCAGAAGACACTCTGCATAGTATGCCTACAGGTGAATGATTAGAAACAGAATAGCTAAATAGTCTTATTTAATACTAAATATTCCTTTCTTCATCCTTTCCACTCTTAAAAACTTGGGTCTAATCTGATATCCTACATACTGCCTTGCCTATAAAATATCTCTTTCATTCTGACACAATCATGGGAATTTAATCTAAACTAAGATTAGGCAGTTTTAGGTGGAAAAATAAAGTCTCATAAAAATGGAATAAAATATTTGAAATGGTGCTTTATTGTCTAAGTCGATTGGAAAGCTTGCTTAGAACATCTAATTGTGGAGAGCATTTTCCATACATACAGTCTCAGGGAGTCAGATTTTGTACCATAACTATACATATTTAAATTATAGAGTTAAAACGAACCAGTCAAAAAATGGGCCAAAGAACTAAATAGGCATTTCTCCAAAGAAGACATACGGATGGCTAATAAACACATGAAAAGATGCTCAACATCACTTATTATCAGAGAAATGCAAATCAAGACCACAATGAAGTACCATTTCACACCAGTCAGAATGGCTGTGATCCAAAAGTCTACAAGCAATAAATGCTGGAGAGGATGTGGAGAAAAGGGAATCCTCTTACACTGCTGGTGGGAATGCAAACTAGTACAGCCACTATGGAAAACAGTGTGGAGATTCCTTTAAAAATTGCAAATACAACTGCCTTATGATCCAGCAATCCCACTGCTGGGCATACACACCGAGGAAACCAGAATTGAAAGAGACACATGTACCCCAATGTTCATTGCAGCACTGTTTATAATAGCCAGGACATGGAAGCAACCTAGATGTCCATCAGCAGATGAATGGATAAGAAAGCAGTGGTACATATACACAATGGAGTACTACTCAGCCCTTAAAAAGAATAAATTCGACTCAGTTCTAATAAGATGGATGAAATTGGAGCCGATTATACAGAGTGAAGTAAGCCAGAAAGGAAAACACCAATACAGTATACTGACACATATATATGGAATTTAGAAGGATAGTATTGATGACCCTCTATGTGAGACAACAAAAGAGACTCAGAGGTATAGAACGGACTTTTGGACTCTGAGGGAGATGGAGAGGGGGATGATTTGGGAGAATGGCATTGAAACGTATACTATCTTGTAAGAACGAAGTGTCAGTCTATGTTCAATACAGGATGCAGGATGCATGGGGCTGGTGCACGGGATGATTCAGGGAGATGATATGGGGTGGGAGGTGGGAGGGGGCTTCAGCATTGGGAGATCGTGGACACCTGTGGCTGATTCATGTCAATGTATGGCAAAACAAATACAGTATTGTAATGTAGAATAAAGTATTTAAAATAAAATAAAATAAAATTATAGAGTTAATATATAATATCAGAGTCTAATTACAAACTTCATTAATCTTTGACTCATTCTCAAATGGCAAACTTCCTCCAACAAGTTTTATTTCTTTTTTTTGCAGACTTTTGAAGGTATAGTTTATATATCATAAAATTCATCCTATTAAGCATACAATTAATGGTTTTTAGTATATGCACAGAATTCTATAACCATTACCATGGTCACATTTTAGAACATTTTATCACCTCTCCCCAAAGAAATCTTGTGCTCATTAGCAACTTACATTGGATTCACCAGAGATCTGTTGATGCAAAAATAGTTAAGAATGTAGATATATTATCAGTCCAATGCAGTTTTCAAATTATGCTAAGTGCTGTAGTTCTTTTTGGTGAAAGTATGTGTAGAAGGATAACTTTTTGAGCAGGTCTCTTATAGATGTTCCTAGATGACACTGCCTCTCCAGTATGCCAAAGCAGGCCAACAAACTGGTGAGAAAGAATAGATTGCCACTCTCTTGAGACCTATTTCCCATAGGGTTGACATACTTTCTATATGGTCGTTAGGAAAAGAAGTATGACTTCTCCATCTTATACACATTACTCTCACAAACATACATTTAGCCTCATTTCTTGAGGTCTGTGGCACATGGCAGGGAAGGCAATGGCACCGCACCACAGTACTCTTGCCTGGAAAATCCAATGGACAGAGGAGCCTGGTGGGCTGCAGTCCATGGGGTCGCTGAGAGTTGGACTCGACTGAACGACTTCACTTTCATGCATTGGAGAAGGAAATGGCAACCCACTCCAGTGTTCTTGCCTGGAGAATCCCAGGGATGGGGGAGCCTGATGGGCTGCCGTCTATGGGGTCACACAGAGTCGGACACGACTGAAGCGACTTAGCAGCAGCAGCAGCAGTGGCACATGGGTGACTATTTTCCTTTCTATAGCAATGGGTGAAGTTTTCTGTTTGTGACTGTTAGATCAATATTATTAATTGTGTTAAACCAATATTTCATATCTTCATTGCATTTATGACTGTTTTCACTGGAAAAAAGGTGGGAGTAGGAAATGGCAACCTATTCCAGTATTCTTGCCTGGGAAATCCCATGGACAGAGGAGCCTGGCAGGCTGCAGTCCATGGGGTCACAACGAGTTGGGAGTGACTGAGAACGAATGCATGCATGGATTTATTTGAAATCTTTGTTTCTTGATTTTCTCAAGCCATTTGTGGTTTCTTTACTTTTTTTTCCTCAGTTTAAGATCCTTAATGTACCCATGTCTTTCAACTTGCTGCAAATCATTGGAACCAGCAACAAGCAGAACAAGAAGAGAGGATGAGAATGAAAAAGCTCACACTAGATATCAATGAATGGCAAGAACAAGATTATCAAAAGATGCTGCAGTCTCTTGCCCAACACCCAGCTCCAGCAAACACCAATCGGGAGCGGCGGCCTCGTTACCAACACCCAAAGGGAGCACCTAACGAGGATCTAATCTTTAAGACTGGTGGGAGGAGACATTGATCCAGCAGCACGTGTCATTTCATTAGGTCCTGTATCTGACGTTGTGGATAGTGGAGTCCTCCAGCAATTTAATGAGAGCAGTGGACACATCTCAGCATGTCAGTCTAGAGAGCTGTGAATCTAAACCTGGGACAGGCTGGGGCCATGAGGCAGAAACAGCAGCCTCTGCCAACACCGGAACAAGCCAACGCTTCCAGACAAGGCGGAAAAGGCCTTTTGTAATGGAAATCACGTGAGGGTTCATCTTCTCTTGAGAATGGCAGTCAAGAAATGAGGTGGTTGACTTGACTCCTGAGCAGTTAGTTACACCAGGAAGAGCGTCAGTGAGGTGACTGAGCCGGAGAAGAGATGGTTGTAATGGTAATGGTATGGGGAAAATGAACTTGAGTTTAAACTGATTTTAGTTTCAGTGTCTCTGAATTGAACATCCTATGTTGAAAGAAGATACATTTGGGGGCTCCAGAACTACAGTAGAAAAGTACAGAGCAAGCTGTAAAATCTTCTAGTGAAAACTTACATGCAGGACAACAAAATGATGAAAGATATCCAGGTACCAGATAATCCACCAGGAAGGCTTTTGTTTAGGAATCTCTTTCATGAGGAACAAGGGATGGGGGAGAAAAATCAGCTTTATCCATTAGAGTCAGTAATACAACATTGCCTATTAGGGTAAAGGGAAAATGTGAAGACGATTAGTACACACAGCATGAACCCAGATAGCTTAGGGCAGTCTGACACCAGCCTCAGAACAAGGATAGTCGAGCCCATTGTAAGTATCATTGAAAACAAACAGCATGCCAGGCAGACACTACAGAAGATGGACGAAGGACAGTGAGAAGGGGATCCGGAGATTTTGTTGACCTTCATGGGTTTACAGCCTCTGTCTCTAAACAAAGTATGGAAACAGTAGAGCTTTTATTTTGCTTTTGTTTTTGTTTTGTTTTCCCCCTACTACATAGAAATGAGAGTTCTTAGTCTGTTTCTGGCCAATCTGTTAATTTATTAGGATAGTTGTCTTTCGTTTGCTTTCCAGTAGGCATAGTGAATTTATTTGAAGAGAAAGCACATCTGTAAGCTACAACTTGGTTACATCTTTTTTCTAGCTGTTTTTGCATTTTTTCTTTCACCATATTTTAGTTTCTGCATGTAGAATTAAATAAGAAACAAAACTGTAAAGTTGTAACATTTCACATGGACATGCTGCCCCATCTTCACCAGCTTCAGAAATCTGAACTTTGCCTATGCTGCAATAAAGTGTTGTAATTTCAAAAAAAAAAAAGTGAAATGTTAGTCCCGCACTCATGTCTGGCTCTTTGTGACTGCATGGACTGTAGCACAACAGGCCCCTCTGTCCATGGGATTCTCCAGGCAAGAATACTGGAATGGGTTGACATTCTCTTTTCCAGGAGATCTTCCAGACCCATGGATCTAACCTGGGTCTCCTGCATTGTAGGTGGATTCTTTACCATCTGAGCCACCTTGCTTTCTCCATTAGCTCCTAAAGGAGGTAATATAGTGCTGAATTTTCACATTTCTTCTTTACTCCTGTACATTTTTGACTATGGGTGTTGAAGCTATAACTTGCCTATGATGTTATATCATCCTGGCATATTGACCTTTCCATTTGAATGTTGTGACCTTTTAAATCTTCAGTAAGTTTTATTACCTTAATATCTATTGTGTTGATGTTAATAGAGTTTTACCAACATTTTATGGTTTGCATTTTCCTTTTGTATCTTTAACCATCCTATTGATTTCTACTTTTGGGACTGGCATTTTTTTCATCTTTATTCTCTTAACTGGAACATAATTGCTTTACAATGCTGTGTTAATTTTTGCAGCACAACAACATGAATCAACTATATGTATAATCAACTATGTAAATCTCCTCCCTCTTGGATCTCCCTCCCACTCCACCTCCATCCCATCTCTCTAGGTCATCACAGATGACCAGGCTGGGTTCCATGTGTCATATAACAGCTTCAAACTAGCTATTTTACATATGGTCATATATATATATATATATATATATATATGTCAATGCTACTCTCTCAACTTGTCCCACCCTCTCCTCCTCCCCTCCCCATGTCCACAAGTCTGTTCTCTACACCTGCATCTCTATTCCTGCCCTGAAAATAAGTTTATTGGTACCATTTCTCTAGATTCCATGTATATGAGTTAATATACAATATTTGTTTTTCTCTTTCTGACTTACTTCACTCTGTATGACAGACTTTAGGTTCATCCACATCACTACAAATGACCCAGTTTCATTCCTTTCTATGGCTGAGTAATATTCCACCATATATGTGTATCACATCTTCTTTACCCATTCATCTGTCTCACCAAATAGAGAATTTCAATAAAGAGACACTATAAAAATTAAGCTTGATATAAATTCTGGAGTTGAAAAATATAACTAAAATGAAAAGTTTACTAGAGAGCTCAAAATTATATTTGAGCTGGTAGAAGAAAGAATCAGTGAAATTAAAGATAGACCAACTGAAATAGAAGGGACAGGTTCTCTAAAGAAAGCAAGTTGAGAGAGGAATAATAAAATAAGTGTAGGTATAGATTAATTCAGATTAAGGAAGATGAGGGAGTTTCTGTCAGATGGATTCTGTTCTTTTTGAGAATGGAGATAAAGATAAATAGGTGGGGCACAGGGCAGTTTCAGAGAAGTGAAACTATTATATATACATACAATGGTGAACATAGAACATTATGTGAAGTGAAGTGAAAGTCGCTCAGTTGTGTCTGACTCTTTGCGACTCCATGAACTATACAGTCCATGGGATTCTCCAAGCCAGAGTACTGGAGTGGGTAGCCTATCCCATCTCCGGGGGATCTTCCTAACCCAGGAATCGAACCAGGGTCTCCTGCATTGCAGGTGGACTCTTTACCAACTGAGTTATCTACATGTATCAAAATCCACAGAACTGTAAAACAGAAAAACTGAATCCTAATATAAACTATGGACTTTGTTTAATAATAATATATCAGCATTGATTCATCAATTGTACCAAATGCATTGCACAAGTTACATGAATGCAAATAACAATATGAGAAATTGTGTGTGAATGAGGTGGAGGGAGGAGAGAGGGGAGGTATGTGGGAGGTCTCTGCTTTCTGACAATTACTCTGTAAACTAAAAACTTGTTTTTAAAAAATTTAAAAGACTTTAGTCTGTTAAAAACAATAAAAATATAAAGGAAAATATGGATGTTGATAATCTAAAATTTTTCCTTTAGAGGCATAATAGCAATAGAAATTTTCAAAAGGAAAAAAACTTATCCATTTGGCTATTCACAATGGAAGTGAAATATATTGTGGTGGGAAATAAATCTCTAATTATTATTATTATCATTCAAAAACAGGAGCCACAAGGAAAAGAGTTCTAGATTTGAATAAATTAATAAAATTAAGCCTATGGACATCAAAAATTGCTACAATTAATGTTGAGGCAAATTACAAAAACTTTTTGTAATAATCCTGACAAAGGGCTAATAATAACAATGTATAAGAGCTCTTTGAAAGAGCTATTTGAAATCTATAACAAAATCACTTCTTTCAATTAGGCAAAAAGTAGTAATATAAAATTGACAGAAAGGAGAAACATAAATGTCTAATAAAATTGTCAAAATGTTTAACATTACTGGAAATCAGAGTCATACATAATTAAACATTGTGATAACGTTTCTTGTTAAAGTGGTAACATAGAAAGTACAATACTCTAAAATGCCAGTGGTGTGTATTATTGGTATATCATTGAAAGGGAGTTTGATAGTATCTACTTAGAGTTTTAACAAGTTTAGGCCTATAGACTATAATGCCATTAAAATAAATTTAGAAAAATATTTGAAAAATATACATCAGACAGTTGATAACCTTCCTAAGTGATGGTATTGTTGGTGGTTTTTTTCCATTTTCTGTATTTTCTAAGGTTTTTTCATAATATATCTCACTTTTATAATAAAAACATACAAAGAAAAAATTTAATCCATCTCTCAGTGGGAAAGAAAGGCTATCTGGTCATTTCATTAAAAACATAATGATATTGTGCCCATAACATTGCTCTAAAAAATAAAGTCATTTAAAAACAAACAAACAAAAAAGATAATATTGTATATAATGTTAACTGCTTTTTTCCAAGTAAACTCTCATTAGCAGTTTCCCCTGTCATAATAAATAATTTTTAAACACCCGAAAAGACAGCTAGTGATAGGTAAAGGTCATAAAAAGATAAATGCTTCTTTCTGAATTGATAGTAAGGGAAGAAATAGTGATAGTAAAAGCAACATTGTTATTTTAAGAGAGTAAAAGTCATAACATTAAAAACGAGGAGATAGAGATTGTTATATGATGATAACTAGCTTATCATCTCAACCTATACAGAGTTTCCAAGGGGACTTTTTTCACTGGATGTGTTTCCTCTGGTGCAGTATGTTGCATTTAATACAGAACTGGTGTGAAATAAGTCCCTTGTCTAAAGGTAGGAATAGGAAGTGTAACATTTTATTCTCTGAATTTTCAAGTTTGACAATGGAAAATGCATATACAACAACTATATTTTGCTTGAGATGTTAGAAAAAAGACCCACTAAAACATGCTTGGGCTTCACATTTATAACGATTAAATGAACACAAAATTCCAGTCCAATTCTTATTCAATGTCTTAGTCTGCTCATGCTTCCAAAACAAAACACATAGACAAGTTGGCCTAAACAACAAAAATTTATTTTCTCACAGATCTGGGGATGAGAAGATTCAGATTAAGGTGCCAGCATAGGAGGTTTCTGGTGGAAACTCTCTTCCTATATTGTAGACATCTGTTTTCTAACTGTATGTCTTTAAATGGGAGAGAGAGACAGAGACAGAGACAGAGACAAGAAAGGGAGGGAGGGGGAAAGAGATATCCTTATGCTGTCTCTCCTTATAAGGGCACTAACCCCATCTTGAGAAATCTGTATGCATGTCAGGAAGCAACAGTTAGAACTGGACATGGAACAACAGACTAGCTCCAAATAGGAAAAGGAGTACGTCAAGGCTGTATATTGTCACCCTGCTTATTTAACTTATAGACAGAGTACATCATGAGAAACGCTGGACTGGAAGAAACACAAGGTGGAATCAAGATTGCCGGGAGAAATATCAATAAACTCAGATATGCAGATGACACCACTCTGATGGCAGAAAGTGAAGAGGAACTGAAAAGCCTCTTGATGAAAGTGAAAGAGGAGAGTGAAAAATTTGGCTTAAAGCTCAACATTCAGAAAACAAAGATCATGGCATCTGGTCCCATCACTTCATGGGAAATAGATGAGGAAACAGTGGAAACAGTGTCAGACTTTATTTTTGGGGGCTCCAAAATCACTGCAGGTGGTGACTGCTGCCATGAAATTAAAAGACGCTTACTCCTTGGAAGAAAAGTTATGAGCAACCTAGATAGCATATTCAAAAGCAGAGACATTACTTTGCCAACTAAAGTTTGTCTAGTCAAGGCTATGGTTTTTCCTGTGGTCATGTATGGATGTGAGAGTTGGTCTGTGAAGAAGGATGAGCGCCAAAGAATTGATGCTTTTGAACTGTGGTGTTGGAGAAGACTCTTGAGAGTCCCTTGGACTGCAAGGAGATCCGACCAGTCCATTCTGAAGGAGATTAGCCCTGGGATTTCTTTGGAAGGAATGATGGTAAAGCTGAAACTCCAGTACTTTGGCCACCTAATACAAAGAGTTGACTCATTGGAAAAGACTCTGATGCTGGGAGGGATTGGGGGCAGGAAGAGAAGGGGACGGCAGAGGATGAGATGGCTGGATGGCATCACTAACTCGATGGATGTGAGTCTGAGTGAACTCTGGGGGTTGGTGATGGACAAGGAGGCCTGGCGTGCTGCTATTCATGGGGTCACAAAGAGTTGGACATGACTGAGTGACTAAACTGAACTGAACCCCATCATGAAGGCCCCACCATCATGGCCTTTTGTAAACTTCTTTCCAAAGGCCTCATCTCCAAATACCATCATATTGAGGTTGTTGTTGTTGGGGGAGGGGACATAATTCATTCCACAGCATTCAGGAATATAAAAATCACCAAGACACTAAAGAATTGGTTTGTCATTTGGCATTTATTCTTTGTTTGTTTTAGTATTTCTCATTTTGACCCCATTATAGAGTATGGGTTTATTGTTTATTGTTTTCCTCACAGGCATCCCTGAGAAAATGGGCCTGTATTTCCTGTGTGGTGTCTCTGGAGGCCTTATCTTTCTATTATGCATCTTTACTTCCAAAATGACCTTTGTCCAAGAAATTAAAGAAGTTTCTGGGTGTATAAATTCCAAGTTGGGCAAGAAAAAGCTACAGGACCAAGAAGAAGAAAACCACAATGATGACAGTTCTTCTGGTTCCTCTTTCCATCACTTTATGCACACCTATCCATCCTTGAATAACATATTTTGCCCTGATCTGAGTGCAGCTTTAGAGCATGCAGCTAAGGGAAGAAACCAAGAAAGAGATGAAATCTGGATAGCCAAAGAATCTAGTCCTTATGCTATTTACAAAATCAAAACTGCCACAAAATAAAATGAAACACAATGTGCAATTTACCTAGTTTCCACGTGTAAAGACATGATTCTATATGTTAAATACAGAAATGCCCAAAAGTACTGGGTAATATGGATGGAAATGTATTACTGTTAATATATTAGTTTTCAATTGTCTCATTTAGACCATGAGTTTTCAGTTTACAGTAAGGTCCCAGAAGCTATGTTGCTGTTCAGTCAGTCAGTCACATCTGACATTTTGCAACCTCATGGACAGCAGCACGTGAGGCTTCCCTGTCCTTCAGTATCTCCCAGAATTTGCTCAAACGCATGTCCACTGAGTTGATGATACCATTCAACCATCTAATCCTCTTTTGTCCTCTTCTCCTCCTGCCCTCCATCTTTCCTAACATCAGGATCTTTTCCAATGAGTTGGCTCTTCACATCAGGTGGTCAAATTATTGGATCTTCAGCTTCAGCATCAGTCCTTCCAATGAATATTCAGTATTGATTTCCTTTAGGATAGACTGGTTTGATCTCCTTGTAGTCCAAGGGACTCTCAATAATCTTCTGCAACACCACAGCTCGAAAGCCTCAATTCTTCCACACTCTCCTTCTTTAGGGTCCAACTCTCACATCTGTACATGACTACTGGAAAAACCCACAGCTTTGACTATACGTAGGACCTTTGCCGGCAAAGTGATGTCTCTGCTTTTTAATACACTGTCTAGGTGTGTCATAGCTTTTTGTCCAAGGAACAAGTGTCTTTTAATTTCATGGCTGTAGTCACCATCCACAGTGGAGCCCAAGAAAATAAAATCTGTCACTGTATCCATTGTTTCCCCATCTATTTGCATGAAATGATGGGACTAGGTGCAATGATCTTAGTTTTTTGAATGTTCAGTTTTAAGCCAGATTTTCACTCTTCTCTTTCACTTTCATCAAGAGACTTTTAAATTTCTCTTTGCTTTCTGTCATTAAAGTAGTATCATCTACATATCTGAAGTTGCTTATATTTCTCCTGGCAATCTTGATTCCAGCTTGTGACTTATCCAGCATCGCATTCCACATGATGTACTCTGTATAGAAATTAAATAAGCAGGGTGAAAATATACAGCCTTGACGTACTCCTTTTCCAATTTAGAACTAGTCCATTGTTCCATCTTCAGTACTAACTGCTGCTTCTTGCCCTGCATACAGGTTTCTCAGGAGGAAGGTCCGGTGGTCTGGTATTCCCATCTCTGTTAGAATTTTCCACAGTTTGTTGTGATCCACGCAGTCAAATGCTTTGGCATAGTCAATGAAGCAGAAGTAGATTATTTCTTGGAATTCCCTCACTTTTTCTATGATCCAGTAGATGTTGGCAATTTGATCTCTGGTTCCTCTGCCTTTTCTAAATCCAGTTTGTACATCTGGAAACTCTAGGTTTGTGTACTGCTGAAGCCTAGCTTGAAGGATTTTGAGCATAATCTTGCTAGCATGTGAAATGAGTGCAATTGTATGGTAATTTGAACATTCTTTGCCATTGCCCTTCTTTGGTATTGGAATAAAAACTGACCTTTTCCAGTCCTGTGGCCACTGCTGAGTTTTCCAGATTTGCTGGCATAGTAAGTGCAGCATGTTAACAGCATCATCCTTTAGGATTTGAAATAGTTCAACTGGAATTCCATCACCTCCACCAGCTTTGTTTGTAGTAATGCTCCCTAAGGCCTACTTGATTTCACAATCCAGGATACCTGGCTCTATCTGAGTGATCACACTATCGTGGTTATCCAGGTCATTAAGGCCTTTTGTAAAGTTCTTCTGTGTATTCTTGCTACCTCTTCTAAATCTCTTCTGCTTCTGTTAAGTCCATACAGTTTCTGACCTTTATTGTGCCCATCTTTCCATGAAATATTTCCTTGGTATCTCTAATTTTCTTAAAGAGATCTCTAGTCTTTCCTGTTGTATTGTTTCCCTCTATTTCTTTGCACCGTTCACTAAAAAGGCTTTCTTATCTCTTCTTGCTGTTCTCTGGAACTCTGCATTCAGTTGGGTGTATCTTTCTCCTCCTTTTCCTTTTGCTTCTCTTCTTTTACTCACCTATTTGTAGGGCCTTCTCAGACAACCACTTTGCCTTCTTATGTTTCTTTTTGGGGGATGGTTTTGGTCACCACCTCCTGTACAATGTCATGAAGCTCCATGCATAGTTCTTCAGGCACTCTGTCTACCAGATCTAATCCCTCTCTATAATCATAAGGGATTTGATTTAGAGTTTTTCCTACCCTCTTTATTATTATTGTTATTATTATCTTGTGATGATGTTTAGCAGAAGATCTACCCTTTTAGTAAAATTTAAAGTAAACAGTACAGCATTTTAAATTATAGGCTATATGCTCTATAGTAAATCTCAAGAACTAATGCATTTTGTATAGCTGAAACTCTGTATTTCTTGTCCTTTGAGACCCATATCATGTGAATGTTAGAACACTTGATGTTGTCCTAGGGTTCTTTTAAGTTATCTTCATTTTATCAAATTCCTTTTTTCTCTGTTTCTCTTCAGTTAGATGATTTCCACTGCTATGCCTTCCAGCTCATAGATCCATTCCTCTGTTTCATCTACTCTTCTGTTGATTCCTTCTAGCATATTTTAATTAGGTTTTCCTGGTGGCTCCACTGGTAAAGAATCTGCCTGCAGTCCAAGAGACCTGGGCTTGATTCCTGGGCTGGGAAGATCCGCTGGATAGGGATAGGTTACCCACTCCAGTATTCTTGGGCTTCTCTGGTGTCATAGCTGGTAAAGAATCTGCCTGCCATGTGGGAGACCTGAGACTCTATGTCATTTACTCTTCTGCTGATTCCTTCTAGAGTATTTTAACATTTCAGTTATGGTATTTTTCATCTTTATTTGGTTCTGCTTTATAGTTTTTAACTCTGTTAAAATTCTCACTATGTTCATCAGTTCTTCTCTCAAACTCATTGAGCATCTTTATGATCATTATCTTGAAATCTTTACTGGATAGATTGTTTATGTCCAGTTTGTTTAGTTCTTTTTCTGATATTTTGTCTTGTTCTTCATGTGGAACACATTTATCTTTCTCTTCACTTTGCCTGAATCTCAGTGTTTATTTCTATGTATTAAGTAGGTCAGTTACATTTCCTGATCTTGGAGAAGTGCTCTCATGTAAGAGACACCTTATGGGCCCCAGCAGTACACTATCTACTAGTTATCAGTGATAAGAGGTACAGAGGTGTCCCCTATGTGTACTTCATGGGTGCTTCTGTTGTAGCAAGGTGGATTATTGTGGGTATAATTGTAGGCTGGGCTGTACTCGGTTTAAATTCATAAAGGCTGTGTTGTACAGAGTGACTGCTAGCCCATTGATCAGTGGACCACATCCAGGAAGCTGGGAACAGGGCACACAGGGTTCCAGTGTCTTTCAAAAGAGGCTTCATTGAAAGTACACGTATGATTCCATTACTTGAAGTTCTAAAACAGGCAAAACCAACATGTGGTGGAAAACAAGAGCAGTGGTTGCCTCTAGGGCATGAGAATGAGGCTAATTGTGAAGAGACCTGAAAACCTTTTTGTATGATCCAGTCAGCCAACTCCTGGGTATATACCTTAGAGAAATGAAACTTTATGTTCATATAAAAACTTATCCATGAATGTTCATATCTGCTTTATTCAACATTGCCAAAAACCTGGAAACAACCAAAATGTCCTCCAATAGGCTGAGGTTTGAACAAACTGTGGTACGACCACACAGTGAAATACTACTCAACAACAATCTTGATGAACCTCAAAAGCAGTATGTTTAGTGATAGCAGCCAGCCTCAAAAGCTGACAGACTTAATGAATCTACTTACAAGACACATGAGAAATGTAGTTTTTTAAGAGATGGAGATCAGAGCAGTGGATTAGGTCTGAAAGATTAGGTCTGAAGAAAGAGTTTGGCAACTATTGACAGTTTCAAGTACTCTATAATGTTGTGTTCTTTTTGCAACCACAGGCCAGCCCCTCATTGGTTGGGTGCACCTCTGTGACAGGTAAACCCCCTGAGGTCACTGTTTTCCCATGCCCCCAACCTCACCCCACCCCCTCGCAGGCCTGGCCTGTGAAGAAATGGTGCTTGCAGAATCCTGCTCACCCTGCCCACTGGACTCTCTCTTTATTGGAACTCTCCCTTTCCACTGGATGGGACCTTTGTACAGAGAAGGCAGCAGACCACCCAGTGGCACCAAGTATACACTGGGGGTGCTGGGCCACCATCATCACTGTGTCTAGTTCCAAAATTTGGCACTACCACAAAGAGAAACCCCTGTACTAGCCAGGCAGTCACTCCCCATTGCCCTTCCTGCAGTTTCTCCCACCCTACCCCCATAAACCTCAGGCAGCCTCTCATCAGCTTCCAGTCCGTAGCCCTTTGCCTATTCTGGAGACTTCTCAGAGATGTAGGCATATAATAAATGGCCTTCTGTGTCTGACTGTTAGCACTGAGCATAGGGTCCACACCCATGGTAGCACAAATCAGTACTTCTTTCCTTTTCCTGGCTGAATAGTATTCCACTGTTTGGCTAGACCACACATGTTTTGTATCCAGTCAGCATTGGATGGACATTTGGGTGCCTTCTCCCTTGCACCTACTGTGGTGAACATTCTTCTACGGGGTTCTGTGTTTGTTTTCAACTCTTTGGGATGTATGTCCATGAATAGATTTATGGGTTTATTTCCAGACTCAATTCTATTCCACTGGTCTATGTGTCTATCCTTATGCTAGTCCACACAGCTTTGATAGCTGTAGTTTTGGAGTAAGTTTTGAAATCTGGAAGTGGGTGTCCATCATGTCTTGGTACACTGTCCCAAAATATATATTGCTAGTCTGTTTACTGGCCTTCCTGAAAGGGACCTAGAGGTTTTTAGTGAGTGTGATTTTAAATTATGAGAATACCTTTTGGGGCCTATTGAACACTGGCTCTGATCTCACACTAATTCCAAGTTGCCCCAAGTGTCACTATGGTCCATCAGTCATAGTCGGAGCTTATGGAGGTCAAGGGATCAATGAAATTTTAGCTTAGGCCCACCTCCATTGGGTCCATTGTGAACCCAAACTGATCCTGTGCTTATCTACACAGTTCTGGAATGCAAAATTAGGATAGACATATTCAGCAGTTGGCAGAGTCCACAACTCATTTGCTCCCTGACCTGCAGAGTGAGGGTTATTTTGGCATGGATGGCGAAATGGAAGCAATTAGAAATGCCTCTATCTAGAAATATAGTAAACCAAATCGTTGTACATACCTGTGTGGATTTCAGCAATTTGCAGTACCATCAAGGGCTACAAACACGCAGGAGTGATGATTTCCTTCATATCCCCATTAAAGTGGCCTATTTGGCCCATGCAGAAAACAGATAGTCTTGGAGAATGAGAGTGGGTTTTCATTAGCTTGACCAGGTGGTGATTTCAATTTTAGGTACTGTACTAATGTAGTTTCATTGCTTGAGCAAATTGACATCTCCAGTGCCATGCTACCTGCCCCCTTCATGGATCACAGCCTTGTCATGGTGAAAGTGCTTGCATAACTCAGTGAAGCTATGAGCCATGCCATGCAGGCCCACTGAAGATGGATCAGTCATATTGGAGAGTTCTGACATATCATGGTCCACTGAAAGAGGAAATGGCAACCCAGTTCAGTATTCTGCCTTGAGAACTCCATGGACAATAGGAAAAGATAAAAAGATGACACTAGAAGATGAGCTCCCCAGGTTGGAAGGTGTCCAATATGCAACTGGCAAAGAGTGAAGGTCAGTTCAGATACCATTATATATACTATGTGGCCAAGAATCCCTTAGAAGAAATGGAATAGCCCTCATAGTCAACAAAAGAAATTAAAATGGAATTCTTGTGTCCAATCTCAAAAATGACAGAATGATTTCAGTCTGTTTCCAAGCAAACCATTCAACATCATAGCAATCCAAGTCTATGTCCCAACCACTGATGCCTAAGAAGCTGAAGTTGAAAGGTTCTATGAAGACCTAAAACACTTTCTAGAACTAACACCAAAAAAAAAAAAAAAAAAGAAAAAGAAAAAGTCCTTTTCATCATAGAGGACTGGAATGCAAAAATAAGAAGTCAAGTGACACCCAAAATAATAGGCAAATTTGGACTTGGAGTACAAGATGAAACAGGGCAAAGGCTAACAGAGTTTTGCCAAGAGAATGCACTGGTCATAGCAAATACCCTCGTTTAACAACACAAGAGACAACTCTACATATGGACATCATCAGATGGTCAATACCTAAATCAGATTGATTATATTTTCTGCAGCCAAAGATACAGAAGTTCTATACAGTCAGCAGAAACAAGACGTGGAGCTGACTGCGGCTCAGATCATGGGCTCTTGATTGCAAAATTCAGGCATACAGGTAGAATGGAAGGGAATAATGTAGGGAAATAGTGGGAAAGAAGAATGTAGTCAATGAATGTACAGGAAGAATGTAGGGAAAACCAATAGGCCATTCAGGTATAATCTAAATCAAATCCCTTATGATTATACACTGAAGGGGATGAATAGATTAAAGTGATTAGATGTGGTAGACAGAGTGCCTGAAGGACTATGGATGGGGGTTCATAACATTGTACAGTAGGCAGTGACCTTAACAATCCCCCGAAAAGAGGAATGCAAGAAGGCAAAGTGGTTGCCTGAGGAGGTTTTACAAACAACTGAGCAAAGAAGATAATCAAAAGGCAAACAGGAAAGGGAAAGATATACCCAACTGAATGCAGAGTTCCAGAGAATAGCATGGAGAGATAAGGAAGACTTATTAAAAGAACAATGCAAATAGAGGAAAACCACAGACTGTGTGGATCACAGCAAACTGTGGAAAATTCTTAAAGAGATGGGAAACCATATCAGACCACCTTCCCTGTCTCCTGAGAAACCTGTATGCAGGTCAAGAAGCAACAGTTAGACTGGGACATGGAACAACATACTGGTTCCATAATCAGAAAGGAGTATGACAAGGCTGTATATTGTCATCCTGCTTATTTATCTTGCAGAGTATCTTCATTCCAAGTGCTGAGCTGAATGAATCACAAGCTGGAATCAAGATTGCTGATATCACTCTAATGTCAGAAAGTGAAGAGGAACTAAAGAGCCTCTTGAGGGTGAAAGAAGAGAGTGAAAGATCGGCTTAAAACCCAACATTCAAAAACCTACATTAATAGCATCTGGTCCCATCACTTCATAGCAAATATGAAGGGGAAAATGTGGATGTAGTGATAGATTTTGTCTTCTGGGGCTCCAAAATCACTGTGTATGGTGACTGCAGCTATGAAATTAAAGGACGCTTGCTCCTTGGAAGAAAAGCTGATGACAAACCTAGACAGTGTGCTGAAAAGCAGAGAAATTGCTGACAAAGGTCTGAATAGTCAAGGCTATGGTCTTCCCAGTGCTCATGTACAGTTGTGAGATCTTTACTGTAAATTTGGCAGAACACCAAAGAATTGATGCCTTCAGACTGTGGTGGTGTAGAAGACTCCAGAAAGTCCCTTGGACAGCTAGGAGATCAAACCAATAAGTCTTAAGGAAATCAATCTTGAATACTTGTTGAAAGAACTGATTCTGAAGCTCCAGTATTTTGGTCATCTGATGGGACAGTCAACTCATTGGAAAAGCCCCCGATGCTTGGAAAGATTGAGGGCAGAAGGGGAAGAGGGCATCAGAGGATGAGATATCTGGATGGAATCACCAGTGCAATAGACATGGACTTAGGAAAACTTCAGGAGATAGTCAGGGACAGGGAGGCCTGTTGTGCTGCAATCCATGGGGATCACAAAGAGTCAGACATGACTGGGTGACTGAACAACAACACAATGGTAATTCTGTGTTTCTTTTATTGAGGAACCACCCACCTCACTGATTTCCACAGTGGTCTGCCATTCTTGCATTCCCAACAAGCAGTGAATGAGGGTCCCAGTTTGTCCACATCTTCTCCAAAACTTGCTATTTTTTGTTTGTTTTGCTTGTAATAACCATTGTAGTGGGTGTGAAGTGGTATCTCATGGTGATTTTTATTTGCATTTCTTTAATGGCTAAATATCAATAACCTCAGATATGCAGATGACAGCAGCCTTATGGCAGAAAGTGAAGAACTAAAGAGCCTCTTGATGAAAGTGAAAGAAAAGAGTGGAAAAGTTGGCTTAAAGCTCAACATTCAGAAAACTAAGATTATGGCATCTGGTCCCATCACTTCATGGCAAATATATGGGGAAACAGTGAAAACAATTGTTGACTCTTTTTGGGGGGCTCCAAAATCACTGCAGATGGTGACTGCAGCCATGAAATTAAAAGACGTTTACTCCTTGGAAGAAAAGTTATGACCAACCTAGACAGCATATTTAAAAAAGAGACATTACTTTGTCAACAAAGGCTCGTCTAGTCAAGGCTATGGTTTTTCCAGTGGTCATGTATGGATGTGAGAGTTAGACTATAAAGAAAGCTGAGTGCTCGAGTTGATGCTTTTGAAGTGTGGTGTTGGAGAAGACTCTTGAGAGTCCCTTGGACTGCAAGGAAATCCAATCAGTCCATCCTAAAAGATATCAGTCCTGGGTGTTCATTGGAAGGACTGATGTTGAAGCTGAAACTCCAATACTTTGGCCATCTCATGTGAAGAGCTGACTCATCTCATTTGAAAAGACCCTGATGCTGGGAGGGACTGGGGGCAGGAGGAGAAGGGGACGACCGAGGATGAGATAGCTGGATGGCATCACTGACTCATGGGCATGGGTTTGGGTGGACTCTGGGAGTTGGTGATGGATAGGGAGGCGTGGTGTGCTGTGGTTCATGGGGTTGCAAGGAGTTGGACATGACTGAGTGATTGAGCTGAACTGAATGGCTAAAGAAGTTGAGCATCTTTTCTTGTGCTTCTTGGACATTTGCACATCTGCTTTGGAGGAATGTCTATTCAAGTCCTTTGCCTGTTGTTTAATTAGGTTGCTTATCTTTTTATTGTTAACTGGTAACGGTTCTTTATGCATTCTGGAAAGTACACCCTTATCAGATTTGCAAATGTTTCTCCCATCGTGTGGATTGTCTTTTCAATTTCTTTTATTTTTAAGTCAGACAGAAAGGAGAAATATTGTATGACATCCCTTATAGGTGGGATCTAAAAAGAAATGACACAAACGAACTTACAAAACAGAAAGAGACTCACGGACTTATAAAATTAACTTATGGCTGCTGAGGGGAAGGAACAGTCAGGAACTTTGGGAAGGTCATGTACACACCGCTATATTTAAAATGGATCAGCAACAAGGACCAACAGTATAGCACAGGGAACTCTGCTCAATGTCATGTGGCAGCCTGGATAAGAGGGGAGTTTGGGGGAGAATGGATACATGTATATGTATGGCTGAGTTCCTTTATTGTTCACCTGAAACTACCACACAATTGTTACTCAGTTATATTTCAATACAAAGTAAAAAGTTTAAACTTTGGGTGAAAAAAATGTTAAAAACAGATTTTTCTACTTTTCATACCCTCTCCTGACTTTCCCTCTTTTTCCCCATTTTTTCTATATCTACATTGTCAGTATATAGAGATATTACATACTACACACTATCTACTTTATAACCATAATTTAGCCTCAGTTCTTCATTGTAATTTTTTATTTATTTTTAATTGGAGGAGAATTGCTTTACAATGTTGTGTTGGCTTCTGCCATACATCAACATGAATCAGCCAAGTATACATATGTCCCCTCCCTCTTGATCCTCTGATCGTCCTTCCCACTCCCCACTCCATCTCACCCCTCTAGGTTGTACAGAGCACCAGATTTGAGCTCCCTTTGATATACAGTAAATTTCCACTGGCTATCTGTTTTACATGTGGTAATGTGTATATTTCTATGCTACTATCTCAATTCATCCCACCCTCTCCTTCCCCCACTGTGTACACAAATCTGTTCTCTTATGTTCGCATCTCCATTTGTCATTGTTCAGTCGCTCAGTGGTGTTCCACTCTTTGCGACCCCATGAACTGCAGTACAACAGGCTTCCCTGTCCTTCACCACATCCTGGAGTTTGCTCCAACCCATGTCCATTGAGTCAGTGATGCCATCCAACCATCTAATCCTCTGTCATCCCCTTCTTCTCCTGCCTTCGATCTTTCCCAGCATCAGGGTCTTTTCCAATGAGTCAGTCTTTGCATCAGGTGGCCAAAATACTGGAGCTTCAGCTTCAGCATCAGTGCTTCCACTGACTATTCAGGGTTCATTTCCTTTAGGATGGACTGGTTGGATCTCCTTGCACTCCAAGGGACTCTCAAGAGTCTTCTCTAACACCATAGTTCAAAGGCATCAATTCTTCGGTGCTCAGCTTTCTTTATAGTCCAACTCTCATATCCATACATGACTATTGGAAAAACCATAGATTGACTAGACAGAACTTTGTTGGCAAAGTAATGTCTCTGCTTTTTAATACACCATATAAGTTTGTCATAGATTTTCTTCCAAGGAGCAAGAGTCTTTTAATTTCATGGCTGCATCATGAAAATATAACAGTCACCATCTGCAATGATTTTAGAGTCCAAGAAAATAAAGCCTGTAATTGTTTCCATTGTTTCCTCTTCTATTTGCCACGAAGTGATGGGACTGGCTGCCATGATCTTAGTTTTTTGAATGAAAAAAATGGAGATCCTCTGTCCCCACAGCAGGTCACTGCTGACTCATGCTTCTGCAGGAGACCCTCAGACACTCAAAAGGAAGGTCTGGCTCAGTCTCTTGTGAGGGTCACTGCTCCTTTCCCTTAGTCCTGGTGCATCTTTATTGCTGCCCTGCAAATAGGCTCATCAGTACCATCTTTCTACATTTCATATGCATGCATTAATATATAGTATTTAATTTTTTTCTTTCTGATTTACTTCATTGTGTAATAGTCCCTAGGTTCATTCATCTTATTAGGACTGACTCAAATGTGTTCTTCTTAATGGCTGAGTAATATTCCATTGTATATATGTACCACAACTTCTTTATCCATTCATCTGTTAATAGACATCTAGGTTGCTTCCGTGTCCTAGTTATTGTAAATAATGCTGCAATTCACATTGGGTTACATGAATCTCTTTCAATTATGGTTCTCAGTTTCTAGATAGAATTCTCTGATGCACAAAACATTTTGATTTGGATAGCATCAAATTTATTTTTTCTTTTGTGCTTGTGTTTTTGCTGTCATATTTAAGTAACCATTGCCTAATTCAAAGTCATAGAGATTTACATGTTTTATTACAAGCATTTTATAGTTTCAGCCCTTTACATTTCAGTCTGTGATCCATTTAGTGTTTATTTTCTTTTACATAATGTGAGATTAGGGGTCCAAATTAATTCTTTTGTTTATGGATATCCTCTCATCTCACCAGCATTTTTTGAGGAGTTTAGTCATTCCTCCACTGAATGATCTTGGCACCTTTATTGAAAATCAACTATTTACAGACACATGGATTTATTTTTGATTTGAAATCCTGAAACATTGGCCTATATGACTGCCATTATGTCAGCACCACACTTTTTAGAATTGTTATAGTCTTGTTGGAAGTTCTTCTTTCTCAAGATTGTTTTGGCTATCTGCCTTCCTTGCATTTCCATAGGAATTTTAGGACCAGCTTTTCAGCTTTTACAAATAAGCCAGGTTAGATTCTAACAGGCATAGCACTGAATCTGTATATTGCCTGTGGGATTATGGTCATCTTAACAATATGTTCAATCCACTTACATGGGATGGGTTTACATTTCCTTACATTTCATTTCTTTCAGCAACATTTTGCAGTTCTTAGAGTACAAGACTTGCACATTTTCTGTTAAATTTATTTCTCAGTATTTTATTACTTTTGATAATACTGTAAAATGAATTACTTTCCTAAACTCATTTTTATTTGTTCATTGCTAGCATATAGAAAGAAGCATAATTGATTATTGCACATTGGTCTTGGATTCTGCAGCTTTGCTGAGCTCATTGCATATTTGAATAGGTTGTTGTGGGTTTTTGGTGGATTCTTTATTGTTTTTAATATACAAATAGAGATAGTTTTCCTCATTCCTTTCTAGTCCAGATCCCTTTATTTTTCCTGCCTAATTGCCCTGACTAGAGCTTTGAATACAATATTGAATAGAAGTGACAATAACAGACATCCTTGTCTTGTTCCTGATGCTAGAGGGAAGCCATCTACTCTTTTACCATTAAGTATGATGCTATTTGTGATTTTTCCATTAGGTGCTCTCTATCAGTTTGAGGAAATTCCCTTCTATTCCTATTTTGTTGAATTCATTTTTATGAAACGGGTGTTGGATTTTGTTGAATTCATTTTTATGCAACAGGTGTTGGATTTTGTCAAATGCCCTCCCTTCCCCCACATACATCTATGAGATGATCATGAGCGCCTTCTCCACATTGTACAAATATGGTGTATTACATTAATTGATTTCCATGTGTTGAATCAACATTATATTCACAGAATAAATCTCACTTGATCATCATTTATGTGCTGTGCTGTGCTTAGTCACTCAGTTGTGCCCAGCTTTTTGCAACCCCATGAACTGTAGCCTGTCCAGCTCATAGGTCCATGGGGTTTCACCAGGCAAGTATACTGGAATGGGCTGCCATGCCCTCCTCCAGGGTATCTTCCCAACCCAAGGATCGAACTCAGGTCTCCCGCATTACAGGTGGATTCTTTACCATCTGAGCCACCAATTCTGATTCTTTTCTTTCACCACCTGAGAAGTGTCATGCCAGTTCCTTCTGGCCTCAGTGGTTTCTGATGTGAAATCCATGTAACTCTGTTTTCCTCATACATGGAAGATATTGTTTCTCTCTTGCTGCTTTCAAGACTTTTTTCTAGGCCTTTAGTTTTCAGAAGTTTGACAGTAGTGTATCTTGATGTGGATTTCTTTGGGCTTATTCTATTTAGGATTCACTCAACTTCTTCAATCTGTAGGTTTATGTCTTTTGCCACACAGAAAATTTTCGGCCATTTTTTTTCTTTGAATACTTTCCAGTCCCACCTTCTTTCTCCTGTCCTATAGCACACCGATGAGAAAAATCTCAACCCTTTTGTTATATGCCCACAGGTCCCCAAGGCTCTGTTTATTTTCCCCCCCACAAATTTGTGTCCCAGCCACATGTTGTGACTAGCCCTGTATGGTTTATGGTCTTAATGTAGTTCTATTTTCAAAGACTTTGCAATGCTATTCGGTTTGGATTCTTTCCCATTATAGTTTATTGCAAGATATGGAATATAGTTCCCCGTGCAGTTAGTAAGCTCATATATGGTAGTATGTATCTGTTAATCTCATACTTTCAACTTATTCCTCCTCCCTTTCCCCTTTGGTAACCATAATTTTGTTTTCTATGTAAGTCTGTTTCTGTTTTGTAAATAAGTTCTTTATTTTTTCTTTTTTTAAGATTCCTCATATAATTGATATCATATACTTGTTCTGGAGAACAGAAAAATGGAATCTTTGCCAGCATAGCAAAGTAGATACTCTACACTATTACTATTATAGTGATTTAGACTAGATGTCTTGTGAGTGGGGGACAGATTGTAACAGATGTGGAGGATTTCATAATTATAGTAAAGGGCTTCCCAGGTGGCACAGTGGTAAAAGATCCACCTGTCAGTGCAGGATACATAAGATATGTGAGTTTGTTCCATGGGTCAGGAAGATTCCCTGGAGGAGAGCATGGCAACCCACTCCAGTATTCCTGGAGAACCCCATGGACAGAGGAGCCTGGTGGGCTACAGTCCATGAGGTTGCAAAGAGTGAGACAACACTTAGTGACTAAACAACAATACTCTTTAATACATGAACTTAATCATCAATCCTTTGACCTAAGAGGAAAACACTTTTTATGGAAGACCCCTAAGGATTCCTATGTAGTACAATTAAAATGCAGAAATATTGGAGAACATAGTTTTGTGCCCTGGATGGGTCAAAAAAGTAACATATAAATTGTTGAATGTGAACTAAGAACTTTCTGTAAGCATCAGATTAGGCTCTATTCCCTGTCAGAGGATGCTGCTGCTGCTGTTAAGTCACTTCAGTTGTGTCCGACTCTGTGCGACCCCATAGATGGCAGCCCACCAGGCTCCTCCGTCCCTGGGATTCTCCAGACAAGAACACTGGAATGGGTTGCCATTTCCTTCTCCAATGCATGAAAGTGAAAAGTGAAAGTGAAGTCGCTCAGTGTCCAACACTTGCGACCCCATGGACTGCAGCCTACCAGGCTCCTCCGTCCATGGGATTTTCCAGGCAAGAGTACTGGAGTGGGGTGCCATTGCCTTCTCCGTGTCAGAGGATACTGACTTTGATTTGTGACTTCTATCCTCACTAATAATATTTTTTTCCTCTTACATACATCCTGGCCTGGATTGTCTTACATCATTCTATAGCAGTCAATGTGGTTATTGTACAACTTCATTTTCAATGAAAGCCAAGAGAAAATAAATCTCACACCTATCCTTCTGTCTCTTTTCCCCTCTTTCTCCACATATAAAGGAAAATCATTAAAAATAAAAAACAAAGAATTACTTAACCCAGTCAAATCTTGGCAGTTGACATGTATAATATTTTAAGACAGAAAAAGAGAGCAGCAGAAATGGAGGAAAATATTGCATCCTAAATTCCTTCAAAAATTAAAATGCAAGTTTGGATAGTAATCTCCACTTACTGTGCTTTGTGTGCATGTGTGCATGTGTGTGCATGTGTGAATTATCATATGGAACCTCAGAAATCTCTAAAACTTTTGTGCAATCATCCCTCACAGAATTACCAAACTGATGGGTTTTTTTTCCATAGGAACTATTGTGATTTCTTAGTTTTACTCCTCGAGAGATGATTTAGAAGAGATAATTCTTCTCACAAGATAAAATACTATGCATTCAGTTCCCACTTTATAATTGAGCTTGTGCTATGAAGCAGTTCCTACAATATCTATAGTTCTCGAAGACCACAGAGAAAAATTTAAGGTTTCAGTTAAACCAACGGGTCCCTAACCAGGTGAGGAACCAGGCCACATAACAGCAGGTGAGCAGTGGGTGAGTGAGTGAAACTTCCTAAGTATTTACAGCCTTTCCTCATTGCTATTCTTGAATTGTCTCAAAACCACACAGCCCCAACTCCCACCACCCTGGCCCAGTTCTTGGAAAAAATGTCTTCCATGAAACCAGCCCCTGGTGCCAAAAAGCTTGGGGACTGCTGCTCTGGGCCACTGGTTCTCAAAAGTGTAGTCTAAAAACCTGGAGCAGTCCCTGAGATTCTTTTAGTGGGTCTATGTATTATTAATAAAAATAGTTTTAATAATATTAAGATGACATTGCCTTTTCCATTTAATTATCTAATGAATGTACAGAATACTTTTCCAGAGGCTCTATGACATGTGATGAATTCATCTCTCTGATGGATGTATGCTTATTCTTAAATTTTAAACATTTCTAAGTCTTCATATCTAATATAATTATTAGCAATAGATATAACCCACACTGTATTATTCCTATAATGCTCTTCTTTCTGACAGATCCTGTTGAAACAAATTTTTACCTAGTGACTATTATTGATTCTCATCAATGTGATGATTATATTTCTGAAGAAGATTGACCAAAATTACATCAAAAGATCTAACAACCAAATGAGTCCATGTTATAACCTGGGGAAGAGAGATTCCATACGAGATGGTCTATCTCTAAGGTTTTCCTTACTAGAAAAAGGGGAGGCTTTAGTTTCATGTGATGACATGAGGAGACAATTTGAAGTTTGTATTGACATAATATTATTCTGCTGATATGAAATGAAATTCTGATAGCCAGGGTGTCAGATATGTTCATAATCTCAATGTCATCAATTTTAAGCCTGAAGGCCCAAGAGGCGAGCAGTGTTTAATACATCATCCCTTGTTAAATAGCAGCCACAGAGTTGGCGGTAGCCTGTGAAGGATTCCCTGCCATGTAGGACACGCCAGTTGTCTATAAATAGGACCTGTGAATGGGGGAAAAAAAAGAGAGAGGAAAAATACTCAGAACAAGTGCAGACCACAGGAATCATAAATCAGAAGAGATCATTTAAAATAAAACTTTAGGTTGTTCTCTGATTACATTAAATGATATTTTTTTTTCTTTTGAGATTAAGTAAAGATTTGATTCCAGTACTCTTGCCTAGAAAATTCCATTGATGGAGGAGCCTGGTGGGCTATAGTCCATGGAGTCACAAAGAGTCAGACACAACTGAGTGGCTTCACTTTCTTTCTTTAAACATTTGACCATTAGGATGTGTATAGCTCTGTATTAGGCTAAATGGAAATAACAAAGGCAACAGTAGGTAACAGGCCCTGTATCTGAAGAGGTTATATTTTTTGAGTAATTATTCTTTTATCAAAGCAAACCAGATCATTGGTTTCTTTTATTCTTTTCTTTTAATTCTCTCTCTCTCTCTCAAAGAGTTAAACTGTTTCACTGTCTTATGCTAAGCTAGAGATATTCTTTATCCAGAGGAAATATGAAGAGCAAAACAAAACAAAAAAAGGAATCATGAAGCCAGATGGACCCTTAGGGACTATCAAGTTCAACTCCTTCATCATACAAATAGAATCACTGATGGGTGGATACTCAGGGGAGCCTGCTTCTGGGTCATTCGGTAATTGAGTGGTAGGACCAGGGCCAATACCCAGGACTCTCTTCTTTTTTTTACTTTGTAACAATTTGACTGACATATTCAATAAGTCCTCATTCTTCACTGCTTAAGTGACATCTATAATAGCTTGGTACCCACCTTGCCAGGCTTGAGTTTGACCCAAAACTCATTCTCAGGTCTCCTCAACTCTCTGGTTAAAGTCCGGTGTGCTGTATACCAACGATGGACAACATCATAAGGTACAGTATTTATGACAGCCCGGTCATAGTTGTTGTACCTAAGGTGAAATTGTGAGAAAGAAAGATTTTCCCCAAAACATGTTAAAACATTTGTTGCTGATGGGGCAATTTTATATAAGGCTTTCCCTATATTCATTACTTGTCTCATGATGATGTGGCAATAATAAGCTAATGTTCTTTCAAGACTATAAGGTTTTAGAGAAGAGTTCCATTGCCTGTTGACCATATATTTTTTTTCCTTTGAAAAATCTGAGGGTAGGGGACAGAAGAAAGTTCTAGCTGGTTTCTACCATCTTAGAATATTATGTTTTGTTTGTTTTTATATATTTTTTGGCCATGCCACATGGCATGTCTCTCACCTCACCAAGGATAACTGTTATACCATCATGACTTCTGTCACCACAGGTTAGTTTTGCTTATTTATAAAACTTTATATAAATGGAATACTATAGTATGTACTCTTTTGTGCCTGGCTTCTTTCATTTAATGTTATATTTAGAAGATTTATCATTATTGTACTGCATGTCAATAGTTCATTCATCCTTCATGTTGAACAGAATTTTATCGTGGGACTATACCACAATGTATTCATCTATTCAAGGTTTCCCTTGTGGCTCAGCTAATAAAGAATCTGCCTGCAGTGTGAGAGACCTGGGTTTGATCCCTGGGTTGGGAAGATCCTCTGGAGAAGGGAACGGGTACCCACTCCAGTATTCTGGCCTGGAGAATTCCATGGGCTGTATAGTCCATGGGGTCACAAACAGCTGGACACGACTGAGGGACTTTCAGATACAACTGAGGGGCTTTCACCCATTCATCCATTCTATTGATAGATTTGCTAGTAATTTCCAGTTTGTAACTATTACAAATAGTACTGGAGGTTCTGGTCCATGATAGAAACAAATCTACAGTTACACAGAGAACAATTTCCTATGAAAAAAATCTGGAAACTGAGTGACTCCTACATATTGGTGAATGAGAAATAAAAAACATATCAAAATGGATAGGGAAGGTTGAGACAACCCAATAATGAAAAGACAATCCAGTGAAAAAGTGGGCAAAAGTTCTAACTAGTTACTTAGCAAAAGAAGATATATGAATGGCCAATATGCGCATGGAAATATGCTCAATATCATCAGTCACCCCCCCAAAGAAAACGCATTAGAACACCAAAGAAATACCCAATATAATGGCTACAATTAATGACTGGAAACACCAAGTATTAGCAAGGATGTGGACAAGCTACAGCTTTCGTACATTGTTGATAACTGGAAAATGGAACACATTAGTAGTTGCTAATGAAACTAAAAAGTCACGTACTCTATGATCCAGCAGTTCCACTCTTAGGTATTTATATGTGTGGAATGAAAACACATATCTACAAAGATAGTTTTACATGAACATTGATGGCTGCTTTATTTGCAATAATCCCAAACAGGAAACAGCCCAGGTGTTTATTCATAAAAGAATGGATTTGTTCCAGGATGTGAATTTCTAGAACAGGCAAAATAAATCTATGGTGGTAAAAATAAAAACAGATGTTTCCTCTGTGTGTGTGTGTAGGGTTGGGCTGACAAGGGGTATAAAGGTACTTTCCGTAGTGATGGTAATAGTCTATATCTTGATAGGCATTTGGGTTACATAGGTGTGTGCAGTTTTAAAAACTCAGCAAGTGTATATTCAATATTTATACCAACACTGTATGTATATTTTATATCAAAATTAAACATCTGTAAACAAATAGTGAATTTTAGACTTAAAGTTATAAATGTTGAAGTATATTGGGAGACATATACCTTCAATGTTCTGTGCAATGTATCAAAAATAAGATTAATTTATAAACGGATAAAAAATAGATAGGTAATAAAGCAAGTATGTGCTGCACTGTGCTTAGTTACTCAGTCATGTCTGACTAGTTGCAACCCCATGGACTGTAGCCTGCCAGGTTCCTCTGTCCATGGGGATTCTCCAGGCAAAAATACTGGAGTGGGTAGCCTATCCCTCCTCTAGGGATCTTCCCCACCCAGGAATTGAGCTAGGGTCTCCTGCATTGCAGGTGGATTCTTTATCAGCTGAGCTACCAGGGACGCCCAAAGCAAGTATAGCAATATCTTAATGGTAGAATCTCGGTGGTATACAAGTTTTCCTTGTAAATGCTTTCAACTTTTTTATATTTAAAAGTGGCCATAATAAAATGTTGGGGGAAAATATTGAGCACCTAATCATTGTTCTAGGCAACTGAGATACAAGAGACGACAGAGAGTTTTCCAGTAGAGTTTATCCCAGGGAAGTGATTTAAGATTTATGTAGTTCCTAATACAATACAGGGGCAACAATTTATTTTTATCTTCACAATTGTGTGTGAAGGAGCAGGCTTGAAATGAGTGGAAATGACAAATTCAGTTTTGGATATGATGTGCTTTATGACTGTACAAGATACTAGGTGGCAATATACACAGGTCAGGAGAAATGCATAAATCTGGACAAGAGTCAAATTTTGTGGCTATCATGCCTTTAGGCACCCTAGCTGCTTGATCACTGAGCACAATTTAATAACTGTTTTTGTTTGTTTGTTTTAAAAGTGTTTTCATTTTTAAATGCCAAGTGAAATATCCACCCCTCTAATCTAGTGTTCCTTGGCTGTTGGCCTATTTATTATTCCATGGAAATTTTAATAAGAATAGATATTGTACTAATAAAAAGCTATGGAATACCAATATTAAAATGTGACAGATATAGGATCTTAGGGATTTTCATTACATTAGAAAACTAATATCTGGCAAATATATTACATTGAGGGATAGTTCTTTGGTACTCACCTGATCAAATAGAGCTCTTTATTCCATGGGTAGATATTTAAGACTGGTCCAACCCCAATCATGTGGTTTTGACATTCTCCAACATTTTCAATATATTCATGCTTCAATGGCACTTTACTGAGGAGTTCAAATTCCTCAGGTGCCTTTGAAGTACCTGTTCTGCTGCATAGAATCCATCAACTAGCAGTGTCCTGCCACCTGTTCCTTCATGCTTAAGACAGTGAAACACTTGAATGCTAAAGAAAGGAAAAATTAAATTGCTCTGTTCACTGGAGAAAAGAGAATACATCAAGCTTCTAGAAAAATATATATATAATGATTACTGATTCTACTTGTGTCATTTTCTTTTCATTAAGAAATAAATCACATTTCCCAATTGTCTTCCAATTGTACTCTTTTGTGTACTTTGCCATATTAATGCCACTAAGGGTTCCTTCTAAACATATTTAATATGTACTGAAACCTATATGTGTCAGACTTGGGCAATACAGGTATGAATAAGATATAGTCTCTCTTTTAAAGAAGACCACAGTCTATCTAGAAGAATGAACGAAGTAAGTACTGATAAAATATGATAGGTACTGTAAAAAGTTGTATACAAGACAGTGGAGCCATAAAGAGAGGAAATTATTGTAGTGGGATGTTGTATAGATAAATTTTTTGAGATGTGGATGAGAATGATTTTGCTTAGTTTTAAAGAATGAGCAAGACTTGGGCTGGAATGAGATTGAGGTGAGGAGAGGGCATTTCAGGCAGGAAAAAGGAATGACCAAACATATCAATGTAGAACAGCAAGGTATATTCAAGGAAGAGAGTGATAAGTTCCTGTTGGCTTAGCACAGAGAATCACAGGATTTTAAACTAAGATGCGAGATTAACTGGTGAGAAGCAAGATGACAAAACCATGAAAAACAAGGTGGATAATTGAAACTGGAGAGAAAAATACTGAGAACTTGAGCTTATAGAAAAGAGTATACATCTAAGAAATAAATGATTAGATGTGGAGGATGAAGAATAGGCAAAAATCTAGAATGACTGTAGGTTTTTCCCCTGGGCAACTTGACACGTAATAATGCCATTTTGCCAAGAGAATGAGGCAGATGCATAATTGGATGGTAATAAGGGGCTTTGAAGCGTTGAGGAAGACATTCAGTTTAGGGACATTTTGAAATAATTAAGTTACATATGACTGAAAATTAATAGGAAAAGGCAAGTCAATTATTAATGGACTAGAAACCTAAAGTAATAATTTCAAATTAAGAAGGGAAAAATAAAATCAATAGTAATTTGGGAAAAAAAGCAAAAATAAGGAAAAGTAAACAACAAAATAGAATAAGTGATAAACATAAATAAAGGTAGAAGGAATAAAATCAAGGAGAATGTAGGGTAAATACAATTAAAATGAGTAAGGTCAGCCCTGGCTATGTTGAGCTTTCTGCAAAATTTCTAGGTTAGGATTATTTAGTAGCCAGTTGAAGATGTTTATCTTAGAAGAGAGGTAGATTTTGTAGCTGTCTGTGAAGTGAAGTGAAGTCACTCAGTTGTGTCCAAAACTCTTGGCGACCCCATGGACTGTAGCCCACCAGGCTCCTCCATCCATGGGATTTTCCAGGCAAGAGTACTGGAGTGAGTTGCCGTTTCCTTCTCCAGGAGATCTTCCTGACCCAAGGATTGAACCCAGTTCTTCTGCATTGTAGGCAAATGCTTTACTGTCTGAGCCACCAGGGAAGTCCTGTTTGTACCTGTCTGTAGGTGACGGCTAAAGCCAAGAGCATAGCAGTCATTTGGAGAGATAATTTCAATCAAGAAAAGGAGGAGAAAATTTTGAGGAACAACAATATTTATGACACAGACAAAAGAAAATAAGCCAGCATAGGAGACTGAGGAAAACTGACTATAGATGTAGAAGGAAAACTAGAAAAGAAAGGCTATTCAAGAAGAGGTAGAGGTAAATGGCCCCAGGACTCAAATAAGATAAAGACTGAAAGGTACATACTGGGGATGGCAATAAGTTACTTGCTGGTGACTTTGGAGAGAGTAATTTTAATTGAAGGGGGTTGGATAAACTAGCTGACTACAGGTTTGAAGAGTGAATAAGAAGTGAGAATGAAAGATACCAAATGTAGATAATTATTTTAATAAGTCTAGCTGTGAGGGTGAGGAAGAGTCAAAGGAAGTGTACAAAAGTAGAGGTTTAAGAACTGAGAAGTTGATAGGCAGGAGAAATTGCCAAGGAGATTGGAAAAAATGGAATCCTGAGCAAAGGTAACTTTAGAAAGCATAAAGCATAAAACAATGATAATGATGATAATGACTAAAATGATAAGAACAATAACTAGCATTTATTGAACACCTCATATGTTCCAGGAAGTATCCAAGTGCTTTAAATACATCATGTAACTTAATCCCTGTGTGTGTGCTAAGTCGCTTCAGTGGTGTCTGACTCTTTGTGACCCCAAGGGCTATAGCCTGCCAGGCTTCCCTATCAATGGGATTTTCCAGGCAAGAATACTGGAATGGGTTGCCATTCTTTCCTCCAGGGGATCTTCCCGACCCAGGGATTGAACCCATGGCTCTTACGTCTCCAGCATTGACAGCTGAGTTCTTTACCACTAGGGCCACCTGGAAGCCCAACTTAATCCCTAAGCAATACTAATGGGCAGGTTTTATTACTAGTCCCATTCTACAGATGAAAAACTGAGGTACTGAGAGGTTCTTTTCCAAGATCACAAAGCTAATGTATGTTCCAGCTGGAATGCAAATCCAGATCTGGTTGATGCCATAGCCTGAACTCAACCACTCTCACTGTACTGCTAATGTACTAGGCTCTCCCCATTGACTAGAAAGGGTTAAATTAAAGGCACAGCCAACTGTGTATCTACAGTAGTGGTCAGAGAGAAAAGAGCTAGTCAATATTTGAACCTCAACCCCTGTCCAACTGTTTCTCATACCATTTCCTCATATTCTTCTTTCTGTGTCCCAGAGAATGAGAATGCAGGGCTGTGGGTGGTTTTGTATACTGATAACATTGAGCCAGACATCTAAAAGATGTTTTATTCTTCCTTTTCTGAAGCAAACATTCTTAGGTTCTAATCCTCAAAGGAAATCGGAGTAACTACAATCAATTGGATATTATCATCCTCTCGTATTGTCTTTATTAATTCATGTGTGCATGTTTTCTAAGTCATTTCAGTCATGTCTGACTCTGTGTGACCCCATGGACTGTCGCTCACCAGGCTCCTCTGTCCATGGTATTTTCCAGGCAAGAATACTGGAGTGGGTTGCCATGCTCTATTCTGCTGGGAGCCAGCGTGAGGAACTCTGCCCGTGGCAAAGTTCATGAGGAAGAGACTCGGCATACGCAAAGGTGGGATCGAGCCTCAGGAGACCCCCTGTTCCCGAGCATCTACCCCCAAACCAGAGTCTGCCTACTTTACTGCTTTATGCTCTCACCTACACCTCTGACTTCACGGGGGGGGCTATCCCCCACCACCTCTCTCTGTAAAGGAGTTAACTTAGGACTCCAGATAATAAATCTCCTGGGTGTGACAAGGGTGTCTCAGGTCAAACCTCTCTGCTGGCAGACTAGCTTGTGTGACAGGATTATCCACACTCTTGCTACTATGTATACGATTGTTTATAATCTCTCAGTCATAAACAGCACAGAAAGTTTGGAGTATTTTGAAAGTCTTAGTTAGCATAGGGTTTTTCTAAAGATAAAAATCATGTTGGTGCAGGGTTTCATTGCTGAGTTAATGATTGCCGCCAGGCCTCCATATCCTTAGGCACCTGGGAGTATATTAATTAATGTAATTGGAATGTAGAAAAAGAAATACAGTAGTTTTGATGTTAGCAATACTAGACGTTTTGAGTTAATGAATTTTCTCTTTTGTTATAGATCATTGTGCCCCTCTTTCTTTGTTGTAAATCCTTGTGTCCTTGCTATGTAAGAATGTAACTTTATCACTGTCTTAAGACTAAGTAGATCTTAAGGGGAAACAAGTTTTCTGATCGACTAATCTTTATCAATAGAAAGTAAGGTGGGGCCATAAAATGTTGATCGGTCTCCAGACCAGAAGATATTGTGAACAAATGTAAGACCCTTGTAAGAACAAAGATATGCTGGTAAGGGTTGGAGCAGCTGACCCTGCGTGACTCTGTTTCTTACATTTATCTCTATGTATAACTAAAAGTATGAAAATGGACCTGGGAAATAAAGAAATGGGATCAGTTCCTGGAAAGACTGATTCCCCGTGTCGTTCTTTCTTGTTCTCCATTTTTCTGGCTGAATTCGCATCTGCAGTGTGGAGGCTCACCATGTATACTTACTTGCCTGGCTTCTAAGACCCACGCGAGAGGGAGCCCAAGGCGGGGCACCCTCTGCTATTCAAGCGGGTGCTATTGGCCTACATAGGTGGTGCAAACTCCTTGTCTTGGAGTTTTATTGGCTTTCCATGTAAACCAAGTTATTCAGCATCTTTTCTCCACTTATTTTCCTACTACACTATTCTTTCCTAATCTCTCTTCATATCTATAATTAAATAGATCTTTTCAGGAAGCTGACTCCATCCCCGATTCGAATTCCCTGGATCCACTGGGGCTGGACTCCGACACTACTCCAGGACATCGTCCCAACCCAGGGATTGAACTTGTGTATCTTATGTCTCCTACACTGGCAGGTGCATTCTTTACCACTAGTGCCACCTGGAAAGCCCTTATGAATTCAAACTTATGCACATTTCACTCATATATTTGTGCCTTGGGTTCATTATCTATATGTAGAAGATCAACAAACAACAGCAATAGCAGCAACAAAATAACCACAGAGGCAGCTCTAACAACTAGCAAATGGTAGGACAGTTAAGTATGGTATCTATCATATTAAGTAATTACCATTTCTTCTCTGTGATGAGAAAGATCTAGTATCTGTTAGCTACTGCTGCTACTGCTGCTGCTAAGTTGCTTCAGTAGTGTCTGACTCTGTGCGACCCCACAGATGGCAGCCCATTGGGCTCTGCCATCCCTGGGATTTTCCAGGCAAGAACACTGGAGTGGGTTGCCATTTCCTTCTCCAATGCATGAAAGTGAAAAGGGAAAGTGAAGTTGCTCAGTCCTGTCCAACTCTTTGCAACCCCATGGACTGCAGCCTACCAGGCTCCTCCATCCATGGGAGTTTCCAGGCATGAGTACTTGAGTAGGATGCCATTGCCTTCTATGCTGTTAGCTACTGGTGATGATCATATTGCAGTACATAACTGTATCACATCAACGCAAGTACACCTCACATTTACAAAATGTTATACATCAAACATATCTCAATAAAGCTGGAAAAAAGTATGGTGTATATTATCTTTGGGACAATAGCCACTGAGTATACACAAGAAGGTTATTTTTTTGACATAAAGGAAATAAAAGAGAGTCAATATATAGTGAATAATGCAACAAATGAGATCAAAAACACTCTGGAGTGAACCAACAGTAGAATAACGGAGGTGGAAGATAGGATAAATGAGGTAGAAAATAGAATGGTAGCAATAAATGAAGCAGAGAGGAAAAAAGAAAAAGAATTAAAAGAAATGAGAAC
Source organism: Nanger dama (assembly GCA_917880005.1). NCBI lineage: Eukaryota > Metazoa > Chordata > Mammalia > Artiodactyla > Bovidae > Nanger > Nanger dama. The sequence continues at coordinate 1,109,715 of CAKJTW010000144.1, forward strand.
AACCTCAGAGATCTCTGGGACAATGTTAAACGCACCAATGTTCGAATCATACTTATCTGGAGTTCCAGACGAAGAAGAAAAAAAGAAAAACCATGAGGAAATACTTGAGGAGATAATAGTTGAAAACTTCCCTAACATGGGGAAGAAAATAGTCACCCAAGTCCAAGAAACCCAGAGTCCCAAACAGGATAAACCCAAGGCAGAACACCCCAGGACACATATTAAACACATTTAACAAAGATCAAACACAAAGAACAGACATTAAAAGCAGCAAGGGAAAAACAACAAATAACACACAAGGGGATTCCCATAAGGATAACAGCTGATCTTTCAATAGAAACTCTTCAGGACAGAAGGGAATGGCAGGACATACTTAAAGTGATGAAAGAGAAAAACCTACAACCCAGATTACTGTACCCAGCAAGGATCTCATTCAAATATGAAGGAGAAATCAAAAGCTTTACGAACAAGCAAAAGCTGAGAGAATTCAGCACCACCAAACCAGCTCTCCAACAAATGCTAAAGGATCTTCTCTAGACAGGAAGCACAGAAAGGGTTTATAAACTCAAACCCAAAACAACAAAGTAAATGGCAACAGAACCATACTTATCAACAATTGCCTTAAATGTAAATGGGTTGAATGCCCCAACCAAAAGACTAAGACTGGATGAATGGACACAAAAACAAGACCCCTATATATGTTGTCTACAAGAGACCCACCTCAAAACAAGGGACACATACGGACTGAAAGTGAAGGACTGGAAAAAGATACTCCATGCAAATAGAGACCAAAAGAAAGCACGAGTAGCAATACTCATATCAGATGAAATAGACTTTAAAATAAAGGCCATGAAAAGAGACAAAGAAGGACACTACATAATGATCAAAGGATCAATCCAAGAAGAAGATATAACAATTAAAATATATATGCACCCAACATAGGAGCACCGCAATGTGTAAGGCAAATGCTAACAAGCATGAAAGGGGAAATTAACAATAACACGATAATAGTGGGAGACTTTAATACCCCACTCACACCTATGGATAGATCAACTAAACAGAAAATTAACAAGGAAACACAAACTTTATATGATACGATAGACCAGTTAGACCTAATTGATATCTATAGGACATTTCACCTCAAAACAATGAATTTCACCTTTTTCTCAACTGCACATGGAACCTTCTCCAGGATAGATCACATCCTGGGCCATCAATCTAGCCTTGGTAAATTCAAAAAAACTGACATCATTCCAAGCATCTTTTCTGACCACAGTGCAGTAAGATTAGATGTCAATTACAGGACAAAAACTATTAAAAATTCCAACACATAGAGGCTGAACAACACACTGCTCAATAACCAACAAATCACAGAAGAAATCAAAAAGAAATCAAAATATGCATAGAAACGGATGAAAATGAAAACACAGCAACCCGAAACATATGGGACACTGTAAAAGCAGTGCTAAAGGGGAAGGTTCATAGCAATACAAGCTTACCTCAAGAAAAAGAAAAAGTCAAATAAATAATTTAACTCTACACCTAAAGCAACTAGAAAAGGAAGAAATGAAGAACCCCAGGGTTAGTAGATGGAAAGAAATCTTAATTAACCTCCAATTAAAATAAATTTATTTAAAAATATTAGGGCAGAAATAAATGCCAAAGAAACAAAAGAGAACATAGCAAAAATCAACAAAGCCAAAAGCTGGCTCTTTGAGAAGATAAATAAAATTGACAAACATTAGCCAGACTCATCAAGAAACAAAGGGAGAAGAATCAAATCAACAAAATTAGAAATGGAAATGGAGAGATCACAACAGACAACACAGAAATACAAAGGATCATAAGAGACTACTATCAGCAACTATATGCCAATAAAATGGACAACGTGGAAGAAATGGACAAATTCTTAGAAAAGTACAACTTTCCAAAACTGAACCAAGGGGAAATGGAAAATCTTAACAGACCCATCACAAGCACGGAAATTGAAACTGTAATCAGAAATCTTCCAGCAGACAAAAGTCCAGGACTCGAGGCTTCACAGCTGAATTCCACCAAAAATTTAGAGAAGAGCTAAGACCTATCCTACTCAAACTCTTCCAGAAAATTGCAGAGGAAGGTAAACTTCCAAACTCATTCTATGAGGCTACCATCACCCTAATACCAAAACCAGACAAAGATGCCACCAAAAAGAAAACTACAGGCCAGTATCACTGATGAACATAGATGCAAAAATCCTTAACAAAATTCTAGCAAACAGAATCCAACAACATATTAAAAAGATCATACATCGTGACCAAGTGGGCTTTATCCCAGGGATGCAAGGATTCTTCAATATCTGCCCACAAGTCAATCAACGTAATACACCACATTAACAAATTGAAACATAAAAACCATATGATTATCTCAAAAGATGCAGAGAAATTTGACAAAATTCAACATCCATTTATGATAAAAACCGTCCAGCAAGCAGGAATAAAAGGAACATAGCTCAACATAAAAAAGCTATATATGACAAACCCACAGCAAACATTATCCTCAATGGTGAAAAATTGACAGCATTTCCCCTAAAGTCAGGAACAAGACAAGGGTGCCCACTCTCACCACTACTGTTCAACATAATTTTGGAAGTTTTGGCCACAGCAATCAGAGCATAAAAAGAAATAAAAGGAATACAGATGGAAAAGAAGAAGTAAAACTCTCACTGTTTGCAGATGACATGATCCTCCACATAGAAAACCCTGAAGACTCCACCAGAAAATTACTAGACCTCATCAATGGATGCAGTAAAGTTGCAGGATATAAAATTAACACAGAGAAATCCCTTGCGTTCCTATACACTAACAATGAGAAAACAGAAAGAGAAATTAATGAAACAATTCCATTCACCATTGCAATGAAAAGAATTAAATACTTAGGAATATATCTACTAAAGAAAAAAAAGACCTATATATAGAAAACTATAAAACACTGATGAAAGAAAGCAAAGAGGACACAAATAGATGGAGAAATATACCATGTTCATGGATTGGGAGAATCATTATAGTGAAAATGAGTATACTACCCAAAGCAATCTATAGATTCAATGCAATCCCTATCAAGCTACACAGACCTAGAACAAATAATCTCACAATTTGTATGGAAATACAAAAAACCTCGAATAGCCAAAGCAATCTTGAGAAAGAAGAATGGAACTGGAGGAATCAACCTGCCTGACTTCAGGCTCTACTACAAAGCTACAGTCATCAAGACACTATGGTACCGAAAAAGACAGAAATATAGATCAATGGAACAAAATACAAAGCCCAGCGATAAATCCACACACCTATGGACACCTTATCTTCAACAAAGGAGGCAATAATATACAATGGAGAAAACACAATCTCTTTAACAAGTGGTGTGGAGAAAACTGGTCAACCACTTGTAAAAGAATGAAACTAGAACACTTTCTAACACCATCAGTTCAGTTCAGTCGCTGTCGTGTCCGACTCTTTGCAACCCCATGAATCGCAGCACACCAGGCCTCCCTGTCCATCACCAACTCCCAGAGTTCACTCAGACTCACGTCCATCGAGTCAGTGATGTCATCCAGCCATCTCATCCTCTGTCGTCCCCTTCTCCTCCTGCCCCCAATACCTCCCAGCATCAGAGTCTTTTCCAATGAGTCAACTCTTCGCATGAGGTGGCCAAGGTACTGGAGTTTCAGCTTTAGCATCATTCCTTCCGAGGAAATCCCAGGGTTGATCTCCTTCAGAGTGGACTGGTTGGATCTCCTTGCAGTCCAACACCATACACAAAAATAAACTCAAAATGGGTTAAAGATCTAAACATAAGACCAGAAACTATAAAACTCCTAGAGGAAAACATAAGCAAAACACTCTCCGACATAAACCACAGCAGGATCCTCTATGACCCACCTCCCAGAGTAATGGAAATAAAGCAAAAATAAACAAATGGGACCTAAATAAACTTAAAACCTTTTGCACAACAAAGGAAACTATAAGCAAGGTGAAAAGACAGCCTTCAGAATGGGAGAAAGTAATAGCAAATGAAGCGACTGACAAAGAATTAATCTCAAAAATATACAAGGAACTCCTGCAGCTCAATCCCAGAAAAATAAGCGACCCGATCAAAAAAAATGGGCCAAAGAACTAAACAGACATTTCTCCAAAGAAGACATACAGATGGCTAACAAATACATGAAAAGATGCTCAACATCACTCATTATCAGAGAAATGAAAATCAAAACAACAATGAGGTGCCATTTCACACAAGTCAGAATGGCTGCTATCCAAAAGTCTACAAACGATAAATGCTGGAGAGGGTGTGGAGAAAAGGGAACCCTCTTACACTGTTGGTGGGAATGCAAACTAGTACAGCCACTATAGAGAACAGTGTGGAGATTCCTTTAAAAACTGGAAATAGAACTGCCATATGACCCAGCAATCTCACTGTTCATCATACACACTGAGGAAACCAGAACTGAAAGAGACACGTGTACCCCAGTGTTCATCACAACACTGTTTATAATAGCCCGACATGGAAGCAACCTAGATGTCCATCAGCAGATGAATGGTTAAGAAAGCTGTGGTACATATACACAATGGAATATTATTCAGCCATTAAAAATAATACATCTGAATCAGTTCTAATGAGGTGGATGAAACTGGAGCCTATTATACAGAGTGAAGTAAGCCAGAAGGAAAAACACCAATACAGTATACTAAAGCATATATATAGAATTTAGAAAGATGGTGACAGTAACCCTATATGTGAGACAGCAAAAGAGACACAGATGTATAGGACAGTCTTTTGGACTCTGTGGGAGAGGGCGAGGGTGGGATGATTTGGGAGAATGGCATTGAATCTTGCACATTATCATATGTGACACGAATGGCCACTCCAGGTTTGATGCATGATACAGGGTGCCCCGGGCTGGTACACTGGGATGACCCAGAGGGATTGGATGGAGAGGGATGTGGGAGGGGTGTTCTGGATGGGGAATACATGTACACTCATGGCAATTTCATGTCAATGTATGACAAAACCACTACAATGTTTTAACGTAGTTAGCTTCCAATTAAAATGAATGAATTTATTAAAAATTGTTATTTTTCATTCACTTTTCCCTCCAACTTCTTGTAAACTGGATTCAAATTCCTCTTAATACCATACCCGAAGCAGCTGTGTTTAGACTATGGACCCCTTTGCAATATAATTGCAAGGAGATCCTGCAACTGCAAGGAGATCCAACCAGTCTATTGTAAACGGAATCAGTCCTGACCATTCATTGGAAAGACTGAGGCTGAAGCTGAAACTCCAATACTTTGGCCACTTGATGCGAAGTGCTGTCTCATTTGAAAAGACCCTGATGCTGGGGAAGATTGAAGGCGGGAGGAGAAGGGGACGACAGAGGATGAGATAGTTGGTTGGCATCACAGACTCAATAGACATGAGTTTGAGTAAACTCCAGGAGTTGGTGATGGACAGGGAGGCCTGGTGTGGTGCACTCCATGGGATTACAAAGAATAAGACACGACTGAGTGACTGAACTGAACTGAACTTGCAATATCATAATTAAATATGAAAAACTGTATGAATTCCCAAACCAATGGTTAATACATTTTTTGCAAATTATTTGCTATCACTTTGATAAAAATGTAAATTAAACAAAATTAAGATCCATTCATGTAGTAAGGTAGATTTTCAATCATTTGAAAATTTTTATTCCCATGAGTCTTTAAAAATGAGCATATTTCTAAGGAGAAGAGAGATAATTATATAAGTAAGCAGCAGCAGATGTGATCTTGGTTCAAATAAAACAGAAAATGATTAAGAAATTATTCAAGACGATCACATGTAATGATCTCACTTTGGAAAATTCTAATCCACCTACCCACAGGGCTCTTGAAAATAGGTGGTGTCAGTGTGCCGATCCAGAGCTAGCTTGGTGTATGCAGTGTCACCTCTGGAGAAGTCTGAAGTGAAAAACCACATCCTTCCATAGATGGTTTCTCTGTCAAATGTAGCAGAGGAAGACATTTTAGCTATTTGAATTTTTCATTCTTGTCATTCAAGACTCTTTCCAATACTTTTTTATTTATAGATAAAAACAATTTTCTTTTTGGTTCAGATATTGAACTATAAAGTAAAGAAATCAGTTGAACTCATCACCTATCTTAATGATCCCACCACTGAGTAATATTCTAGGAAGCTGCAGGGAATTAGTGGAAGGATAATGTAATCAGAAAACAGGGAACCATCTCACTCTGTTTATGTGTCTGCTTTAAACAGCTTTCAGGTTCACATTTATGTCCTGCACTCAGCTTCCTCACATAAAAAGATGTTTTTGGGTAGCTGCTTTTAGAACTGACTAATGTAGATCTTCAGCCACCTTTTAGACTTGGAAGAATAAAAAGGAGAGAAAAGAATAGTTTATATTAGCAAGTATTTAGTGAGACTTGCTGTATCACTGTATCTCTCCTTGAGATATATACATCATGGGCAAATGACCCAGCATACCATCTGCTACACAGTGAGCTATATCTGTTTTTTATGAAGTAAAAGGAAAGTATTAGCTATGACAAAGTCAGTTTACACATCATGTAATACTACAGAAGATAAACCTAGAAATGCAATGGAAAGAACTTTGTACTTAAGATCAGAAAACCTGAGTTCTTTTGAATTCCAGTTCTACTGCTTACTAGCAGAGCAATTCTGGTCAAGGCACTTAACATCTGATCCTCAAGCACCTCATCAGTAGAACAGGAGATAAACACCCGGAGTTCACTCAAACTCATGTCCATCGAGTCGGTGATGCCATCTAGCCATCTCATGCTCTGTCGTCCCCTTCTCCTCCTGCCCCCAATCCCTCCCAGCATCAGAGTCTTTTCCAATGAGTCAACTCTTTGCATGAGGTGGCCAAATATTGGAGTTTCAGCTTCAACATCAGTCCTTCCAAAGAGCACCCAGGACTGATCTCCTTTACAATGGACTGGTTGGATCTCCTTGCAGTCCATGGGACTCTCAAGAGTCTCCGTCAACACCACAGTTCAAAAGCATCAATTCTTCAGCACTCAGCTTTCTTCACAGTCCAACTCTCACATCCATACATGACTACTGGAAAAACCATAGCCTTGACTAGACGGACTTTTGTTGGCAAAGTAATGTCTCTGCTTTTTAATATCCTGTCTAGTTTAGTCATAACTTTCCTTGCAAGGAGTAAGCATCTTTTAATTTCATGGCTGTAGTCACCATCTGCAGTGATTTTGGAGCCCCCAAAATAAAGACTGACACTGTTTCCACTGTTTCCCCATCTATTTCCCATGAAGTGATGGGACCAGATGCCATGATCTTCGTTTTCTGAATGTTGAACTTTAAGCCAACTTTTTCACTCTCCTCTTTCACATTCATCAAGAGGCTCTTTAGCTCCTCTTCACTTTCTGCCATAAGGGTGGTGTCATTTGCATATCTCAGGTTATTGATATTTTCCCTAGCAATCTTGATTCCAGCTTGTGCTTCTTCCAGCCCAGCGTTTCTCATGATGTACACTGCATATAAGTTAAATAAGCAGAGTGACAATATACAGCCTTGACGTACTCCTTTTCCTATTTGGAACCAGTCTGTTGAAAGATTGTTGTTGAATCACAATGCCGGGATTCTTAGCCCCCAGAGGAGAAGAATCCAATCCAGGGCCAGAGATGAGGCTTGATTGCTCAGAGCTTTTGTGTAACAAAGTTTTATTAAAGTATAAAGGAGATAAAGAAAGCTTCTGACATAGGCATCAGAAGGGGGCAGAAAGAGTACCTGCTTGTTAGTGTTAGCAATGAGTTTATAGACTCTCCAGTGAATCAAAAGAATGTCTGGAGGTTGTAAAGACCTCACCAGACCTACTCCCATAATTTACATTTTAAGATAACAGAATTAGCCAGAAGGTTTAATCCAGAGACTGTCCTCAGGCAGAATACATTATTGTTATATAATCCTAAGGAATGTAGAGAACGAAAAAAAAGTTTGTCCTTTCTTCCTCCTTGAGAATTCCAGACCCTTCTCTCCTTGGGGATCCCTAGATTTCTTATCAACCTGCCTAGGAAATGACTCTCTCACTGTTGGTCCATGTCCAGTTCGAACTGTTGCTTCCTGACCTGCATATAGGCTTCTCAAGAGGCAGGTCAGGTGGTCTGGTATTCCCATCTCTCAGAATTTTCCACAGTTCATTGTGATCTGCACAGTCAAAGGCTTTGGCATAGTCAATAAAGCAGAAATAGATGTTTTTCTGGAACTCTTGCTTTTTCGATGATCCAGCGGATGTTGGCAATTTGATCTCTGGTTCCTCTGCCTTTTCTAAAACCAGCTTGAACATCAGGAAGTTCACGGTTCACATATTGCTGAAGCCTGGCTTGGAGAATTTTGAGCATTACTTTACTAGCATGTGAGATGTGTGCAATTGTTAGGTCCGCACCATTTCTGTCCTTTATCAAGCCTATCTTTGCATGAAATGTTCCCTTAGTATTTCTAACTTTCTTGAAGAGATCTCTAGTCTTTCTCATTCTGTCCTTTTCCTCTATTTCTTTACACTGATCACTGAGGAAGGCTTTCTTATCTCTCCTTGCTATTCTTTGGAACTCTGCATTCAGATGCTTATATCTTTCCTTTTCTCCTTTGCTTTTCACTTCTCTTCTTTTCACAGCTATTTGTAAGGCCTCCCCAGACAGCCATTTTTCTTTTTTTCCTTTTCCATGAGGATGGTCTTGATCCCTGTCTCCTATACAATGTCACAAACCTCCATCCGTAGTTCATCAGGCACTTTATCAGATCTAGTCCCTTAAAACCATTTCTCACTTCCACTGTATAATCATAAGGGATTTGATTTAGGCCATACCTGAATGGTCTAGTGGTTTTCCCCACTTTCTTCAATTTAAGTCTGAATTTGACAATAAGGAGTTCATGGTCTGAGCCACAGTCAGCTCCTGGTCTTGTTTTTGCTGACTGTATAAATCTCCATCTCTGGCTGTGAAGAATATAATCAATCTGATTTCAGTGTTGACCATCTGGTGATGTCCATGTGTAGAGTCTTCTCTTGTGTTGTTGGAAGAGGGTGTTTGCTATGACCAGTATGTTCTTGTCACAAAACTCTATTAGTCTTTGCCCTGCTTCATTCCGTATTCCAAGGCCAAATTTTCCTGTTACCCCATGTGTTTCTTGACTTCTTTCTTTGCATTCCAATCCCCTATAATGAAAAAGACATCTTTTTTGGGTGTTCTAAAAGGTCTTGTAGGTCTTCATAGCACCGTTCAATTTCAGCTTCTTCAGTGTTACTGCTTGGGGCATATGCTTGGATTTCTGTGATATTGAATGGTATGCCTTGGAAACGAACAGAGATCATTCAGTCATTTTTGAGACTGCATCCAAGTACTGCATTTTGGACTCAGTATTATTAACAATCAGTGTGTGAATTAAGCCTTATGAATAATAGGTCAAAAGTAGATATCTTTAGATCCCATCTTATTCAATCCTTTTACTGATCAGATGGGAAAATAGAGGTGACAGGGACAGTGATTGTGGGTAGGAATGTATGTTTATCCAACTGCTTGATGGGAGAACTGAGACTACATACAGTCTGGCTCTCTTTACTCAAAGTTAGTGCTGTTTCTAGCATACAATGAATAACTCTTACTTTGAGTGTCACTGGGCTTGCGAAAAGACAACTTTGAAGTCATCATATTTAACATGTAAGTGTCTTTGAGATTAGAAATCTGGGCTTCAAATAAAGCACTATAAATGGTAATCTCCTTATTCAGGCCACAGAGTATTCTGGAAAAACAAGGGTGACCATACCTGTCATATTATTTTACTGATATTCATGCTTTGGAAATTAACTTGTGCACGTATCAGAAAACTAATGACTCACCTGATCAAGCTGATCCTTTCTGCCACCTTCTCTGTGTGTTTCTGAGTAGGAGGGACATTTTCCACAAAAGCAATTCCATAGAGCAGAAAGTTCTGCAGAAAGTTCTTCAGTCCCTCCTTCGTTTCTAAGAATGTCTGGAAATCTACAGCTGGAACTTGGGCTTGCTGGTAGATTTCAGCATTCCATAAGATTCTAGGCTGGATGACCTTTGTTTCTGCCCTTCATAGCTGTTTTTCACAAGCCAATCCAAATCATATCTAGTCACATGACCATCTGGCCCTTTTAGGAAAAAAAATAAAAGGTATTAAAATAATAATTATATATACTGCCAATAATTTACTGGTTAAAAATATTATTTTCAGCAGCTAATTACCCAGTATGGTATTGTTTATGGGGTTTCCCAGGTAGCACTAGTGGTAAAGAAACTGCCTGCCAATACAAGAGACATAAGAGATGCAGGTTCGATTCCTGGGTTGGGAAGATCCCTAGAGGAGTGCACGGCAACCCACTCCAGTATTTTTGCCTAGAGAATCCTATGGACAGAGGAGCCTGGCAGGCTACAGTCCATGGAGTCGCAAACAGTTGGACATGACTGCAGTGACTTAGCACACATGCACATATGTATTGTTTATGAGACCAAATTCAAATGAATGCCTAGAATGTTCCTGAGACAGAAATATTTGTCAGTTGAGTAGTATAAATTAATAAGTGAATAAATGAACAAATAAATCTTCCCAGCAGGTAAATAACTTTATGAAACTCAGCTACATAGTAAAGGGCCTCGATCTCCTTCTTGTAAGTGAATTAGGTCAGTTTGGTCTAATGATATGATATCAATACAACATGATAACTTCACCCACTGCTCTACAAAAAGACAAAAAGCCTGCTCCTAAAATGCTTTAGAAAATATTCAGGATAAGCAAATGAGTAAGCAAAGGATACAGCAAGAGGAATGAAAGGTTATCCTGATATTTCTCTCTCCTTTCTTTCTACCTCTCTGTCTCTGTTTCTTTCTTTCAAATTTCTACACCATTACAGTCAAAGTATCATAAAGAATTTGGAAAGCATAAAAAGTATCAGGAAATGAAAAGGTCAGACATACTTATTCAGTTATCTACATGAAACCACTGTCCACAGCTTGCAATCAATCATTCCTTCTAGTTTTTTGTATGCATACTTTTATTTTACATAACATATTGTGAAAATATATATCAGTTTGCACCCTGCCTTTGTCACTTACATTTTAAGAATAATTTTATCATTAAAACATTAAGGCTTCAAAAATTAATTTCTATAATTTTCAGAATATGGACTACCAAGATTTACCTAACCAGTTTGTTCTCCCAGGGCTCTCCCAGGGGAGTGCCGGGAACCCTTTCCCGACTGAGCAGGGAAAGGACCCTCACCTGTATTTTTGGAAAGTTTCCCTATTATTTAATAGTGATCATCCTTGTCCATTTTTCTGATAATTTTCTTAGATACACAGAAGGTAGAATTGTTAAATCCAAAGACATAAACTTTTAAAAGTCTTGATACATATAACTAGATTACTTTCTAGAAAGTCTACCAATTTTCATCCCCTCCAACAACATATGCATATATGAATGACCATCAAAATGGAGTATTCTTATTGTTTAAACACGTTTTTGTTTCTAATTTGGTAAATAAAACTCACCTTATTATAATAAATTTAAGTTATTTAAGAGGAAGAAGAACATTTTTTAGACATCTCTATTTTTTACATGTAAGGGTTACCAAACTGAGCTAGTAGCCAAACCTGCCCAGAATTGTTTTTCTAACATCTGCTGTGTAGTACGTATTTTCTATAGCTGTTTCTACACTACTACCAAAGAACTGAATCGTGCAGAGACAGTGTACTAGAAAAAGATTTAAAAATTTACTATCTGGCCTTTTACAGAATATTTCCTGACTTGTGGTTTAATTATCATTCACTTCTTTCTCACATTTTTCTATTGGAACACTAATAGTACTATACACACATGTGCGTGTACACACACACACACATATATAATCATATATTTTACAAATATTTTGCAAAGTCAGTTTAAAAAAAAAAACCTTTCTATGGTATGCTTTCTTTCTTTTTAAAACAGCTGTTACAGTCCAGTTAAGGTTTATTAGAGTTAAAGGATACAGATTGAAATCAACAAAGGGAAAAGGTACATAGGGCTGAGTCCAGAAAAACCAGGCACAGATTTCTAGGTGTCCACTTCTAGTATCAGTTCAGTTCAGTTACTCAGTCGTGTCCGACTCTTTGCAACCCCATGGACTGCAGCATGCCAGGTTTCCCTGTCCATCAGGAACTACCAGAGCTTACTCAAACTCATGTCCATTGAGTGAGTGATGCCATCCAACCATCTCATCCTCTGTCGTCCCCTTCTCCTCCTGCCCTCAATCTTTCAAACATCAAGGTCTTATTCACTGAGTTGGTTCTTTGCATCAGGTGGCCAAAGTATTGAAGTTTGAGCTTCAGCATTGATCCTTCCAATGAATATTCAGGACTGATTTCCTTTAGGATTGACTGGTTGGATCTCCTTGCAGTCAAGGGACTCACAAGAGTTTCCTTCAGCACCACAGTTAAAGCATCAATTCTTCAATGCTCATCTTTATTTATAGTCCAACTCTCACATTCATATATGATTACTAGAAAACCATAGTATTGACTAGATGAACCATTTTTAAAAATATATAAATTGATTTATTTTAGTTGGAGGGTAATTACTCTAAAATAGTGTAGCGTTTTTGCAATACATTGATATGTATCCACCACGGGTGTACATGTGTTCCCCATCCTGAACACCCTTCCCACCTCCCTCCCGATCCCATCCCTCTGGGTCATCCCAGTGTACCAGCCCGGGGCACCCTGTATCATGCATCAAACCTGGAGTGGCCATTCGTGTCACATATGATAATGTGCAAGATTCAATGCCATTCTCCCAAATCATCCCACCCTCGCCCTCTCCCACAGAGTCCAAAAGACTGTCCTATACATCTGTGTCTCTTTTGCTGTCTCACATATAGGGTTACTGTCACCATCTTTCTAAATTCTATATATATGCTTTAGTATACTGTATTGGTGTTTTTCCTTCTGGCTTACTTCACTCTGTATAATAGGCTCCAGTTTCATCCACCTCATTAGAACTGATTCAGATGTATTATTTTTAATGGCTGAATAATATTCCATTGTGTATATGTACCACAGCTTTCTTAACCATTCATCTGCTGATGGACATCTAGGTTGCTTCCATGTCGGGCTATTATAAACAGTGTTGTGATGAACACTGGGGTACACGTGTCTCTTTCAGTTCTGGTTTCCTCAGTGTGTATGATGAACAGTGAGATTGCTGGGTCATATGGCAGTTCTATTTCCAGTTTTTAAAGGAATCTCCACACTGTTCTCTATAGTGGCTGTACTAGTTTGCATTCCCACCAACAGTGTAAGAGGGTTCCCTTTTCTCCACACCCTCTCCAGCATTTATCGTTTGTAGACTTTTGGATAGCAGCCATTCTGACTTGTGTGAAATGGCACCTCATTGTTGTTTTGATTTTCATTTCTCTGATAATGAGTGATGTTGAGCATCTTTTCATGTATTTGTTAGCCATCTGTATGTCTTCTTTGGAGAAATGTCTGTTTAGTTCTTTGGCCCATTTTTTTGATCGGGTCGCTTATTTTTCTGGGATTGAGCTGCAGGAGTTCCTTGTATATTTTTGAGATTAATTCTTTGTCAGTCGCTTCATTTGCTATTACTTTCTCCCATTCTGAAGGCTGTCTTTTCACCTTGCTTATAGTTTCCTTTGTTGTGCAAAAGGTTTTAAGTTTATTTAGGTCCCATTTGTTTATTTTTGCTTTATTTCCATTACTCTGGGAGGTGGGTCATAGAGGATCCTGCTGTGGTTTATGTCGGAGAGTGTTTTGCTTATGTTTTCCTCTAGGAGTTTTATAGTTTCTGGTCTTATGTTTAGATCTTTAACCCATTTTGAGTTTATTTTTGTGTATGGTGTTGGACTGCAAGGAGATCCAACCAGTCCACTCTGAAGGAGATCAACCCTGGGATTTCCTCGGAAGGAATGATGCTAAAGCTGAAACTCCAGTACCTTGGCCACCTCATGCGAAGAGTTGACTCATTGGAAAAGACTCTGATGCTGGGAGGTATTGGGGGCAGGAGGAGAAGGGGACGACAGAGGATGAGATGGCTGGATGACATCACTGACTCGATGGACGTGAGTCTGAGTGAACTCTGGGAGTTGGTGATGGACAGGGAGGCCTGGTGTGCTGCGATTCATGGGGTTGCAAAGAGTCGGACACGACAGCGACTGAACTGAACTGATGGTGTTAGAAAGTGTTCTAGTTTCATTCTTTTACAAGTGGTTGACCAGTTTTCTCCACACCACTTGTTAAAGAGATTGTGTTTTCTCCATTGTATATTATTGCCTCCTTTGTTGAAGATAAGGTGTCCATAGGTGTGTGGATTTATCGCTGGGCTTTGTATTTTGTTCCATTGATCTATATTTCTGTCTTTTTCGGTACCATAGTGTCTTGATGACTGTAGCTTTGTAGTAGAGCCTGAAGTCAGGCAGGTTGATTCCTCCAGTTCCATTCTTCTTTCTCAAGATTGCTTTGGCTATTCGAGGTTTTTTGTATTTCCATACAAATTGTGAGATTATTTGTTCTAGGTCTGTGTAGCTTGATAGGGATTGCATTGAATCTATAGATTGCTTTGGGTAGTATACTCATTTTCACTATAATGATTCTCCCAATCCATGAACATGGTATATTTCTCCATCTATTTGTGTCCTCTTTGCTTTCTTTCATCAGTGTTTTATAGTTTTCTATATATAGGTCTTTTTTTTTCTTTAGTAGATATATTCCTAAGTATTTAATTCTTTTCATTGCAATGGTGAATGGAATTGTTTCATTAATTTCTCTTTCTGTTTTCTCATTGTTAGTGTATAGGAACGCAAGGGATTTCTCTGTGTTAATTTTATATCCTGCAACTTTACTGCATCCATTGATGAGGTCTAGTAATTTTCTGGTGGAGTCTTCAGGGTTTTCTATGTGGAGGATCATGTCATCTGCAAACAGTGAGAGTTTTACTTCTTCTTTTCCATCTGTATTCCTTTTATTTCTTTTTATGCTCTGATTGCTGTGGCCAAAACTTCCAAAATTATGTTGAACAGTAGTGGTGAGAGTGGGCACCCTTGTCTTGTTCCTGACTTTAGGGGAAATGCTGTCAATTTTTCACCATTGAGGATAATGTTTGCTGTGGGTTTGTCATATATAGCTTTTTTTATGTTGAGCTATGTTCCTTTTATTCCTGCTTGCTGGACGGTTTTTATCATAAATGGATGTTGAATTTTGTCAAATTTCTCTGCATCTTTTGAGATAATCATATGGTTTTTATGTTTCAATTTGTTAATGTGGTGTATTACGTTGATTGACTTGTGGGCAGATATTGAAGAATCCTTGCATCCCTGGGATAAAGCCCACTTGGTCACGATGTATGATCTTTTTAATATGTTGTTGGATTCTGTTTGCTAGAATTTTGTTAAGGATTTTTGCATCTATGTTCATCAGTGATACTGGCCTGTAGTTTTCTTTTTTGGTGGCATCTTTGTCTGGTTTTGGTATTAGGGTGATGGTAGCCTCATAGAATGAGTTTGGAAGTTTACCTTCCTCTGCAATTTTCTGGAAGAGTTTGAGTAGGATAGGTCTTAGCTCTTCTCTAAATTTTTGGTGGAATTCAGCTGTGAAGCCTCGAGTCCTGGACTTTTGTCTGCTGGAAGATTTCTGATTACAGTTTCAATTTCCGTGCTTGTGATGGGTCTGTTAAGATTTTCCATTTCCCTTGGTTCAGTTTTGGAAAGTTGTACTTTTCTAAGAATTTGTCCATTTCTTCCACGTTGTCCATTTTATTGGCATATAGTTGCTGATAGTAGTCTCTTATGATCCTTTGTATTTCTGTGTTGTCTGTTGTGATCTCTCCATTTCCATTTCTAATTTTGTTGATTTGATTCTTCTCCCTTTGTTTCTTGATGAGTCTGGCTAATGTTTGTCAATTTTATTTATCTTCTCAAAGAGCCAGCTTTTGGCTTTGTTGATTTTTGCTATGTTCTCTTTTGTTTCTTTGGCATTTATTTCTGCCCTAATATTTTTAAATAAATTTATTTTAATTGGAGGTTAATTAAGATTTCTTTCCATCTACTAACCCTGGGGTTCTTCATTTCTTCCTTTTCTAGTTGCTTTAGGTGTAGAGTTAAATTATTTATTTGACTTTTTTCTTTTTTCTTGAGGTAAGCTTGTATTGCTATGAACCTTCCCCTTTAGCACTGCTTTTACAGTGTCCCATATGTTTCGGGTTGCTGTGTTTTCATTTTCATCCGTTTCTATGCATATTTTGATTTCTTTTTTGATTTCTTCTGTGATTTGTTGGTTATTGAGCAGTGTGTTGTTCAGCCTCTATGTGTTGGAATTTTTAATAGTTTTTGTCCTGTAATTGACATCTAATCTTACTGCACTGTGGTCAGAAAAGATGCTTGGAATGATGTCAGTTTTTTTGAATTTACCAAGGCTAGATTGATGGCCCAGGATGTGATCTATCCTGGAGAAGGTTCCATGTGCAGTTGAGAAAAAGGTGAAATTCATTGTTTTGAGGTGAAATGTCCTATAGATATCAATTAGGTCTAACTGGTCTATCGTATCATATAAAGTTTGTGTTTCCTTGTTAATTTTCTGTTTAGTTGATCTATCCATAGGTGTGAGTGGGGTATTAAAGTCTCCCACTATTATCGTGTTATTGTTAATTTCCCCTTTCATGCTTGTTAGCATTTGCCTTACACATTGCGGTGCTCCTATGTTGGGTGCATATATATTTTAATTGTTATATCTTCTTCTTGGATTGATCCTTTGATCATTATGTAGTGTCCTTCTTTGTCTCTTTTCATGGCCTTTATTTTAAAGTCTATTTCATCTGATATGAGTATTGCTACTCGTGCTTTCTTTTGGTCTCTATTTGCATGGAGTATCTTTTTCCAGTCCTTCACTTTCAGTCCGTATGTGTCCCTTGTTTTGAGGTGGGTCTCTTGTAGACAACATATATAGGGGTCTTGTTTTTGTGTCCATTCATCCAGTCTTAGTCTTTTGGTTGGGGCATTCAACCCATTTACATTTAAGGCAATTGTTGATAAGTATGGTTCTGTTGCCATTTACTTTGTTGTTTTGGGTTTGAGTTTATAAACCCTTTCTGTGCTTCCTGTCTAGAGAAGATCCTTTAGCATTTGTTGGAGAGCTGGTTTGGTGGTGCTGAATTCTCTCAGCTTTTGCTTGTTCGTAAAGCTTTTGATTTCTCCTTCATATTTGAATGAGATCCTTGCTGGGTACAGTAATCTGGGTTGTAGGTTTTTCTCTTTCATCACTTTAAGTATGTCCTGCCATTCCCTTCTGTCCTGAAGAGTTTCTATTGAAAGATCAGCTGTTATCCTTATGGGAATCCCCTTGTGTGTTATTTGTTGTTTTTCCCTTGCTGCTTTTAATGTCTGTTCTTTGTGTTTGATCTTTGTTAAATGTGTTTAATATGTGTCCTGGGGTGTTCTGCCTTGGGTTTATCCTGTTTGGGACTCTGGGTTTCTTGGACTTGGGTGACTATTTTCTTCCCCATGTTAGGGAAGTTTTCAACTATTATCTCCTCAAGTATTTCCTCATGGTTTTTCTTTTTGTCTTCTTCGTCTGGAACTCCAGATAAGTATGATTCGAACATTGGTGCGTTTAACATTGTCCCAGAGATCTCTGAGGTTGTTCTCATTTCTTTTAATTCTTTTTCTTTTTTCCTCTCTGCTTCATTTATTGCTACCATTCTATTTTCTACCTCATTTATCCTATCTTCCACCTCCGTTATTCTACTGTTGGTTCACTCCAGAGTGTTTTTGATCTCATTTGTTGCATTATTCACTATATATTGACTCTTTTTTATTTCTTCTAGGTCCTTGTTAAACATTTCTTGCATCCTCTCAATCCTTATTTCCAGGCTATTTATCTGTAACTCTATTTTGTTTTCAAGATTTTGGATCAGTGTCACTATCATTATTCAGAATTCTTTACCTGGTAGATTCCCTATCTCTTCCTCTTTTTTTGTTTGGTGGGTATTCATCCTGTTCCTCTACCTACTGAGTATTTCTCTGCCTTTTCATCTTGTTTATATTGCTGTGTTTGGAGTGGACTTTCTGTATTTTGGCAGTTTGTGGTTCTTCTTTATTGTGGAGGTTCCTTCCTATGGGTGGGGCTGGACAGGTGCCTTGTAGATGTTTCCTGGTTAGGGAAGCTTGTGTCAGTGTTCCGGTGGGTGGAGCTGGATTACTTTTCTCTGCAGTGCAAGAAAGTGTGCAGTAGTGAGTTTTGAGATGTCAGCGTGTTTGGTGTGACTTTAGGCAGTCTGTATATTGACGCTCAGGGCTATGTTCTTGTGTTGCTGGAGAATTTGCATGGTATGTCTTGCTCTGGAACTTGTTGTCTCTTTGGTGGTGATTGGTTTCAGTGTAGGTATGGAGGCTTCTGATGAGCTCCTGTCGATAAATGTTCCCAGGAGTCAGGAGTTCTCTGGTGTTCTCAGGTTTTGGACTTAAGCCTCCTGCCTCTGGTTTTCAGTCTTATTCTTACGGTAGCATCAGGACTTATCCATCTGTACAGCACCGATGATAAAACATCTAGGTTAATAATGAAAAGTTTCTCCACAGTGAGGGATACCCAGAGAGGTTCACAGAGTTACATGGAGAAAAGAAGAAGGAGGAGGGAGATAGATGTGACCAGGAGGAGAAGAGGGGGAATCAAAAGGGGAGAGAGTACGCTGGCCAGTAATAGCTTCCCAATGTGCTCTCCACAGTCTGGATCCCTCAGAGATGTTCACGGAGTTACATAGAGAAGAGAAGAGGAAGGAGACAGAGGTGGCCAGTATGATAAAAGGGGGGAATCAAAAGGAGAGAAACAGATCCAGCCAGTAATCCGTTTCCTAAGTGTTCTCCACAGCCCAGAACACACAAAGAGATTCACAGAGTTGGGTAGAGAAGAGAAGGGCAAAGGAGGAGATGGAGGCGATCTGGTGGAGAAAAAGAAAAGTGGGAGATAGCAATCAAGCCAGTAATCTCACTCCCAAGAAAAAAATGGGTACTGAAGATTGGGTTCTTAAAGGTACAAAATTGATAATAAATACCAAAAAGCAAAGATTAAAAATCTAGAGTAGAGGTTAGATTCTCAAAAGTACAATATTAAAAAAAAACAAAGTCACAAAAATTATAAAATATATATATGAAGGTTGCTTTAAAAATAGGGTCTTTTGTTTGCAAGGTAATGGTAGGTTATAAAAATAAAAATTAAAGGAGTAATAGATGACTTAAAAATAAAAAAATTACAAATTAAAAAAAATGATAATAGTAAAAATATATCTAGGACTTTCTATGGAGCTGTTGTGGATAGTGTGGGATCAGTTCATTTTCAGATAGTTCCTTGAGCTGGCTTATAATTCTCAAGATCTATAGGCCACTTCCTATAGAGTCAGTGCTAAGTACAGCATCTTAATCTATTGCACCTATCACTTACAAAGCAGTTCAGTGTGTTTATGTTAGCTTCTTCTGTTTCCTGGTCTCTTCAGTGTCTGATTTCTGCCCTGACACCAGGGGGTGCTGGTGGTTACTTTTTAGGCTCACTTGTTCAGTAGTGCTGTGGAGAGGGAGGAACACTGCAAACAAATATTACTGGCATGTGTGGGGAGTGCTCGGAATGTTTCAGCAGCACTGGATTTGTCCCCGCTCACAGCATGTGTGCTTTCCCAGTCTACACCACTCAGACTCTAGCTAGCTCTGCTGGGAACTGTCTGATGTGGGCCCTGGTTTGCCTGCACTTCCCAGGTCTAAGCCCCTCAGGTTCAGGTCCTCTGATACTCCACAAAGGCACAGACTTCGTTGGGCCTGTGTTTTGCCCCATCCCAGGTCTGAGCAGATCAGGCGACCAGGTGCTTGGCGCACGTAGTCACCCCCAGTTGAAGGCTGCAACTTATCCCTTCCCCTGTCCCAGCTGCTCGGTTTTCTGGGTGTGTCTCTTCTGGGGAGCTGACCTCTGGCTGCGACCTTCCTGGCAGATGTCAACCATCCAGAAACCCAAAAAGTATTGGTTAGCAATGAAGCCTGCTTGCAGTTTAGTAGAGGATGCCTCTCTGGGGCTGCGATAGCCCCCTTCCAGCTCTGGCTGCTCTTGCCTTCCTGTCTCCTGCAGGGGATGGGCCGGTCCGCAGCTGGCTAGCTCTGCTCAGTCCTTTGCTCTGTAAGCAGGCCCGACAGTGTCTTAGGTTAGGGCTTTTCATGGGGTAGCGAAAAACTTTGGGTTGCTATCTCAAGGCAGCTCCCTTAGATTGCCCTTGGGGGATTCAGGCTCGGTCCTTACCATAAGCAATGCAGCCTGTGCCTCCCTGTCCAGCCCCCTCTTCCTAGTGGCAGATGCAAGTGTCTGGGCTGCTTCTCCACTGGGAGTTGCCATTAGGCATGTAATCTGTGGGTTTTATTTATTTATTTTTCCTCCCAGTTATGTTACCCTCTGAGATTCCAAGATTCACCACTGAACTGCCAGTGAAAGTATTTCCTGGTGTTTGGAAACTTCTCTCTTTTTAAGACTCCTTCCTGGGATGGATCTCCATCCCTATCTCTTTGTCTCTCTTTCCATCTTTTATATTTTTTCCTACTTCCTTTCAAAGACAATTGGCTGCCTTTCTGGGTACCTGATGTCCTCTGCCAGCATTCAGAAGTTGTTTTGTGGAATTTGCTCAGTGTTCAAATGTTCTTTCAATAAATTTGTGGGGGAGAACGTGGTCTCCCCATCCTATTCCTCCACCATCTTAGGACTGCCCCCCAGATGAACCTTTGCTGACAAAGTAATGTCTCTGCTTTTTAATATGATGTCTAGGTTAGTCATAATTTCTTCCAAGGAGCAAGCGTTTTTTAATTTCATGGCTGCAATCACCATCTGCAGTGATTTTGGAGACCCCCAAAATAAAGTCTCTCAATGTTTCCATTGTTCCCTTATCTATTTGTCATGAAGTGATGGGACCAGATGCCATGATCTTCGTTTTCTGAATGTTGAGCTTTAAGCCATCTTTTTCACTCTCCTCTTTCACTTTCATCAAGAGGCTCTTTAGTTCTTCTTTGCTTTGTTCCATAAGGGTGGTGCCATCTGCATATCTGAGGTTATTGATATTTCTCCCAGTAATCTTGATTCCAGCTTGTGCTTCCTCCAGCCCAGTGTTTCTCATGAGGTACCCTGCATATAAGTTAAATAAGCAGGATGACAATATACAACCTTGACATACTCCTTTCCCTATTTGGAACCAGTCTGTTGTTCCATGTCCAGTTCTAAGTCTTGCTTTTGACCTGCATACAGATTTCTCAGGAGGCAGGTCATTGGTCTGGTATTCCCATCTCTTGAAGAATTTTCAACAGTTTGTGGTGATCACACAATCAAAGGCTTTGGCATAGTCAACGAAACAGAAGTAGATGATTTTCTGGAACTCTCTTGCTTTTTTGATGATCCAATGGATGTTGGCAATTTGATCTCTGGTTCCCTGCCTTTTCTAAATCCAGCTTGAACATCTAGAAGTTCATAGCTGACATACTGTTGAAGCCTGGCTTGTATAATTTTGAGCATTACTTTGCTAGTGTGTGAGATGAGTGAAATCGTGCAGTAGTTTGAACATTCTTAAGCATTCCCTTTCTTTGGGACTGGAATGAAAACTGACCTTTTCCAGTCCTGTGGCCACTGCTGAGTTTTCCAAATTTGCTGGCATATTGAGTGCAGCACTTTAACAGCATCATCTTCCAGTATACTTGGTGGAAAAGTTAAGTGTTATTTATGGTATGCTTTTTTTTCATTGTAGAAAAATCAGTAGTAAAATGTACTCAAATAAATATTTCTTCTTCAAATGCTTTTTTGTTATTTTGAAATACAGATTCACAGAAAGTCGCAAAGAAATATATAAAAGAGGTCTCATGCACCCTTCCCTGAGCCTTCTCCAATGTTTAAAATCTTGTACAACCACAGTACAATATCAAAACCTAGAAAGTGATATTGATACAATCCATAAAGCTCATTCAGATCTCGTGAGTTATATATATAATTATTTCTGTGTGTGTGCACGTGTGCACTCAATGCAGTGTTATTACATGTGCAGCTTTATGTAACCACTACTATAGTCAAAATACTCCAGTGTGCCATTACCACAAGACACAAGACTCCTTCATGTTACCTCTTTAGATCCACACCATTCATCCCCTCTTCCTGGAAACTGCTAATCTGTTCACTAAATCTATAATTCTGTTATTTCATGAATGTTACATAAATGGAATCATGCAGTTATGTTTTTCCTTCACTGTTATTCCTTTGTGCTTTCCCCAAGTTATCATGCATATCAATCTTTCATTCTTTTTATTACTGAATAGTTTTTCATTATGTGGATGATTTGTTTAACATCTCACACATTGGAGGATATTAAAGTGGTTTCCAGTTCTTGGCTGTTACAAATAAGGCTGCTATGAACATTAATGTCCACGTTTTTGTGTGAACATAAGTTTTCATTTCTCTGGAATAAATGCCTATCAGTTCAATTGCTGGTCGTATAGTACGTGCTTCCCAGGAGGCTTCCCAGGTGGCTCAGTGATTAAGAATCTGCCTGCCAATGCAGGAGACCCAGGTTCAATCCCTGGGTCAAGAAGATCCCCTGGAATAGGAAATGGCAACCCACTCCAGTATTCTTGCCTGAGAAATTCTATGGACAGAGGAGCCTGGCAGGCTACAGTCCATAGGGTCACAAAGAGTCAGACACAAATTGAGTGACTGAGCACACACACATGGTTACTTGCATGTTTAGTCTTTTTTTTTAAAATAAACAGGCAAACTGTTTTCCAGAGTGTGTGTGTGTGTGTGAAAGTTGTTCAGTCGTGTCCAACTCTGTGACCCCATGGACTATACAGTCCATGGAATTCTCCAGGCCAGAATACTGGAGTAGGTAGCCGTGTCCTTCTCCAGGGGATCTTCCCATCCCAGAGATTGAACCCAGGTCTACTGCACTGAAGGTAGATTCCTTACCAACTGAGCCATCAGGGAAGCCTAAAGTAGCCATACCATTTTATACTCTCAGCAGCAGTGTATAACTGATAGAATTTTTCCAAATCTTTTATAGCATTTTATGCTATCACGATTTTTTTTTAAAATTTTAGTCATTCTACTAGGTATATAGTGAAATTTTACTGTGCTAATAACTTTCGTTTCTCTAATGGCTTATAATGCTGAACATATTTGCAAATGTTTATCTGCTGTTTGTATATCCCATTCAGTGAAACGTCTGTGCATGTTTTTTTATTCATTGTCTAATTGGATTCTTTTTCTTATATTGAGTTTTGAAAGTTATTTAGTTCTAAAGCCAGTCAGTACCTAGGTCAAGGTTTTGAAGATGTTCTCCTGTATTCTTCTCTAGAAGTTTTGTAGCTTTATGTTTACATTTAAGTCCATGATGTATTTTGAGTTAATTTTTGTATAAAGTGTGAAATTTTGTTTGAAGTTATTTTTTTTTTTTTACTTTTACCTATGAGTGTCCAATTATCTTAGCATCATTACTTAAAAGATTATCCTCCTTCATTGACTGGTTCTTGCACCTTTGTCAAAGACCAGTTTACTATATTTGTGTGATTCTATTTCTTGGTTTCTTTTTCTGTTCTATCGGTCTACATATCTATCCCTCCATCAAAACCACAAATATATAGTTTTATTTCTTTCATTCTAATATATATGAATTTTATTTCTTTTCTTGCCTTATTGTAATGACTAGAAGTTCCAGAACTGTGTTAAATAAGAATGAAAGTGAAATGTTAAATGTGTTCAGCCTCACCATTATAGATGATGTTAGTTGAAAAGATGCTAAATATCTCTAATCATCAGGGAAATGCAAATCAGAGATACCACCTCAAACCTGTCAGAATAGCTATTATCAAAAAGATAACATAGGCAGAAATCAACACAACATTTAATTATCTTCAAATTAAAAATAAAGAAAAAAATAAACTCAAATGTCACTACCCTCCTCAAAAAAGAAAGACAACATACAACAAATGTTGGTGAAGGTGTGGAGAGAAGGGACTTCTCCTGTACTGTCGATGGGAGTCTAAATTGGTGTAGCCACTTTGGAAAAAAATTAAAAATGAAAGAACCATATCACCCAACAATCTCTCTTCTGAGCATATATCCAAAGGAAATAAAATCATTGTTTCAAAAAGATACATGCACCCTAATGTTCATCAGTTCAGTTCAGTCAGTTCAGTTGCTCAGTCATGTCCGACTATTTGCGACCCCATGAATCACAGCACGCCAGGGCTCCCTGTTCATTACCATCTCTCGGAGTTCACTCAGACTCACGTCCATCGAGTCAGTGATGCCATCCAGCCATCTCATCCTAGGCCATGCCCTTCTTCTCCTGCCCACAATCCCTCCCAGCATCAGAATCTTTTCCAATGAGTCAACTCTTCGCATGAGGTGGACAAAGTACTGGAGTTTCAGCTTTAGCATCATTCCTTCCAAAGAAATCCCAGGGCTGATCTCCCTCAGAATGGACTGGTTGGATCTCCTTGTAGTCCAAGGGACTCCCAAGAGTCTTCTCCAAAACCACAGTTCAAAAGCATCAATTCTTCCGTGCTCAGCTTTCTTCACAGTCCAACTCTCACATCCATACATGACCACAGGAAAAACCATAGCCTTGACTAGACAGACTTTAGTTGGCAAAGTAATGTCTCTGCTTTTGAATATACTGTCTAGGTTGGTCATAACTTTTCTTCCAAGGAGTAAGCGTCTTCTAATTTCATGGCTGCAGTCACCATCTGCAGTGATTTTGGAGCCCCCAAAATAAAGACTGACACTGTTTCCACTGTTTCCCCATCTATTTCCTATGAAGTGATGGGACCAGATGCCATAGCTGCACAATTTATAATAGCCAAGACGTGGAAACAACCTAAGTGTTAATCGATGCATAAATAGATAAATAAAATGTGGTATATAAATACAGTGGAATGTTATTTAGCCATAAAATGAAGGCATTCCTGCAATTTGCAACATTGATAGATAGACCTTGAGTGTATTACGTGAAGTAAGTCAGACAGAGAAAGATAAATACTGTCTACAGAGAGTAGATTGATGGTTGCTTGAATCTATGGGTTTGAAGAAATGGGAGATGTTCATCAGTGCTACAGTTTTCATGTTATAAGAGGAATAAGTTCTGGAGATCTAATGTATAGCACAGTGATATACTTAACAATACTGTATTGTATACTTGAAAGTTACTAAGATAGTAAGTCATTAATACTCTAGCCACACATGCAAATGTGCTAATTATGTGAGGTGATGAATGTGTTAACTCAGCTTATTGTGGTCATCATTTCACAATATATACAGATATGTCAAATATATCTCAATAAAGGTGGAAAAATATTTTTCAAAACTATGATGTTAACTGTAGATTATAACAATTTAATTTAAGAAGAAAAATAAAAGTTACACAAAAGAAATGCTGCCAAAGAAAGGAAAAAGGAAGAGTAACTAAAAGAATATCCTACTTTGTAAAGGGGCAAACCATTTTTTGTAAAACAATTGTTCTTTAAAGAAGTACCCAAAGAAGACCATGTCTCCTGTCCACTCACAAGTGAAAAAGAGTGTGGTCTCATCCAGATGAATGGTCTTTGGCTGGATACATAAGTCCACGCTGGCAGTGTCTAGGCTGCGCTGGTGAGTCTTAGAGTTGTAGCAAGACGCTGAGCGGCAGTGGTCTCGAAGCCAGACATAATCAAAGCGCATCACATTGTTAGCATATTGCAGTTCTAGGGAAAAGATCACATTCTTTTATTAGCACTTATTATGTTATTTATTCTATAAAAATGAATAAAATATTTAGGAAAGCTAAAAATCTGGATTCAGAAAATTCCATTCAAAAACTCTTCTATCAACAAATGAGCGAGAGCAATGTGAGGGATACTGGCCCCTACTATTAAAATATAGCATGGAACGTCTACAATTAAAATAGTGTGATGTTGGTATAGGAATAGGCAGACAAAACAACAGAAGAGTATAAAATGTCAAAAAATATACATGAATGCACATGAAATTTGGTTAGTAAAAACTGACACATATAATCACTGTGGAAAATATGACTTTTAAGTAAATGGTGTTGGGACAACTGATAATCATTTGGAAAACTATAAAATCGAGTACATACCTCATATTGTCACCAGGTTTCCAAGATAAACTCAAAACAGATAAGAGTTCTAAATTTGGAAAATGAACATGGCTAGAGGATATAAAGGAGGTCCTTGTACTATACTTACAACTTTCCTGTTAGCTTGAAGATATATCAAAAGAAAAAGTTACCAAAAAATATCAAACCCTTTATCAGATTATTCATTTAGACAGGGTAAATTAAAATGACTTCAAATTTATAACAGGAATAAAAACTATAAAGTATCTGGGAATAAATGAAAATGTAAAAAATAACTATGGAGAAATTCTGAAGGACTTGAAGGAAACTTGAATGGAAAAATATGCTCACAGTTGGGCAGATTCAAAAATGAAAAGACAGAAATTCTTCCATAAATTAATACACAAAACTCCATGTACTTCCAACCCAAATCCCCGTGAAAATTTTCATGTACTGGACAGACTAATTCCAATAATTAACAAAGTAATAATTTTTGACAAGAAAAAGAAAGGCTTGGAAGGGAAGTCTTACTAGGTATAAAAATATATTATAAAGCTACAGTCATTTAAAAAGTATGATATTCATGCAGAATGGACTAAGAAATCAAGGGAACAGAATAGTCCCAAAATAAACCTAAGTGTATATGGAAATATGGTATACATTAAAGGTGGCATTTTGCAATAGTGGTAAATGATAGGTTTTTCAATCATTAATTTTAGAGAAATGAATATTTGAAAAAATTGATTCTAGATTCACATCAGCTTCAACAGTAAATTACGGATATAGTAAAATATAAAACATAAAACTATTATATATTTACAAATTTGAAGAAGGAAAAGTATATTAATATGACACATAAAGCATAAAAGATAATTTGTGTATGTGAAAACGAAAAACTTCTGTTTTGCAAAGTGTAAACAAGTTAAAATACAACAGGAAAAATATTTTAACATAAAAGGATTAATACCCAGTATATTGAATAAATCCTTATAATCATTAGGATAAAAACTCAGTAGAAAAACAACCGAAGGATATCAATAGGAAAGTCACCAGCGGTGAACAGTAAATGCATGCACTCCTCTAACTTTAGAAGTAATCAGAGAAATGGGTATTAAGATACCATTTTTTATTCATCAGAGTAACAGATTTTTTAAAGTTTGATTAAAACATGTGTTTTCAAATGATGTGGGGAAATGCATGCTCTCAAACATTAGTAATATAAGTTGATGATGACTCACTGAATGGTAATCTGGAAGTTTCTATGAAAATAATTTAAAAAATATGTATATTATTTTCTTGACTCAGAAATTCACATCTCAGTACTTACCTTACGGAAACTGTCACATGCAAGGAGGTATGCATAAGGATACTCATAATAGTTTTGTTTATAATAGCAAAATAGAAAATAAGATTATCTATCAGTGGGGCAGTGAAGGAACAGCTGAATAAACTGTGGTATATCTTTACTGAGAAACTAATCAACAGTTTAAAAATGCAGTATATCTATACTCTTCAAATTGACTTTGTACAATGTTGCAACCCTCTTTTTAAGGAAGGGAAACTAAAGCTCAAAGATGTTAAATTAATTTGTAAAATCATATAATCATTAGGTGTGGAGGTAGGACAAGAATTCAAGTTGTCCAACCCCAAAGTCCTATGCTAGTGTTACTCAAAATGTAGTCTTAGGAATCTGAGGTTGAGACTTCAGAAAAGGTAGGGTAAGGAGCTTGGAAAATCTTCCGCTCCAATAACAATGATAAAACTGGACAAAATTATCAATAACAACCATTTTTGGACCCTGGAAATTGACCAAAGGCCTCCAGCAAATTAAAAAGCATTTAGTCAAGAAAAATGACTGAATCTTGGCTAAGAACAGCAGGGATCTGAGTGCTTTAGATTGAGGTGCTTTTACCCCTACTTTACCCCCAGCAGCTCCATCAGCAGTAGGTGTAGTAGGACAGGAAAACCAGGAAAGCCAGCTGGCATACTGGTTAGGGCAAGGAATAGACCAGCAGAACAATCAAGAATCTATGAAGGGGATCAAGGGAAGGAGACAGCTACAGTGGTCCTGGGAAAGCCCCCTCACATGCCCAGTGTTCAGCAAGGCTGTATACATATGCAGGGCTGTGTGCATACTTAGGAGAGACTGGAACAGGCCTTAGTTATCTACATGTCCCTGGAGGAATGTGAGGCCCTCTGCCAGCACAATGGAAACATGTAAAGTGTGGCAGAAACTGAAAGCCAAGGCAAACTTATGAAAAGCCTAAACTTTGTGTGCCCCAATCCACATGCAGTTGCAATGGTAAAGGGTGGAAACCTTATTGGCTAAAGGTTTTTAGCTTAACCTTTGTCCAGTTGCTAGAAGTGAGGTCGCTCAGTCGTGTCCAACTCTTTGCAACCCCATGGACTGTAGCCTACCAGGCTCCTCCCTCCATGGGATTCTCCAGGCAAGAGTACTGGAGTGGGTTGCCATTTCCTTCTCCAGGGGATCTTCCCGACCCAGGGATTGAACCTGGGTCTCCTGGATTCCAGACAGACACTTTAACCTCTGAGCCACCAGGGAAGTCAATAAACTGTACCACCCATTCACGGATCATAGCCTTGTTGAGGTGAAGGGGCTTGTCTAACTCAATGAGCGATGCTGTGCAGGGCCACCCAAGATGGACAGGTCATAGTGGAGAATTCTGACAAAATATGGTCCACTGGAGGAGGACATGGCAAACCACTCTACTATTCTTGCCTCAAGAATTCCACGAACAATATGATAAGGCAAAAGATATGACACTGAAAGATGAGCCCCCCAGGTCAGGAGCTGTCCAACAAGCTACTGGGGAAGAGTGGAGCACAATTACTAATAGCTCCAGAAAGAATGAAGAGGTTGGGCCAAACCAGAAATGATGCTCAGTTGTGGATGTGTCTGGTGGTGAAAGTAAAGTCCGATGGTGTAAATAACAATATTGCACAGGAACCAGGAAGCTCAGGTCTATGAATCAAGGTAAATTGAATATGGTCAAGCAGGAGATGGCAAGTACATCAAAATCTTAGGAATCAGTGAACTAAAATGGACAGGAATGGGCAAATTTAACTCAGATGACCATTGTATCTTCCACTGTGGGCAAGAATCCCTTAGAAGAAATGGAGTAGCCATCACAGTCAACAAAAGAGTTTGAAATGCAGTACTTGGGTACAATCTCATAAACAACAGAATGATTTCAGTCTGTTTCCAAGACAAACCATTCAACGTCATGGTGATCCAAGTCTATGCCTCAACCACTAATGCCAGAGAAGCTGAAGTTGCCTGGTTCTATGAAGACCTACAACACCTTATAGAACTAACATCCCCTAAAATGTATTTTTAATCAAAGGGGTTGAAATGTAAACTTAGGAAGTCAAGAGATACCTGGAATCACAGGCAAGTTGGACCTCAGAGTTCAAAATGAAGCAGTGCAAAGGCTAAGAGAGTTTTGCCAAGAGAATGCACTGCTCATAGCAAACACCCTCTGCCAACAACACAGGAGACCACCCGTACATAGCCATATGTGGAGATCAATACCAAACTCAGATTGATTATGTTCTTTGCAGTCAAAGATAGAGAAGCTCTATAGAGTCAGTAAAAACAAGGCGTGGGAAAAAAAAACAAAACCAAAACCAAAAAGACGTGGAGCTGACTGTAGCTCAGATCATGAGATCCTTATTACAAAACTGAGGCTTAAACTGAAAGTAAGGAAAACCACCAGACCGTTTAGGTATGACCTTAATCAAACCCTTAGGATTATACAATGGAGGTGAGGAATAGATTCAGTAGATTAAATCTGATAGACAGAGTGCCTGAAGAAATATGGACAGAGGTTTGTAACTATGTATGAGAGTCAGTCACCGAAACTATCACCAAGAAAAAGTAATGCAACAAGTCAAAGTGGTTGTCTGAGGAGGCTTTACAAATAGCTGAGGAAAGAAGAAAAGCAAAAGGCAAAGGAGAAAGGGAAAAATATACCCAACTGAATTTAGAGTTCCAGAGAACAACAAGGAGAGATAAGAAAGCCTTCTTAAGTGAATAGTGCAAAGAAATAGAGGAAAACAACAGAATGGGAAAGACTAGAGATCTCTTCATGAAAATTAGAGATACCAAGGGAATATTTAACATAAGGATAACATGATTAAAGGACAGAAAAAGGTAAGGACCTAACAGAAGCAGAAGATATTAAGAAGACGTGCCAAGAATACACAGAAGAACTATACAAAAAGGTCTTAATGACCCAGCCATGATGGTGTGGTCACTCACTCAGAGCCAGACATCCTGGAGTGTGAAGTCAAGTGGGCCTTAGGAAGCATTACTACAAATAAAGCTAGTGGAGGTGATGGGATTCCAGCTGAGCTCTTGCAAATCCTTAAGACAATGCTGTTAAAATGCTGCACTCAATATGCCAGCAAATTCGGAACACTCAGCAGTGGCCACAGGACTGGAAAAGGCCAGTTTTCATTCTAATCCCAAAGAGGGGCAATGCCAAAGAATACTCAAACTACCACATAATTTCACTCATTTCACATGTTAGCAAGGTAATGCTCAAAATTCTTCAAGCTAGGCTTCAGTAGAACTCCCAGATGTACAAACTAGGTTTAGAAAAGGCAGGGGAACCAGAGGTCAAATTACCAACATGCTTTGGACCATGGAGAAAACAAGGCAGTTCCAGAAAAACATCTACTTCTGCTTCATTGACTATGCTAAAGCCTTTGACTGTATGAATCACAGAAGACTGTGAAAAATCCTTAAAGATATGAGAATACCACAACACTTTACCTGCCTCCTGAGAAACCTGTATGCAGGTCAAGAAGCAACAGTTGGAACCTTATGTGAAACAACGGATTGGTTCAAAATTGGGAAAGGAGAGTGTTAAGGCTGTATACTGTCACCCCGCTTATTTAACTTATATACATATTACATTGTGTGAAATGCTGAGCTGGACGAATCACACGCTGGAATCAAGATTTCTGGGAGAAACATCAACAACCTCAGATATGCAGATGATACCACTCTAATGGGAAGGGAAGAGGAACTAAAAAGACTCTTGATGCAGGTGAAAGACCAGAGTGAAAAAGCTGGATTGAAACTCAACATTCAAAAACCTAAGATCATGGCATCCAGTCCCATCACTTCATAGCAAATGAAAGGGGAAAAAGAGGAAGCAGTGATAGATTTTATTTTCATGGGCTCCAAAATCACTGTGGACAGTGACTGCAGCCATGAAATTAAAAGACACTTCCTCCATGGAAGAAAAGCTATGACAAACATTCAGAGTGAATAAAAAGCAGAAACATCACTTTGTCTACAAAGGTCCATATAGTCAAAACTATGGTTTTTCCAGTAGTCATATACAGATGTGAGAGTTGGACCATAAATAAGGCTAAGCACCAAAGAACTGATGCTTTCAAACTGTGGTATTGGGGAAGACCCTTGAGAGTCCCTCAGATTACTAGGAGGTCAAACCAGTCAATCCTAAAGGAAATCAACCCTCAATATTGGTTGGAAGGACTGATGCTGTAGCTGAAGCTCCAATACTTTGACCACATGATGCGAAGAGCTGACTCTTTGGAAAAAAAAACCCTGATGCTGGGAAAGATTGAAGTTGGGAGGAGAAGGGAGCAACAGAGGATGAAATTGTTGGATGGCATCACCAACTCAATGAAAATGAGTTTAAGCAAACTCTGGGAGATAGTGAAGGACAGGCAAGCCTGGTGTGCTGCAATCCATGGGGTCACTAAGAGTCTGACATGACACAGCAAGTGAGCAACAAATAAGAAATAACAACTGCTGATACTTTGAAATGCGGCTATTATTTGGGAGTAACGTGAAGTTGGAATACCTGACTTAGGATCCATGGAATGATATGTAAAACTGTGTGTGTGTGTGTGCGTGTGTGTGTGTGTGTGTGTGTGTGTGTGTGTGTGTGTAGTTCTGCATTTCTCTATAGATGGAATCTGTAGCTTGTAACAAAATTTCTATGGGATTCATAAATTAAAATAGTGAGAACCATTTCCTTGGAGTGATAAAAATGATTCAGTACCACCTGTAGCCAATATGACATCTCTATATCCTTCAAGCTCTTGTACATGCAGTTCCATCTGCATGGAACGTTCATCCATACCTTTTCCCCATTATCCCCTTGCCTAATTCATATTTAATATTCATGACTCTGCAAAGATTCTGTAAGCAGTCATTTGTAACTCTTTAGTTTGATTTAGGTACCTCTCCTCTTTGTTCTTATAGCACCCTATATACTGTCTAAAAGCATTTATCACATTGTCATATAATTGTCCATGTGTTTTTGCTATGGACAGTACCTTGATGATAGGGAACATGTTTTTTTCATCACTGTGTGCTTGGCACTTATCACAATGCCTGGCTTCTGGTACATGCTCATTAAATGCTTGTTGAGTAAATCAATGAGCAGTGGTGAAGATATCCTATTGGTGAGTCCAACATAGGTCACACATCAGAAGTGAGAATGATCTTCTCATCAAAACTATAGATGATCTTCTCCTGTCCTATTAGATATCTGGGTTAGAAGTCTCTACTCTTGCCATTTTTCTGCCTGAAATTATAGTCTCCTGTAATTAAGTGACCATCTTTTCTCTCAAACTCTAGCTAAAAATTAAACTAATGCAAAGAAGTTTCCTTGACTCTTGACTAACTCTGCATTTTTCTTGAAATTAATTATTTGGTAATTATCAACTTAATTTGCATATGGCATAAGCTATTTATGCTTGTTATATTTACTCATTTAATATATTTAATGGATAGCACATCTTACATTAAGCTAGCGACTACCATCTCAGGCTCTCTAGAAGATCTCATTTCTGTGTAAAGTTGGCACTGAGCAAATGTTTATTAATTAGGCCTGGCCAAAATACGGAATGAAGCAGGGCAAAGGCTAATAGAGTTTTGCCAAGAGAACACACTGATCATAGCAAACACCCTCTTCCAACAACACAAGAGAAGACTCTACACATGGACATCACCAGATGGTCAACACCGAAATCAGACTGATTACATTCTTTGCAGCCAAAGATGGAGAAGCTCTATGCAGTCAGAAAAAAAAAAAAAAGACCAAGAGCTGATTGTGGCTTAGATAATGAAATCTTTATTGCCAAATTCAGACTTAAATTGAAGAAAGTAGGGAAAACCGCTAGACCATTCAGGTATGACCTAAATCAAATCCCTTATGATTATACAGTGAAAGTGAGAAATAGATTGAAGGGACTAGATTTGATAGACGGAGTGCCTGATGAACTATGGATGGAGGTTTGTGACACTGTACAGGAGACAGGGATTAAGATCATCCCCTTGGACAAGAAATGCAAAAGGCAAAATGGCTGTCTGAGGAGACCTTACAAATAGCTGTAAAAAGAAGAGAAGTGAAGAGAAAAGGAGAAAAGGAAAGAATATAAGCATCTGAATGTAGAGTCCAAAGAATAGCAAGGAGAGAAAAGAAAGCCTTCTTCAGTGATCAACGCAAAGAAATACAGGAAAACAACAGAGTAGGAAAGACTAAAGATCTCTTCAAGAAAATCAGAGGTACCAAGGGAACATTTTATGCAAAGATGGGCTTGATAAAGGACAGAACAAGGGAACATTTCATGCAAAGATGGGCTCGATAAAGGACAGAAATGGTATGGACCTAACAGAAGCAGAAGATATTAAGAAGAGGTGGCAAGAATACACAGAAGAACTGTACAAAAAAGAGCTTCATAAGCCAGATGATCACGATGGTGTGATCACCCACCTAGAGCCAGACATCCTGGAATGTGAAGTCAAGTGAGCCTTAGAAAGCATCTCTATGAACAAAGCTGGTGGAGGTGATGGAATTCCAGTAGAGCTATTTCAAATCCTGAAAGATGATGCTGTGAAAGTGCTGCACTCAATATGCCAGCAAATTTGGAAAACTCAGCAGTGGCCACAGGACTGGAAAAGGTCAATTTTCATTCCAATTCCAAAGAAAGGCAATGCCAAAGCATGCTCAAAATACTGCACAATTGCACTCATCTCACACACTAGTAAAGTAATGCTCAAAATTCTCCAAGCCAGGCTTCAGTAATATGTGAACCATGAACTTCCAGATATTCAAGCTGGCTTTAGAAAAGGTAGAGGAACCAGAGATCAAATTGCCAACATCGGCTGGATCACTGAAAAAGCAAGAGAGTTCCAGAAAAACATCTATTTCTGCTTTATTGACTATGCCAAAGCCTTTGACTGTGTGGATCACAATAAACTGTGGAAAAATTCTGAAAGAGATGGGAATACCAGACCACCTGACCTGCCTCTTGAAAAATCTATATGCAGGTCAGGAAGCAACAGTTAGAACTGGACACGGAACAACAGACTGCTTATTTAACTTATATGCAGAGTACATCATGAGAAACGCTGGACTGGAAGAAGCACAAGCTGGAATCAAGATTGCCAGGAGAAATATCAATAACCTCAGATATGCAGATGACACCACCCTTATGGCAGAAAGTGAAGAGGAACTAAAGAGCCTCTTGAGGAAAGTGAAAATGTTGGCTTAAAGCTTAACATTCTGAAAACTAAGATCATGGCATCTGGTCCCATCACTTCATGGGAAATAGACTGTGAAACAGTGGAAACAGTGTCAGACTTTATTTTGGGGGCTCCAAAATCACTGCAGATGGTGATTGCAGCCATGAAATTAAAAGACACTTACTCCTTGGAAGAAAAGTTATGACCAACCGAGATAGCATATCGAAAAGCAGAGACATTACTTTGCCAAGAAAGGTCCGTCTAGACAAGGCTATGGTTTTTCCTGTGTCATGTATGGATGTGAGAGTTGGACTGTGAAGAAGGCTGAATGCCAAAGAATTGATGCTTTTGAACTGTGGTGTTGAAGAAGTCTCTTGAGAGTCCCATGGACTGCAAGGAGATCCAACCAGTCCATTGTAAAGGAGATCAGTCCTGGGTGTTCATTGGAAGGACTGATGCTGAAGCTGAAACTCCAATACTTTGGCCACCTTATGTGAAGGGTGGACTCATTGGAAAAGACCCTGATGCTGGGAGGTATTGGGGGCAGGAGGCGAAGGGCCAACAGAGGATGAGATGGCTGGATGGCATCACCGACTCGATGGACATGAGTTTGACTGAACTCCGGGAATTGTTGATAGACAGGGATGCCTGGCATGCTGCAATTCATGGGGTCGCAAAGAGTTGGGCACGGCTGAGTGACTGAACTGAACTGAACTGAACTGAACCAGATAAACATTGTTAGAGAAAAAATTTAAACTGTGTTGGTTCCTTTCATTTCAAAATCACCAAAAATATCGAGTGAGTACTCAACACTGCCAAACAGTCTTTGCATAACTTTTTAGTATAATCACTCACTCAACTCTCAACACTATTATACATTGTCTCTTCTCTCCTCAAACTGTCAATACCACCTCTCCCTTCCCACTTTCAACTGATGACCTTGCTTTTGAATATGGAGGTAATTAGAAGACAATCTCCACAAACCCATGGTCCACATCCAGCCACTTACATATATTTGTACACATATATTTTGCCTTCCTTCTTGTTAGTATGGTTTAAATATCTGTGCACTTAAGGCCAACACTCTCATTTATGAATCAAATTTCCTCCTCCTACTGGATCATTCTCATCAGTGAAGTGTTGTAATTTCTTCCATCTTAAAATAATATTCCCCTGGTTTTCAGGTTTCCACTACCTTCTCCAATTCCCTCTCTCTTAATAAGCTTGCTTATAATTTTATAATGGTGTTAGGTTTATAAAAAAGGTGCAAATACAAAGAATTCACATATAACACTTGCCCAGTTTCCCTATTAGTATTATCATACAATAGTGTAATAAATTTTTGACAATGAATGGATATATTCTTCATTAAATTCCCAAATTTATTTGAATCATTTGTTGCTGTTCAGTCATTCAGTCAAACCTGACCCTTTGCAACCCCCTTCTACTCCTGCCCTCAATCTTTCCCAACATCAGGGTCTTTTCCAATGACTCCACTCTTTGCATCAGGTGATCAAAACAGTGAAGCTTCAGCTTCAGCATCAGTCCTTTCAATGAATATTCAGGGTTGATTTTCTTTAGGATTGACTGGTTGGATCTCCTTGCTGTCCAAGGGATTCTCAAGAGTCTTCTCTAGCAGCATAGTTTGACAGCATCAACTCTTCCATGCTCAGCTTTCTTTATAGTCCAACTCTCACATCCATATATGACTACTGGAAAAATCATAGCTTTGACTAGATGGACCTTTGTTGGCAAAGTGATGTCTCTGCTTTTTAATTTGCTGTGAAGCTTTGTCATAGATTTTTTTCCCAAGGAGCAAGCATCTTTTAATTTCATGGCTGCAGTCAATGTCCACAGTGATTTTGGAGTCCAAGAAAATACAGTCTGTCATTGTTTCCACTTTGTCCCCTTCTATTTGCCATGAATGATGGGACTGGATGCTATGATCATTTTTTGAATGTTGAGTTTTAAGCCAGCTGTTTCACTCTCCTCTTTCATAAAGAGGCTCTTTAGATCCTCTTCCCTTTCTACCATTAGAGTGTTATCATCTGTGTATCCAAGGTTATTGATATTTCCCCTGCAATCTTGATTCCAGTTTGTGCTTCATCCAGCCAAGCACTTCGCATGATGCACTCTGCATATAAGTTAAATAAGCAGGGTGACAATATATAGCTTTGATGTACTGCTTTCCTAATTTTTGAATCTCATTAGTGTTACCCTAATTTAATTTTTTCTGTCACAGGGTCCCATCCAGTGCCCAGGTTACATTTAGTCATGTCTCTTTAGGCTACTCTGGACTGTGACTGTAACTTTCCTTGGTTGTGATGATCTTGAGAGTTTTGAGAGGTACTAGTCAGACATTTTGTTAGAGTGCCCCACAATTTGGGTTTATCTGATACTTTAATTGTGTTTAAATTGGGGTTTTAAGTTTTGAGGGAGATAGCCACAGAAGTGAGGGGCTCTTCTCACTGAATTCTATCACTGGTATATGCTATCAGAGGTAGTGTATTCTAGGTTTTTCTTCTTAAGAGTTACTCTCCCCCGCTCCTTCTACACTCTATTCTTTGGCAGTAAATCACTAAATACAGCCTGACTTCCAGGACATAGGAGTTAAGATCCACCTCCATTGTTGGGGGACAAGGAATATCTATATAAGTTATTTGAAATTCTTTTGTATGGGAGATTTCTATCTACTCTCCCCATTATTCAATCATTTGTTTATATTAGGATGGATTCATGGATACTTATATTTTGTGTTATAATCCAATATTACATCATTTATTTTCTTGCTCAAGCTGTTCCAGGTTTGGCCATTAGAAGTTCTTTCAGTTAGCTCCTGTGTCCCTTGAACATTGCCTCATCATTTTTTTTTTTTTTTTGAGCTTTCTTACTTTCTGAAACTACAAGATGCTCCAGGCTCATCTGGTATCTTCCCTGGCCCAGCCCTAGAATCATCCAATCTCCAAAGGGTTGGTCCTTTCGCTAGAGAATGGTATTAGAAACCAAGATCTGGGTGTGCTCATTGCTACTGGGGTGTCATTATTCCCAGGACCTTTTAATGGATAGAGCTAGAAAATATACTAATCTATGTGTAAAAACATATCTATACAGTTGAAGATTTAACAACACAGCTTTGAACTACACAGGTCCGTTGATACACAGAATTTTTCTCAATAGTTCAGTTCAGTTGCTCAGTTGTGTCTGACTCTTTGTGACCCCATGAATCGCAGCACACCAGGCCTCCCTGTCCATCACCAACTCCCGGAGTTCACTCAGACTCACATCCACTGAGTCCGTAATGCCATCCAGCCATCTCATCCTCTGTTGTCCCCTTCTCCTCCTGCCCCCAATTCTTCCCAGCATCAGAGTCTTTTCCAATGAGTCAACTCTTCACATGAGGTGGCCAAAGTACTGGAGTTTCAGCTTTAGCATCATTCCTTTCAAAGAAATCCCAGGGCTGATCTCCTTCAGAATGGACTGGTTGTACATACTAATTATACAATCTGTGGTTGGTTCAGTTCGAGAATGCAGAAATGTGGATAGAGGGGAACCACATATACAGAGGGCAATGTACTAGTTATATGCACATTTTTAACTGCATAGAGGATTGGCACACATAGCTCCTGCATTGTTCAAGGGCCAATTGGAATATTTCTGTATCTTCACATCTCTCTACATGAGGCTAAACATGAGTTTACTGATGTCTCCAAATATAATGCAATACATTGATTCATTCTAGCAATCCCTCTATACTTATCTTTAACTGATTTGTTTCTGTCCCTATAGTTTTGCCTTTAATAGATTTTATGTCATTCCATTTTATTCTGTTGCATGGATGTACTATAGTTTACTAATTGACCCGTTGAAGGGTATTTTGATAGCTTCCCACTTTTGATAATTATGAATAAAGTGGTTATTCACACGTGGGTTTTTGCTGTGGCAATAAGTTTACAAATCAGTTGGATAAATACCTAGAAATGCAACTGTTGGCAAGTCTACATTCATAAGAAACTACCAAACTTTATTCTAGAATGGCTGTACCATTTTTGCATTATCACCATCAATGAACAGGAGTTCCTATTGCTCTGCGTGCTTGTCAGCATTTAGTAAGTTTCTTTGATTGTAGTAATTCTAACAGGTGTTTAGTGGCATCTCATTGTGGGTTTATTTTGCATTTACTAATCTGAAACGATGTTGAGCATGTTTCATGTCTATTTGCTGTACTTTTGTCTTGTGGTGAGGTGTCTGTTCAGCTCTTTATACCCTTTTAAAAACTGGGTTGTTTTCAACTTTTAAGAGGTCTTTTCAAAATTCTTTTTAAGGTATGTTGTTTGCAAATATTTCTTCCAAGTCTGTGTGGCTTTTTTTTTTCATTCTCTTAACAGTCTTTTTAACAAGAATGTTTTGAATTTTTTGACTGCAGCCATAAAATTAAAAGATACTTACTCCTTGGAAGAAAACCTATGTCAAACCTAGACAGCTTATTAAAAAGCAGAGACATTGCTTTGCCAACAAAGGTCCATCTATTCAAAGCTATGGTTTCTCTAGTAGTCATGTATGGCTGTGAGAGTTGGATCATAAAGAAAGCTGAGCACTGAAGAATTGCTGCTTTTGAACTGTGCTGCTAGAGAATACTCTTGAGAGTCCCTTGGACTGCAAAGACATCCTTGAAAAACGTGGCTTTGAACGATTTGGGCACACTTATATGCAAATTTTTTCAATAGTAAATACTACAGTACTACATGATTTGCAGTTGGTTTGATCTGTGAATGTATAACCACATATATGAACAAACTGAATATATAAAGAGGAACAACTATAAATTACAATCAGATTTCTGACTGCTCAAAATGTTGGTACCCCTAACCCCTGCATTGTTTAAGGGTCAACCATATTATGGAAATTTAAGTATTTTTACTTATTTATTTTTTCCAGAAGTGCATTGGCTATTCTGATATCTTTGTCTTTCCACATACATTTTAGAATCAGTTTGTCAATATGCATTAAAAATGTCTGCTGGGATTTTGAGTGGGATTGCATCAAACTTGTAGGACATACTGAGAATTCACATCTTAACAACACTGAGCCTTCTAATCTATGGTTATGGAATGTGTGTTAGGTTATTTATGTTCTTTCACTTTTAATCAATGTTTTGTAGCTTTTTTGCACAGATTCTGTGTGTGTATTTATTGCCATACATCTTCCTCCAACTACTGCTTTAGAAGCTTAACACAGATTATGATAAGTTGTATATTCATTTTCATTTAGACTGAGGGGCCTAGAGGAGCTATTACACACTGAAGGTCAGGAAGGGAGGTGGTAAGGAGATACCCCTCGTCCAAAGTAAGGAGCAGCAGCTGTGCTTTGCTGGAGCAGCCATGAAGAGATACCCCACATCCAAGGTAAGAGAAACCCAAGTAAAATGATAGGTGTTGCAAGAGGGCATCAGAGGGCAGACACAATGAAATCATACTCACAGAAAACTAGTCAATCTAATCACACTAGGACCACAGCCCTATCTAACTCAATGAAACCAAGCCATACCCATGGGGCAACCCAAGATGGGTGAGTCATGGTGGAGAGATCAGACAGAATGTGGTCCACTGGAGAAGGGAATGGCAAACTACTTCAGTATAATTGCCTTGAGAAGCCCATGAACAGAAAGAAAAGGCAAAATGACAGGATACTGAAAGAGGAACTCCCCAGGTCAGTAGGTGCCCAATACACTACTGGAGATCAGTGGAGAAATAACTCCAGAAAGAATGAAGGGATGAGGCCAAAGCAAAAACAATACTCAGCTGTGGATGTGACTGGTGATAGAAGCAAGGTCCAATGCTGTAAAAAGCAATATTGCATAGGAACCTGGAATGTCAGGTCCATGAATCAAGGCAAATTGCAAGTGGTCAAACAAGAGATGGCAAGAGTGAATGTCGCCATTCTAGGAATCAGCGAACTAAAATGGACTGGAATGGGTGAATTTAACTCAGATGACCATTATATCTACTACTGCGGGCAGGAATCCCTCAGAAGAAATGGAGTAGCCATCATGGTCAACAAAAGAGTCTGAAATGCAGAACTTGGATGCAATCTCAAAAATGACAGAATGATCTCTGTTCATCTCCAAGACAAACCCTTCAGTATCACAGTTATCCAAGTCTATGCCCCAACCAGTAACACTTAAGCCAAAGTTGAACAGTTTTATGAAGATTTACAAGATCTTTTAGAACTAACATCCCCCAAAATGTCCTTTTCATTATAGGGGACTGGAATGCAAAAGTAAGAAGTCAAGAAGCACCTGGAGTAACAGGCAAATTTGGCCTTGGAATATGGAATGAAACAGGGCAAAGACTAATTGAGTTTTGCCAAGAATACGCACTGGTCATAGCAAACGCCCTCTTCCAACAACACAAGAGAAGACTCTACACATGGACATCACCAGATGGACAACACCGAAATCAGACTGATTATATTCTCTGCAGCCAAAGATGGAGAAGCTCTATACAGTCAACAAAAACAAGACCAGGAGCTGATGGTGGCTCAGATCATGAACTCCTTATTACCAAATTCAGACTCAAATTGAAGAAACTAGGGAAAACTGCTAGACCATTCAGGTATGACCTCAACCAAATCCCTTATGATTATACAGTGGAAGTGAGAAATAGACTTAAGGGCCTAGATCTGATAGATAGAGTGCCTGGTGAACTATGGAATGAGGTTCATGACATTGTACAGGAGACAGGGATCAAGACCATCCCCATGGAAAAGAAATGCAAAGTGAAATGGCTGTCCGGGGAGGCCTTACAAATAGCTGTGAAAAGAAGAGAGGTGAAAAGCAAAGGAGAAAAGGAAAGATATAAGCATCTGAATACAGAGTTCCAGAGAATAGCAAGAAGAGATAAGAAAGCCTTCTTCAGCGATCAATGCAAAGAAATAGAGGAAAAGTACAGAATGGGAAAGACTAGAGATTTCTTCAAGAAAATTAGAGATACCAGGGGAACATTTCATGCAAAGATGGGCTCGATAAAGGACAGAAATGGTCTGGACCTAACAGAAGCAGAAGATATTAAGAAGAGGTGGCAACAATACACAGAAGAACTATACAAAAAGATCTTCACAACCCAGATAATCATGATGGTGTGATCACTCATCTAGAGCCAAACATCCTGGAATGTGAAGTCAAGTGGACCTTGGAAAGCATCACTATTAACAAAGCTAGTGGAGGTGGTGGAATTCCAGTTGAGCTGTTTCAAATCCTGAAAGATGATGCTATGAATGTGCTGCACTCAATACACCAGCAAATTTGGAAAACTCAGCAGTGGCCACAGGACTGGAAAGGATCAATTTTCATTCCAATTCCAAAGAAAGGCAATGCCAAAGCAGACTCAAACTGGCACACAATTGTACTCATCTCACATGCTAGTAAAGTAATGCTCAAAATTCTCCAAGCCAGGCTTCAGCAATACGTGAACTGTGAA
The DNA here is from genome assembly GCA_917880005.1 of Nanger dama. NCBI lineage: Eukaryota > Metazoa > Chordata > Mammalia > Artiodactyla > Bovidae > Nanger > Nanger dama. Next base: position 1,151,919 of record CAKJTW010000144.1, read on the forward strand.
CTTCCTGATGTTCAAGCTGGTTTTAGAAAAGGCAGGGGAACCAGAGATCAAATTGCCAACATCTGCTGGATCATGGAAAAAGCAAGAGAGTTCCAGAAAAACATCTATTTCTGCTTTATTGACTATGCCAAAGCCTTTGACTGTGTGGATCACAATAAACTGTGGAAAATTCTGAAAGACATGGACATACCAGACCACCTGACCTGACTCTTGAGAAATCTGTATGCAGGTCAGGAAGCAACAGTTAGAACTGGACATAGAACAACAGACTGGTTCCAAATAGGAAAAGGAGTATGTCAAGGCTGTATATTGGCACTCTGCTTATTCAACTCATATGCAGAGTACATCATGAGAAACGCTGGACAGGACGAAACACAAGCTGGACTCAAGATTGCCGGGAAAAATATCAATAACCTCAGATATGCAGATGACACCACCCTTATGGCAGAAAGTGAAGAGGAACTAAAAAGTCTCTTGATGAAAGTGAAAGTGGAGAGTGAAAAAGTTGGTCTAAAGCTCAACATTCAGAAAACAAAGATCATGGCATGCAGTCCCATCACTTCATGGGAAATAGATGGGGAAACAGTGTCAGACTTTCTTTATTGGGGCTCCAAAATCACTGCAGATGGTGATTGCAGCCATGAAATTAGAAGACGCTTACTCTTTGGAAGAAAAATTATGACCGCCCTAGATAGTATATTCAAAAGCAGAGACATTACTTTGCCAACTAAGGTCCATCTAGTCAAGGCTATGGTTTTTCCTGTGGTCATGTATGGATGTGAGATTTGGACTGTGAAGAAGGCTGAGTGCCGAAGAATTGATGCTTTTTTTTTTAATTTTTAAGTTTTATTTTTACTTTTTCTACTTTACAATACTGTATTGGTTTTGCCATACACTGACATGAATCAGCCACAGGTGTACATGAGCTCCCAATCTTGAAACCCCCTCCCACCTCTCACCCCATATCATCTCTCTGGATCATCTCCATGCACCAGCTCCAAGCATCCCGTATCCAACATAAACTGGCCTTCGTTTCTTACATGATAGTATACATGTTTCAATGCCATTCTCCCAAACCATCCCACCCTCTCCCTCTCCCTCAGAGTCCAAAAGTCCGTTCTATACATCTGTGTCTCTTTTTTGTCTCACATACAGGGTCATCATTACTAACTTTCTAAATTCCATATATATGGGTCAGTATACTGTATTGGTGTTTTTCTTTCTGGCTTACTTCACTCTGTATAATCGGCTCCAGTTTCATCCACCTCATTAGAACTGATTCAAATTTATTCTTTTTAAGGGCTGAGTAATACTCCATTGTGTATATGTACCACAGCTTTCTTATCCATTCATCTGCTGATGGACATCTAGGTTGTTTCCATGTCCTGGCTATTATAAACAATGCTGCAATGAACATTGGGGTACATGTGTCTCTTTCCGTCTGGTTTCCTCGGTGTGTATGCCCAGCAGTGGGATTGCTGGGTCATATGGCAGTTCTATTTGTAATTTTTAAGGAATCTCCACACTGTTTTCCATAGTGGCTGTACTAGTTTGCATTCCCACCAACAGTGTAAGAGGGTTCCCTTTTCTCCACATCCTCTCCAGCATTTACTGCTTGTAGACTTTTGGATCACAGCCATTCTGACTGGTGTGAAATGGTACCTCACTGTGGTTTTGATTTGCATTTCTCTGATAACGAGTGATGTTGAGCATCTTTTATGTGTTTGTTAGCCATCCGTATATCTTCTTTGGAGAAATGCCTATTTAGTTCTTTGGCCCATTTTTTGATTGGATCGTTTATTTTTCTGGAGTTGAGCTGCATAAGTTGCTTGAATATTTTTGAGATTAGTTGTTTGTCAGTTGCTTCATTTGCTATTGTTTTCTCCCATTCAGAAGGCCGTCTTTTCACCTTACTTATAGTTTCTTTTGTTGTGCAGAAGCTTTTAATTTTAATTAGATCCCATTTGTTTATTTTTGCTTTTATTTCCAGTATTCTGGGAGGTGGATCATAGAGGATCCTGCTGTGATTTATGTCAGAGAGTGTTTGCTTTTGAACTGTGGTGTTGGAGAAGACTCTTGAGAGTCCCTTGGACTGCAAGGAGATCCAACCAGTCCATTCTGAAGGAGATCAGCCCTGAGATTTCTTTGGAAGGAATGATGTTAAAGCTGAAACTCCAGTACTTTGGCCACCTCATGCAAAGAGTTGACTCACTGGAAAAGACTCTGATGCTGGGAGGGATTGGGGGCAGGAAGGGAAGGGGACGACAGAGGATGAGATGGCTGGATGGCATCATTGACTCAATGGACGTGAATCAGAGTGAACTCCGGGATATGGTGATGGACAGGGAGCCCTTGTGTGCTGCGATTCATGGGGTCGCAAAGAGTTGGACACGACTGAGTGACTGAACTGAACTGAACTGAGACTTCTTATACATTTAAAGGTAGTGTATAACTAAGTTCCAAATATTTGTGACTTTTCTAACTTTCTGTTTTTGATTTCTAGTTTTTTTTTTTTTCCATTATGGTCTCTATATGTTTTTTAGAGTCCTTTAAATTTTGAGCTTTTGGCTCACAATGTGGTCTACGTTTATGATTGCTTCATCTACACTTCAGAACAATGTGAAATTTACTGTTGTTGGATGGATTGTTCTATAAATGCCAACTGGATCAAGTTGGTTCATGGTACCTAGTTAATATATCAGTTACTGTGTGTATGTATGCATGTTAGTTGCTCAGTTGTGTCCAACTCTTTGTGATTCGAGGGACTGTAGCTCACTAGGCTCCTCTGTCCATGGAATTCTCCAGGCAAGAATACTGTAGTGGGCTGCAATTCCCTTCTCCAGAGGATCTTTCCAGCCCAGGGATCGAACTGCACTACAGACAGATTCTTTACTGTCTGAGCCACCTGGGAAGCCCATCAGTTACTGAGAGATGTATCAACACCTCAAAATGCCATTGTAGATTTATTTCCACTTTTATCTCTCTTTCGGAATTTTCCACAGTTTGTTGTAATCCACACAAAGTCTTTGGTGTAGTCAATAAAGCAAAAGTACATGTTCTTCTGGAACTCTCTTGCTTTTTCTATGATCCAATAAATGTTGGCAATTTGATCTCTGGTTCCCCCTGCCTTTTCTAAATCCAGCTTGAACATGTGAACGTTCTCGGTCCATGTACTGTTGAAGCCTTGCTTTGACAATTTTGAGCATTACTTTGCTAATGTGTGAGATGAACGCAATTGTGAGATAGTTTGAACATTCTTTGGCATTGCCCTTCTTTGGGATTGGAATGAAAACTGACCTTTTCCAATCCTGTGGCCACTGCTGCATTTTCCAAATTTGCTGGCATATTGAGTGCAGTACTTTGACAGAATTGTGTTTTAGGATCTGAAATAGCTCAATGCGAATTCCATTACCTCAACTAATTTGTTTGTAATGATGCTTCCTAAGGCCCACTTGATTTTAGACTTCAGGATGTCTGGCCCCAGCCTTTGATTATGTGGATCACAACAAACTGTGGAAAATTCTGAGAGACAGAATACCAGGCCATCTTACCTGCCTCCTGCAAAATGTGTATGCAGGTCAAGAAGCAACAGTTAGAACAGGAAATTGAATAATGGACTGTTTCCAAATTGGGGAAGGAGTACACCAAGGCTATATATTGTCACCTTGCTTATTTAACTTATATGCAGAATACATCATGCAAAAGGCCAAGCTGGATGGAAGCACAAGCTGGAATCAAGATTTCAGGGGAAAATATCAATAATCTCAAATATGTAGATGACACCACCCTTATGGCAGAAAACAAAGAGGAACTAAAGAGCCTCTTGGTGAAAGTGAAAGAGGAGTGAAAAAGCTGGCTTAAAACTCAGCATTCAGAAAACAAAGATTATGTCATCCGGTCCCATCACTTCATGGCAAATAGACAGGTAAACAATGGAAACAGTGAAAGACGTTCTTGTCCTGGGTTCCAAAATCACTGTGGATGGTCACTGCAGCCACGAAATTAAAAAACACTTTCTCCTTGGAAGAAAAGCTCTGACTAACCTAGACAGCATATTAAAAAGCAGAGATATTACTTTGCTGACAAAGGTCTGCCTAGTCAAAGCTATGGTTTTTCCAGTAGCCATGTATGGATGTGAGAGTTGGACTATAAAGAAAGCTGAGCACCGAAGAAATGATGCTTTTGAACTGTGGTGTTGGAGAAGACTCTTGAGCATCCCTTGGACTGCAAGGAGATCCAACCAGTCCATTGTAAAGGAAGTCAACCCTGAATATTCATTGGATGGACTGATACTGAAGCTGAAGCTCTAATACTTTGGCTACCTGATGGAAAGAGCTGACTCACTGGATAAGACCCTGATGTTGGGAAAGATTGAAGGCATGAGGAGAAGACAATGACAAGAGGACAAGATGGTTGGATGGCATCATCGACTCAGTGGACGGGAGTTGGAGCAAGCTCCAGGATATGGTGATGGTAAAGGACAGGGGAAATCTGGTGTGCTGTAGTTCATGGGGTTGCAAAGAGTCAGACATGATTGAGCAACTGAACAACAACAACTTAAGTTAAAGAAAAATATTTAAGTAGACTATAAATTTTTAGAGTAGTTTTAGGTTCACAGCAGAACTGAGACAAAGGTTCAGAGATCCATATATCCTCTGTCCCCACCTCATCCCTTAACTTTTATCCTGAGTCTTTACATTTAAAGCGTGTTTCTTGTAGACAACATATAGGTGAATATTTTTTGATTCATTTTGACAATTTATATTTGAAGAGATTACCAATGTAGTTTACTTTAAATCTGCCTTCTTGCTGCTTTCTATAGTTGTATTTATTCCTTCCTTTCTTTTTTTCTTCTTTTCTGTCTTTCTGATTTTCATTGTACATTTATGATTCCATTGACTTATCATTCATACTATTTTAAAAAACATTTTAAAATTATTCTTCCAAATGTTTACAATGTACATTTTAAATAATCTAAGCCCACTTTTAGATAAATCTAAAGTGTCATTCAAAGTTGTATTTTGCATACCACTAGGTATGAAAAAGAGTTCTGATTCCTCGTCATCCTAGTTAGAACTTGGTATTATAAATAGAATATTCCTGATTTCTCGTTCCTATCCTGTCATATTATTGTCACTTATTTCACTTTTATATGTGCTATGAACACCAAACACATTGCTGCTACTGCTACTGCTAAGTCGCTTCAGTCGTGTCCGACTCTGTGCGACCCCACAGACGCAGCCCATCAGGCTCCCCCATCCCTGGGATTCTCCAGGTAAGCACACTGGAGTGGGTTGTCATTTTCTTCTCTAATGCATGAAAGTGAAGAGTGAAAGTGAAGTCGCTCAATCGTGTCCGACTCTTAGCGACCCCATGGACTGCAGCCTACCAGGCTCCTCCGTCCATGGGATTTTCCAGGTAAGAGTACTGGAGTGGGGTGCCATTGCCTTCTCCAAACACATTGCTATTACCATTTAAATAGTTAAAATTTCATGTAATTCAGGAGAAAAGTTTTTTTATCTTCATTCCTTTCTAATACTTTATTTTTATGTAGATCCAAGTTTGTTACCTATATCATTTTTCTTCTGCCAGAAGAAATTCTTTTACAATATTTTGAGAAGTTAGATGAGAAAGTCTATTTCTCTATCACTTTTGAAGGATTGCTGGATATAGAATCATAGGTGGCAGTTTTTTTTCTTCCTTTAATGTCTTAAAATTGTCATTCCATTGTGTTCCTGCTTGTAGAGTTTCTCATGAGAAGTTTACATAATTCTCATCTGTCTTTCTCTGTAGGTAATGTGTTTTTCTCTCCTCTGACTGCCTTCAAGATTTGCTCTTTGTTTTTGCTCTTTGCCTAAGTGTGGGGTAGTGTTTGTGTGTGCATGGGTTTTTAAAATGTATCCTAAGCTCTCTAAGCTTCTTGGATATGTGGTTTGGTGTTTGTCATGCATTTTGGAAAGCTTTCAGAAATTATTTCCTCAAATATTTCTTCCACTTAGTTCTTTCTTTCTCTTTCAGTATTCCATTCATGTATATTATATAACTTCTGATATCATTCCACATTTCCTGAATACTCTGTCATGTTTTGTTTGTTTGTTTCCACTCTCATTTTCTCTGTGCATTTCCGTTTAGGTAATTTCTAATGATCTATTTTTACATTCACTGATTCTGTTCATGGGTGTGTCTGATAAGCCCCACAAAGTCATTCTTCATTCCTGTTACTATGCTTTTGATTCTTTCTTGTATTTTTCTATCACTCTGCTGATAGTATCCATCTGGTCTTCCACTTTGTCTACCTCTTCCATTTAGAATCCTTAAAATATTAACCACAGTTATTTTAAATTTCCTGACTGAAAATTTCAATACATATGTCACATGTGAGTCTAGTTCTGATGGTACTTTTTCTCTTCAACGTGTGTTATTTCTTGCCTTTTAGCATGTATGTTTTGTAATTCTGTGCTTGTGGTTGACAGCCAGACATACTGTATAGAGCAGTAGATACTGAAGTAAATAGGACTTTATGGTGACTATATCAATCTGGCCAAGAGTTGCACTGTGTTTGATGTTTGCTCTGTCTATGGGTACCAGAGGCTTTAAATCCCTTTAGTGATCTTGTTTTTACCTCCCTTCTTGGCCTTCCTCCTTTTCTTGGTGCTTCACGTCTGAGACAGTGTTTGTAGCTGTCATCCACTGCTATTTTAATGAAGACTTATTAGCTTGCTGGAGTCGGGGGAGGAAAGGGAATTCTCATATCTTGGGATTAAGTCTAAGTCTTTGGAGTGCATTGTGGGTCTGTGTCTTGGGAGTATGGTTCTCACAGTTGTTTTTGGCCCTTTCCAGAGTACTGTGAGTTGAACTGTATTCCCCCAAAAGATATGTTGAAGTTCTCACCTCTAATACCTGTGAATGAGACTTCATTTGGAAATGGCATCTTTGAAGATAATCAAGACAGGATGAGGTCACCCTGGATTTGGGTGGGCTCTCAATCCACCAAAGGTGCCCTTATAAGGAGAGAGAAATTGGAACACACAGAAGAGACCCAGTAAAGAAGGTTATGTAATGATGGAGGCAAACAGTGGAGTGATGTTGCTGAAAGCCAAAGAACACCCAAGAGAGCGAAGAAAGAATTCTCTCCTAGAGCCTTCAGAGAGGACGTGGCCCTGCCAACAACTTCATTTCAGATTTTCTACCTCTAGAACTATGGAATAATAAATTTTTCTGCTGTTCTCTGCTGACTAGTTCATGGTAAATTTATCATAGCAGTGCCAGGAAACTAAAACACAGGAGTAAAGCTTTTGGCCCCTCTGCCACCTGATATCTTCCCTGGCTATAGAATTTCCAGTCTATGTCTTTGAAATTTTCTCCCCTGTGTAGTACACTCAAGCTCAGTCGTTCAATCATGTCCAACTCTCTGAGACACCTGCCAGGCTCCTCTGTCCATGAGATTTCTCAGGCAAGAATCCTACAGTGGTTTGCCATTTCCTCCTTCAAGGCATCTTCTCGACCCAGGGATTGAACCCATGTCTCCTGCACTGTCAGGTGGATTCTTTACCACTGAGCCACCAGGGAAGCTCCCTCCCCTGTATACTGAGGCTTTGAATTTTTCTTTCCTTTTTCCTTAGATGACCCAGGGAGAAAAGTGGGGTGGACCATGGCAGAGCTCCCTTCCCCTAGCTGGGATGAGATTTTACTATTACCCCATATTATTTCTGTCTTTCTCACAACCTGTAAAAGAATCCTGGAAATACATGGTTAGAAGTTGTCACAACTCCACAGAAAGTGTTTCCAGTCGACATGAAAAGTATGACATTGCAAGATGATGTAATTACACTTACTGAAGTTTACACTTAAAATGGTTAAGATGATATATTTTATGTTACTTTTTATCACAATTAAAAATAAAGTATCTGTCTCTACACATCTTACCAAAATGATCTTCATGTTGCTGCCAAACACAATTCAGAGACTTGGAGGCTGTATGGTGCCAATAGATGGCTAGTGGAAATAAGCTTTTGAAATTGGACTGTTGAAGGGCCCAATGTGTGACCCGTCCCCTCAGCAGGTCTTGGAGCCTGCTTTGTAGGTGGGACAACCTGTGACACCACATCCTAGAAAATTCAACAACGAGAGTGTTAGTAACAATATAAAACAAGGTTTATAAGGCTATAGGAATAACACTACATATGTAACTATGTAAAATAATTGATTTTCTTATCTCAACCACAGAGCATTAAAGGAGAAATTCTGAAAAGCTAACCATAAGTGGTCGATAACTATTACTTCTATTTTCTTACCAGCCACTCATATTATGCACTGTAATCTTGCTTCCATCCCACTATCTAACTGAAGTGGTTCTTTAGAAAATCACTAATTCTAATCTTCCAACCACATATAAGGGTTGCCTTTTAGATCTTGTCCTTCTGTGACTCATCACTGTGACACTATTGATCATCCTCATCTTGATGCCTTGAAACTTTCTTTTTCACTGATTATGTGTAGTTGTGGGAGTTTCTTAAACTTTCAGTGACTCTGTTTCCTGTTCTGTAAAATGAGTATAACAATAATACTTATCTCATGAGTCTAGTGTACTTAGAACTGTGTACACAGTAAGACCTATATATGTCAGCTACTATCATTCTAATCATCCTCATCATTATTGTTATTAGGGATAAACTATATCTATTGGCAAAAGTACTCTTCTCGGAGTTGATGACAACCTGAGTGTGATGCTTTCATAAATATTAAAAAAAAACACCATTTGCATATGATCTTAAAAGGAATTCATTCATCTTGTGGGAAAAAAAGAAGGTCATGCCACTGCAGAAAAGCTATATGGAGCTTGATGTGAACCTTCTCAATAACTCCTTGCAAAAATGCTTGCTTTGAGTGGATGTGTACATGTTACTATGTGGTAAAAGTTGATAAAGGAACTGAATTTCATGCTGATGGGGGATGAAGTCAATCACATATACCAAGTCCATAGGTAAAGTCACTCAGTCTTGTCTGACTCTTTGTGACCCCGTGGACTGCAGCCCACCAGGCTCCTCAGTCCATTGGATTTTCCAGGCAAGAATACTGGAGGGGGTTGCCATTTCCTTCTCCAGGGGATCTTCCCGACCCAGGGATCGAACCCGGGTCTCCCGCAATGGAGGCAGACGCTTTAACCTCTGAGCCACCAGGGAAGCATACCAAGTCCATAGCTAGAGATATAAGATAATTTGCTGATGACTGAGGGAGGTTTCTGAAATAGGTTAGAGTCTTCACCCCTGGAGGAGGGCATGGCAACCCACACCAGTATTCTTGCCTGGGAAAATCCCATGGACAGAGGAGCCTGGCAGGCTGCAGTCCATGGGGGGTCACAAAGAGTTGGACATGACTGAGCACAGGGTCTTCAGGGAAAAGTCCAATTTAGTTATCATATTAGGTAATGCCTCCAATTACCTGATCCTAAGCCACCTCTCAGCATGACTTATTATTTACTTCCTTGTACTTATTTGTTCATAGTTTCCCAGATTCACTATAAATTTTGAGAAACTCTTGTTCATGCTATTTGTTCCTCTGAAGTGGAAGCCCTTCCTACTCTCTTCTATTCATCTTTTAAGAATCAGTGGATATATCATCTCATCTAAGAATTCTTCCCTAGATTCTTAGAATGAACTAACAGCTTTCTTTAGTTCTCTCATAATAGTCTGTTTACGCCTCTGTCTTCCTTCTCAATACATTTTGTTGAAACTGTATGCCTTTCTATTATGACACTGTTAATTGGCTATACTCCGATATAAACAAAAAGAAGTCAGACACAAAAGGCCATATGCTATATGATCCCATTTATATGAAATATCCAGAAAAGGCAAATTCAAAGAGATAAAAGGTAGATTAGTGCTTGTCTCCAGCTGGAGCAGCGGGGAGGGAGGAATTGGGGAGTGACAGCTAATATGTGTGCAGTTTCTTTTGCAGGGATGTAGATGCTCTAAAATTAAATTCTGATGATTGCAAAAAAAAAAAAAAAAAGAAATTGTATGTTTTTATGCTTTCCTACCAGTAAGACCTAGATACATCTCAACAGGAAACCTATGGGTCATTCATGTTTGTACCCTAACATCTAGTATGGTTCCTAGTACTTAGGAGAATTTCATAAACATTTGTGGACATTGGATTGAATTAATTTTCTTTGAGGTTCATAGCATCTTTAAATCTGGTAAGGTGTCTGCTCTAAATCTTGACTTAAGTAATGAAAGTGTTGATGAGATCAAGCCAAAGGTAGGGTTTGCAATAGGCCATCTCAAACTTTTCCATTGCTTATGGTCTGCAACCAGTGCTCTTTGAGTATGGTTATTAATATATAATTGTATTAATTATATAACCCACCAAAATGGATTCATAATTCTTGTTCCCAAGGGTATCATAAAAGACTTCTTAAAATCTTGCTGAAATTGCATTCATTCAATGTACATGTTATAACTGTCATATTTTCATAAACATCTCTAATAAAATTAGATCTGTGTGGAATGTCTTTGTTGATAACTTTGCAATTTTCTAGGTATTCGTTTACTTGAAAATCTGTTCTAGAAGCTAACCAAGGACATATTTAGCTCATTGATTAGTAGATTGAAAACTTCCTCCTTCTTTGTTAGAAGTGGTAGTATACTTATATAAATTAAGTGTTAAAGTATCTTCCCTTATTCTTGTTAATTCTTTTCATCATTGGGAATTGTTAAACAATATCAAGTTATAAGTTATCCAACCCTGGACACATGTACTTTTTCCTTCTGAGAACATAGTTAACATTGTTCTGCCTTTGCGAATACATGTTTATACAAGCCTGAGGTAATTTGGGGCCTTAATCCTTCCAAATACTAATCCTTTAGGCACATGCCATCTGCTTTATTCATTCTTCTTTTCGATGTTTATATATTATTCTTTAAAAAGAAAAACAGCACTTATGAGGTCATTGTAAAACTTCCCCTGCAACCCATGGCTTCCCTCATTTCTCCTTTAATAGGATAATTTGCTGTTCCATGGTCAAAATGATATTTTTGAGAGCTTCCCAATCTTTAAAGTCTAACTCCATCTTAATGTAAATTAAGGTCCATCAAGTATTAATCATCCTAAGGGAACCTTTTGGAGAACAGCAATCACTAGAAATTCTAGTCAGAGTAAGCGATTATATAATAGGTCAATCTGAACCTTTGCATGGTTATTGCTAAGGAAGAAGCATTCCCTCTTAAAAGGCTTAAAGCCGAGTCCATTTAGCCTCTGTCAATTTTTCCTTTCAAATGTCTCTCAGATTTGTTCTTCTCTTTCCATTCCTATAGATGCTTTCATCGGCTCATAGTTGGACTACTGCCATAAACTAGATGGCTTCCTTGCCTCTATTCTATCCATATTCCAATCCACCTTCTATACTACTGCCAGATTAATTTTCTTAAAACAGTTTCAGCATATCACTCTCCTGCCTGAGACCTAGCTCAAATGTCACCTTTGTAAAATCTTCCTAACCCCCTAGAAAGAGTTAGGAGCTGCCTACTCAGTGTTCTCACAGTGCTTTGTGCATACCCTTATGAGCTTACAACATATCCAATAATTATCCATTTAATTACTTCTCTCTTCCATTCGCTGAGAGCTCCTTGAGGGCAGACAAAACTATTGACGCATCTCCTGGCCCCATCTATCTTGCCCCGTTCCTCAGTGCTTTCACATATGTGGTTTCCTCTGCCTACTGTATTTCTCCCTCTTGTTATTCCTGCTCAATTCATTTAACACATATTTATTGGGGGTCAGCTTTGTGCCAGAAACTATTTTAGGCACTTGGGATTTATCAGGGAACAAAACAAACAAAAATGCCTGCTTTCATGGAGCTTATCTTCTAGTGGAAGGGCAAAGATAAATATAATCAATAAATATTAGAAGGCAGTCAGGGTGATGCAGCAGGATAAAGGGGTGTGCTGAAGGAAGTAGAACTTTTAAACATAGTGATCAGGGTAGACTTTATTGAGAAAATGACATTTGAACAAAAGGGAATTGTTCATGATGATATTGTTCTGGTTTAAAGGAGGCCAAAGTAAAAGCTCTAAGCTGAGATTGTATCTGTCATACATATCTTTGTCTGGGTTTAACTAGTGCAAGAATATATTGGACTGCATGAGTTAAGAGGATGCTCCTTTACATCGGGGTCTCAAAATTAAATGCCCACAGGGTCTAGGCAAGAAATATAAATAGGTGAAGCATAAGAGACAATAGAGGACTGTGGTGAGAGGGGTGAATCGAAGAATGCTTGATCTGTCCAAAAATCCTAGCCACTACTCAGGTCTAGCTAATTATTGCCAGAGAGTCTTAATGTTGCCATATTTGAGAGGAGCCAGAAATGTATATTCTATGAGAAATATCCCAGTGTGTAACGTTGACAACTGAATTAAGCCAGGTCCTTTGAAAAGGAGGTGCCATGACAGGCACAGATTGTGCAAGTGGTTTATCTGGGGAAACGTTTGACAGAAAATAGAGACAGAGTCTGAGAAGTCCAGGAGAGTTGTTGTGTCATGATGTAGGTCTAATCTCTGTGGAAGAGGGTAAATGTAAATCAAAACCACAATGAGATACCACTGCCTATCTGTCATAATGGCTATTATCAAAAACCCAACAAGTAACAAGTATTGGCAAGGATGTAGAGAAAAGGGAACCCTCCAACACTGTTGACGGGAATATAAATCAGTACAGTCACTATGGAGAACAGTACAGGGGTTGCTTAAAAAATTAAAACCAGAGATACCATATGATCCAGCAGTAACACTCCTGGGCATGTACCTTAAAAACCAAAAACACTAACCTGAAAACATATATGCAACCTGTGTGTTTCAATGCAGCGTTATTTTTTTTTAATGATTCTGATCATTAGTTGTGACCCTCAGAAAACATTTCCATGTGAATTTAATTCATAAGCTAGAGCTATGCTTCCTAAAATCCTCCCTTCCGTCTTCTCTGGTTCTCACACATCCTGCCATTGCTGTAGCGATGCTCACACTCTGTGCTAAGTTGCTTCAGTCCTGTCTGACTCTGTGCAACCCCGTGGACTGTAGCCCATTAGGCTCCTTTGTCCATGGGATTCTCCAGGCAAGAATACTGGATGGAGCGGGTTGCCATGCCCTCCTCCAGGGGCATCTTTCTGGCTGAGAGATTGAACCTACGTCTCTCACATCACCTGCACTGGAGGCAGATTCTTTACCACTAGCACCACCTGTGCTGACCGTGGTGATGAACCAATACATCCATAATTCTTGGGGGTGTCAGGTAGCTGGGGACCACCAGCAGCCCACCAGGGAGGCCTGGCATGGGATATAGTAACACCTTAAATCTGTAGGGACTAGACGATGCACTGGCCGACCCCAAAGTTCTCCAGGGAGCAGCCTTGGGAGATTCTGAACACCAACAACCTGATGCAGGTATCTGTCCCAGGGCCAGGTGGGCTCAGTGACAAAGGGAGTAGTTCTGAGCCACTTTTATTAAACTAACAGGTGGCACAGCTAAGTGCAAAACTTCACATTCCAAACTGCAGGGGACAGGAAGGGGAGTTGTTGGGTCCTTCCCCGGCCCACCCCACCCCCCACTCTCAAGCATGTTACAACACAGCTCTAAAGCCTGGAGGGCCTACCTGCTGGGTGATAGATTAGGAGTCGGGTGGGGGAGGACCCTAGCACCCTCTCATTAGCATTCTGTCTCTGCAAAGGGTCTGGGGAAGGAGTGAAAGCTCCCCAAGCATGCCCCTAGCCTCAACTGCTCTTCTGTAACAATGGGCCCTCCTCCACCAGGAGAAACACATGTCCCTTCCTGAGCAACAGAGTATGATCATAGCCAGCTGTTCCCGAGTCCAGGCTCAGGAGAGGAAGCCTTAGTGAGTGTCAGTTCAACCATGGGCTCAACAGGTTGGCTGCCCACCTTAGCAGCTGAGCCCCACGCTTCTGTAAAGGGAGGACCCCTGGGCCTTGGGGGAACAGGACCTCCAGACACTGATGCTGCTTATAGCTCCCTGGGTAACCCTGGGCGCCACTCCCCAGCCTTCCCTTCCCACCTTTTCAGCATCTGCTGAGTCTGTAACCAAGCCCATTCCTTCCCCCCATCCTTGAGGATCACACACCTGCCAGCCATGACCCCTAAGTGGGCAAAGACCTACCCCCTAAAATATATCACCATGTCCCCTCTAGAAAACACAAATCCTGAGATCTCGCCTGGTGGTCAGTGCTTAAGACTCTGAACTCTCACTGTAGGAGGCAGGGGTCTGATCCGTGGTTAGGGAGAACTAAGGTAGATTTCCCAGGTGGTGAGGTGGTAAAGAATCCACCTGCCAATGTAGGAGATGCAAGATAGGGTTTGATCTCTGGGTGGGGAAGATTCCCTGGAGAGGAAATGGCCACCCACTCCAGGATTCTTGCCTGGACAATCCCATGGACAGAGGAGCTTGGCGGGCTGCACTACGTGGGGTCACAAAGAGATGGACACAACTTACCAATTGAGTGCACAGGCACAAGCAACTGAGATCCCACCAGCTGCACAGTCCAAAAGAAACCCAACATCAAACCCCAACAATAGACCTGTGACTACAGGTTGGAGGGATCTGACGGGTGGGTGTGTGGTCAGGGCAAAGGGAACTGGAATGACTTTTCCCTGGGAGCCCAGGGCCAAATGCAGAACCCCCTGTTTGCTCAGCTGGGCCAGAAAGTTCTAGAGAATTCAAGAGGAAGGTCAAGAGAACCAAAGTCTCCCAAAGCAAGCAGGCCTTAGGGGAAAGCTCCATGGTTTCCCAGCACACTGAGGCCTTCCCAGGTGTTGGGCATCCAGTGGGGGTGGGGTCAGAGGTGGTCACTCTACTGGATTCAAAGGGTTCCCCACTCTTACCCCCGCTGCCAGCACCCACACCAGAAGCCCTCCTGGATTGCTCATAGCCAGCTCATCCACTCGGATGAGTAAGGGGCACTATTCTCTCCTGCCTGCCCTGGGGCTGCAAGGAGGTGACAGGGCTCAGAGCTCCGGCCTCTGGCACATTTGCATGAGAACACAGCCCGGCCTGGAGAACTGGACTGGGGTGGCAAGGGCTTTCCTCTGGGGCTGGTTGTGCTTGCACATGTGTGTGCAAGGATCTGGAGCAGCACTGTCCCATGGAATCTCCTGCCATGGAGGCAAGGTGGCCTCTCCACGCTGCCCAGTAACATGGCTGGCACCACCACAGTGGTGGTTCCTAAGAGGCAGCTGGTATGATGGGGGAGCTGACTGTCTCCCTCGGGTTCAAGTCTGAATCACAATTGCCAGTGGCTGCTGCAGCAGATGGCATAAAATGGTGCTCTTGGGTCCAGGGGACTCACCATGCCCCCTGAGCAGGACTGATGTCTCTGTCCATCACAAGCCCAGAACGCTGCCCTATCCACTCACGGAGATGAACACCGCCCGCCAGGGCCCCCATATCACAAGGTGAATGGGTACCCAAGGGCCTGGCACGTCTCCCCAGGGGCCCAGTGGGGTAAGGCACGGGAGTCCTACTCTGCACCTGCATGGTGTCCAGCAAGACTTTCCCAGGGGCCAGTTGCCTCAAGAGTAGACACTGAAGGTCCTCTCTCCAAATGCCCCCAAATTCAGCATTGCTTACAAAATCCAAAAGATGGAAACAACCTAAGTGTTCATTGATGGAGGAATGGACAAAGAAGATGTGATATGTATATATGATGGCATATTACTCAGCCATAAAGAAGGATGAAATCTTGCCATCTTCAATAACACTGATGGGCCTAGAGAGTAGTGTGCTGAGTGAGATAAGTCAAAGAGAGAAAGAAATGCCATATGATCTCAAGTATGTGTCAGATGTAAAAAACAGTACAAATGAATAAATAAAACAGAAACAGGCTCATAGATACAAAAAACAACTGGCCGTTGCCAGAGAAGAGGGAAGTAATGGGGGATGAAAGAAACAGATAAGAGATCGTAAGAGGTACAAACTTCTGGATACAAAATAAATTAGCTGTGTGGGCATAATGTATACATAGGCAATATAGCCAATAACATTATAATATCTTTGTATGGTGATAGGTGGTAACTGGACTTTTCATGGTGATAATTTAATAATGTATAGAAATAATGAATCACTATATTGCACACCTGGAATTAATATGGTATTGTAGGTCATACTTCAGCTTAAAAATAGGTGGCTTTAGACTGCCTACCTTACACCACACACACAAAAGAAGTCAAAATGGATTAGAAATAAATGTAAGATTAAACTATAAAACTTTCAGAAGAACATATAGGAGAAAATCTTCATGACCTTGGATTAAGCAAAGAGTTCTTAGATACAACACGAAAAAGTACAATGTGCAAAAGAAAAATGATAACTTGAGCTTAACCAGAATTCAAAACTTTTGCTTTTCAAAAGGCATCATTAAAAAAATGAAAAAAGTAAAAATATTTAAACAATTAAAAGACAAGTCACAGATAGGAAAAACAATTGAAATGATATACCTGATAAAGCACTTGTATCCTAAATATATTTTAAAAACCTTACATCTCAATAATAGGAAGGGAAATAACCTAATTGAAAAAATGGGCAAAATATTAGATAGGCATTTCTTCAAAGAACATTTACAAATGGACAAGACAGATGAAAGGACGTTCAATATCTTTACATTAAGGAAATGTACATCAAATCTAAAATGAGATATTACTTTACATCCACCAGGGCAGCTATACATTTTCTAAAAGAAAAATGACAAAATATTGGTGAGGATGTAGAGAAATTAGAACTTTTATATGGCGCTGGTGGTGCATGTGAATGTAAACAATGTAAAATGATGTGGGTTCGTGGTTGTTAAAGGGGTTGGGATGGTAATGGGGACTAAGTGCACATGGGCAAGAGAGCGATGCTATTGAGGTGATAGAAATAGCTAACGTTGGATGCAGTGATGGTTGCAGCACTCGATAAATTTCTAAAAATCCTTGAAAGTACATGTAAAAGGAGTCAAATTTATGGTGTGTAAATTATATCTCAATACAAAATTTTAAAAACACTTTGGGAAGGAGAGAAAAACAGAAAGTTTGTGTGTTTGATTATTCATTAGGGGTCATACATGCCTCATTAAGCTGCTGTATGTTGTTGATGTTGCTATTGTGGTTATGGCAGGAGTGGAGAGTTTCCCATGAGGACTGAGGTTAAAGCAAGGACTTGGATCCCTTAATATAGTTTTGTAATTAACAGAAAGGGAAAGAGTGTTGCTGGGTTGAAATTCTGAGTAACGGGAGGAAAGAGAAGTGAGTGGGTTTACAAAAAATTATTCAGGATGCAGAAGTGGCAAGATTTTGCACTGACCAGATATTAGGAATGAGGAAGAGTGAGGATGCCTCCGACTTAGCATGCTTCAAGTTGAATTTCTGTTGTCTCAAACTTACTGTCCTCCTGTGCTGCTCATCTCAGAGTGGATCAGTGTACTGGCACAGAGGAAGTATTCATTGATTGTCTTCGAAGTGACAGTGTGAATGAACAGAGGAAAAATATGGCCAAAGCCTCCACGGGGTCCTGCCAGTCAGTCAGTCCTACGCTCACCCACGAGGTTGGCTCAGCAGATATCTAGCAGAAGTTCCCTCTCACTCTGTTGATCACTTGGGAAATCATCAGGTCTCCCATCCTAAAGGACACTCACATTCATACCCAGCGGCCACTCCTTGTTTAAACCCTGCGGGCATGGCAGAGACCAGATTTTGCCCAAAGCCTGTAAATTGTCCTGCAAATTTTTTACACGTGGGCAACGGGGAGGTGCATGTACAGCCCCTATGAGCACGGGGGACGTGTGGTGTTGTAGAGAGAGGGTTGCAATGGTACCCAGCTTGTGGATCCATGTTCACTTTGGCTCCAAGCAGAAAGAGACTCTTCCCATCAGAAGGGGTGTATTCACCCAGGTCCTGCGTCCGCCCCACTCCCACCTTATTCTGGCAGGCAGAAAACACAGCTGCCAGAAACACTGCAGAGTGAGTGATCAGTTTGATATTTTACTGCTGTCTCCAAAGTTGACAAGCAGAGATACAGAGCTGTTTGTGGTTCTTCATACAGATACTAAACCAGAAAGTGATCCCTCACAGTCCACCATTCTTCTCAGAAACAGGGGGACATGCAAAAGACACCCCCAGGCTCAACCCACCCTTTGAACATTCCCTTCATCATACTGGTTATGAGATAAAGTATAACATCTTTAAGTATCACGACAGATAAACACATTTACCTCTTGTGGTTGTGAAAATTACAGTGTTTTGCATAATATATGGTTGCCATTATCATTGTCACTAGTTCCTTAATGAGAAGGAATTAGAGGGATAGCATCATGTCCCTCCATAGTGTTTCTAATTCTTTGTCCTTATGCTGCTGCTGTCGCTTCAGTCGTGTCCGACTCTGTGCGACCCCACAGACAACAGCCCACCAGGCTCCGCTGTCTCTGGGATTCTCCAGGCAAGAACACTGGAGTGGGTTGCCATTTCCTTCTCCAATGCATGAAAGTGAAGTCGCTCAGTCGTGTTCAACTCTTCACAACCCCATGGACTGCAGCCTACCAGGCTCCTCGGTCCATGGGATTTTCCAGGCAAGAGTAGTGGAGTGAGTTGCCATTGCCTTCTCTTTTGCACTTATAGTTAATGCAAAATCAAGTGGAATTTTTAATACAGTGTTTCCGGAAAATATCAAGCTAAGAGGCAACTCTAAAAGACAACTCTATGGGAATGGCATATGAAAGCATTCCTCCATATGAGAGCTCAGGTCTGTCTTGCAGTGTTTGATTACACAGCTAAGTCACCCAAATCTTTTTGATTAGACTTTTGCCAGACCGTGTACAATGCTCATTCAACCCATAAGGTTTTGGACAATGATTTATCATCTGGTTAAACTCTTCAATGGTAAAGCATTCAGAAGGGCATTCTTTAGAGTTAACATTAAACCAAGGCATTGAATTAATGTTGTTTCCAGTTTTCCCGGCAGGTGGTAAAGTAAGTAACCCTCCTTGGGCTTTGCAGAATTGTTTGCATAACAGAGAGAGATCTCCTGGCCTAACTTCCCCAATGCCCTGCCCTGCCTCTTGCTAGGTTTCCTGCTCCCGAGGGGCCAAGAAAGGGTACCATCTGGGCAGCAAACATTAGCAAGAAAGAGTCGGTGCTGCAAGGTCCTGCAGACAACTGAATTCCAGCTTGCACTGCACTGCCCAGCCAGGCGAAGCATGGAGATGGGAGGGATTCGCTGAAAGCTGGACACAGTGAAGGACAGACCCAGGGCGGGGAAGTCTGCTCGAGTTTGAGGCTTTGTCCTCTGGGCAGCAGTCCCAAAGCGAGGCTGCTGCAGCTCTGCAAGCTGTTCCCAAGCACTGGGTCCAGCAGACCACGCGCTGATCTCTGGGCTCCGGGTCGCGCAAGTGCCACCCACCGTGTAACAGAAGCCCTGCGGCAAGTCACAAGTGGCCTTCTCCTGTGCCAGGGTGAAGGTAAGTACCACCGCCCCGGGGCCCAAGCAGCCAGGGTGGGGGCGGCCACTCTCTCACTTCCCCGGGCCTGCAAGCCAGCGCCTCGGCCACGCCACTC
Source organism: Nanger dama (assembly GCA_917880005.1). Taxonomy (NCBI): domain Eukaryota; kingdom Metazoa; phylum Chordata; class Mammalia; order Artiodactyla; family Bovidae; genus Nanger; species Nanger dama. The sequence continues at coordinate 1,171,506 of CAKJTW010000144.1, forward strand.
ATCGAACCCACCCAGAACACCCCTTCCCCGCTCCATGGGGCGGGACCCACCTGTGCCAGAGGTCGTGACTCCCAATTCAGCCAAGTGGACGAATCGCAAGCGAGGAGAGCCTCGGAAGGCAGCCCTGCGCCCGCCCTTTTGCTTTTGGCCCCAAAACCGGCAGCCCCACGCCCCCCTCCCCCGGCGCGAGGCCCCGTTCCCCGCCTGGTGGCCCCGCCCCCGCTCCTTCCGGCCGGGGGTGGGGCGTCGCGCCGGGCAAGCAACTAGTGGTTGCGCGCGCTAGATCCTTGGAATCAGCAGGATGGAGACGGGTCGCTGAGGTCGCTGAGGTTTTTTTTTTTTTTTTTCCTTTGTTGGTCCTGACTTCTACAAACCTTTTCCTTTTCTATTACCATTTTGGTCGCTGCAGCCATCAGTTGCAGACAGCAAAATAGATGGACCCATAAAACGATGCGTGTAAGACCCAGGTCGCCTTGCTTGCCTTTTCAGGACTCCGCCTTGGATGCTTCTATTTCTGGTAGTTTTACTGAGGTTCACTAAATTTACCTTCTTCCAGTAGACTCCGCCGCTCTCTTGAGCTTACGTGAACACAGCACTCACTGCTGGCCTCCCACCAACTTGTTGTTGTTCAGGCGCTCGGTCGTGTTCTATCCTTTGCGACCCCGTGGACTGCGGCACGCCAGGCTTCCCCCCAGTTTAGTTGAGCACTGTGAATCCAAGGTCCCTGTACAGTGTTAAGTAAAGTGAGCACTAGAATGGAACGAATCATTAGGAAAACACATCTTAGGCACACAAACATGGAAGAACAGTATACATATGACAAAGAAGGACAAATTAAGCTCACTGAAATACTATGTGTGATGGAATTTCAGGGCAAAGGAAAAAACAGCAACACATAACAAATGTCATGTATAGACATTGAAAATGGGAGACTGAGCAGTCTCGTAGTTATTAGACATGCAAATTGATATTCAGAATGGTAATAGAAAAGGAAAAGGTTTGTAGAAGTCAGGACCAACAAAGGAAAAAAAAAAAAACCTTCATACTTTTACCCTGGAATTCTTTCTGCCAAATGCTTTATCCCTAATTGTCTATTTTCAAAATTGCTACTCATTATTTTTGGCTCAATTGAGATATTACCTCCTCTATGAATCCTTCCTTTTCTTTCCTAAGTGTATATTCTGGTTTTTCATGAGTCCAATGTGACCAATGGTTTCAAGCACAGGCCTCAAGTATACCACTTAATCAGTCTGGATTATAGTTTCTCCTTTTGCATGCCTGTGTCCCTCCGTGAGCAGGTAGCTTCTTGAAAGCTGGAAATTCATATTTTTCAAACTTATTTTCAGAGTCCCTAGCCCAGAACCAAACAAATCTTGTGTGTAGTGTGAGCATTATCTAGAACCAGTGAGTAGAAAGAAAAAAGGCTATAGCTAGGATGTGAATTAATGTACAGAAGAATCACTGAATAAGGTGAGATGATAGACTCAGACTCGTGTTTACTCATGCAGCAAACATTAATGAGTGTCAACCAAACTCCAGGTGCAGTATTAACCACTGAGTGTAAGATAGTAAACAAAAACTGGAGAGAGTTCATGCCCTATGGAGTTTAAAGAGCAAATAGGAATTAGCCAGGCAAACAGGAAAAGGAACATTCCAGATGGAAGGAACAGTATGACCAAAGGTCCTGTAATAGGAAAGAGCATGATGATAGCAACTAGAGTGACAAGATCGATAAGGGGGGAGTCGAAATCAACAGGTGGAAGGTACCCAGAAAGAGGCCAGAGGTTAATAGATAAAGCCTGTTTAAAACCTGGGGAAAAAGAAGCCATTTGCCTTAATAATAATAACCAATATTTATTAAATTTGCCGCCATAGGCCAAAGGCTGAACTAAGTATTTATAACATTTAAGATAGATAATATTATTATCCTTGCTTTAAGGATAAGGATATCTTTGCTTTGAGGATAAGGACACTGGGGCTCAGAGAAATGAAGCAGTTTTACAAGGATCACACAGTAGTTAAGTGTCAGAGCTGACACTGAAACCTAGGTAATCAGGCTCCATGGAAACAGTGAGAGACTATTTTCTTGGGCTGCAAAATCAATGCAGATGGTGACTGCAGCCATGAAATTAAAAGATGCCTGCTCTTTGGAATAAAAGCTATGACCAATCTAGACAGTATATTAAAAAGCAGAGACATTACTTTGCCAACAAAGGTCTGTCTAGTCAAAGCTATGGTTTTTCCAGTAGTCATGCATGGACGTGAGAGTTGGACCATAAAGAAAGCTGAGCGCTGAAGATTTGATGCTTTTGAACTGTGATGTTGGAGAAGACTCTTGAGAGTCCCTTGGACAGCAAAGAGATCCAATCAGTCCATCCTAAAGGAAATAGGTCTTGAATAGTCATTTGAAGGACTGATGCTGAAGCTGAAGCTCCAATACTTTGGCCACCTGATGTGAAGAACTGACTCATTTGAAAAGACCCTGATGTTGAGCAAGATTGAAGGTGGGAGGAAAAGGGGACGACAGAGGATGAGATGGTTGGATGGCATCACCAACTCAATGGACATGAGTTTGAGCAAGCTCTGGGAGATAGTGAAGGACAGGGAAGCGTGGTGTGTTGCAGTCGATGGGGTCACAAAGAGTCAGACAAGACTGAGCACAGTGTTAGTTAGTTATGATTCTGTTATAATTTCTTAATTGTTGTTTTCCCTTATTATGATATGTGTGTCTTTATGTGAAGCAGCTAACATAGTGTCTAGGACAGAGTGGGAACTTGAACATTTGTTGAATGAGTGAGTTAATGTCTGATTAGTAAGTAATGGTTGTAAATTGCTACAAAATAAGAAAAGGAAAAACCAATGGTAATATCTGGGTTATTTTATGTTCCCTTATTCTTCTAGAACTCACCAGGCTTATTCCTTCTCTGACTCAAAAATATAATCTGCTCATCTATTTATCTCCACTTGTACTGCTAATATTTAAGGCCAAGTGTTGGCAATTTTTTTCAAAGGATCAGATAGTAAATATTTTAGGCTTTGTGGGGCACATGCCGTCTCTGTCTGCCACCATTCAAATCCACATTCATTGACCAAAAGCAGCCATAGGTAATATTTAGATGGTGAATGTGTATATATTCCCATTAACATTTATTTATGAAAATAGACAGGAGGCAGAATTAGGCCTGTAGGCCCTAATTTGGCAGTTTAGCTTCCCACATGGCTCAGTGGTAAAGAATCCACCTGCAGTGCAGGAGATACAGGGGATATAGGTTCGATCCCTGGGTCAGGAGGATCCCCTGGAGGAGAAAATGGCAACTCATTCTAGTATTCTTGTCGGGGATATCCCATGGACAGAGGAGCCTGGCAGGCTACAGTCCATGGGTTTCCAGAGTCAGACACGGCTTAGTGATTGAGCATGCATGCACGCTCTGCCTAAACTGGGCTGTTGTATAAGAATGATGTATGGGAGCCATCATCTTTGGTCAACATCTACATCTTGGTTTTATCAGCATTTTAGTGAAGGCTTCATGTTTTCTAATGCTGTTCATAACCTTGAGAATTGTTGAAAAGTGATTCAAAGTGTGTATTGCAATTTTGAATTTTTGTTCATCAAAATGATCTCTAAAAGAATCAACCAAATCTTTGAAATTCTAATCTTTGAAAGGTTAGAAAAGAAAGAAAATGAAAATTCATAATAAAAGTAACTTTTATTATGTAACTTAAAGTGACTTTAGCCAGAAAATAAATATTCTGTACACAGTGCAATGTTGAATTTGGTTGAGACTTTGGTCTATAACATTAATTCTAGCCTATATACAGAAACACATGAATCCTAAACGTTTTCAGAAGAAATTGTTTAGGCCATACAAAATTTCCCTCATCTACTGATGGATACAAATTAGGTAAAAGCTGAAAATTATATTAATTTTGTATATGAGAATATGAACAGGATATGGACATTTCTGACTCTCATCAGGAATATGGTTCAGCACAAGCATAGTAGCCTGTACAGTAAGTTTTGCACTGTAAAGGAATTTTAGTAGTTTAAAGGCACACATGGGATTCTCCAATGAGAATGCTGCAGTAGGTTGTCAGGCCTTCCTCCAGGGTATCTTCCTGACCCAGGAATCGAACTCTGGTCTCCTGCATCTCCTGAACTGCAGACAGATGCTTTATTGCTGAGCCTCCTATATATACATGTTTTTAAACTTTGATGTCCTTCTCTTAAATCTGTCTTATGTTGATTTAATTCTTTGTCCAGCCAGAAGAACCCAGAAGGGTAGAAGAAAATCTGTTCCTCCCTGATAGGGACACATAGTGATATTGTGCAGGGCTCTGTGGGGTTCTGGGGCACAAAGCCTGTGTCCTCCATTTCTTTGATGATAGGAAACAGCCTTCACTCACCCTCCTTGACCCACTGTGAGTTCCAATGGGCAGATTCAAGTAGTTCTTAATTAGGGAAGGGGGGGATGCCAGACCAGGGAGAAACAAACAGTCAAGAGCAGCCTTGGGATAGGGTCCTGGTTTCCCCCAAATGGATACACACAACAATATCTTGATTTGCTTTACAGATATTGAAACTCTCTCAATGTGGGAGCAGTTAGCAATTAACAATTGTATACTGCCCACAAGCATGTAGACCCCAGGCCAGTTGGACCTGAAGGTTGATGATGCTGACTTCCACTTATTTCACCATCAACCCATCAGAAGAATGTCCACTAGCTGATCACAACCTCCTCTTTGAATATTACTGTAAAACTTCTCACTATCTCTCTGAAAGCAATAAAATTATTCTTTTCTTAAAAAAAAAAGGAACAAAAATCTACCTGCAAATAACTTAAGTGAAAGACAAAAATTTATGAAAAGATAATGGGCTGTCTCACAAAAAGGTAGGAGTGGAACATTCAGAACTTGGAAAGGACAAGGTACAGTTAGGCCTCAAGAATGATCCAAACCAAGGATGCAAATGTTATTAAGATTTTCTATCATTCTTTAATCTATTCTTCCTCATACATTTATTTGTACACTCTCTTTCTCTCTCTCCCCTTCTATTTTTATCTCCCTTTCTCTACTCCTCTGCCCCTTCTGCCAAAGTTCCTTTTGCTTCTCAAGTCCATGCAACAGGAAATATGATTACTGACACCTCCCTAAATTTTCATCCTACAGCTTCAGTCACTGGTTGGATCATCAGAGTGATGGTAGCCTCATAGAATGAGTGTGGGAGTGTTCCTCCCTCTACAAATTTTTGGAAGAGTTTCAGAAGTTTTCTCTAAATGTCGGATTGAATTTCCCTGTGGAGCCATGTGGTCCTGAACTTTTGTTTGTTGGAAGATTTTTATTCACTGTTTCTCAATTTCATTACTTGTGATTGGTCTGTTCATGCTTTATATTTCTTCCTGGTTCAGTCTTACCTTTATAAGAATTTGTCCATTTCTTCCAGGTTGTCCATTTCACTGGCATATAGTTGCTTGAAATAGTCTCTTGTAATCCTTTGTATTTCTGCACTATCAGTTGTAACTTCTTTTTAATTTCTAATTTGATTGATTTGAACCATCTCCCTTTTTTCTGGATGAGTCTGAAAATTTGTTGTAAATCCTACAAAGTTTGCCTAGGTATTCGACTAGCACAAATGGCTATATAGTACTGTACTATAATAGGTTTATAATACTTTTCACACAAATAATATATTATTTCATTCTTTTTATGGCTAGGTATATTCCATTGTCTATATGAAATACATGCACATCTTCTTTATCCATTCATCTGTTGATGGTAGAATATCCCTGTTCTAAAGTAATACACATTGAAGTATTTAAGGGGAAAAGAGGCATGAGGTCAGTGACTTACTCTCAGATGGTTTAGAAAGTAATAATAATATCAAAAATTAAATATATACACACAAATATATCTTTGTAAATATAAATATATACAGAAACATGTATAAATATTTACATAGAGAGGAAGAGAAAGGGATAAAGTAATAAAGCAAGTATTTGCAAAACGTTAACAATTAGTAAATCTGAGTGAAAGATGTACCCAAGACCCTCATACTGTTTAGTTTCCTAAATGAAACTTATCTTTAAATGTAAATTATTTCAAAGTAAAAAGTTAAAATTAAATATAATCAAGAAAAAAGTGTATGAAAATATTAGTATAAAATAATGATCCTTCAAGTGTGGTACTGGACTTCTAAGTCCTTATCTATTAGAAAGTTGTTAGAAATGCAAAGTCTCCCATCCTACCCCAGACCTATTGAATAAGAACTCAGCAACCTGTATTGTAAAGCTCTCCAGGAATTCTGATATGTGGTAAAGTTTGAAAACCCACCGGAATAAGATATCATTAGAATAAAAATGAAACCTTTCTAATTAGCAAAATATATATCAAAAAGTACAGTGAAATATTTTATGTGCATAATACACACTCACATACACACATGTATTCATATGCCAAAATTGAGACCCTCCTCCCAAAGTTACTATTTATAATAGGAGCAAAAATTATAAGATTTATTAAAATAAATCCTATAAAAGATGCAATGTTTTTAGGAAAAGAATTATAAAACTTTAGAAAAATTTAAAAGACCTAGGTGAATATAAGTTATAATATGTTCATAAGGGAAGATTCATTGGCATAAACTTAGTTACTTTTTAAAAATTATTCTACACATTAAATGAAAATACAATCAAGATATCAATAGAATTTTATTTTTATAGAACTTGACATGCTGATACTAAAATTCATATTATAATTAATGTAGAAGAGAACATAGATAAAAGAGTCATGAAACTTTTGAAGAATAAGTATAAAGAACTTATATTAGTAGATAGCAAAATTTACTACAAATCCATAACAAAGAAACAGTATAGTATTAAGGCACACATGAATAGACAAATAACTGATGGAGAAAATAATGAATTTATAAGCAGAGCTATGTATAAATGTAATCTTATTATATGACACATAGAGAACAGTAAGTCAGTGGGTGAAATGATTGACTCTTCAATAAACAGAATTAGGATAATTGGCTCCTAGGGAAACAGATAAATGTAGATCAATACCTCACACCACTCACAGACATTTAAGAATTTAATTTCTGAGTTAAATCTTAAGAAAAAACATATATGTGTATATATACACACACAAACACACATATATATATCGTTAAAGTGAATGGAGTAGATCTATTTTTAACAATATAGGTAAATCATAAAAACATAAAATTAAGTGAAAAAGTAACTTTTAAAACGTGTGTCCAATATGAAACCATTTATATATACGTGAAGTTGTAAATATCCATTATATATTACAGTAAGCCTTCTACATATGAATGAGTTCTGTCCCGAGAGCATGTTCCTAAGTCCAATTTGTAAGTCCAATAAAGTTAACCTAGGTACCCAATTAACGCAACCAGCTATATAGTACTGTACTGTAATAGGTTTTTAATACTTTTCACACTGATAATACGTAAAATGTAAACAAGCAAAAAAAATAAAGGGAACATTTTTAATCTATAGCACAGCACCTTGAAAAGTGCAGTAGTGCTGTACAACAGCTAGCATCCAGGAGCTGGCATCCAGTGAACAGGCAAGAAGGGTTACTGACTAGAGGAGGGAGATGAAGTGGGAAATAGTAGAGCTGAAAAGTCAAGAGCAGTTAGAGACAGAGGGCGAGCTGCAATGTCACTCATGCCTGCATTGATGGCACAGTGTCTGGCTCCTTGCTGGACTCAATTCCATCCACCCTCTTGAAGAAACAATCCAGTGATGTCTGGGTAGTTACTCTTCATTTCTCACCATAGATGACACAGTAGCAGTGGATTGCATTCTGAACACCTGCTGCAGCATTCATGTACCATTCCAGGTTCAGGTCCTGGGCTTCAAAAACTAATAATGCCTCCTCAGATAAAGAAAATCCCCTTGCCATTTGCTGTCTTGTAAACCTCACTGGTTCTTCACTTATGTTCTTCACTTACTTCTTCATCTGGTCTTTCTCTGGTCTCTCTGTGGCCTCCAATTCTAATAAGTTGAAAGGAAGTGTAAATTCAGTTCAGTTCAGTTGCTCAGTCATGTCTGACTCTTTGTGACCCCAGAACTGTAGCACACTAGGCTTCTCTGTAGATCACCAACTGCCCAACTGCCAAAGCTTGCTCAAACTCATGTCCATCGAATTGGTGATGCCATCCAACCATCCTCAAGAGGCTTCTCCAACACCACAGTCCAAAGCATCAATTATGTGACCCTCAGCTTTCTTTATGGTCCAACTCTCACATCCATACATGACTACTGGAAAAACCATAGCTTTGACTAGACGGACCTTTGTTAGCAAAGTAATGTCTCTCTTTTAATATTCTGTCTAGGTTGGTCTTTTCTTCCAAGGAGCAAGTGTCTTTTAATTTCATTGCTGCAATGACCATCTGCAGTGATTTTTGGAGCCCCAAATAATAAAGTCTGTCACTGTTTCCATTGTTTCCCCATCTATTTGCCATAAAATGATGGGACTGGAAGCTATGATAGTTTTTTGAATGTTGAGTTTTAAGCCAACATTTTCACTCTCCCCTTTCACTTTCATCAAGAGACTCTTTAGTTTTTCTTCTATTTCTGCCATAAGGGTGGTGTCATCTGCATATCTGAGGTTATTGATATGTCTCTTGGAAATCTTGATTCCAACTTATGCTTCATCCAATCTAGCGTTTCGCATGATGTACTCTGAATATAAGTTAAATAAGCAGGGAGACGATATACAGCCTTAACGTCAAGGCTGTAAGGACGTGTAAGGTTAGTGGCAAGAAAATGAGGGAACTCCTATCTATCTGGTGGCTTTTGTTGCTCCAGTAAAAGAGGTAAATTTGTCTGCTGGGAGGATGGTGGTATGTGATATGTATGTGTTATTTCTGTTCATCAAGAGATACTATTAATAGAAGGGAAAGGAAATCCACAGAGTACAAGATAATTGTAATACTTATAAACCATATGGCAATATGGCAAACCACTCCAGTATACTTGTCATGAGAACCTCATGAACTGTATAAAAAGAGCAAAAGGTATGACATCAAAAGAAGACTGCCCCAGTTCAGAAGGTGGCCAGATTGCTACTGGGTAAGGGTGGAGGACAGCTACTAATAGCCCCAGACAGAATGAAGTTGCTGGGCCAAATAGAAAACGATGCTCAGTTGTGGATGTGTCTGGTGGTGAAAGTAAAATTCAGTGCTTCAAAGAACAGAATTGCATAGGAACCTAGAATGTTAGGTCCATGAATCAAGGTAAATTGGACTTGGTCAAGCAGAAGATGGCAAGAGTTAATATTGACATCTTAGGAATCAGTGAACTAAAATGTATGGGAGTGGGCAAATTTAATTCAGATAACCATTATATCTACTACTGTGGGAAAGAATCTCAGGGAAGAAATGGAGTAGCCCTCATAGTCAACAAAAGAGTCTGAAATGCAGTAATTGGATGCAACCTCAAAAATGACAGAATGATCTCGGTTTGTTTCCAAGGCAAGGCATTCAACATCACAGTAATTCAAGACTATGCCCCTACTACTGATGCTGAAGAAGCTGAAGTTGATCAGTTCTGTTAAGACATAGATCTCCTAGAACCAACACCATAAAAGATGTTCTATTTATCACTGGGGACCACGATGCAAAAATAAGAAGTCAAGGTTTACCTGGAGTTAACAGGCAAGTTTGGCCTTGGAGAAAAAAATGAAGTAGGATAAAAGCTCACTGAATTCTGCCAACAGAATGCACAGTTCACTTTAGTTCAGTCGCTCAATCATTTCCCATTATTTGTGACTCCATGAATTGCAGCACGCCCGGCCTCCCTGTCCATCACCAACTCTCGGAGTTCACTCAAATTCATGTCCATAGAGTCGGTGATGCCATCCAGCCATCTCATCCTCTGTTGTCCTCTTTTCCTCCTGCCCCCAATCCCTCGCAGCATCAGAGTTGTTTCCAATGAATCAACACTTTGCATGATGTGGCTAAAGTACTGGAGTTTCACCTTTAGCATCATTCCTTCCAGAGAACACCCAGGGCTGATCTTCAGAATGGACTGGTTGGATCTCCTTGCAGTCCAAGGAACTCTCAAGAGTCTTCTCCAACACCACGTTCAAAAGCATCAATTCTTTGGTGCTCAGCTTTCTTCACAGTCCAACTCTCACATAAATACATGATCACTGGAAAAACCATAGCCTTGACAAGACGGACCTTTGTTGGCAAAGTAATGTCTCTGCTTTTCAATACATTATCGAGGTTGGTCATAGCTTTCCTTCCAAGGAGTGTCTTTTAATTTCATGGCTGCAGTCACCATCTGCAGTGATTTTGGAGCCCCAAAAATAAAGTCTGACACTGTTTCCACTGTTTTCCCATCTATTTCCCATGAAGTGATGGGACCGGATGCCATGATCTTTGTTTTCTGAATGTTGAGCTTTAAGCCAACTTTTTCACTCTCTTCTTTCATCTTCCTCAAGAGGCTTTTTAGTTCCTCTTCACTTTCTGCCATAAGGGTGGTGTCATCTGCATATTTGAGGTTATTGATATTTCTCCTAGCAATCGTTATTCCACCTTGTGCTTCTTCCAGCCCAGCGTTTCTCATGATGTACTCTGCATATAAGTTATATAAGCAGGGTGACAATATACAGCCTTGATGTACTCCTTTTCCAATTTGGAAACAGTCTGTTGGTCTATGTCCAGTTCTAACTGTTGCTTCCTGACCTGCATATAGGTTTCTCAAGAGGCAGGTCAGGTGGTCTGGTATTCCCATTTCTTTCAGAATTTTCCAAGTTTATTGTGATCCACACAGTCAAAGGTTTTGGCATAGTCGATAAAGCAGGAATAAATATTTTTTCTGGAACTCTCTGGCTTTTTCCATGATCCAGCAGACGTTGGCAATTTGACCTCTGGTTCCTGTGCCTTTTCTAAAACCAGCTTGAACATCAGGGAGTTCACAGTTCACATACTGCTGAAGTCTGGCTTGGAGAATTTTGATCATTACTTTACTAGCATGTGAGATGCGTGCAATTGTGCGGCAGTTTTTGCATTCTTTGACATTACCTTTCTTTGGGATTAGAATGAAAACTGACCTCTTCCAGTCCTGTGGCCACTGCTGAGTTTTCCAAATTTGCTGGCATACTGAGTGCAGCACTTTAACAGCATCATCTTTCAGGATTTGAAACAGCTCAACTGGAATTCCATCACTTCCAATAGCTTTGTTCATAGTGATGCTTTCTAAGGCCCACTTGACTTCACATTCCAGCATGTCTGGTTCTAGGTGAGTGATCACACCATCATGATTATCTGGGTCATGAAGCTTATTGTACAGTTCTGTGTATTTGTGCCACCTATTTTAATATCTTCTGCTTCTTTTAGGTCTATACCATTTCTGTCCTTTATTGAGCCCATCTTTGCGTGGAATGTTCCCTTGGTATCTCTAATTTTCTTGAAGAGGTCTCTAGTCTTTCCCATTCTGTTCTTTTCCTCTATTTCTTTGCACTGATCACTGAGGAAGGCTTTCTTATCTCTTCTTGCTATTCTTTGGAACTCTGCATTCAGATGCTTATATCTCCTTTTCTCCTTTGTTTTTCACTTGTCTTCTTTTCACAATTATCTGTAAGTCCTGCCCAGAGAGGCATTTTGCTTTTTGCATTTTTTTTTTTTTCAGAAAGAAGATGCTCTTTTATTTATTTTATATATATATATATTTGATAGCTTTATTTTTAAATTTTTTTAATTTTTTTTTACTTTACAATATTGTGTTGGTTTTGCCATATATTGACATGAATCCACCACAGGTGTACATGAGTTCCCACCCCTGAACCCCCCTCCCACCTCCCTCCCCATATCATCTCTCTGGGTCATCCCAGTGCACCAGCCCCAAGCATCCTGTATTCTGTATCAAACCTAGACTAGCGATTCATATCTTACATGATAATATACATGTTTCAATGCCATTCTACCAAATCATCCCACCCTCTCCCTCTCCCACAGAGTGCAAAAGTCTGTTCTTTACATCTGTGTCTCTTTTGCTGTCTTGCATACAGGGTTATCATTACCATCTTTCTAAATTCCACATATATGTGTTAGTATACTGTATTGGTGTTTTTCTTTCTGGCTTACTTCACTCTGTATAATAGGCTCCAGTTTCATCCACCTCATTAGAACTGATTCAAATGTATTCTTTTTAATGGCTGAGTAATACTCCATTGTGTATACGTATCACAGCTTTCTTATCCATTCATCTTGTGATGGACATCTAGGTTACTTCCATGTCTTGGCTATTATAAACAGTGCTGCGATGAACATTGGGGTACACATGTCTCTTTGAATTCTGGTTTCCTTGGTGTGTATGCCCAGCAGTGGGATTGCTGGGTCATAAGGCAGTTCTATTTTCAGTTTTTAAAGGAACCTCCACACTGTTCTCCATAGTGGCTGTACTAGTTTGCATTCCCACCAACAGTGTAAGAGGGTTCCCTTTTCTCCACAGTCTCTCCAGCATTTATTACTTGTAGACATTTGGATTGCAGCCATTATGACTGGTGTGAAATGGTACCTCACTGTGGATTTGATTTGCATTTCTCTGATAATGAGTGATGTTGAGCATCTTTTCATGTGTTTTTTAGCAATCCATATGTCTTCTTTGGAGAAATGTCTATTTAGTTCTTTGGCCCATTTTTTTGATTGGGTCATTTATTTTTCTGGAATTGAGCTGTATAACTTGCTTGTATATTTTTGAGATTAGGTGTTTGTTAGTTGCTTCATTTGCTATTATTTTCTCCCCTTCTGAAGACTGTCTTTTCACCTTGCTTATAGTTTCCTTTGTTGTGCAGAAGCTTTTAATTTTAATTAGATCCCATTTGTTTATTTTTGCTTTTATTTCCAGTATTCTGGGAGGTGGGTCATAGAGGATCCTGCTGTGATTTATGTAGGAGAATGTTTTGCTTATGTTCTCCTCTAGGAGTTTTATAGTTTCTGATCTTACATTTAGATCTTTAATCCATTTTGAGTTTATTTTTGTGTATGGTGTTAGAAAGTGTTCTAGTTTCATTCTTTTACAAGTGGTTGACCAGTTTTCCCAGCACCACTTGTCAAACAGATTGTCTTTAATCCATTGTATATTCTTGCCTCCTTTGTCGAAGATAAAGTGTCCATATGTGTGTGGATTTATCTCTGGGTTTTCTATTTTGTTCCAGTGATCTATATTTCTGTCTTTGTGCCAGTACCATACTATCTTGATGACTGTGGCTTTGTACTAGAGCCTGAAGTCAAGCAGGTTGATTCCTCCAGTTCCATTCTTCTTTCTCAAGATTGCTTTGGCTATTCTACGTTTTTGTATTTCCATACAAATTGTGAAATTATTTGTTCTAGCTCTTTGAAGAATACCACTGTTAGCTTGATAGGGATTGCATTGAATCTATAGATTGCTTTAGGTAGTATACTCATTTTCACTATACTGATTTTTCTGATCCCTGAACATGGTATATTTCTCCATCTATTTGTGTCCTCTCTGATTTCTTTCACCAGTGTTTTATAGTTTTCTATATATAGGCCTTTAGTTTCTTTATGTAGATAAATTCCTAAGTATTTTGTTCTTTTCATTGCAATGGTGAATGGAATTGTTTCCTTAATTTCTTTTTCTACTTTCTCATTATTAGTGTATAGGAATGCAAGGGATTTCTGTGTGTTGCTTTTATATCCTGCAAGTTTACTATATTCATTGATTAGCTCTAATAATTTTCTGGTAGAGTCTTTAGGTTTTTCTATGTAGAGGATCATGTCATCTGCAAACAGTGAGAGTTTTACTTCTTCTTTTGCAATTTGGATTCCTTTTATTTCTTTTTGTGCTCTGATTGCTGTGGCCAAAACTTCCAGAACTATGTTGAATAGTAGCGGTGAAAGTGGGCACCCTTGTCTTGTTCCTGACTTTAGGGAAATGCTTTCAATTTTTCGCCATTGAGGATAATGCTTGCTGTGGGTTTGTCATATATAGCTTTTATTATGTTGAGCTATGTTCCTTCTATTCCTGCTTTCTGGAGAGTTTGTATCATAAATGGATATTGAATTTTGTCAAAGACTTTCTCTGTATCTATTGAGATAATCATATGGCTTTTATTTTTAATTTGTTAATGTGGTGAATTACATTGTTTGATTTTTGGATACTGAAGAATCCTTGCATCCCTGGGATAAAGCCCACTTGGTCATGGTGTATGATCTTTTAAATGTGTTGCTGGATTCTGATTGCTAGAATTTTGTTAAGGATTTTTGCATCTATGTTCATCGGTGAAATCGGCCTGTAGTTTTCTTTTCTTGTGGCATCTTTGTCAGGTTTTGGTATTAGGGTGATGGTGGCCTCATAGAATGAGTTTGGAAGTCTACCTTCCTCTGCAATTTTCTGGAAGAGTTTGAGTAGGATAGGTGTTAGCTCTTCTCTAAATTTTTGGTAGAATTCAGCTGTGAAGCCATCTGGACCTGGACTTTTGTTTGCTGGAATAGTTCTGATTACAGTTTCAATTTCCATTCTTGTGATGGGTCTGTTAAGATTTTCTATTTCTTCCTGGTTCATCTTTGGAAAGTTGTACTTTTCTAAGAATTTGTCCATTTCTTCCAAGTTGTCCATTTCATTGGCATATAACTGCTGATAGTAGTCTCTTATGATCCTTTGTATTTCTGTGTTGTCTGTCGTGATCTCTCCATTTTCATTTCTAATTTTATTGATTTGATTTTTCTCCCTTATTTTTCATGAGGATGGTCTTGATCCTTGTCTTCTGTACAGTGTCACAAACCTCAGTCCATAGTTCATCAGGCATTCTATCTATCAGATCTAGTCCCTTAAATCTATTTCTCACTTCCACTGTGCATGAGTCATAGCAAATACCCTTTTTCAGCAACACAAGAGACGACTTTATACATGGACATCACCAAATGATCAATACTGCCACCAAATTGATCACATTCTTTGTAGCCAATGGTGAAAGTGAAAAAGCTGGCTTAAAATTCAACATTTGAAAAATGAAAGTCATGGCATCTGGTCCCATAACTTCATGGCAAGTAGACGGGGAAACAATGGAAACCATGACAGACTTTATTTTCTTGGGCTCCAAAATCACTGCAGATGATGATTGCAGCCATGAAATCAAAATTCTTTTGCCCCTTGTGAGAAAAGCTGTGACCAACCTAGACAGCAGATTAAAAAGCAGAAATATTGCCAACAAAGATCCATCTAGGGAAATCTATATTTTTTTCCAATAGTCATG
This sequence comes from Nanger dama, assembly GCA_917880005.1. NCBI lineage: Eukaryota > Metazoa > Chordata > Mammalia > Artiodactyla > Bovidae > Nanger > Nanger dama. The sequence continues at coordinate 1,186,758 of CAKJTW010000144.1, forward strand.
TATGGATGTCAGAGTTGGACTATAAAGAAAGCTTAGTGCCAAAGAATTGGTGGTTTTGAGCTGTGGTGTTGGAGAAGACTCTTGAGAGTCCCTTGGACTTAAAGGGGATCAAACCAGTCAATCCTGAAGGAAACTGGTCCTGAATAGTCATTGGAAGGACTGATGCTGAAGCTGAAATTCCAATACTTTGGCCACCTGATTCAAAGAGCTGACTCATTGGAAAAGACCGTGATGCTGGGAAAGATTGAAGGCAGGAGGAGAAAGGGATGACAGAGGATGAGATGGTTGGATGGCATCACCGACCTGATGGACATGAGTTTAAGGAAGCTCCAGGAGTTGGTGATGGACAAGGCAAAGAGTCAGACATGACTGAATTACTGAACTGATCTGAACTGAGCCTAAGATGGAAAAGCTCTAGTCAGCAAAAACAAAACTTGGAGCTGACTTTGGCTCAGATCATCAGCTTCTCATAGCAAAATTCAGGCTTAAACTAAAGAAGGCAGGGTAAGCCACTAGGCCAGCCAGGTATAACTTGAATCAAATCCCCTATGAATATGCAATGGAGGTGATGAATAGATTCAAAGAATTATATCTACTTAAAAGTGTGCCTGAATAACTATGATGGAGGTCCATAATATTGTACAGGAGGCAGTGAAAAAACCATCCCAGAGGAAAAGAAAAGAAAGAAGGCAAAGTGTTTAATCTGAGGAGGCTTTACAAATAGCTGAATAAAGAAAAGTGAAAAGCAAGGGAGAAAGGGAAAGGTACATCCAACTAAATGCAAAGTTCCAAAGAATAGCAAGGAGAGACAAGAAGGCCTTCTTCAAAGAACAGTGCATAAAAGTAGAGGAAAACAACAGAAGGGTAAAGACTAGAAATCTCTTTAGGAAAACTGGAACTATCAAGGGAACATTTTTTTCCCAAAGATGGCCAAAATAAAAGACAGAAATGGTAGAGATCTAGTAGATGCTGAAGAGATCAAGAAGAGATGGCAAGAATACACAGAACTGTACAAAATAGATCTTAATGAACCAGATAACTACAATGGAGTGGTCAGTCAGCCAGAGCCAGACATTATGGAGTGTGAAGTCAAGTTGGCCTTAGGAAGCACTGCTGTTAATAATGCTAGTGGATGTAATGTTAAAATATTAAAACTAAATATTCCAGTAGAGCTATTCAAAACCTAAAGAATGTTGCTATCAAAGTGTTGCACTCAATATGTCAGCAAATCTGGAAGACCCAGCAGTTACCACAGGATTATTCCTAATTCCCAAGAAGGGTAGTACTAAAGACTGTGCTAACCATCAGACAATTGCACTCATCTCCTATGCCAGTAAGGTCATGTTTAAAATCTTGCATGGTAGCGTTCAGCATTATGGGTGAACTTCCAGATGTCCATGCTGAGTTTCAAAAGGCAGAGGAACCAGAGATCAAATTTCCAGCATTTGCTGGATCGCAGAGAAAGCAAGGGAATTTCAGAAAAATATCTACCTCTGTTTCATCAACTACACTAAAGCCTTTGACTGTGTGGATAATAACAAACTGTGGAAAGTTTTAAAGAGATGGGAACACCAGATCATCTTACCAGTCTCCTGAGAAACCTGTATGCAGGTCAAGAAGCAACATTTAGAATGCTGTATAGAATGACTGATTGGTTCAGAATTTAGAAATGAGTATGACAGGGCTGTCTGCTGTCACCCTGTTTATTTAACCTATATGCTGAGCACATCATGAGAAATGCCAGGCTGAATGAGTTACAAGCTGGAATCAAGATAGGCATGAGAAACATCTCAGATATGTGGATGACACCACTCTAATGGTAGAAGGTGAAGAGGAACTAAAGAGGCTCTTGATGAGGGTGAAGCAGGAGAGTGAAAAAGCTGGCTTAAAACTAGATATTTAAAAAAATAAGATCATGGCATCAGGTCCATTACTTCATGGCAAGTAGGGAAAATGTGGACATAGTGGCAGATTTCCTCTTCTGGGGCTTTAAAAATCACTGTGGATGGTGACTGCAGCCATGAAATCAGAAGACGTTTGATTCTTGGCAAGAAAGCTATGACAAACCTAGAGAATGCATTGAAAAGCAGACACAGTACTCTGCCAACAAAGGTCCATGTAGTCAAGGGTATGGTCTTCCCAGTGGTCATGTACGGTTGTAAGAGCTGGACTTTAAAGAAGGCAGGACGCCAAAGAATTGATGCCTTCGAACTGTGGTGCTGGAGAAGACTCCTGAGAGTCCCTTGGACAGCAAGGAGATCAGTCAATCTTAAGGGAAATCAACCTTGAATATTCACTGCAAGGACTGATGCTAAAGCTGAAGCTCCAGAATTTTGGTCACGTGATGTGATCAGCTGACTTGTTGGAAAGGTCTCTGATTTTGTAAAAGACTGCAGGCAGAAGGAGAAGAGGACATCAGAGCATGACATGGCTGGATGACATCACTGATACAATGGACATGAACTTGGGCAAACTTTGGTAGATGGTGAGAAACAGGGAGGTCTGGCATGTTGCAGTCCCTGGGGTCACAAAGAATCTGACAAGACTGGGCAACTGAACAGCAACAACATCAACAAGAAGATAATTATAATACATATATATGACAAAGGGCTTCTGTTCAGAATATATGGACACTTAGAAATCAACTAAAAAAGATAATAGTTAGTTAGTTAGTAAGTCGCTCAGTCATGTCTGACTCTTTACGACCCTGTGGACTGTAGCCCCTCAGGCTCCTCCATCCATGAGATTCTCCAGGCAAGAATACTGGAGTGGGTTGCCATTTCCTTCTCCAGGGGATCTTCCCGACCCAGGGATTGAACCCAGGTCTCCTGCATTGCAGGCAGACGCTTTAACCTCTGAGCCAACCAATAAACATATTAAAAAGATGCTTAACATCAAGAAATGCATATTAAACAACTAAACAATGTGTCTGCTGTTCATCCACCAAAATGGCTTGAACAGTAGATAATATCAAGTGTTAACAAGTTTGTTGAACAGTTAGACTCTTATACATTACTGGTGAGGGTATACAGTGAAATAACTTCTTTAAAAAGTATTTGACAATATCTATTAAAGCTGAGGTCTTCCCTGGTGGTTCAGTGGTAAAGAATCTGCCTGCAATGCAGGAGACACAAGAGATGCCAATTCAATCCCTGGGTCAGAAAGACCCCTGGAGGAGGGCATGGCAACCCATTCAGTATTATTGCTGGGAACATAGAGAGAGGAGCCTGGTGGGCTACAGTCCATGGGGTCGCAGAGTCAGACATGACTGAAGCAACTGTGCACACATGCACTAAAGCTGAAAATATGACTAAATACTTAGCGATTTCACTCCTAAATACATACCCAACAGAAAGGAACTGTGGGCTTCTCTGGTGGTCTAGTGTTTAAGAGTCTGTCTTGCAATTCATGGGACACCAGTATGATCCCAGACCTGGGAGGTTCCCACCTGTGCTGAGCAGCTAAGCCCATGCACCACAACTACTGAGCCAGTACCCTAGAGCCCGTGAGCAGCAACTACTGAGCCCATGTGCTACAACTACCTGCCCTAGAGTCCATGCTCTGCAAGAAGATAGGCCACCACAATGAGAGGCCTGTGCACTGCAAATAGAGACTAGCCCCCAGTCTCCACAACTAGAGAAAAGTACACATGCAGCAACCAAGACTCAGCACAATCAAAAATAAATAAATCTTTAAAAAAATTCTGCATGTTTACCCCAAAACATGTATATGACGGGTGGAAAAGCATCATTTTTAATAGCCCCCAAAGGGCTGGAAACCACCCAAAAGTCCATCAATGATACCATGAATAAAACTTACTTGAAAACCATTACCCAGCAGCTCAGTGGTAAGGAATCTGCCTGTAATGCAGGTTTGATCCCTGGGTTGGGAAGATCCTCTGGAGGAAGAAATGGCCACCCATTCCAGTATTCTTGCCTGGAAAATTCCATAAACAGAGGAGCCTGGCAGGCTACAGTCTATGGGGTCAAAAGTCAGTCAGTCAGTTCAGTCACTCAGTCGTGTCCGACTCTTTGTGACCCCATGAACTGCAGCACACCAGGCTTCCCTATCAATCATCAACTCTTGGAGCTTGCTCAAACTCATGTCCATCGAGTTGGTGATGCCATTCAACCTTCTCATCCTCTGTTGTCCTCTTGGCAAATAATGTCTCTGCTTTTTAATATGCTGTCTAGGTTGGTTTTAGCTTTTCTTCCAAGGAGCAAGCATCTCTTAATTTCATGGCAGCAGTCACCATCTGCAGTGATTTTGGAGCCCAAGAAAATAAACTCTGTCATGGTTTCCATTGTTTCCCCATCTATCTCCCATGAAGTGATGGGACCAGATGCCATGATCTTCATTTTTTGAATGTTGAGTTTTAAGCCAGCTTTTTCACTCTCCTCTTTCACTTTCATCAAGAGACTCTTTCTTTCCTCTTCACTTTCTGTCATGGGGGTTGCAAAGTTCAGTTCAGTTCAGTTGCGCAGTCGTGTCTGACTCTTTGTGACCCCATTAACCGCAGCACACCAGACCTCCCTGTCCATCACCAACTCCCAGAGTTTACCCAAACACATGTCCATTGAGTCAGTGATGCCATTTAACCATTCTCATCCTCTGTCATCCCCTTCTCCTCCTGCCTTCAATGTTTCCCAACATCAGGGTCTTTTCACTTTCATCAAGAGACTTTTTAGTTCCTCTTCACTCTCTCCTATGGGGTCCCAAAGAGTCAGAGACAATTGAAGTGACCGAGCACAGCACACAAGCTACTGACACATATGAATGAGTATGAAAAATAGTTTACTGAGAAAAAGAGCCAGACACAAAAGAATACATACTGTTTTTTTCCATGCATATCAATTTTTAGAAAAGGCAAATCTAATCTAGAATGGGCTTCTCAGGTGGTTCATTGGTGAAGAATCTGCCTGCCAAGCAGGAGACATGGGTTTGATCCCTGGGTCAGTCAGAAAGATTCCCTGGAGAAGAAAATGGCAACCCATTCCAGTATTCTTACCTGGAGAATCCGAAGGACAGAAGAGCCTGGCAGGCTACAGTTCATGGGATTGCAAAAAGAGGTGGACATGATAAACAACAACAACAAAATCTATAATAATAAAACACCTGAATAGGGGAATTCCTCCTGGAAGGATAAATGGAATATAGAATCAGAAAGGACCAGAGGGAACTTTCTTGAGAGTTAGATGTGTTCTATATCTTTATAGGAGTTACACAGACATATATACATATGTGTAATTTTATTTAGTAACACACGAGATTATTGCTCTTTATATAGTTCATGAATGTTGTATCTTGATAAAAAATTTTAACCTCTTGTGGTAATTCTTATATTAAACATCTCCCCTTTCTTTTGTTTTCAATCTCTTATTAGGAAAAATTCTACCCTCAGTTGATTTTTATTTATTTGTTTGTTTGGCTCTGCTGGGTCTTTGTTGCTGTGGGTGGGCCTTCTCTAGTTTGGTGAGTGGGGACTACTCTCTAGTTATGAAGTACAGACTCGAAGGTACTCAAAGGCATAGGAGTTTCAGTAGTTGCAGCGTACGGGCACAGTAGTTCTGGTGTACAGGCTTCATTGCTACTCGGCATGTGGAATCTTCCTGGACTGGGAATCGAGCCCATGTCCTCTGCCTTGGCAGGTGGGTTCTTATCCTCTGTGCCATCAAGGACGTCCCCTTCAGTCTCTTTTTTAAACCATGATACTCAACATTATCCTGAGGATTCCAGAGTAACTGCTTCTCTTTGGGCCCCATATTGTCCCTGTGTCTTCTTTGTTTTATGGCTGAAACTGTTCTTTGTCTTTTGCTTCAGTTCAGTTCAGTTAAGTTCAGTCACTCAGTTGTGTCCAACTCTTTGCAACCCCATGAATCTCAGCACGCCAAGCCTTCCTGTCCATCATCAACTCCTGGAGTTTACCCAAACTCATGTCCATCAAGTCGTTGATGCCATCCAGCCATCTCATCCTCTGTCGTCCCCTTCTCCTCCTGCCCCAATCCCTCCCAGCATCAGGGTCTCTTCCAGTGAGTCAGCTCTTCACATGAGGTGGCCAAAGTATTGGAGTTTCAGCTTCAACATCAGTCCCTCCAATGAACACCCAGGACTGATCTTTAAGATGGACTGGTTGGATCTCCTTGCAGTCCAAAGGCCTCTCAGGAGTCTTCTCCAACACCACAGTTCAAAAGCATCAATTCTTTGGCGCTTAGCTTTCTTCACTGTCCAACTCTCACATCCATACATGACCACTGGAAATCACAGTTCATGCCAAATAGATGGGGAAATGATGGAAACAGTGACAGACTTTTCTTGGGCTCTAAAATCAATGCAGATGGTGACTGTGGCCATGAAATTAAAAGACACTTGCTCCTTGGAAGAAAAGATGTGATCAATCTAGACAGCATATTAAAAAGCAGAGGTATTACTTTGCCAACAAAGGTTCACCTAGTCAAAGCTATGTTTTTTCCAGTAGTCATGTATGAATGTAAGAATTGGATCAGAAAGAAAGCTAGCACCAAAGAATTGATGCTTTTGAACTGTGGTGTTGGAGAAGACTCTTGAGAGTCTCTTGGACTGCAAAGAGGTCCAACCAGTCAATCCTAAAAGAGATCAGTCCTGAATGTTTGTTGGAAGGACAGATGCTGAAGCTAAAGCTCCAAAACTTCAGCCACCTGATGCGAAGAACTGACTCATTGGAAAAGACCCTGATGCTGGGCAAGATTTAGGGCAGGAGGAGCAGGGGATGACAGAGGATGAGATGGTTGGATGGCATAACCAACTTGATGGACTTGAGTTTGAGCAAGCTCCAGGAGTTGGTGATGGACAGAGAAGCATGATGTACTACAGTCCATGGAGTGGCAAAGAGTCAGACATGACTGAGTGACTGAACTGAACTGAACTGAACTGGTCTTTGCTTCCATAGCAACCTTTTCCTTTCATATAACACACTTGACACACTCCATGCCATTTAACTCCATCTTCTTGCTGAACCACCATGTTCCCACCTTTTGCGTCCTTGGAAGCTGCAGAGATAACCTGCTGAGTGTGATACTTTAAAGGTAATGAGGAAGCTGGGGGCTTTGGAATGTCGAATTAAGAGACATAGAGGAATGATGGACTGGGAAGAGGAAGACAGTTGCTTACTTCAAATGGTTTTCACTCCAGGCTGCTCATAATTTAAGCAGTATAATAATATACTATAAGCTATACTATAATAATAAGCTATAATAATATTATAGACTGATAACATTTTTGTTAATCACTCTCTCCCCTGAGTCATTCTGATCCCTGAGGCAGGGAGCCAGTTTCTTCCGCAGAAAGGTTATTGCTTCTCTTAATATTCTGGGGGATGGGGATATTTTGAGGGTTGGTGAGGGAGAAGGAAGAGCATGCCAAAGAAAGAAAGTGAAAGTGAAGTCGCTCAGTCATGTCCGAATCTTTGCGACCCCATGGACTGTAGCCTACCAGGCTCCTACCTCCATGGTATTCTCCAGCCAAGAGTACTGGAGTGGGGTGCTATTTCCTTCTCCAGGGGATCGTCCTGACCCAAGGATTGAACCCAGGTCTCCCACATTCCAGGCAGACGCTTTAACCTCTAAGCACCAGGAAAGCCCAGAGCATGCCAAAGGCTAGAACAAATAATTCTCTATCTTCTAATGGGTGTCATTTCCAAGTCTTAACAATTATCCAAGAATTTAAATCAAACGTTTGTTTTGAGCAGATATCCAGCATCCCTATCCATCTGCCTATCTATCTATATCTCTATCTATCTTTCTATCTATTATCAGTCTACCTATCCGTGCTGTATTCTGTTAGACCATAGAATACAAATACAAAACCTCAAGAGAGTTTCTTTCCTTAAGGACCTCATGTCATGAGCACAGAACATGACGAGCATGATGTTTTCAAACTACTGCCTGTATAAAACTCTGTTTTCTTCTTTGCTCATTACATATGAAGTTGATTTTAAAAGATATTGGTATTGCTTTTGTGAAAAGCGTTTGTTGGTTTTAGTAAATTCTGCATCGTATTTTCCAAAGGGAACATTGCAGTGGGAGAGGTTTCTGGCCGAAGTTTGTCAGAAGTGCTGCCAAAGTGTGAAATCAGCCAAGGTTTCTTTGGTGCCCTTCCAACCTCCCTTACTACTGGCTCTCAAATTTTCAGTGCCTTCGAATTGTCCCCCACCTTTCCAAGCCTTCTTCCAATTGCATCTCACCCAGATATGCCTTACTTAGGAGGTTCTTGTTTGGAGTTTTCCTATTTAGTCTTTTGCTGGTCAAAATGTATCTATACTCTTTTTCAGAAGACTTGGAGAGACTAACCTTCTGGAGATACACACTGATTCAAGATACATTTAAGTAGAGGGGAGCTCTATTTGCCTCTGTTTAATTCTACTATCCATGCATGAAGGACGGGGTTTCTTCTCCTTGCACCAGATCATTAGAAAAGTAGCCTATCCCATTGGTTTTCTTTACCATCTTTCTCTAAGTCCAATTCCATAGTAGTTTTGTTTATTAATACTTTGCTTCAAGTTTCTATAGATGTTTTACTCTCTGTTATTTTAGGTGCTGTAATTTAGAAAGAACACTGGACTCACTTCTAGTGACAACTCTAATAATGACCTACACAATTTTTTTATCATAGTTGAAAGGAAACCAGAGTTCATGTTGTACCGTGGTTCCTAATTTTGTTTTGCATCATGATACAAATAGAAGATAATATTTGTATATCTGACTAGGACATAAAGGTAAGTCTTCTTGCAGCTAGAAGCAACCAAAGCCATGTCTGATCACCTTGAGAGTTGAAGGAATTCATGTCTTATTACATGCCTATAGTCTATTTGTGAAGAACCAGTGTTGCAAAAACAACACATCAATTGGGAGTTTCCAAGATTTCCAAGTAGATCTTATATTCTCTTAATATGTCCATTGTTGGGCAACTCACTGCCCCTCAAGGAAGGAAGTCTGTTTATATAGTTCCACTTGTTATAAAGCTAAAATTTGCCTCTCAGAACACATTCCTTCAGGTGAGATTTGATCAGAGCAAATTTAACTAGAATTTTACACCTCCCTATGTATTCCATCCTTTTATTAAAGAAGACTGAAATTTTACCAGCTTTTAAAAATTAACTACAGACTACTGACTCATAGACTTAATTTCAACTGAATCCCCTAAGTCTTTTTTTTCACATATGAAGCTCTTAAATCTGATCCATCCTGTGTATTTGAAGGATTTTTCCATTGATCATTATCACATTTCATTTTTTAAAAATATTGGGCCTATTTCAGCTCTCCTCATCCCTATAAAGGTCATCAGCAAAATTTTCTGAATAAGACAAAAACTACATTTCTCCCTATATTTGATACATTTTATCCCTTAATTAACTTTTCTTGAACACTTCAGGTACTGAACAAACAAAACATCTACAATTTCCATCCTCATGGATCTCATGATGAACCCTTAAGCAGAACTATTTTGGTGCGATTGTTCAATTAGTCGTGATCTCATCTAATTGTCGGAGAAGGCAATGGCACCCAACTCCAGTACTCTTGCCTGGAATAGCCCATGGACAGAGGAGCCTGGTGGGCTGCAGTCCACGGGGGGTTGCTAAGAGTTGGACACGACTGAGTAGCTTCACTTTCACTTTTCACCTTCATGCATTGGAGAAGGAAATGGCAACCCACTCCAGTAGTCTTGCCTGGAGAATCCCAGGGATGGGGGTACCTGTGGGCTGCCGTCTATGGGGTCACACAGAGTCACGACTGAAGCAACTTAGCAGCAGCAGCAGCAGCATCTAATTGTGTTATTACCTTCCTGTTGTTTTCATAAGTATATCACATGAAACTTTGTCAAGGATGTATTGTTCGATACAGATATACTATTACTATGAATACAGCATTCATCTTATATACTAACCTAATAACCCTAGGAAAGAAGTGCAACAAGCGTGTAAGTCTGCATGGAATTGTAAGTTGGAAGCTTGTCACTTACCAGTAAGTACACAGGAAGATTTACTGAAGATGTATCTCTGGCTTGCTTGAGGAGAAGGGCTTAAAGGAAACCTGAAATATGTTTCTGCATGGAAATAGAAGAGGAAAATGAGGTGGGGTGTGTGTGTCCTAGAATGAGAAGGGAAATGTATCAGAGTAATTGACAATGATTAACACATAGCTTAAAGATATGCCAGTAACTCCAGAAGTAACAAGTAAAGTAATCAATTGAGGCATACCAAGGTGGGAAGGGTAAGATTTTAAAAGGCATTAGGAGACAGAGCAAAGATCGTGGTTCCCAAACAGCAATATTTTCTACAACTTTGGTCATTATGAGTGAGACAAGTGCTGTGGTAGTCACTCAGTCGTGTCTGGCTTTTGCAACTCCATTGACTGTAGCCCACCAGACTCCTCTGTCCAAGGGATTCTCCAGGCAAGAATACTGGAGTGGGTTGCCACGCATTTCTCCAGGGGATCAACAAATGATGTACAGAAGACTAGGAATTAGGCAATGTGGGAAAGGTGTGACTGGCCAGCTATATATGCCAGTTACTGACAATATTGTTATATATTGTTTTTTTGTTAATTGAGCTTCTTAATGTAATATTGTGACCAAGGGGGCACACTATGCAAATTATGTTTTGGGAAAAGAAAGCTGCTTGTCATGGTGCATCAGATATTGCTAGTTGTACCATATGCTACCAAAAAAGAGTATTCATAGTAACTTATGCCTTTTGTTTGATCAAAAATCAGCATGGAGTTTTCGTTAGGAAATTTGAATATTCTAAATTCTGGTAATATATGTTGAGTTTCTAATGATCACTTCTTTTCCCTTGTCATCAATATATCTTTTTTTTTTTTTTTCACAGATGACATAGCACTTTATTTGCAGGAGGGAGTCTTGAGTGGGAATATAAATCTAGCAATTAGTTTATGCATGTAATAGGGGTTCATCTCACACTGATTTTCTTTCTTTTTTTTTTTAATTAAATTTATTTATTTTTTTAATTACAATACTGTATTTGTTTTGCCATACATTGACACGAATCAGCCATAGGTGAACACAATCTCCCAATGCTGAATCCCCCTCCCACCTCCCACCCCCCCATCCTCTACTTGAATCATCCTGTGCATCAGCCCCATGCCTCCTGCATCCTACATTGAACATAGATTAGCGTTTCGTTTCTTACAGGAAAATATACATGTTTCATTGCCATTCTCCCATACCATCCCACCCTTTCCCTCTCCCTCAGAGTCCAAAAGTCCACTCTATACATCTGTGTCTCTTGTTGTCTCACATGTAGTGTCGCCAGAAAGAAAAACACCAATACAATATATCTTTTTGATTCTAGTTGCTGTTCAGTTGCTCAGTCATGTCTGACTCTTTGCGACCCCATGGACTGTAGCACACTAGGCTTCCCTGTCCTTCACCATCTCCCAGAGCTTTCTAAAACTCATGTCCATTGAGTTTGTGATGCCATCCAACCATCTCATCCTCTGTAATCCCCTTCTCCTCCCACCTTCAATCTTTCCCAGCATCAGGGTCTTTTCCAATGAGTCAGCTCTTCTCATCAGGTGGCCAAAGTACTGGAGCTTCAGCTTCAGGATCAGTACTTCCAATGAATATTCAGGACTGATTTCCTTTAGGATAGATTGGTTTGATCTCTTTGAAGTCCAAGTGACTCTCAAGAATCTTCTCCTACACCACTGTTCAAAAGCACCAGTTCTTTGGTGCTCAGCCTTCATTATGGTCCAACTCTCACATCCATATATAACTGTTGGAAAAACCATAGCTTTGACTAGATGGACCTTTGCTGGCATCTTTTTGGTAATCAGTTCTAAAGCCCTGATTACTGGTGCACGGAAATGATCCAGAGAGGTGATATGGGGTGGGAAGTGGGAGGGGGGTTCAGGATTGGGAACTCATGTACACCTGTGGCGGATTTATATCAATGTATGGCAAAACAAATACAGTATTGTAAAGTAAAAATTAAAATTAAAAAAAAAGCCCTGACTAAACTTTACATTGAGATCACATTTTACATATTCTGAAATTTCCCCTTATTCTGTTGAAACTAAGGAGTATATTTCCTAGCCACTATTTTGAATAGGCTTTATTTTTAAAGGCAGTTTTAGTTTCATAGCAAAATTGAGTATTAAGTATAGAGATGTATTTTTCCTATATAGCCCCTGACCCTACACTCGCATAACCTCCCCATTATCAACACCCTTCACCAGAGTGGGACATTTGTTACAATTCATGAGACAGTATTGATATGTTCTTACTAAAGTCCATAGTTTACATTAGTGTCCACTCTTGTGCTGTACATTTGATGGGTTTGAACACAAGCCCTATGACATGTGTCTGTCATTTTAGTGTCATACAGTGTAGTCTCACTGTCCTAAGAATGCCCTTAGGGTGCCACATATTCATCCTTCCCTCCCCTTCCTAACCCCCTGGCAACCACTGATGCCTTTACTGTCTCCGTAGTTTTGTCTTTTCCAGAATGCCTTAAAGCCAGAATCCTACAGCATATTGTAGCCCTTTCAGGTTGGTTTCTTTCACTTAGTCATATGCATTAGGCTTTAGGCTTCTTGCATATCTTTTCACAGCTTGATAGATCATTTCTTTTTAGCAGTGAATATTATTCCATTGTCCAGATGGACTACAGTTTATTTCTCCATTTGCTTACCAACAGCATCTTGGTCACTTCCAAGTTTAGGTAATTATGAATAAAACTGCTCTAAGCATTTGTGTGCAGTCTTTGTGTGGACCTGAGTTTTCACCTCCTTTGGGTAAATACCAAGGAGCATAATTACTGGATTGTATAGTAATAATGTGTTTAGTTTTGTAATAACCAGACAAAACTGTCTTCCAAAGTGACTTACCATCTTGCATCTCCTCCAGCAATGAAAGAGAGCTCCTGTTGTGTCTCATCTTCACTGAATTTTCATCATTCTCATAGGTGTGTAGTAGTAGCTCACTGCAGTTTTGATTTGCATTTCCCTGATGACATGTGAGGAGCATCTTTCCATATGCTCATTTGCCATCTGTATATCCTTGATTAGGAGTCTTTTCAGATCTTTTGCCCATTAAAAAAATCAAGATGAGAAACATGAGATCCCCACTCAACAAAATTTTGAAGTGTGTAATACAGGACTGTTAACTCTAGGGACTATGTTGTACAGCAGATCTCTAGAACTTTTCCATCTTGTAGCATTGAAACTTTATAGCCATTGAACACCATCTC